>CM029629.1:32657356-33857356 GCA_017311315.1 Dendrocalamus latiflorus
TGTCGTGCTGAGACTAATTACTAAAGGGAGTTACTTTTAGATTCAATCAAGTATATGCACGATTAACAAGGCCTTGAATTAATGGCCTACAAATAGAAATATTATGGGAATAGAATTAGTCCATTGGGTTTGTGATATTGGAGGATGCTAAGATACCTTTGCAAAAAAAAACAAATGTTTTAAACCTCAGTATTTCTGAAAGCTGTTTTCTAAAAAGCTCTGTTTTCAAAATAATAATAAGAAGCATGAGCTTCGCTGCCAAAACCCTTCACGACACTTTCCTTCCTCTACCTCTATCTACGAAAAGGAAATTTGCCTTTTTTCCCTTCACCCCCCCCCCCTCAAAAATTTAAGCTCGAAGATATCAAGGTGCTCGTGAAGATTTGGTGGCCTCGTTTCGGCAAACCTAGTGTTCAGAACCCTGTGCTCTCTTGTGGGTGCCTTCGTGCATAGACGTTGCTTGATCGAAAAAGATTTTATTGGCCCTGTGCACTACCTTCTTGCCCTCGGGCGTTTATTTCGTAGTCACAGGAAAAGCGTGTTTTCAAAAGCTTGGTTTTTCTGTGTGGCTTGTGTACTGCCCCAGCTTCTGGGTGTGCACTCCATAGAATGGGTTAGAATATCTCCTCCCTGTAATCTTTTCCGTACCCCGTGCTAATTCCCCCTCACCTTATTGCTAAAAACCTCGACAGGTCTGCAGGCAAGAGGTAGCCGATAGCCAAGACAAGACACTTCAAGTTTTGAGGTGGAAAGAGGCAATATCTTTAAAAAGGACAACAACTAAGAGGCCTTAGCCTGCAAAAAGGATCCAGACTCAAGCCTCTATTCCACAGTAGACTCGCTGATACAGTCATCGTCAAGACATTGTCAATGGCCAAAAAGAAGGCTAGAAGCAAGAAACTAGAACCAACAGTTTCTACTCACCACCGTCACAAGCCAATACTCAGATCCATTCCGCCAAGACCACCAAGAAAGAGTCGCCACATGACAGGCAACCGTACCACTACATCAGGTGGACCCCAAAAGAACACCACTTGCTTTTATTGCGGAGGAAAAGGACATGACATTCGTAGTTGCCCTGAGAAACGGAATGGTAAGGGTGCTTATCCCCTTTGCAGTAACACAGGATGTTGCGTGATCCAATATCCCCAAAGGAAGCTAGAAAGATCAGCTTGGGGAGCTATCACCACCAACCAAGGCCCTCAGAGGAAGCCAGGCCATGGGTTCAAGTGCTTCAAATGTAGTGACCCAGGACATTATGTGAGAGACTGCCCTCAACGGAAATCGAACAAGCAAGGAAAGGATGTCGTCGCCATCAGCATCGGTCTTGACACAGGGAAGTGTGTTAGCCCCAAGTATGCCATCCAGGAACCAACTGGACCTAACGAAGCCCCACTATCAGGTCCAGAAGAACTGCCAGTTACTGCATGTGCTGAATGTGGCAAGACAGGACATGACGCCCAATCATGCCCTCCACTGCGACAGGTTACATGTTTTGCTTGTGGACAAACAGGGCACAATAGCTATAATTGCCCAGCTCCGTACTATCCTTACTGCAAGAAACATCCTCTACCAGAAGGCTGTCTCAAGAACCTAATAGCATGTAGTCGTTGTGGAGAAAAGGGATATGAGAAAAGTCAATGGACTGCAAACTGCCCAACTGCGAAGAAGATCATCAACCTGGAGAATCCTCCATGAGCAAGGTTACTTGTTTTGTCTGCGAGGGACAAGATCACTGCCCCAAGGATTGCTCCATGAGCCGGCTGCTAACCAAGGCTGCTGAGATACAGAGACTGAGCTTTCAAGCCGCCATCAGACTCGTCTTGAATGGAGCTGACAAGAGCAATTGGTACCGGTAACTCTTCATGTTAAGGGGGGTAGCCTGAATAAATAAGAAGTGTCGGAGCACCTTAATATTACGCCCTACTACCACTCCAGCATAAAGAGAAGTTAGCAATCAGCACTGAAGAAACAGCAAACCCCTAAAGCATCAAGCAATGAAATGAAGCCAGCTGCAATCTATCCAGAAAAACAAGGTCGCCTGTGTGACGTTTCTCCAAGTGTTGATCCGCTTTTGTTTGGATATCCTCTCTTTGGATGGCTCCAAGAAAAAGGCGTAGTATCAAGAGTGCCCTAGAACCTTTTTGCTAGCCAGCTTGTTCCCACCTACTTCTTTCTATTCCACTCGAATCTCGAGGACGAGATTCCTGTTAAGGGGGGTAGGATCTGTAACATCCCAATTAGGGAACTAGTGTAATTACGAAAATTTTAAAATCTTTTAAATTGTTTCTCCTGCGTTTCTAAAAAGTTTTTGGCGAAGTTCAAATTTTCTCAAATTGATTCCTTGCCAAAAGCCCGATTAATGAAAGTCCAAATCTTGGAATCAAGAACCAAAAATTTAAAGTTGAGATTGAGAAAATCCAAATCTCCTTGGAAGTAATAATTTTAAATTTAAGAATTGAAATATGGAGATTCAAAGCCAAGAATGGAAATTGAAAATAATATACAATCTTTTCTATCTAATGTGCATATCCTGAAATTCAAATTCGGATAATTACGGTTTATTTCCCCAGAACTCGATGATCTTAAGTTTAAAATTGTTAAACCTAAAAATTGAACCCAGACTCCAAATTCAAAATCTCCTCACTAAAACCCAATCTGAATTTCCAAAATTTCGAAATCTCAAAAATCCCAAAATTCCTTTTTGGGGGCCCGACCCATTTCTTTTTTTTCTTCCCAGCCCGTTCGGCTGCTCCCCTTTTTTTTTGCTCTGGCCTCCGGCCCACCCGACGCGCTCCGTTCCTCTCTTCCTCCCTGCTTCTTCTTCCTCCATCCTCCTCTCTCGCATCCTGTCGCGCCGAGCCGGCCCGCCTCCGCCCGCAGCTCCTGGCGCTCGTCGGCCCAGCTCGCGTCGCTCGCCCCGCCCCGGGTTCGCGCCGCCCCCGGCTGCCCTCCCCCGGTCACATCCGCGCTAGCGCCCTACCACCGGCCTAGCCCCACGCCATACCCCTACCCACGACGCGCCCATGCCGTCGCCCATGCCGAAGGACGCGCCGCCATGCCCAAGGTACCCCTGCCATGCCTTCGCCCATGCCGACGGTACTCCCCTGGGCTATAAAAGAACCCGAGCTCGCCTTCTCCCCATTCCCCATTTCCTCTTCTCCCTCCTCCAAGCCGAGCAGCGGCTCTGCGCCAGCGCCGGCCACCAGTGTTCGTGCCATCCCGCCGCTCCGGCCACCCCCTCCACCAAGTGGCCGCGTCACGGCGCGCCCCCGCACGCCCAGTGCCTCCCCCTCCATTTAATTGAGCCTTCATAGCCGAAATTGCTGCGGCGGCCGTTCTTCCCCATCACCATCCGAAACCGCCGCCGCCTGCGCCGCCTCCCCCTCGGTCGACCCCAGGCCGATTCCTCTCGCCGTGAGCTTCTACTCGGTGCCCCGGAGTTTCCCCAATGGTCAGCCGGTGCTCTTCCCCGGTGGTGTGACGTCTCCACGCGAGCCACCCGCCGCCGCCCCTAGTCGTCGTCGCCGGCTCGCCTCCGCCGCCCTCCGGCCAACTCAGCCGCTCAGGTGAGCTCCCGGCATCTTGCTCGTGCTCATGTGCGTGCCATCTTCTCCCCTCTCCTTCCCGGCCGCCGGCGCCTCGTCCTCCCTCAACGCCGGCCGCCTAGGACCGCCGCCAGCCTGCCTGGACGCCACCCGGGCCAAAGCCTCTACCCCTGGAGCCTCCTCGTCAATTGGGCAACTCATTTTGCCGGCCGCCAGCGCCTTCCCGGCCGCCCCTCGTCGGCGCCACCGCCCCTCCTCCTGGCCGCGCACCTCCCATGTTTCCACTACTCCTCTCCTGTTCTGCTCTGTATCTGCCGAACAGCTCCATTCTCTCTGTCTCTTGTCTCTGTGTCTGTCACGTGGGCCAGCTAGCTATTTGCATTGCATAACTTCACCCCTTGGTCTAAATGATGAATCCATATGCAAATAATCCAGCATACATTGAAATAAATTGTGGGCAGTAATAACAATAAGGGATTATTTATAAATTCATACTAACAAGATTTATGCAATTAAATTAAAAACTAGGCATTAGTCAATTATAGGCCAATCAAGGTTAATAAGTAATTTCTCATGCACAAGGTTAATTAAAACAAGCCTTTGCCATGAACTCTTTCCTAGCATCAAGAAATTAACATGAAGTTAACAAGATAAAAATAATATCTTGGCTAAAAGATTTTAAATCATGAAGCTTAAGAATTTCCCCATTTCATCTTGCCTAGTCTAGGACAAATAAAACAATGGAAACAAAGGTAATTACTACTGTTATATGAATGAATGTATCATCGGTTATAACACTTCAATAACAAGGATTTGAAACTACCCCGCTCGCTAGAGTGATCTCTCAGAAATCATCGGGGTGTCACATAAAATATCAAGTTTGATTTACTTATCGTTGAGGTCATGACAACTATCCCTTCAAGAAAATGCTTAAGAATATTTGTAGTAAATACTTTAGCATTATCTTAAAATACTGAGATTTAAGATGATAAATAAAATATGATTAAGAAAGTCTTGAGTAAGAAAGAGCAATCCTTAATCTTTGTCTCGCATTCAAATTCCCCATCATTATATCGGGATTTAAATTTAACGTTCAAGAATAAATAATAATGAAAGAAATAGCTTTATTAAGAAGATCCCTATTGATTCATAGCACCCCTCTCCAGCAAATCACAATCGACGACCATTTCCAATAACCTTGTCAATTAAGCAGAATAATCAATCTTAAAAGTTGGACTAATCGGACCAACTCCATACTTCAATAAAACTATTAAAAAGATGGGTTCATTAAGTTGGCAGTCGCAATCTTAAAAGAGTATTGCCGCATGAAATATCAAAGTTACACCGCGTATACAAATATACTCATCTTACGTATCCGTATTCTAAAATCATAAAATCATGTTTCTCTACACTACCCTCGATACCCTCTTTTATCTGTCCATAAGCCTTGCCTGGCTCATGGAACTTTCTTGATAAATAGGAATCGATGCAATCGAGCCTCGCAGTTCCCCCAAATCGGCGAGGTTTGGCCACTACGTTTTTCCAGAATGGATAAATGCCTGAAGGTAATTATTCATTTTGAACTCCGTTCACCTAAAATTTTCCCTCACGGTAAAGCTATTCTGCCACCTCATTCCTTCGCCCAATTCATCTACCGCTATGCTTACGGCGCACTAACCCGAATCATCCTTCTATTCTCAAATCGTAATAAATGTATAATTTAAATTAACTTGGGCATTTAAAGTGTTTGGATTTATTTGGTCTCTCTTTACTTTGCCGCGTATTAGAATCTGAAGACTCGATGAGGCGACGGATTCGAACAAGATCAAGACTCGGGTAAAAGCGACGGATAGGAAGTTAAGATCGCTGACTGAGCAGGCTTTGATTTAGATCAATCAAGGCCATGGTACCCCAAGCAACGCAAGTCATTACTTTGATCATGTTGATCCTACATTTTATGCAAAATTATGTTTCTTTAAATTATCAAATTGCATGCTTACTTTACTATGCAAATGTATGTTAAAGCTTAAGGTAGTTACCTGCCTATTGGATGTCTTAAAAACTACTATGTCTTTCCTTGACACTTGAATCACCTGACTATTGTCACCCTAGATGTTAATAATAACCTTACTAGCTATAAGTCATATTAATGCCGTGCTAGTCTTGACAAGTCCAGGGCACTAGTGGCCCTGATCATCAATATTTAAATATGAAAACTGGTTTTGGGACAGTCAGGGGATGTACGTGGCTGATTATTTGTGATAACTTAAGTTATGCTTCTCAAAACCTTAAAAATCTGCTATACCAGTCTGGGCGGATGGTAAGAGTGGTGGGTGTGGATGTAGCACAAGGATTGTGGTCTGTGGAATGAACCGCCCGGACAAATTAAGGACTTAATCCTGTGATGACCCCTCCGTGTACAACAGTACAACCACAAGCTGGCAAATTGTAGGCTTGGCTGAATAATTTACTAGACTCTCTAGCCATTTCACGGAGAACGTGTGTAGGTGGGTAATAAAATCCCCCGTGGAATGGGACATCGGATATAGGTGACGTCGCTGAGGCTAGCGTATGGTGGAGAGTGCAGTCCGAGTGCGCTAACCTGTGGTGGACATCCCGCACAACCTATGGAAGCAACCCCATAGGGGTGAGATGCTAGAGAGCGAGGTATTGTAAAGGCCTCGTGGTAGTCTCTCGATCTGCATGGCTAAGGAATCATGTAGAACCATCGGGACGATTACCTCTTGTGGGTAAAGATGTACAGACTCTGCAGAGTATACAACTATTCGAATAGCCGTGCCCACGGTCAAGGGCGGACACGGAAATCTTCCTCGAGTTAGTTCTATTTCAAAAACCTTTGTGGGTGGGACAAAAACCTATCAGAGGGAGGTACTCTGATTTTGAATTTTTCCTGGAGGGACATACTCCAGCGTGGTTGATAATATGGAAGTGGCATAAGGATCAAAAGCTAGCATAGGTGGTTGGGACCATGTAATCGGTGGATGGAACCTACACCGTTATAAATATTGCACAATTTCAAACTCTTTAAAGCATGTTTATAAAATGCCAAGTTATAGGAATTTTAATTATGAGTATTGCAAATGTCGCACTAAGCAAATAAAAGAACCTCAAGCCTCCTTTGACAACCTTGCATCTATTATTATTGCATTCTGTGTGGTGGCTTGCTGAGTATCATCGTACTCATTCTTGCTTAACTGCTATCATTCAGTCAGAAAGGAACTAAAGTCAAGCCCTGCGATGCCTAAAAAGGGTCGACAGAGCTGGAAGACGATGAGGTCATGGACTAGGTCGCGAACCCCAGTTGGCTGCCTGTGGGCAAGTCCCGCGGGTCCCACCTGTGTGAAGTTTCCGCTGCTGCATTTTATCATTTTTGGCCTAACCGGCCCATGAGTAAGTATTACTGTATTATTTACGCTTCCGCATGATATGTTTTCGATATACAGTAATGTATCTGTGAGCACTATCTACTGATCCAGGGAATAGTGCGGTGAATCACAGAGGATCTGGGTTTTGGCTAACCCGAGGTCCGACAATAGCGACTTTATTTATATTGATCAAAATCGCATACAAGTCTTTCTCTCTTCGTACTCTCTTTCACGAACAACCAAAAGATATAAACCGTAACAAAAAAAACTATGAACCGTAGCTCAAACGAACAAGCCTCCGTATAGGTAGCTAGATAGATGCTAGCTTAATTCATGGACAAAATGGTGTCACTTAGACACTTGGTTATAGCTAAAGATGGGTGGGAAAGTGATTTAGAGCCTTCGGGTTGGGCACTTCGGACTAGACTTAGGCACGAGAAGGTCGGCTTTACGTTGGCCCAGGAAAGCTCCAAGACCAACCCTCACACAGCAGTTTGGGCGGAGTGGGCCATTGGGCGTTTGGACGTGGGAGGCCAGAGGCGCACTGCGCGCTGCGCCGTTCGGCGCGTGGGAGCTTTCAGTCGGCCCGAGCTTCGGTTTTTACTTTAAATACTGTAATTTAAACCCAATTACTAATATATATATATATATATATATATATATATATATATATATATATATATATATATATATATATATATATATATATATATATATATATATATATATATAGACACACACACTAGTTACTCTTTAAACAAAGAAAACCGTGCTAGTGAAGGAAACGTACGTAGCACATCACTGTATAAACTGTTTACTTACACAGCGTATTTGTGAAATCCGCCTTAAAATAGGAGGACATGCTTCTTTCCATCGAATCGGATTTTAACTGCGTAGATTGATTTACTTCTTCCCCTAAACACGATAGGACTTTTCCACGGTCTACGGCGTCGTACGTCAGCCGCTGACGCGAGTAGTTGCCATCTACCCGTGCTGTCTCCTGGGAATGGATGTACAGTGGTATATGTTACTATATAGGTTTTTACATGATGGAGAGAAAAGAAATACGTACTTAACAGGTAGTTTTATAGACGTCTTTATACTGTATACATCATTATATAAATAACTATATAAAAAACCGAGGTAATTATAGGTAATTTATTATATGAATTATCTTTAATCGTATTAACGAATGGTGTAGGGATGTATTACTGACAACTGCTGTATTTAGCATTGTATAAAGCTTTTAATGGCGGCGTCCGTACGGAGGGTGGCCGGCCCTGACGACGTGGATCCCAATGGCAGGTAGGGCCCACATAGGGGTACCCGCAGCCGACAGAGCTAGCGACCCAGCTAGCCTCTGCCAATCTCCGGCCGGGTGCTGCAACCAAGCACGTACAAGTACCACCGTTCGTTCGTGTACGTATGTATATACGTTGCTTCTCAAATTAAAGGGTATTCAAAGCTGTCTGTCTACCTATCTGTCTGCATACATACATACATACATAGGAAGAGTTCTGCGTTTGAGTTTTTTTTTATCACCCTCCTCAGCCTTAGCGGCCCGGCCGATAATTGATTCTCGTTTTGGAGGCTATAGAAAATGCGTCATGGCGCTAGAACTGATGAGCTTAATCCCGCTCGTTTTAGCTTCACTTTCTAGCTTTTAATTCATTGTTTCTTTATTTCATCTTTTTCTGATTTTTGGTTTTTTTGTTTTTAGTGGGCTAACCTGTTTTATCCATTTTTAAATTTTCTAAATTTAATTACGTCAAATAAGTCACCATCAGCTACAGTGAAAAATAAATCAGCTACGGTAACAAAAAGCCATAAATCATCGCCAAACTGAGCATGTAATGTGAAGGGGAATGGTTTTATATGTGGCCCAAAATTCACTCTATGTCCAGCCCACCCAGGGGGTGGAGACGTACACACATAGCGTATTGTTTACACTTTCGTCTTTGCTTCGTATAAAGGGTTAACCCAGGGTGCTACGTTTGAACCCAACATGCATTATATGCTATTACAACTCACTTTAGACAAGTAATATAGAACTAATCCCATCACCACTCTACATGGGCCACATGGACCTTCACACTAACACGTCGGGTATTACACTCGCCCCTTTAAGGCCTAACGCCCTCGACAGCATACTGCATACATGACAAATACCCAGAAACACTCTTTAGTGCAACCTTCGTGTTGTGGGTAGCCGCTAAGGATCCACACTTACACATACATATGCAGTAAGGGTTAATGCTATAATACCAACTGTAACATCCTGGTCCAAAATTCGCTCAATGTCCAACCAACCCATAGGGCGGTCCGTGCACATATAGCATGCTGCTTACAATTTCGTCCTCGCTTTGTAACAAAAGGTTAACATGAAGGTGCTAGATATTATATACTATTACAACACACTTTAGACAAGTAATATGAAGCTAATCCCACCACCATTCCACATGAGCTTCACACTAACAGGCCATGTATTAAAAAAAAGTCTCCGTCACTTCTACTTGTGGAATTTTATCAAAATGCAAATGGCCACACGATGCTTTTGTCAATTTTGGAATGGTTGATATTTTTAAGCAAGTTGGCATGTCATATAGTAAATTGGTGTTGCTTCTTGTGAGAAATGCCCAAAAGAGGGAGAGGACATTTGTAGTGAGTGAAGGATACCAGTAGTATAGCACAAGAGGCTTGAGTTAAAGCTAGCCTCGATGGTAGGATAATTAATTAATGTGATTCTTTAAGAGAGCAAACTAGCCGCTATATGAATGCTTAGGCAACCAATGGAAGCTAGCCACATTTCAGCAGAACCACCTGGAGACAATGAGACATCTATAGTACTAGTACTGTTTGCTTCTTTGTGGAGCTAGCTGGTAGCTAGGGCACAAATTTCTTTTGGTGCGTCATGTCTTCATGGATACATTGTAGATCAGTTAGGAGTATGTGATTTAATTTGGAGTACGTGCGTGCATTTGATGTCTAACAAAAAAACATGTTTCAGACACCAAAATAGATGGTGCACGGGAACGGTATGAAAAGTTAGAAACGATCGAACAAGTACGTACTCCTACAAAAAAAAATTTGGAAGTTATTTTGCCGGACCGAAGATGGTGACTATAGAGAGTGAATAGTTGTCAACAAGATTATCAGATTTTAGAAATATTTTCTCAAAGTGAAAGTACAACTCTAAGTTTTTCACTGTAATAACTATGAGAAGTTATGAAGTCCAGAGACCAATCACCCACTCGAAAAAATCCAAACGAAATTGTGCGAAATCAGTAACTTCAATAGTACCGCTACAGCAGCCCTCCTAGTACCGCTACAGTGGTACAGCAAAATCCACTATAGTGCTACAATAAAGAATCATCAGTGCTGCTACAATGCCTCTAGTAGTATCGCTGCTACAATACTATAGTGAAATCGGGTGGTACTATGAGAAGTTATAAAGTTCAGAGACCAATCACCCACTTGAAAAAAATTCAAACGAAATTGTGCGAAATCAGTAACTTCAATAGTACCACTACAGCAGCCCTCCTAGTACCGCTATAGTGGCACAGCAAAATCCACTATAGTGCTACAATAAAGAATCATCAGTGTTGCTACAAGCCTACAATGCCTCTAGTAGTATCGCTGCTACAATACTATAGTGAAATAGGGTGGTACCACTACAGCCTCTATCGAAGTTGTCCATACCGTATCGGAGGTTATACCAGTTTGGTTCGTGAAATGATACGTTCCGGTACCGGCCCATACCGACGTACCGTATCAGATTTAATACAATAATACGAGTATATATTTATAAGTATGTATTTGTTTAATTATATGCACATCAATGTCACTTGTAATATTATTTCAAATACATAGTACTATTATCAAATATTACATATAATTCAATACATAATATTATCAATTCCACCGGTACCGATCGGTATCAAATCCGGTATGGCCGGTATCGAGCCGGTATGACCGATATTAGTCGGTATTTGAGCCGGTACGGTCTTACGCTTGCTTTGTACCAGTTCAGGTGGTGGTACAGCCGGTACCGAAACGATATTGACAAGTCTGGTCTATATAGTATCGATGGTACCACTGCAGTAACAGTAGTATCGTTAATACAGTAAAATCAGCGTAGGAAACCCTAAATCAGCACAATTTCAATATCGAAAACTGGTGGAACTTTTGAACCGTTGGTCTAAATGACTTGAAAATTGGCTTGCACCTTTATTAGGATGTCAGAAACATATTCCAATCAGCGATCAAGAGAATCATTATGAAAGTTATGACCTTTTTTCATTTGTGTGAACATAGCATCAAAACTAGGCAAAAAAGGGAAAATCTTAATATGCTCTTACTCGTGAGTCCTAGATAATCTATGTGACCTTGGATGAGTTCTCACGTATCATAGCAAGCTAAATCGCAGCACGAATTCAACCCAAAACTACCACAAGATCAAAATCACAAAATCATCCATTTCTTGAGTAAAACCGGGTAAACTAAAGAACTTTCCATTAAAAGTGCCAAGATGGATAGAATCTGATCTTCAAGAGATATTTCCACCTCTTACATGTCCTTGGCACCAGGAAAGATCAAGAAGAAATAAATCTAAACAAGAAAGCCAAGCAAATCAAAAACACAAGAGAGGGGATCCATGTCATAACTCACTTGGCAAAATTTGGATGTTCATTTCATTTGGAGAGCAATGTTTTACAGTCAATATGTCAAGATAGCAGAGCTTTAAGTCTAGAGCACACATACAGAAGGCTCTAACATAAGAAAACCCTAACCCTAATATCTCAAGTCTCCCAAGTCCCTACATGACTAAACTCAATACAAACTTATAGAGTGGAGGCTCCTCATCTCTGACTTAACACTAACAACTAACCACTCCTTAGTGGATCACACCACTTACAATTGAGGAAAACCGTTAATCCACATACAAACCGGATTTACTCTCACACACTTGCACACTTTTAAAAGTGTGACTTCCTAAAGGCTTCACAAGCCTGATAAGATATTCCATTCACAAAGGCATGGCCTAAACCACTTAGACCAATACCACGGTTTTACAAATCGCCACTCCACCCGGTATTGGACAATTTTCCAAATTTTCACCCTCTGGTCTTCATGAATGATGCGATGCCCATGACTTGTCGCCAAGATCGTATGTTTGTGAAGAGGCCGTCACCACTTGAAGCGCCCAAGTCACGTGGTACATTAACATCATACCATAGTCTGTGATACTCAATGCTTACCACCAAAATCATACGCCTGCTTCGAGGAATGTCACCACTTAAAACGCATAAGTCCAATTGGCATATCACATGCATGTATTGCCTATTCACGGCCCTTGTCTTTCTCCAGTGTTTCTAGGCTTGATATGTTGCTCCACCTAGACTTATGCGACACGCCATGGCCTTAAGAACCATTTTGTAACCTTGGTCTTACCACTGGCTGCAATAATCATCAAAGTACCTGCACACCAAAGAACAAAGTAATTGATCCGAGCACAAATAACATACACTTAACTCTCAATTAGCAAAACATATGCATGAACACACTGTGACTCACACATGCATGGACTCCTCATGATTAGCACTTGCACGAACTCCCACCGTGACTAACACCACCAAAACCAACTCAAAATAAACTCAACACAAGGGTCAGTCTGACTGCGGCACCCACACCAGTCAGACTATCAACTCCACACCGGTTAGATCACCTTGCCAAGGCTGATCAGACCGTTACACTCCGGTCGTACCGTGACTACAACGCCAGTACTATCACACTAGGTTTCAACCCAAAAACTCCAAAAAGACCTCATCTGAAAAATAACTACCAGCAACCATGGGCTGGTACTACCACTTCAGTTAGTCATACCAAGACATAGGCTAGTACTACCGCTTCGGCTGGTCATACCGCGGCACCCTCGCCGGTGTGACCACCAACTTCAGACAGTAACAAATCAAAATGTAATTTTTCAAAATCAAACTAAAACAACAAAAATAAGGTACAAGCAATATTAAATACTCATCGCTTTTATGGGACTGTCATCTTGCATATTTACTGAGTAAACCTACCTTGTTAGCTAGATAGCTTATGGTTATCATGGAAATTGTGTAATTATTTTTGGGTCTTTCCGTCAACAGTTTGATACGTAACCTAACGGTTTTTTAAGTACACCGATGAGCAAGACAAATTAATGAAATATAATGTGCTCGCTTTTCGGTGGAACAGTGTGTGATCGATAGCCCCTCTCCACTGATCACCAACACTACTAACAGCTGATCGATCATGGAACTCGATGAGTACTAACTAAGACACTGTCGAATCAAAAGCCCTTCGTTCAAAAAGAAAAACAAATGGACAGGAAGAATCTGTTATACTTCCTCTGCTTTGCAATATTTGTTCTTAGCCCCATCATACACAAAAAAGCTAATAAGAAAATTACCATACATACCTCTATTAAATGACATACTACCATCATTTTACATCTTCCAAATTATTTAAGCAATGTTAGAGAGTGAAAACATCGCAATGGATACACACTTGATTCTCACAATAGATAAAACATTTTGAAACAGACTTCCGAAGCCATAGACAAATATAGTGAAACAAATGAAGTAACTTTTTGATGCAGGGAGTACATGCTTTTGTTTTGCACGCATTTAATTTTTTAGGAATTGCACATACTTAATTACCGGGAGATATATGTAAAAGTGGCTCAGGACATATACATTAGTATAACCAAGTGCTGTATAATGTCTTTTATGTCATCTGTAGATGGTACTAAAGACAAATATTATAATAGATTGTATTTTTATATATCTCTATAGGCAACTCTTCCGCATATAATATGTCTTGTTTCTAGTGCTATAATTGATCACTGCATGAGATGATCCAATTCTGTATACTCCATCTCTATTCTTTATATCATCTTGTGTTATACATAGTAAGATTTATAGATAGATAATGCCACATTATTATATATGCCCTCGTGATGATGCATTTTGGGTAAGAAATATAGGGCCAGCTAGCTAGCACAAAAGATAAAGCGCGAAAGAGGAAGAGGGAGAGGTCGGCGCGCACGCATACACGTGAACGCACTACGTCCTAGCTTTATCAGCTTGTTCTTGAGATAGATGTCGATCTGGACTGGATGGCTTTGTACTTGTGTAGCTAATTATAAACCGTTTACGAGGTTACTTCATTGGGAAATCCATCGAGGGCATGGATGCACGCACGTAATTGGTGGTGGAATTTGTGTTTCTAGCATGAATAAAGGCCATTCATATTGACTTTTGGTTATGTCTGTTAGTTTTAACTTATAAATAGTAACAATTTATAGATACAGACACTAGCGTGTGATTTTAGCGGTATAAATGAAATTATTGTAGTGTGTACTTGTTGGATCGTAAGGGTCTTCTCACCCCAAAAGCTAGCCAATGAGGTGAGGGACTCCCCACTTTTAAGTTAGGTCCCTTGCCCTTCCACAACCAATGTAGGACTATTCCAACAGTACTAAATCGACTAGTAAGCTCTGTCTTAAAAAAACACTCTGTTTAAAAGCTAAGTACTATAGAAAAATCATTTACTGTAGAAAACCGGTTTATACAAACCAAAGCGAACGGAACCTTAAGAGTTAACATGTATCCTTTAGTAAAAGAAAGTTATTTTAGATATTGGCACAGATCTAAAAATATTGCATTGACTACTAATTTCTTTTATAACAGATTTATAAAATCAAACAAAATTAAATTTTTATTAAAGTTATTTGTAACATATATATATAATTTTTATATGTTCAACCTAAATATTGAAAAGGTATGGATAACTAACGTTTAAAAGTTCGATCGTATATTGTTCTATATTGTTCTGTGATTGGAGGGAGCAATTAACATTAGACTGAATGAAAAGGTGACAAGAGTTAACATGTAAGTTAACTATCTAAAGACGAGAGGACAAACAAACAATTGGATGGACCTTCGAAAATGTACGGACGTTTTGTTTAACATGTAGTTGATACGGGACTAAAGCGACGTCTGTATTAACTTTTACTGATAGTTATTATTAAAAATAAATAGTAATTACTGAAGAAGTTGTTTTTAGAAGAAAGGGACGAGTGGTGGAAAAAGTGAGGGAGAGATATGTACGTGTGACAGGAGCGAAAGGAGTGAGATGCGTGATGCATCCGTAACCTCCTGTCTTATCCCCGAAGTGAGAACGATAGTGAGAAGTGGAGAAGGCGCTTTAAAAAAACCGTGTATTTATATTGACTTTTGACTTTTCTAAACAGAAATCAATAGAAATATAGCCTAAAGGCTAAGCTTACTGGTAGGTACCGAGGCTGATCGGGAGGAAGAAGAACGCATGTGATAGGGGTTAGATGCCACGGCAAGGAGAAGAAGGATTTGGGGAGAAGAAATACTTATATTATTGCTTGTCTATCTGTTACAATCCTCGAACTCTTTTTATAAGAGAGCTGAGTCTAAATCAATATAGTTGGAATCGGAAACTATTTCTTAATTGAAATCAATCTGTAAACTGCTCTTTCTATCTTGAAACTTCCCATATTTGAATTATGACTTGTTTTAGCGATAGTACTGGAGTTTGACTAAACTATCCGTAACATTTCCCCCATCCATTTGAAATAGCTCATCCACGAGCTTATAATCATGGAATTCCTTGCTGAAATCATCACGCTTCACCCAAGTTTCGTCCAGTTTTTCATGGAATCGGACTGCCAATACACCCTCAATTCCCACACACCACAATTTAGTCTGGCGCTAAGCACGCATGCCGGCTGAAGATGTATATGACCACGATGAAGGAGAGGCAATGCTAGCATTTGTTCTGGAGGGCTACCATGAAAGGGTTTGAGAGTAGAGACGTGGAAGACATTACGAATGCCCGACTGTGCAAGAATCGCCAAATGATATGCAACCGGACTGACTACAGAGAGCACCTTGTAAGGGCCAAAAAAGTATGGGCACAACTTGGTATTCAGACCTAGAGCAATGGAAGAAAGTTGACGTTGATGTAACCTCAGCCAAACCCAATCTCCTTCCACAAATTGGAGTTCCCCACCGCTTGATATTTGCTAAGCTTTTCATATGTTGTTGAGCTTCAAGTAACCTCAAAAGAATTTCCTGGAGAAACACATCCTGTTCAGATAACAACTTTTGGACATCACGAAGTGCTACTGAGTCTCCTTCATGCCGTATCAATGTAGGAGGCTGGAGCCCATAAACCACTTCGAAAGAAGTGGCCTTGAGAGCAGAGTGATACGATGTGTTGTAGTAAAATTCAGCCCAAGCCAGCCATTTAGGCCAAGTCCGCACCCTATCTCCACATAAGCAATAGATGTACATCTTGATTGTCCTGTTAACGACCTCAGTTCACCCATGTAGATGCACAATGTTGTGGAAGAATACCTGGTCCGCTGAATGAGCCATAAAAGGATGACTTAAAGTGAGAAAGTGAGCGTATTTAGAGAATCTATCGACCACTATTAGAATGACATATTTGTGAGCAACTTGGGGCAATCCTTCAATGAAATATATGCTAATATCGGCCTAAACGGGATGAGGCACTGGCAAGGGCTAAAGCAAGCCGGTTGGGTGCAACCGCTCGGACTTATACTTCTGGCATGTGACGCATGTGCAAATAAAGAATTGCAGCAATCATCGACCTCCTAGTATGTAGGAACTGGACTGAAGACGATGCCAGGTCTTGGTAATTCCCTCATGGCCGATAAAGTGAGCCACCAAAAAGAGATGTTGGGCACCCAGGAAATTAGCAAGAATAAAGATTTAGCGACGAAAAAGCAAAAGGCCATCCACGAAATCCCATTCAGCGGGCAGAGCGCCTATACTCCATTAAGTATACTTGCTGTTCCAAGACGCATGAGTTTTGAGTTGGCATCGAGGTCGTTGTAATAAGCAAAATTGGCTGCCAAGACAGTGAGGGCTATCCTCATGTTGACACGAGAGTGCACCAGCCACAATGTTTTCTTTACCAGGTTTGTACTCCACGGTAAAGTCATGTCCTCTTTACCGGGTTTGTACTCCACGGTAAAGTCATATCCAAAGAGTTTAGTAATCCACCTGTGTTGTGGCACCGTCATCAAACATTGATCCAACATATGTTTCAAGCTATAGTAATATGTCCGAACCTAAAAATAGTGACCCCAAATATACGGATGCCAGTGATGGACAGCATAAACAAGGCCAATGAGTTCGCATTCGTAAGCGGAAAGTTACACTTGATGCGCTGCAACAACTTTGCTGAAAAAAGCAATACGGTGACCTCCCTGGTGCAATATTGCCCCCAAAACTCGTATCGGTGGCACCACAATCAATAATGAAGTCTTTGGAGAAATCTAGAAGCTATAGGATGGTGCCGCAACGATGATCCGCTTCAACACATCAAAGGCAACCGTAGCATCCTTCGTCTGATGGAACCCTTCTTTGCAAAGAAGTTTGGTGAGAGGAGACGCAATATAGCCAAAGTCTTGTATAAATTTACGGTAATATCCAGCGAGTCCTAAGAATCCATGAAAGCTTTAGACATTACGGGGGCACGGGCAATCCAGCACTACCAACACCTTAGCCTGATCCATGGCCACGCTGGTAGAGGAGATGACATGTCCCAAATAGGATATCTACTTTTACCCAAAAACACACTTCTTTTTATGAAGGTATAATCGGTAAGTGGTGAGAAGCTGTAATACCTGTCGGACATGGCAAAGGTGCTCTGCCCAGGACCGGCTGTAAATTAAAATGTTGTCGAAGAAGATAAGAACAAACCGACAGAGAAAAGGTTGGAGGACCGAATTCATCATCGCTTGGAATGTAGAAGGAGCATTGCAGAGGCCAAAAGGGGGCATAAAAAATTTGAAGTGGTCGTGATGAGTGCAAAAAGCCATTTTTAGCACGTCTTCAGGGAACATGCGAATTTGATGATTACCGGACTGTAAGTCTAACTTGGCGAAATAGCAGGACCCTTCCAATTCATCGAGTAATTCGTCAACATGTGGAATCAGAAATTTGTCCTTGATGGTGTGCACATTTAGGGCCCTATAATTCGTAAAAAAGCGCTACGAGCCATCCTTCTTATGGATGAGGAAGACTGGTGAATAAAATTAAGAGGAACTCAGACGGATGAGGCCCTATTGTAGCATTGCGGTGCACTGACGCTCAATTTCATATTTCTAAATGTGGGCGTATCGATAGGGCCGAATTGAAATTGCTATGGCATTGGGAGAAAGGCGTATGCGATGATCGCACGATCAGGCGGGTAGCAACCCTGATGGTTTTGCGAACCGGTGGGCAAATTCAACTAGAAGAGTTGCCATGAGATCGTCGCCCTTGGTGACCTGTAACATGGCTTCAGACACCAGCGGATAATGAAGACTGGTCCAAGTGATGCGTTGATACAATTCCCAATACAAAAACTGCAATTGGTCAAAATCCCATAGAACAGGCCCTAACATTCGTAGCCATTGTGCCTCCAGGACAACGTCGAAACCGAAGAGGGGGATGATGTAAAAATCAACTGCAAATATGGATGGAGCAATGGTAATGGGAGTCAATTTGCAAATTCCGTTGCATTCAAGCCGATTACCGTTGGCCACTTTGACCCGGAGGCCGCTGTGAGGTTGGATGGGCAAGTGGAGTGCGGACACACAAGCTTGGTTGAGGAAATTATGGGTGGATCCTGTGTCAAATATCATTGTTCCCTCGAAATCGCTGATGCGAACCTTCAGTTGCATACTTTGAGCAGTGCATATGCCCGTGACCGCGAGCAAGAAAATCTCTGGTTCCGTCTCGTGGAGCACGTGGTCATCCACCCTGTCTTTGGCATTGTGGTCGACTTCCGGTTCTAACCAGAACAATAGTTTACAATGATGGTCTCTCGTTAATTTTTCATCACAATTGAAGCATAAGCCCCGTTATCGTCGGTCGGCCATCTCCATAGTAGACAGTTGTTTGAAAACCCCCGCCTAGGTTTCTGTGGCGGTAGTTGAGGCGGATGGTGGTGGAACTGGCGGAGGTGCCTTGGGTGTTGATGGAGCACGAGGAGATGGAGGAACCCACACGGGGGTGCCAGATTTATTAGCGGTGGACTGTTGGATGGCCATTGTCGGATGTGCTATAGTAGGGTGGAGCCATTCGTATGTGAGCGCCAAGTTCATTGCCTGCCGCAGTAAAGTTGGACCCTCCAACTTGATGTGAGTTCGCACTGGCTCTGAGAGCCCTGTTGTGAAAAACTCAATTTGATGATTTCGAGAGAGGCCGGTAGTATGGCATAAGAGATCAGTGAATTCCTACTAATACTGCGCCAATGTGCCTGTCTATTGCAAGTTCTTGATGGCGCCTAGAGTATTTGTGCGAATAGCAGGACCAAACACAAAGTGAGCAATAGTGCTTAAATACTTCCCATGGGATCTGGCCTTCATCACATTCAAGCTGGTAAAACCACGAGTGTGCAACATCTGAGAGATGAAAAGCTGCCATCCATACTTTATCTTCATCCGGTGTTTGATAGGCATGGAAGTACTGATCACACTTGGTCAACCATGTGATAGGATCCACTGAGCCATCGTAAATTGGCAATTCCAGGCGCGGTAGTCGTGATTGATCCAGATGGAGACAACCCATGTCGTGGTGCGGCCGGCAACCATGGTTGTCATTAAACTCATCTTCAGGCCAAGGATGTCGCGCAAAACCGGCCGAAGCCTTGGGCACGGTGTGGCCGTTGGGCGGCCGTTGGGCGGCAAGCACCGCGATTTGGCCGGTGCTAAGGGAGCGTCTCCAACAGGTGTTTGTAATGGCAGCAGTCCTACTCCGTTGCGCGCTGTGGTTGTAACCCTGAATGGTAGAGCTGTGGTCGTCGTGGATGGCGTCTTGCGCAACGTATCAAACAACTGTCGCATCTCCGTAACCAGCTTGTTGAAGCATTAATCGAAGGCTAACTGCTACTCCTGAAATCGCTTGTCGGTGATCGATTGGATGTCGGAGATAGCCTGGAGAAGTTCGGATTGAGTTTGTTCCAACCTGTCAAGTCGGCTGTCAGACGGAGGATCGTGTTTGGGTGGCATGGCAGGCGGGATCGGTGATTCTGGTACCAAGTTGTTAGGTACCGAGGCTAATCGGGAGGAAGAAGAACACAGGTGATAGGGGTGAGATGCCAGGGCAAGGGGAAAAAGAAATTGGGGAAAATATTTGTATTATTTCTTATCTATGTGTTACAATTCTCAAACCCTTTTTTATAAGAGAGCCGAGTCTAAATCAATATAATTAGAATCGAAAACTATTCCTTAATTAAAACTGATATGTAAACTACTCTTTCTATCTTAAAACTTCTCATATTTAAATCAGAACTTGTTTTGGCGATAGCACGGAGTCCGACAAAACTATCAGTAACACTTACCTTATGCCATTGGTCGTACGATTGGCTTTGGGAACATGCGGCATAAAGCTATACTTGGCCGCCATTGCAGATATTATACCTGATTTATCACCTAAGTTCTCTTAAGAGGAACAGGTGGTTATCTGGTTCTTCGTGCTTTCTAAATGCACCAACTTCTCCCTCGGTCGATCAGTAGGAAAATCTTTCTAGCCTTGTAAATTTGTGCATTTCAGTTGAATGCATTTACTTTGGATTTCATAACTTTAGATGTTAATTTTTTAAAAAGATTATAAGTGGCTGACCAAATTCAGCTCCCAAAATTGTTAAAACACACATAATATGCCCAATCACAAATTTGGAGAGTTCGAAGATATGTCCCGTCCAAATGGGTAAACTTAGAGGCATTACAGGGCCTAAAAATCTGAAAATTTAGAATGCCATAACTCTTCCCGTTCATTCCGGTTCTAGAAGTTGCAATGATCACGTTGGCTTCTTAATTTCAGTTTGCTTTGGTTTTTGGTTTTTTTTTTCCTCCTTTTGATTTGCATTATCCATATAGATATAACACTATTTTTTATTTTTCTTATTTTTTATTTTTTAATTGAATGACTTAGAAAAAGCTAACAGCTGCTACAGTCCAATTTCAACCAAAAGCCAAAGGGCATGTTCTTTTGGGCTGCAGTTTATGACTTTTAACTGTGACTTATTAGACTAATAAATAGTGATCGCTAAGAGAAGCCAAAAATCAAACAAGGCCAAAAGCATTTACAGAGACCAAAATGAGCAGACCCTAGCCTTGCTTCAACTGACTTCTGACTTTCGATTGTGGTTGTTAGTTGAAATTGTATTGTAGTAACCTTTAGTTTTTTCTTAGTCATTCAATTAAAATAAAATAAATAAGAAAAAATAAAAATACCGTTATATCTTCACAGATAATACAATAAAACAAGAAGAAAAAAAAAGCAAAAACCAAAATAAAAAACTAATATATTTTAAATAACATCAGACATCTAGAAATAAAAAACCAGAAGCCAAACAACTCGGACCTGTCCCCTAAATCAACAGCCACCAAAGAAAAAGCTGTGCCTACTTTTATTGCTGAATGTCATATCATCATAATTCCTAGACCAACCAACAGTGAAACAGTAGATATGATCAATTGGTTAATAGTTTTTGGATTATTCATTTACCGCCAAATCAAAACTTCTGTTAATAAAAACAGTAAGATCAAGCCATCGCCAGTAATATTATATCCCTAGAATCAATATATATATATATATATATATATATATATATATATATATATATATATATATATATATATATATATATATATATATATCTTCAGTGAAAAAATATATGCCTACAATCCATACGGCCGTTGAGCATCCACAAAAATTTCTAGCTTGGATGGCAGATACGCGCGTGTGTGCATGTGTAGCGTGAGTAGGGTGTTGTGTGGTATGAGTCCTCTTTGTTATCTCTCTCAAAAGAGCAATATCAGAAGGTTAGAAATTCGATTTCTGATATTCCTTTTACTAACATGTAATCAGATGTTCAAAATGAAGAAATATTTACAACCATAGGTTTACACATATGTGTAGTTCGATTTAATCACACGATAATTTTCAGGATGCCATACTTTGCTCAAATTTTTTTAAAAAAGGTTCGTCCCCATCTTCTGCATTTCTGGTAAAAAAACAAAAATTCTAAGAGTAAGTTTTTTAACCACAGAAAAGAATAGAAAAATGATGCAGCTTTTTTAGGATAGGTTTGAGGGCATGTTTATATTAGTTTATATTTAAAAAATAAAAAATAATATAAATATCTGACTTCTCGAAACAGCTTATATAGTTCACATATTCCTCTTATTTTCTCCTCAGCTCACCTCTTTCTTCTAAACAACATGAACACCCTGAACAGCCAGGAACGGTTGTCTACCAATGAGGTATGCGGCTTCTCTATTTCCTTCTTCCTGTCCCTCTTGTGTTTTCGTCGACGTGGCGGAGATCCAAAGCACCAGAGAAATATAAAAGGATAAGAAAAACACTCTGAATTTTTACCACGTCGATGAAAATATAGGAAGAATAAGGAAAAAGGAACAGGGAAGCTGCGTTCACCGACGAGTGCAGGGGAGAGGAAATGTGTGATTAGACAGGCAGTGGCATCTTTTCTGTGCACTGACACACACAAAAGGAGCAGTCACGCTCACATTCAGAGACGGAATCACTGTAAAACAGCTACAAAGAACCAACTTACCGGGGAGGCCAGTAGCAGTTGTGGAAGTCCATTGCACATCTCTTGGCACATAAAGCTTCCAGGGATCCAGGGACAGTTACACTGCAGCTGTCTTAGCTCTCCCTCTCTCTCCCTCTCCCTCTCCTCCTTGTTAGCTTCTGTGTACCCAAAATTGATTAGCATGGCTGGATATTAGTAGATTGGCGAAATCTAGTAATTTTTATCGATAGACATGAATTATCGAAATATAGTTTTGGTCGATTAGCAGAATCTAATATGTGCCCCCTTACAAACGCATCTAGAAGCTGCAAGAAATATATTAGTGTAAGAACAAAACTTGTCTCATTTCGTGAGGCCGCCTATGTACTCCTAGGTCCCAATCGGCAAGTCCGTGGGGGATCTACTTTCATTGCTGGCCAAGGGGCTATGCTGTGCATCAAGAGAGCAGTCCCAAGGATATCCTCATTGTTCAGATACATAGGCAGTAGTGAAGATGCCATGGACTTATATTGTGGTCCAGAGAGGTTGAACATGCCATGAAGAACTTATATCTGAGGTCCCCAGAGGCTGAGCATGCCATGAAACCCTTGGCAACAAATGTCAATTTTAAGCACCCTGATAGTGCAAGACGGTACGATGTAGGTTAAGGCAAGACAGATGAAAGACACATCGATAGGTGTCCAACTTTTCGAGAGAGTAGTATCAATCGATGTGAGATCCACGAGTATTCGACCCAAAGAAGCCATAGTATTTTCTTTTTTATGAGTGAAATCAATGTGATGTAAAGTAATGGCTGTCTTGTTTAATTAACCGTGGTGGTTTGGCTGAAAAGTTTTACTCCCACAGAGCTTAAGGAGAGGCAAATTGGTCAGGGCAGTCTGCAGAGTACACGGCATTCAACAACGGCCACAATATGAGCCTAAAGAACACCCAACGATCGCAACATTGTACTCACATACTGCAAAATTTCGCAAGGATAAAATTTCATTAATTTCCTCAGGGATGCAGTAATATATATACAGTTCAAAATTTGTTACTAATGGCAACGGAGGATATATATATATATAGTACTGAGAAAACTAGCATTTACATGCTCTGATGAAATCCGTAGATCTGCCGTCGTAAATGCTGCCCCTCATTGGCCACAGAAGAACCAAGGACGGATGGCGATCGAATGAACACCTTTCTAGTAGTGTGCGTCGGAAAATTACCCTAAAGGCTCCGGGTCACGAAAGCCACCCCTCATTGGCCGCTCGAGCTGCCTCCCCTCTCTCTAGCCTTGGATTCACCAATACCTGTATATATACACTGATACACATACCTGGCTAGGCACACACCTAACACCTTTTTCTACGAGGAATTGGTGTGCTTAGCGTCAGACATGAGAAGCGTAAGTGCTCATTCTGAACACCTTTCTTTCAGTGTTTTCTTGCTCTTTTTGATGTGTTTCATGAGCTAGCTCTGAATGCTCATCTGATGGGTAAGTCTACTATTTCGGTGCCATGAACTCCTGTCCATGCCGTTTCCTTATGCATTTCTTGGTATGCCAATCTTATGCTTTTTTTTTGTTAAAAAAATAATATATCAAAGCTATGGAGATATAAGGACCCATGGAAGACATTCTGCAAAGTTGCCTTCTTTGGCTCAAGTCTCAAGCTTTTCTTCCATCCCATGGTGTTTTTTCCCCTATTGCCAAAACTTCTTGCTACCTAGTTCCATTTTTTTCCCTCTATTCAGGCAGCAGCAATGAGCTTCCAAGAACACGGGCTTGGGCTGCAGGTGATCACCAACCGAGGCGGCAATGGCGCCGCCGAGGCCGCGAACGCAATGCCGTGGTGGGCTGGAGGAGCTGGATCCCAACCGGTCCTAGGAGGAGAATCTTTCGGCCAGTTAAGCCACGCAATCATGGAGAGCGGCCGCGGCGTGCAGGACCACCACCAGATGATCTTCGCCGCTGGCCGACAGCCGCATCGTGCCGTAGACCCCAGCCGCCGCGGCCCGGCAATGCCGACGGAAGGACCCTCTGCTGCCACTGAGTGTGGTGTGGTTAAGTTCCCAATCATCTCAGGTAAAAAGAAACTCTCTAACCACCTTTCACCACCGTGTGCCATGCATAGGTGGAGCCATGAAATCTTTGCCATGGCGACGATCGATCATCGCGCCTTCGCATCGGTGCCGGCACGCTGTACAACGTGGCTGCTCTGGATGGTGGCCGCCGGCCGTTTCGGTCAATTACTGCAGCGTAGTTACATATATGCCGGTGTGGTCCTGGTGCTAGGGTGCTTAATTAAATGGTGTTTTGGGTCTCTGATTTGGGGGGGTGAGGTGAGGTTGGTGGCACAATTTGGAGGTGTTCTGCTCATAATCTCTTTTGCTTCTTTTGGAGAGGAAGTACCGAGTCAGTGACATCCAGGGTAGAGATTAAATAGAAAGCTGTCCAGGGGCATGGAGCTTACTTGTCTGATGTTCTTACTTGTCTGATGTATGTACAGGCTTCAGAACTGAAGTAAACTGAAAAAAAAAAGTGACTAGAAATCTGGTACCACACAAAGGAAGGGTCGTCCCGGGTTATGAGTTCCAATGTAGAGCAGAGAATATTTTTTTTGGGTTCTTAAGAAGGGTACAGATAGTACATTATCTTACTCTAATTTATTTTGTTGAACACTATGTAGTCATAAAGTAAGTTCTTGGCAACTATGGCCATATAAATTCTGAACAATTTTTTTGGAAAAAAAGGAGATGGAACTAGGCCCTAAGGCAAGGAGTCTGAACCAATGCATTTTGTTCCCACTTTCTGAAAGTGAAACTGAAATCCTTTTCACAACTGAGCTGGAAAAGTGTGGAGTATCTGACATCACTCTTATCAGAAAAGGATCTAATGCTGCAAATGATTATTAGGCACTACTATCTCCTGTATTCCAAATGAGATTCCAGAAACATTCTTAATTATTTCGACAACATCCACATTATCTGCTTTCAATCGTCCCTGCCCACTAATTTGCCAAGCTACAGGTGCCAGAAACTTCAAACAAACAATCTCCTATCAAGTAAAAGAAATTTCCCATAGAGAGGAAACTATTCAAGAAAGAGTCATCAAGTTATTAAGCAAAGAGATATAGATGCTATAGTTGACAAAACTATTTGGTGATTTCAGGCGACTCTGATCTTGGGAAAGAGCCGAAATTTCAGGAACCGACCGTCGCTGCATACCCTTCACTGCAGGAGTACCCAGGCCGTTTCGAGCTCGCGCTTGGCCAATCCATGGTGAGACTTCTCCTAGCCATGGAAGTACTAGTTAAGAACTAAATCTTAAACATGTCGGTTATACTACTTGTCCTTTGTAACTGAAGGTGTGCACCAACTATGCTAACGCTGATCAGAGCTATGGTGTGTGCTCCCCCTATGGAGCTCAAGCTATGGTATGTATGGTGTTTCTCTCTTCTTGAGTTCTCTATCTCTGAACATTTGAGTTCAAATTCATATGTATAACAGTTCAGCTTGTCATCAATTTGACAAGAAGCTAATAAAGTTTCGGATGCTTCTCTGAATATTTAAACTGTGTACAAAGTACTACTGTAAACATCACATGTTCTTGTGCTGATTCGGTTCAACATTTGCAAATGAAGCCCGGAAGGATGATGCTGCCGTCGGCGATCGCAACCGACGTGCCGATATACGTGAACGCGAAGCAGTTCAACGGCATCATCCGGCGGCGACTGGCTCGCGCCAAGGCGGGGAGGGAGAACAGGATCTCCAGGAATCGGAAGGTCAGAAGAGAGACAACGAGTTACTCCGAGTCATTTCGATTACACACTGACACGCCCTTCCACTCGCCGTGCTGCAGCCGTACCTTCACGAGTCGCGCCACCGCCACGCTATGCGCCGGGCGCGGGGCAAAGGCGGGCGCTTCCTCAACACCAAGAACCTCTCCGGAGACCACGGCGCGGCCGGCGGTCCGCCGCCACGGAGCGCCAACACGTCGCTGAGCTCCGAAGGCCCCGACAACAACGGCAGCAAGAACTCGGGCAACGCGGGGCTGATGGGGTCGGCGTCGGAGGCGACGAGCGTGTACCCGACGCAGGACAACATGGCCGAATTCCACGCCATGGGGCACCTCCGCTCGCCGTCCATCTTCCCGCCTCTGACGATGGACGGCGGCGGCGAGGCCAAGTGGGTCGCCGCGACACCTCACGGCTGCTGTGTCGACCTCCTCAAGGTGTGAGGACGCCGGTGGTCCTCGCCTGGCTGCCCTAGGAAGGCAAATCATTCTTGGCTGTAAGAAACGCGCAATGAGATATGCATGCCGATCGAACTGCAGCTTCTCAGTTGCGCCTGTAAAGACTTAAGAGCTTGATTTGATGCAGATGCACTGTTCACGTTTGAGCTCTCATCTAGTTCAGGGAGCTGAACCTATTAGTTCTTTGTGGTGATGGTTATTTGATCTTGTTGATTAGGTGATTAGTTTGATGATGGTATTGATTTGTGGATCAAACAAAGCAGATTTCGCAACACACTGAAACTGGCCAATGCCTGACATTCTCGGTTGTGTTCCTGCCAAGTTATGTTCAAGACTAAGGTACTGACAAGGGGCCATATAAGAAGGTCTAAGATATTATATGACAAATTATTACCAAGTTTATAGAGTTAAACTTTGAATTTTGCATTATTTTCATTTTGTTAATGGTTGTTGTCAGAGAAGCCGGTCTGATCGCTGGCTGCCACTGTTCTGACTACTGGCTGTTTCCAGTCATACCGTTGGGGAGTTACCGGTCAGACCGCTGAGTAGTATGACCGGAGGTTTAATAGCGGTTGCATTTTTCCAGAACAGGTGTTTTGAGTTATAAAGAACTTATGTCCATAAACGATTTCTTTGTCTTTGGATATAGAGGAAAGCTTTGAAATCAACCATAGTCAACGATGAAAATAGGGGCTACGCCCATGGAGTAGCCTATACCCAGAACGGTCAAAGATACTGGATGAGATGGTTGAACTCAAGCATAGCATAAGAAAGACGAAAAATATTGAAGGGAAGGTTTGAGTGATGAGTTGCACCAAGTAGTTTGGTCTGATAGAACTGGAAAAGGAGAGACTTACTGATGCATAGGGAGCATGGTGATTGCTTGTAAGGGAAAATAAAGACTAGATCAAGGTAAGGGTATTTTGGTAGTTTGACAAATACTGAAAAATTTATTGGATAAAAACCACAGTATTTGAAAAGGCGGTTTAGATCGAGAAGATGATGAGATCAAGTAGATCAAATGCTAAGAACTTAGCAGATTCGGGCTCATGTGCTTTGAGAAACGTGCATGAGTAAAGTGTGTGAGTAAAACCCGTGTTGTGTGGGGTTAACATGTTTCCCCAATTGTGCTAGTGGATAGCATCTATTTGGGTTAGATGCGAGTTGGTTACCTCATCTTTTTAACGAATTGGGATGAAGGCTTGGAAGAAAACTATCCAACCATTTCAACATTGTATTCTAGGGTTAGGGTTAGAGAAAGGTGAGTGCTATGGTGTGCTCTTTTATCCTCTAGGTGAAGTGTCTTCATCTTTAAGTAGCAATAGATCAGCTTTGTTTATCACTTATTGTGTTTTCTTGTTTTTGTTAATTTGCTCTTATTCTTGTTGGTTTTGATCTCTTCTCCGCCCTTCTTGATGTTACTGTGTGCCAAGGACGTGTTAGTGATGGAGATGACTTATGGAGATCTAATCTCATCCATCCAGACGCCAAGTCTTACTGAATTTGCCTGATTTTGCTTGGATTTGGTCTAATCTTATGGTTTCTTGCTCCAAGAGTTTTTTGCTTCGAATCTTCGGGAGAAATAGCTTGCTATGATATCTAAGAACTCATCTAGAGCCATTTTAGCTATCCTCTATCCACGAGCAAGTCATATCCCAAAATTTTGGAGTTTGCCTGGTTTTAGTGCAATCTTACTAACTTTTAGGAAAGGTTGGAATTTTGACCAAGATTTATGCGATATTTGATGGAATAAGTTTTCAAGACCCTAAGCAAGGTGTGTTCAAAGTTTTATCTCTTTTGATTGAGGTTTTTAGGAGTTGCACCATTCTTGATCTTGTCTTAGGCTAATTTTTTGTTCTGATAATAGGATAGTGATCAGATCGCCCCTTGTCTCAATCCAACCAGCCACCGGTCAGACTGCCATAGTCAAGCCGGTCAGACCGTCGGTTGCTTGCCGGTCAGACTGCGCTCTCTGTGGCGGCCAAACTGGTGAGGTGCTGAAAACTTACTCTATTTGGTTTTTGAGGTTTTTTACTTTGTTCTTGACTTTCAATTCTGATCTTTATAACTCTGTAACTATTGGAGTGTAGAATTTATGAATACTTAGAGGAATTTCTGAGACACCATTTATCTCCTCTGTTGCCATTTTAGTCCTACAAATAATATGATTCAGAATCTAAGGCTACATAGTAGTCTTACTGAGATATAAGCCAGTCCAAACTCCGAATCAAAAAGACTCCATACACTACTACAAGAAGCCTAATATTAAACGATACATCACAGATGGTTCTCCAAAACCGTCACTGTTAAATACAAGCACAGACGGTTTTAGTTTAGAGACCGTCTGTGAAGAGATAATATCACAGATGGTTCATGGTGAGAACCATCTGTGAAGTATCACAGACGGTTCTTACCAAGAAACGTCTATGATATTGCCAAATATCACAAACGATTTGTAAATTACAAACCATCTGTGATACATTACAGACGATTTTTAATACAAACCGTCTGTGATAGTGAAGTTATCACAGATGGTTTGTATTAAAAATTATCTGTGATAATTCCACTATATTAACTGCGTGCAGACCCGTCGACCTTCTGTCTTAAATTATAGATCTAGCTGCTGCTTTGAGCTGGAGGCAGGAGCTTGGAGGCGGCGATTTGGTGAAAGGAGACTTTTTGGAAAGAGTGATTGTAGATCCATTCATTCTTGACTACCTATGGTTAGTAATTTGCTTCTAATTGCATTATAATTTAGATATATAACTTTTGGTGAAAGAAAAAATGAAGATGGTTTAGATCGAGCTAGCTTGATATAAAGAGAAATTTATTAACCATAGGTAGTTTATTAACCATAGATTTAGAACTAGAGAGAAGTTTATTTACATCTAGCATGGTTTAGGGTTTAGTCAATTCATAGTTTATTTCTACTTAATTTAATTTATTTAATTATTCTTGCTAAACTGTTAATTATATGTGTAACGTAGGACCGAAACTGGATGTACGCTGGGAATCGTGTGAGTGAAAAGTACATTAATGATGTGTCTGCTTTCACAAGAGCTGTTGAGGAAGATATGTTGAATAAGGGGGTGGAATATATGTACTATCCATGCATTGACTGCGATAATATAAAGATGTTTAAGAACCGAGTGCAGATTAAACACACTTAATTCGAAGGGGTTTGCGTGTTGTACCAGTCATGGTGACTAAAGCTAGAGTAACGAAATCACTGATTGGTTTTCTCGATCCACGCTTGGTCGCTATGGATATCATCAATGAGGATGCATCATTTGTCGAGAATTATATCACGAATGCATTGCAGGCTTACCACAACAAAGAATTCATACTTATGCCCTACAATTAGGGGTAAGTGCTGCATTAGTGGCTATACTTGTTGATTTATACTTTATAAGTAACACGAACTTATGTTTAATGACCCTGACATATCTGTGTAGATTCCATTGGATTTTAATTATAATTATACCAAAATGGAATAAGTTAATATACCTTAATTCCCTAAAGAGGACCAAAATCGACTTTACAGTTGTCCAACAATTAACCGACAGGTAAACACATTTCCTTCATGGATAACTCTATTGTAGTCTTTTCTTCCCAATGACTAAGGCTATCTTCTTGGAATCACGTATGTCATTCGCCACGTACATTGCAAAGGTACAGAAATCCAAATGGATGGACGCCCTGCGACACGATCTACATTTCTCGATATTCGCTTGTACACATTAATCCTATATAACACTTCGTAGTAATGCCTGTCGAACTAACAAATTCTATTTTTGAAGTGACACCAGCAGCTGCCGGGCAACACCTATAGATTCTATGTTTGCCATATAACATGCAACTACTCGTCGATTCCGCGAAAATCAATATTGCTCCTCAGGTTGATTTGTCAATCTTGAGATAATTATTCATACTTATCAATTTACATATGTATACACGACATTGATGTTTCTACTGACAGGTTCTGTCCATCGCTACAACTCCGTTGGAACAGCCCGGCCTCTCAGAGATTTGAGGACAGTGTGTGTACTTCTTATAGTCTAAAGTCATAAAAGAAGATGGGGAATTCTAAAATATATAACAAATTTCACTGGGATAAGATTGAGCTTAATTATTCATATGTACATATATCTATTCATAGATGGACAATTTATGTCATTTTAGTTAATTGATTTGTGAAATAGATTTCTTCTTTCTGAAATGAATGAATATGAATTGGATGTATATATATACTGTGCTGATATATTTGTTTCAGAGGGCATAGCTAGCATTTCCTGATACTAGCCAACTAATAGAAATAGATTTGTGATTCGAAGAGAATATCACAGACGATTTCAACTACAAACCGTCTGTGATAGTCTAGTATCACATACGGTTTGTAATTGAAACCGTCTATGATATAAGACTTATTACAAATGATTTCAACAACGAACTGCCCGTGATATTTAAATATTACACACGGTTCGTAGTTGAAACCGTCTGTGATAGGTCTTATATCACAGACGGTTTCAACTACAAATCATCTATGATACTAGACTATCACAAACGGTTTGTAGTTGAAACCGTCTGTGTAATACTGCATCACAGATAGTTCGAAAGTCGTTTGTAATGATCTCATATTATTACTGCACATAAACTCAGACGGCTCACGAAACCATCTATGATGATGCTTTTGAAGCGTCTGTGATGACATATTCTATAGTAGTGACAACTAGATGAACCAGGAAAAGAGCAGATATGACAGCAGCAAAGATGGTTTCCTTGAGTATAATATTTAAGTTTTTGTCTGAATCCACCGAAGAAAATGACATTCTAGCAATGACAGGCCTAGCAAAAAAATCTACAACAAAATGACGTTATTTGATTACTGATTAGGTCAATACAGCAAGTTACAAACAGAGATGTAAGTTGCTTTTTGTGTGTGTGCCTAGAAAAAAAACCACCAACCTGCGATTTTGTCTCACTGACTCAAGCGAAATGTAGTGCTCCAAGCGACTTAAAATAATGGCTTTTGGTTTTTACCATAGGTTTTTTGTTGCAATTACACTATAGTGACTGTTAGTTTTATCTGAACAAAAAATAATAAAAATTAAAAAAATACTACTATATTTTTTTAGGACAACGCAAATGAATAAAGAGAAAAAAACTAAAAAACAAAAAACAGAAATTAAAAAGTTTACACGTTTCCAATAACTATAAAAGCCGTTTAGAATGAGACCTAAATCTGGCTGGCCCGCGCTTAGGTGCCACTCGATTGGGCTAAAATAAGCTGACTTATGACTGAAATTACACTGTAACTGATGATGACTTATTTGACATAGCTAAATTAAAAAAGTTGTTAGCCCGTCATAGACAATACAAACGAATACGGGAAAAAAGAACTGACAAAAAAAACTAAAAAATTAGAAAAAGATAAAAATTAAAAATAGTAAAAAATAAACAGAAAGTTAAACCAAAACAAGCGGAGCCTTAACCACGACAATGTCATCAACATCATGGATCCAAGTCTCTGAAAAAGCGAAAAACGTCACGGTTCAAGTGTTATGCGTGCACATCAATTGGGTAATCGACGATCAACCGCTTAGCGGCACTTTGTTTGGGCCATAACATTTTTAGGTTGAGTTCTTTTTTATTTATAATTTATGGCTTATGACTTATGTTATAGTAATTAACTTTCAAACGGTATATTTTTTAAAGACGATGTCAATAGGAAGATTGTAGTAAAAAATATACTGAGTTTAGTTATACCAGCTAAAATCACATACAATTATTTTTCTCAACATACTGTCTCTCATAAATATATAGAATTCAAAATTTTAAATCATACCCTCTACAGCAAAAAAAAAAACCCCCACCTATTATCTGGAGGTCAAGCAGTAGTATTGATTCAGCTCGAAGAATCTCTCTCGAGTCTCGATGCTCCTGACTTAAAAACTGTTCTTTTCCCTACTATTGACATGTACCGTCGAACGTCACTCCATCCCTAGAAGAAAACCCTTATGCGATGATCCCCATACGGGGAGGATGCCTCCAGGAGCGTCCGATCGCACCGAGATTCGTCAGACCACGAACGGACGGTCAGGAGGTCATCTCCCACATGCGATCGTCCCCACAGGAGGCCTCTCCCAATTCCTGCCTGCACTATGGCAACACGTGACGCAGCAGAGAGCAGCTGCTGCGTCGAGGGGGAGAGGCTCTCGTACCAGGAGCTGTACCGCCGCTACTGGTGATGCACAGTGCTGGTCTGGTCTTCTGGTTGCCCTGTCAGATCGAGCTTAAGCAATGGCGGAGTAAAAAGAGGGATTCAGATTTCAGAGCGCGTTCAGGGAGACAGCGTCGCTGTCTCCTCGGCCGCAGCACGCGAGCCTCCCGTACGTGGAGAGATTGATGTCGCAGCGTACTACTACAATGCTGAGAGAGAGAGCGAGAGAGAGAGAGAGAGAGAGAGAGAGAGAGAGAGAGAGATTAACTAACGAAGAGTGGATACCTGGATGGGACTTTTTTTTCTGGCACTTCTGGCGTTTTTAGGTTTATTTACAGTAATAGCGTTAGTTGCGTGGTAGTATCAAAAATAATATTTTTGCTGTTCAGCCACCGTACGATCGAGCTCGATGTCGCACAGCCATCGTGCGACAGATGATTTGTCGACATCATTAATTACTTATCCTCTGCGCTCCTACACAGACTACCTCTCCTCGTCGGTCATCTTCGTTGCATATCCGGGAGTACGCAATTCACAGTCTATATCCACAATATTTATTTTTACTAATATCGTTCTGTCTTGCAACGTTCAATTCAACGTGGGGGATGATGGCCAGTCCACCGATGAGGATACGAGCCTCCCGGCCGCTTCTAGTGAGCAAAACACAGCGTCATAGTTCGGAGTGTACGCAGGGCAGAGCTTAGTGTTCAGACTGTACGTAAGGTCTGGAGCGTACGCAGGGTTTAGAGTGTACGTAGGGCAGAGCTCCTTCGGCTTCGCTGGCATGTCGTACAGTGAAGGCCAAAGCTCGTTTGCACGACCAGGATTTCTAGGGTATGTAGGGTCTGGAGAGTACGCAGGGCAAAGCTCCTCTGGCTTCGCTGGCACGTCGTATGGCGAAGGCCAGAGCTCGTCCGCACAACTAGAATTTCTAGAATCCCTCGTTCAGGACTTCATCTCTGGCGGCCCCCAATTTGGCATGTCTCAATAGGAGCACATCGGCGCTTACCAAACTCAGGCTACTCTAACTCAACCTATTAGTGTGCCGCCAGCCACTCAACAGACTAAACGGTCTCTGTACCTCCTTCGATCCGACACGCACGCTCCGAACTAGCTGTCCTATCTCACGGGACATGCTCGACGAAAGATAAGGCCGTGCTCACGGACGCAAATGCGGTGAGGAGACAGTAGTGGCTCGGATGAGTGAGCCATAAGAAGTCAGAAGTTAAAGCCATTTGGAGCAGGGCTATAGATTTTTTCAAATAAACAAATGAAACAATTTATTCGTCGTCTTTTTAAAGTGACTTATCGGGATAGTATTATCAAAGTAGTTTATCGATATTCGATTCGTTTATACGAACATTTATACTAAATTCAAAATCTATTAATGATAGCCGAAAAGTACCTATACTTGAACCAACCACAGCCCGCCACAACTGTAGCTCCACAACAAAGGCACATGTGTCCTCCCCGAAAGGTTGTGATCGTTTAGGCTTCAGCTTTTAGCTTCCGGCTTATTTTTCACTATTCATAAATTTCATCTTTTTCTGAACTTTTGGCTTTTTGTTGAGCTTTTTTGCCGGTTCTTTTTTCCCGTATTTGTTTGTATTATACGTAATGGGCTAACATATTTTTTAATTTTTTTTAAATTTAATTATGCTAAATAAGCCTCTATCAGCTACAATATTTTTTCAGCCAGCTACAGTGCTTTTCAGCCATAAGCCACCAAAAATAAGCCCAAATGATCATCACCAGTGTAGAATGTGTAAGTGTTTTGCAACGTAACCGAATATTTGGCTAATGGGTCTACCACTGGCTTAGCACCTCTAGTACTATACACAAGCAATTCGTGGGTGAGAGATCAAGCGGAAGGAGATCCGCCTGGATGCTGGGTACTTAAGCTGTTTAACCTCTTTATCCATTCTAAGTCAACGAGATGTATATGGTTAGTACTCAGTAGCCAGCACATAATATGCCCACCATTAGCCAGAAGAAAAACTCAGGGAAAGATTCTAAAAGCATTTTGGTGCATGGATGTCATGTGTGTAACTCCCTTTGAACCTATATTTTTGCACAAATTTACAAGGGAGAGTCGTTGTACAAAAGTGACGGTGGATTAAAGTGGCTTATGCATTTTCGTAGCTTCAGCAAGTGGAAGCAGGTCAGTGATCGAAGAAGGGGCGTGGAAGGAGAGAGAGAAGAGGCCGGCACGCATAGATTCATGTTTTTGCCACTCTTAAGATTGACCAATTATCTCTCTCATTTATATGTGGGTCCATCTGAGTCACTGACAGCGGGTCAGGGTGGCAAATCTGTTGCCCCTCACCTCATAAGGGTGGCAAAAACATAAATTTTCCTGTGAACGTGGGTGAGCAAAACGCCCCGTTGGCTGCGCAATATGTACGTCCTTACTATCAGGTTGTTCTTCGACTTTTTGGCAGATTTGATACTATTTACAACTGTAATTATAAAAATAATCATATATATATATATATTATTGATAAAAATAGGGTTTTTATCGTCCAACAACCGGACAGCAACGCTGGTGGATTGGCGCGTAGACTCTGCCATCCTACTGGTGGACGACAGGCAGCCTGCCGCCACGCCACCGAACGGCAGGCACCACCAGGCCGCCACGCACCCCCACCGCTGGCCTGCCGTCCCCTGGCAAGACGGCAGATGATTAAGCTGCCTAATTAGCCGGCTTAATCACCTGCCTGATTTTTTCATACTGATTATTTGAATTTTTAAATATAGCAATTCATCTCAAAACATTATAAAATTTTATGTGCAACCTCTCAACACAATGTGCTTAATTGTGTAATTTTTTGGTAATTTTATTCACTGTGAATATTGCTCAAAAATTCGTATGATTTTAATATTGTAGGAGTGTTACATATAGCAAACAAGCTCCAAAAATTACAAAATTATATGTAAACCCTCCCGACATAGTCATAGTAATTATGTAATTTTTTGGGAATTTGATGTACTCTAAATTTATCACGTTGATTCATGTTAATTTAATCATGAAATTAGCGATGCATAGACATCTTTTGCAGTGCCTGACCTCTGTCCTTTGCACATATATCGACCCGTTGTTGCTATCTTTTCTTTTTGCTACGTCCTTCGCACAATTGTCACTCTGTCTGTGCCATCCCCCTCGTGTGCTTCCTCGTCCGCACTAATGTTGTTATGTCTGTGTCGTCCCCCTCGCCCGAAGTGATGCTTGTCAACAAGGAGTTCTTAATTTACGGAATGAGCGCACCGAGTTCCCTTTTCGCTTGGCCATAAATACGAATCTCTCACAGTTAATCATCGATCATCTCAGTTGCTCATCGCGTAAGCTCATTCTTGCGGTCGACGACCGATGATTAGCTATGCACATAATTAACTATGCACTCTTAAATTTGAGCGACGACCGGTCATGAATATACACATGATGTACTTAAATGCTTACAAGGTTATTTCTTTGGTGAATCGATCTAGGGTGGGTTCTTTTGGACTGATGACTTATGGTTTATGGCTTAAGTATTTGAATTCTGGCTATTCGCGAGAGATAGTACGTAGAGAGAAATAGTCATATGTGATTTTGGTTGGTACAATTGAACTCAGTACACTTTTTACTACAATTTTTCTATTAACCCTGCCTTGAAAATGAATGCCAAAATACTCATGCACTTGAGATTGTATTACGAGCTAATGGCTTATATAGAGTACAAGAGATAAAATGGTATCCAAATAAACCGAATTCATGCCAAAAAGGAATCCTAACAATCTATGAAACAAACTAGGAAAGATATCTTCTGTAGTGCAGATATCTGAATCTTGATTGGTCGTGGTCGAATGACCAACCATGGTCATTATGACCACTCAATGGTTACAACCACACCACTCAGCCATGGTTGTATGTCCGTGTCGTGGTCGTATGACCGACCATAGTCGTTACGACCACTCGATGCTTACGACCACCTGTGTAGCTTGACAATCTCGATTGGCCGTGGTCGTATGACCAACCATGGTCATTACGACTACTCGGTGCTTACGACCATGCTACTCAATCGTGGTTGTATGAGCTGTGGTCGTATGAACAACCATGATCGTTACGATTACTCATTGAGTACGACCACCTATGTAGTTTAACACCCCCTGCAGTCGAAACGGGAGCACAACGGATGTTCAGGCTAGAGTGGAACTCGTTGAAGACAGACACGGTACTCAGCTTCGGCGCTCGAGCGAGTGACAGTCTACTAGTGCTTGGAGGACCACGACACCAAATTATCGCTGAGGAAGACACTGTAGCTGGAGGTATACATGTGCGTGTCAGGGCAGCTAGCCCAATCAGCGTCGGTGTAGGCCATGAGTGACATGGCGATGAGCGGTGCAACTGAAGACTGAAGTCGACGGTACCTTGGAGATACTGGAGAATCTGCTTGACCGCATTGAGGTGCGGTTCACGGGGGTCATGCATGTGCAAGCAGACCTGCTGTACGACGTGTGTCACGTCCGGCCTGGTGAAGGTTAAGTACTAGAGTGCCTCGATGAGACTTCAGTACTCGATGGGGCTGTTGACAGGTGAGCCAGTGGAGGAGAGCTTGGATTGCGTGTTAACAGGCGTACTATAAGGGTTGTAGTTGCTCATGTCGGAGCGATCCAGAATGTCGAGGATGTACTGCTGTTGGGACAATACCATGCCATAGGCGAAGCAAGACACCGAGACACCAATGAAAAAGTGTAGAACACTGAGGTCCTTGAGGGAGAACTCGTGTTGTAGCGCCGTGATAGTCCATCATAGAAGCTCATCAGTCGATGCAGTGAGGACGATGTCGTCGACGTAGAGGATGAGGTAGACGACGTCAGACCTGAGAGTGAGGATGAACAGGGACGGGTTGTGACCCAACGACTCCAAGGCTGAGGAGGTGTGGGTGAACCAGCTGAACCAAGCCTGCGGCGCTTGCTTAAAGCCATAGAGCGACAGCGTGAGCATAGTAGACGTTCAGGCTGGAGCTAAACTCGTTGAAGACAGTCCGAGAATACGCACCTCAAGCTTTTGGATATCGTTCTTCCTATACGGCCTAGCCATCTTTTTCCTACCCCTCTTGTACGGGCAGTGCCACTTGTCAAATTAATTTCTTCTGCCCTATGAAAGGAGACATGATTCAGTGCTGCTCATTTCGGATTAAATTCATAGCTTTTGGTTTTTATTGTTTGAGATTTTTTTACTGTAGTTGCTGATATTTTTTCAGCGTAGTTAAATTTAAAAAATTAAAAATAGAAAAAATAGGTTATCCCATCATAAACATTGCAAAAAAATATAAAAATAAATAAAAGGCAAAAAAGCCCAAGAAACCAAAAAACTAGAAAAAGAACGAAATTCAAAAACTAGAAGCTAAAAGCTATAGGTATAAGCTGAAATGAGTAGCATATCTTTTGATCTTTCCTCGGGAGGGGCAGAGGTGTCATTTTATACAAGGTGATGTGGATAGAGTAACACATAATTTGCCCACAGCATCTTGCTTTGGTGGTGCTGTCATGGCTGCCTCATCTTTTGAAGCAATTTGGTTAGGTGCCATGGATGCGCGCCGTATAAACTATACGTGGATGGGTCGTAGTATGGCTTGATATGATTGCCGTTAGCTGCATGCTCTAGTATTTATACTGATGATATGGTTTATGTAGCGTGCAGTTACATAATGCAAAGTTCAGGTATGCAATGTCAAGCATTTGCCATTGTTACCATCCAGGACTGTAGGTATGGATTCTTGAAGAAACAATCCAGAAATGTAGGCTTCGATTAAATCATTGTGTTCCCAGAAACTTAGATTTCATATTCGATGAAATACTACATTGATTAAAGCTAGAGGCATTTGTGGAGGAACTGTGTACTCTCGCACTCAAATTAAGTAATTGGAAAACAATAGGGAAATTGTAATAGGTATTCTCCACTCCTCTCCCTAATTCTCTTAGGATAATAACCAATTAGTGCTCTGTCGCTCTCAAATTCTTTTAGGATAATAGTCGAAATCACCATGGTCCCCAGTAGCCAGATGCATCTGCCTGCACAACCAGATCGACCTTAACAATTCCTTTTTTTTTTGTCCCAAAGTAATATACAAAGACAATAATAATCTTTCGTTATAGTACACTACCACATATGTGAACTACTTCCTTGGTCCCATATATAGACATGAAGCTTACAAAACAGTTATGGGGGAAAAAAAGCATGTACAGATATCTCAGTTGACTTCCAAATAAGTTCATCGGACAATATATATTAGACAGTGTACAAAATAAAAAGAAAGAAAGAGGAAGCAGTTTAAAATGACCACATTAATTTACTGTTCCTGCTTCTAAAATAATTTGACTGCTGCTTCCTGTTTCTCACCTTATCCTTCTCCCATACCTTCCCTTAGCAAGTAGTACAGTGGTAAATACTACTAATAATTCGATAACATGGTGCCGCCTGTCTATTTGAGAAACAATACAAAACACTAGTGATTTGATTCCATGGATTAATGTTGTTTCATGAGAGTCTTGTCACAAACATGAGTGGTCATCAAGGGCTTTAGGGCCTGTTTGGCAGAGCTCCACCACTGAAAAAATGAATCTGGAGCAGCAGATCCATCAAAAACAGCTCCACCGTGAATCTGGGATCCCACCATGGAGCTGGACAAAACTGTTTGGCTTGCACAGCAGCTCCAGATCCACGAAACTGTGTTTTTGGTGGGAATGACCTGTTTTGCCCATGGGTTTTATGGTGGTATGGGATGGGGTGTGTAACCAGTGGCAAAATGTGGGTAATTACCACCCAACTCCACGAGTAGATACGAAACAAGGTTTCGTGGAGCACCCCTTGAGGTGCTCCATGGATTTCATGAATCTGGAGCTAGATTCGGTATTTTGGTGGATCCAGATTTCGTGGAGCTGGAGCGTTTGGGTAAAAATTTGTGGAGTGGAGCTATTTTTTGTGGATCTGGAGTTGGTGGAGCTCTACCAAACAGGTCCTTACAATGCTAAGCTGGTAGCTTTGCATTGCACCATGTGTACTCAAGATCGTCGATAAGGTAAGGTAGGTAATAATTATAATGCATGAAATGAACAGAGTAGGTAGTAAAGCAAAAGGATGCAAGAAGCTTGTAGCATGGCCGTGGAAAACCAATGTTGCTAATTTTCTTTGACAAGGAACAATGCTAGCCTAATCTTTTCTTAGAACAACAGTTGAAGCTTGTTGGAAGCAATGACTTGATGCCGACTCGATCAGGGAGGATAAGCCTCGTTTTTTTTAGCTTCTGATTTATGACTTATACTATAGTAACTAACTTTTAGACAGAGTATCTATTTAAGGATCTATTTAAGGTGGGTTTACTAGTCGATTATAATAAACATTGTATCGACTTTAGCTATATCAGTTAAAATCATATGTAATTATTTTCTCTATATCTTCTCTTACGAACAATTAAAATTCAAAAGACAAATTATAGTTGGAAAGATCAGAATTTTGGACAGATATGACACTGTTTATTACTAGAATTCCAAATTTAGCCCCCAAACACAAGAAATCTCATTTCTAGCCCCCTCCCAACCGCACGATTTTTTTCGAGGCGACACGTGGCAAATCATGCGGTCCCCGACCGTACGACCACTTGCGGTCAGGGACCGCACGATTAGTACGTGAATAGTGGTCGTGACTATTCATCCGTACCTGCCTAATTTTTTTCTATTTAATGTTTTTTGTAATTTTTAAATATATCAAATAATCTCAAAAAATTACGAAAATTTATGAACAGTCTCCCGACACAACGTTCCATGCGGTGTAATTTTAGGGGAATTTTATCCATGAAGAATGTTGCTCACAAATTCATACAATTTTGATATTTTATGAGTTTTTACATATAGCAAACGAGCTCCAAAAATTACAAAATTTTATATGAAGCCTCCAACGCATTAATAGTTATTATGGAATTTTTTGAGAATTTTATGCTATCCGATTTAGCCACTGTTCATCTGAGTCGTGCCAGGGCCTGCATGTCTACAATACATGCACAATGTATTTTTGGATTAGCTGATACGTGCGTTTGCACGTTTGTGTGCTTGTAATGAGATTTAAATATTGTGTTTTTGTGTGGATAAGAGTTTACTTAGTTGTGCAAATTTTTTGTAATTATAAATATTAGGCATATTAATGTGTAATTTATTTTGTTTGGAGTCTGCAGCAATTTTGTAATATAGAAGAGAAGGTGCAAAATATTATAAAATATATTTTGAAAACTCCTTACGCAGTGTAGATGATACATGTAGGGAATATTTTTTAGATTGTTATTTTTTCGAAATACAATGGCAGGCAATATAGGTAGGCTAGTCCGTTTGCGATTTTTGTATGTTCTCAACGGTACAATCGCCGTGCTTTGTTATAGTACGGTTAATTTCCAGAAGAATTTTGTAGGGATGAGTGATCCCTGAATGACACGTACGTACAGAGGTAAACTGTAGTATGGTGTAACGGTTGAGCTGTTTATGTTTTTCGCATATATAATATTTTTATGAGTTTTTACATAAATTACAAAATAAATTACACATAAATATGCCTAATATTTATAATTACAAAAAAATTGCACAACTAAGTAAACTCTTATCCACACAAAAATACAATATTTAAATCTCATTACAAGCATACAAACGTGCAAACGCACGCAGCAGCTAATCCAAAAACACATTGTATATGTATTGTAGACATGCAGGTCCCCGGCACGACTCGGATGAACAGTGGCTAAATCGGACTGCATAAATTCTCAAAAAATTACATAATAATTATTAATGCATTGGAAGGCTTTATATAAAATTTCGTAATTTTTGGAGCTCGTTTGCTATATGTAAAAACTAATAAAAATATCACAATTGTATGAGTTTTTGAGTGACATTCGTCATGGATAAAATTCCTCCAAAATTACAACGCATGGAACGTTGTGTCAGAAGACTGTACATAAATTTTCGTAATTGTTTGAGCTCATTTTATATATTTAAAAATTCAAGCAAACACTAAATGGAAAAAAAATTAGACGGGTACGGATGAATAGTCACGACCACTGTTCACGTACTAATCGTGCGGTCCCCGACCGTACGTTTAGTACGTGAACAGTGGTCATGCCACGTGTTGCCTCGAAAATATCGTGCGGTCGGGAGGGGGCTATAAATAAAATCCTTGCAGTTTGGAGGCTAAATTTAGAATTCTGGTAATAAACAGTGTCATATCTGTCCAAAATTTGAAAGATCGCGCCGAAGTGTGTGAGAATGGGGAAAAAAAGCAGGCCATGTGCGATGACAACCACACAACGATACCAAAAAAAATATTGGCTTCTTTTCTTATCTAACTTGGCAGATGAGATGAGATGAGAGTATGAGCTCACAGAACTAAGCGCTAGCTCTTTAGGTGTCACAGCGATGTGGCGAGAGAGAAAGGCGGATCTTACCACTGTACTTCTTGTTGAAGTTTAAGTTAATGTATTTCAGCACAGGTAGAGTATGAGTGAATTATTTATCTTTTTCCACTAACTTAAGTTTTTAATTGAATTAATTGATACATACAACTTAATATGATATTTGAACTAAGAAGTTTTGGATTCAAGATACGGCTAACGTAATTAAAAAATAATTCTAACTCACTTTTATTCTACGTCTTAAGTCGGAGTGAACCTATATATGAGGGAGAGTGTTGAAGTATAAGTAATTACTCACTTTTCCTCATCAATATAGCTTTTTAGATGAACTGATTAATGCATACAACTCAATATAGTATCAGATCCAAAAGATCTTGGGTTCAAGACTCGGTTGACACAATTAAAAAAATAGTTGTAACTTACTTGTATTCTACGTCTTAAGACTGATAAAGCCTATACATGAGAGAAATATTAAAGTATAAGTGGATTGTATGACTTTTCATCAATTTAAGTTTTCAAGTGACGTGATGTATTCAACTCAATACTTTGTGTTTCCTACGAGCATGCATCACTGTGAGTCACTTAATGACAGGCTCAGCTTTCGGTTACGAACAGTGAGTGCATAATTGCTCAGTTTTTGGTACATGCATGTTACATGTGCTGGGTAATTCGATTATAATAGACATTGTATCGACTTTAGCTATATCGGTCAAAATCGCACGTGACTATCTTTCTCTATTTCTCTTACGAACAGTTAAAATTGAAAAGATAAATCATAGCTGAAACCATCGCACCAAGGTGTGTGAGAGTGGAAAAAAAGCAGGCCATGTGCGATGACAACCACACAACGGTACCAAAAAAATCTTGGCTTCTTTTCTTTTCTAACTTGGCAGATGAGATGAGATCAGAGCATGAGCTCACAGAACTGAACGCTAGCTCTTCAGGTGCCACAGCGATGTGGCGAGAGAGAAAGGCGGAGCTTACCACTGTACTTCTTGTTGAAGTTTAAGTTAATGTACTTCAGCACTGGTAGAGTATAAGTAAATTGTTTATCTTTTTTCACCAACTTAAGTTTTTAATTGAATTAGTTGGTGCATACAATTTAATATGATATCAAAACTAAGAGATTTTAGATTCAAAATTCAGCTGACATGATTAAAAAAATAATTGCAACTCACTTTTATTCTACATCTTAAATCGGAGTGAACCTACATATGAGGAAGAGTGTTGAAGTATAAGTAATTACTCATCTTTCCTCATCAGTTTAACTTTTTAGGTGAATTGATTAGTGCATGCAACTTAATATAGTATCAGAGCCAAGAAATCTTAGGTTAAGACTCAGTTGGCACGATTAAAAAAATAATTGTAACTTATTTCTATTCTACGTCTTAGGACTGATAAAACCTATATATGAGAGGAATATTAAAGTGTAAGTGGATTGTATGACTTTTCATCGATTTAAGTTTCAAGGGAACTGATGTATTCAACTCAATACTTTGTTTCCTACGAGCATGCATCACTGTGTGTCACTTAATGACAGGCTCAGCTTTCGGTTACGAACAGTGAGTGCATAATTGCTCAGTTTTTGGTACATGCATGTTACATGTGCTGGCTAATTGGGTGTGTTATTTGTAAAAGTTTCAAGATTTTATCACACTTCTCTGTTTCTTGAAAGCATGTTTTGTGATGCTTAAAATGAATGGCTAGATACGAACAGCTTAATTAGAATATGTCGGTATTTACTCTAAAGAAGTAAGAAAGTATTTACTGTAAAGAGGTAAGAAAGGAACACAAGAAAATGTCGCAAGTTTTTATATTACGTACATTGCTATATTATCATAGTATGTGGAGAAAAGGTTGCAACTTGCTTCAGTGGAAAGTTTCTTCTTTCAATGATAAGCTGAAATAAAGAACAAAAGAGGCTGCAAATGATTCAAATGATGTAGTAGCATGCATGCATGAACATTGTGCTCTTTTCTCAAGGGGTAACCTGAGAGATTGTGGGACATGTCAATAATTATGTCTGCTAAAATGTTCCCAAAAAATATTCTGTTCAAAAGAGTGCTCTAATACTAATTTTTCAGCAATAAAAAAGTTCTTTGGATTAATATAACGCCAATATACTGTCCTCTTCTTACATCTTGCATGAAAAGTTCTCTTCCCAGCCTTGCCTATGTAACACATAGGATGATTTTGATATTGCATAGGCATATGGAGGAGTACTAGCTAAGTACCACATGCATGGATAACAAGATAAGTGAGGACATTGCGTAGTGGCTTAGCCATTTCAAAGACTTGGGAGTTGTGATCCCTATTCCGTTGGCAATTGAATTGATTTGCTACTATGGGCATGTTCTTTTCGGCTGCGGCTTATAGCTTTTGGTTGAAATTTTTGAATTTTAGCTGTTTACGGTACAGATTACGGAGAGACAGATACTCACTTGCGATTTTGGCTGGTACAGATGTTAGGCTTTTAACGTGTAGATCGTTTAACTTGTAGACCCCGTCTTGAGAAAATACTCCGTTTGAAAGTTAGGTACTGTAGCAAAAATCAAAAGCTGCCAGCTTTTGAGATAAAGAACAGGCCCATTATCTTCTGATACCAACCATTTTTTCCCTACTTCTTGTTTAAGCACTGCATTCCATTATCCAAGCTGCATCTGAAAGTTGTTCATAAATGTTTGCTCTCTTGGATGGAAGAACCCTACCAATCGGCAGTGAGCATAGGGTTGCTTGATCAGAGAAGTTGGGCATAACCTCCAGCAGTGTGCACAACCATGCATGCTGGATCCAAAATTTCGATTTGGTAATTTAGTAGTAGTATGTTTTTTGGATGGCACCAAATTACCCAACCAAGAGTTATTTTGTTTACAAATACTTGATGTATGTCTTTGTCATTGCACGGTCCCTGAGATTTAACTTTGTTAATTTTTGTAACTGTACTTTAGCAAAAGATTGAAAAGTCACTTTCACATAACTAATTAAAAATAGATTGTTAAACGAAGTACAGCCTTATTTTCACGTAACCATAAAGAAACGCTAAGTTAGAATGCGTCCAATCAAACCTTTTTTTTATTTTGACCAATAATATCTTTATGGATATTTAGACTGGCCATATACAAATGATACGTGTGTACTTGTCTTGAAAAATACTTTCCTAACATTTGTATTTTTTAAAATAAAAAGTATATGTTATAATAAAATTCGAGATCAAAGTTGTGTTTTTACAGTCACCTAAGTCCAAAACATAGCCTAGCTTGTTGGTAAAGGCCACCGTATTGCACATCTGAGTGAATTTCTTGGAACCACACGTATTTTATATAAATTATCTGAGAATCACACTTTTTTGACTGTATTTCAAGAAACCACACGTATTTCGTACTATATTATCACGTAACCACACTTTTTGCAGTAGCACACGGTGTTGACTATATGAACCACTCGTCAGCGGAACACAAGAGGTGAAGAGTATCCAAGTTTCGCTAACAAGTGGAAATGTGTGATCAGCACCGTATGCTACTGTAACAAGTATGGTTCTATAATAATATGGTATGAAATACGTGTGGTTTCTTGAAATACGGTCAAAACGTAGGGTTCTCTATTATACAAAAATAGATGTGGTTCCAAAAAAATTACTCTCCACATATTAATTGCAGTGAATCCTAGTATTTCTACATGTACCAGTAGTATTTAGCGTAAGTATTGTCATGTCATGCATAACTTGTACAAGGACTAAGAGCAAGTTTAATAGAAGAGATGGTTGCTACCTCTAGGACTAGCCAAATAAGCAAAAAGAGTACACGTGGTTCATGGTGGAGGTAGCTAATACAATAAGTTGAGTAGAGCTTACCTCTACTAAAGCACTCAAACATTTAATACGTGCATAAATATATCAGGGGTCACCTCTTGCATGAGGGGCAGCTTGCCTCTCTCTCCTCGTATGATGTGCTAGAGGTTACCTCTTAGGGCATCTCCAATGGTCTGAGTCAGCTAGCTATATGCATGTACACATCAGCATATACCTATGTGGAGGAAAGAGAGTATGCAAAAAAAACCGAGCCAGCTCTTCCTTAAGCACTAGTCTATAACACCAAACGAGGCAACCTCTATAAATTCTGTGTGTGCATGTAAGCATCAAATACCTATCTTTATAGATAGTTCTTTAAAATGCTAGCTTTAGTGTGTACTATATAAATGATGTGGATGTCTTATAGTTAGTTGCTATCTAGAACCATTGGAGATGCCCTTATATAAGGGGTAGCTTGCCTCTCTCTCCTCTTTTCTCTCTCTTCCACATAGGATTGTGTTGACGTGGATTTTGCTAGAGGCGACCTAGTCAGCATTATTGTACTTGCTCTAAAAGGAGCATACAAGTGATAACATCGTAGTGGGCCCCGTACAGTAAATGGGCACCGAATTGTTGTTGAGCATGCATTTCGTACAAGTTTTCATCACTTCTTGGATGGACCGGCCGTCTTTAGGCTCATGAACAACAACAGTAGCATACTACGTACACACTAGTATTATTCGAATTTTTAGCGGATTTGACGCTGTTTGTGATAGTATTTACAAAATTAGCTGTATATACAGGGTATTTACAGAAATGGCATTTTTATCGTCCGGTGGACGGGTGGCAGCACCGGGGAGACGACGAGTGGGCACTTGTCGCCCTGTGAGCAAACAGCAAGCGCCTGCCGCCCGCCATCAGGATGGTAGGTTATTAAGCTGGCTTAATTATTGCCTAAATTCGTAATTTTACATCATGTTTATTATAATTTTTAAATATAGAAAATGAGGTTGAAAAATTACTAAATTTTATGCACAGACTCCTGACATAACGTACTTCATTGTGTAATTTTTTTATAATTTTATCCCCTCTAAATATTGCTAAAAAATTTATACAATTTTGATATTTGTAGGAATTGTTACACAGAGCAAACGAGCTCCAAAAATTATAAAATTTTATGTGGAGTCTTCCAAAACAGTCGACCTAATTGTGTATTTTTTAGAATTTTATGTACTCTAAATTTACCGTATTAATTTGTGATAATTTAATCATAATTAGCGATATGCGATGCTCAAGATGTGTGTGACCTCTGTCCTTCGCACATATGTCGGCCCATTCTTTCTATCTTTTCTTTTCCACTACGTTCTGTGCACAACTGTCACTCTGCCCATGTCGTCCCCTCGCACGCTCCCTCATCCACACTGATGTCGTTATGTCTGTGCCGTCCACCTTCGCTTACTCCTTTGTCTCCACATTTGTCTGTGTTACTATGTCATCCTCCCTTGCCCAATGTGTTGTGTATCGACAAGGAGTTATTAATTTGCGGGGTGAGTGCACCGGATTCCCTTTGCGTTCAGCTATAAATATGAACCTCTCATAGTTGGTCATCGGTCATCTTAGTTGCTCATCGCAGAAGCTCATTCTCACGGTCGTTGCTCAAAATTAATAGTGCATAGCTAATTATTTTGAGAAGCAAGTGCATAACTCATTAAGGACATGATAGGAGGACGCGGTATTGCTGATTGCTTCTCCCGAAAGATAGGTAATTTTTCAGATGGGTAATTAAATTGTTGGTAATTAATGAACTATTATTATATAGTTACACGCATATAATCATTTTTGTTGTAACGCTTACTGCGGATCTGGTTATTGTGGCTTCAGGTAGTTGCAGACATATAACACTTAACAATGTTCTACGGCGATGATCTTGTACGAGCTGGACACAATGGGTTGAACCTATCAACATGCCGATATAAGGTGCTTTGGCCCGAGAAACTCGGCGTCATGAATATTCATGAGCTACGAAGTTGCATCCGAAGGGAGTTCGCCACAGAGACAATGGCGATGAAAGCTATAAGCATAAGCCGGAATGAACAGCATATCTTTTGATCTTTCCTCAGGAGGGGCAGGGGTGTCATTTTATACAAGGTGATGTGGATAGAGTAACACATAATTTGCCCACAACATCTTGCTTTTGTGGTGCTATCATGCCTGCCTCATCTTTTGAAGCAATTTGGTTAGGTGCCATGGATGCACCTTGTATAAATTATACGTCGATGGGTCGTGATATGGCTTGATATGACGGGTGAGCCAGTGGAGGAGAGCTTAGATTGCGTGTTAACAAGCGTACTGTAAGGGTTGCAGTTGCTCATGCCGGAGCAATCCAGAATGTCGAGGATGTATTGCTGTTGGGACAATACCATGCCGTAGGCGGAGCAAGACACCGAGATGCCAATGAAAAAGTGTAGAACACTAAAGTCCTTGAGGGAGAACTCGTGTTGTAGCGTCGTGATAGTCCCTCATAGAAGCTCATCAGTCGATGCCGTGAGGACGATGTCGTCGACGTAGAGGAGGAGGTAGACGACGTTAGACCCGAGAGTGAGGATGAACAAGGACGGGTTGGCACGTGACCCAACGAATCCAAGGCTGAGGAGGTATGGGCGAACCGGCTGAACCAGGCCTGCGGTGCTTGCTTAAAGCCATAGAGAGATAGCGGGAGCACAGTAGACATTCAGGCTGGAGCTGAACTCGTTGAAGACAGTCCGAGAATACACATCTTAAGCTTTTGGATATCGTTCTTCCTATACGGCCTAGCCATCTTTTTCCTACCCCTCTTGTAGGGGCAGTGCCACTTGTCAAATTAATTTCTTCTGCCCTATGAAAGGAGACATGATTCGGTGCCTCTCATTTTGGATTAAATTCATAACTTTTGGTTTTTATTGTTTGAGACTTTTTTTTACTGTAGTTACTGATATTTTTCAGCGTAATTAAATTTAAAAAATTAAAATGGAAAAAATAGGTTATCCCATCACAAACAATGTAAAGGAATATAGAAAAAATAAAAGGCAAAAAAGCCCAAGAAACCAACAAACTAGAAAAGAACGAAATTAAAAAAACTAGAAGCTAAAAGCTATAAGCATAAGCCGGAATGAGTAGCATATCTTTTGATCTTTCCTCAGGACTCAGGAGGGGCAGGGGTGTCATTTTATACAAGGTGATATGGATAGGGTAACACATAGTTTGCCCACAGCATCTTGCTTTGGTGGTGCTGTCATGCCTGCCTCATCTTTTGAAGCAATTTGGTTGGGTGCCATGGGTGCGCGCCGTATAAACTATACGTCGATGGGTCGTAGTATGGCTTGATATGATTGCCGTGTTTCTGCATTAGTTGCATGCTCTAGTATTTATACTGATGACATGGTTTTTGTAGCGTGCAGTTAAGGCCCTGTTCTTTTCAGCTTCTAAAAGCTACTTTTCGGCTTTTCTACAGTAACTAGCTTTTAAACGGAGTATCATTTTAAGATAGGGTCTACTAGTTAATTGTAGTCCATGCTTTACAGACTTCATTTATATTTGCAAAAACCATACGTGAGTTTCTGTTACTTTGTAATCTCTCATATAAACAGCCTAAAAGCCACATACCACAACCAAAAAGAATATGCCCTAAATAATGCAAAGTTCAGGTATGCAATGTCAAGTATTTGCCATTGTTACCGTCCAGGACTGTAGGTATGGATTCTTGAAGAAACAATCCAGAAATGTAGGCTTCGATTAAATCTTTGTGTTCCTAGAAACTTAGATTTCATATTCGATGAAATACTACATTGATTAAAGCTAGAGGCATTTGTGGAGGAACTGTGTACTCTCGCACTCAAATTAAGTAATTGGAAAACAATAGGGAAATTGTAATAGGTATTCTCCACTCCACTCCCTAATTCTCTTAGGATAATAACCAATTAGTTCTCTGTCGCTCTCAAATTCTTTTAGGATACTAGTTGAAATCACCATGTGTGACATCCCAATTAGGGAACTAGTGTAATTATGAAAAGTATAAAATCTTTTAATGGTTTATCCCGTGTTTCTCAAAAGTTTTTGGCGAAGTTCAAATTTCTCAAGTTGGATTTCTTGCTAAAAGCCCGATTAATAAAAAAAAAATCCAAACCTTGGAATCAAGATATCAAGGTTTAAAAATTTAGAAGATCCAAATTTACCCGGGAATCTTAATTGCAAATTTAAACTTAAATCCGGATCTTCGAAACCAAGGAGAGCAATTAATATATATATATATATATATATATATATATATATATATATATATATATATATATATATATATATATATATATATATATATATATATATATATATATAGTATAAATAACAGGGGCACCATGGTGCCCAGACTCCATGATTATAACTTTCCATACATGATTGAGATTTTTCATCCATGATTAAGACTTTTCATCCTGATATATTAGATATCATTGCACTTGCACGCATCTTAAAGCAATCCAAAGGCAGGGAGGTTTGGTGCCCGGGCACCGTGGTGCCCCATTTCAGCGTCCTATATCGGCACTGCTCCCCATGTCGGCACTGCTCCCCTCCCCCCTCCCTCGCCTATAAGATGCCCAGGGCTCGTCTCCTCCTTTTCTCCCCCATTTGAGCTCGCTCCATCTTCGTTTCCGGCCGGCCGCCGCCATTACCGCCGCCGCTTCCTCCTCCCGCGGTCCCGGTCCGATTCCGCGTGGCAAGAGCAGTGCCTCGATGCCCCGAGGCCTTCCCCAACGTCGGCTGACTCCCTCCGCCGCCCAAGCCGTCCAACCACGGCAACCCGACCGCGCCTCCCCCCGAGCTCGCCGCCAGCTCACCTCGGCCTCCCTCCGACCCGTCCAACCGCTCAGGTGAGCTCTAGGCCTCCTCCTCTTGCTCGCGCGCACCCATTCTCCCTCCCTCTCTCATCCGGCCACCGGCGCCCCTTTTTCTCCTCCCCGCCGGTCGCCTAGAGCCCCCGCCCGCCGCCTTGGCGCCACCCCGGTCGGAGCTGCTGCTGCCCCGAGCTTCCTCGACGCGTGGGAACTCATTTTGGCGGTAGCCTCCTCCTCCCCGGCCGCTCCCCGCCGGCGGCGCCGCCACCCATCCCCGGCCGCGTGCCTCCCCTACGCCTCCCCTGTTTTCCCTGCTTCTGCTCCCCCTCTGTCAGCTCAGCCGAAGGCAGTGCTTTCCTCCCCTTTGTGTCACTGTTATGACATGTGGGCCCACTGCAGATTACAAACTAGCTAATGGGTATCACCTGCCCCCTCTTATTTTACTTCAAGGAGCAGTCTTAGAATATGAATTGTAAATGAAAATGGAATAAAATTTGATTGTGTGATTAATCTAAAAAGGGTATGAAGGGAAATCAAAAATCTAAGTTTGGTTAATTGCATGCAAAGACACATTGTGCATTAGAGTAAGAATAAGGGATTATTTATAAATTCATAATAACAAGATTTATGCAATTAAATTAAAAACTAGGCATTAGTCAATTATAGGCCAATCAAGGTTAATAAGTAAATTCTCATGCACCAGGTTAATTAAAATGAGCCTTTGCCATGAACTCTTTCCTAGCATCAAGAAATTAACATGAAGTTAACAAGATAAAAATAATATCTTGGCCAAAAGATTTTAAATCATGAAGCTTAAGAATTTCCCCATTTCATGTTGCCTAGTCTAGGACAAATAAAACAATGGAAACAAAGGTAATTACTATGGTAATATGAATGAATGTATCATCAGTTATAACATTTCAATAGCAAGGATTTGAAACTACCCCGCTCGTTAGAGTGATCTCTCTGAAATCATCAGGGTGTCACATAAAATATAAAGTTTGCTTTACTTATCGTTGAGGTCATGACAACTATCCTTTCAAGAAAATGCTTAAGAATACTTGTAGTAAAGACTTTAACATTATCTTAAAATACTGAGATTTAAGATGACAAATAAAATATGATTAAGAAAGTCTTGAATAAGAAAGAGCAATCGTTAATCTTTGTCTCGCATCCAAATTCCCCATCATTATATCGGGATTTAAATTTAATGATAGCTTTATTAAGAAGATCCCTATTGATTCATAGCACCCCTCCCCATCAAATCACAATCAACGACCATTTCTAATAACCTTGTTAATTAAGCAGAATAATCAACCTTAAAAGTTGGACTAAAATCACCAACTCCATACTTCAATAAAACTATTAAAAAGATGGGTTCATTAAGTTGGTAGTCGCAATCTTAAATGAGTATTGCCACATGAAATATCGAAGTTACACTGAATATTTAAAATTATACCCATCTCGTGTAAATATACCTGCCTTCCAAAATCACAAGGCTCTATTCCTCTTTACTGTCTTCGCTAACCCCTTTTATCTGTCCGTAAGTCCTGCCTGACTCACTTGGCTTCCTTGATGAATATAAATTAATAAAGAAAAAGTCATCAGATAAAAGATCGAACCTCGCCTTTCCCCAATTGGCTATGGTTGGCCACTTACTGTTCCAAAGCAGGTAATTCCTGTAAAATACGCCTTCACCTCGGATCCCTTCTTATCCTAATTTTTCCCTCACGGGAAAGCTACTCAGCCACCTCATTCCTCCGCCCAGTTCATCTACCGCTGTGCTTACGGCACACTAACCCGAATCATCCTTCTATTCTCAAATCGTAATAAATGCATAATTTAAATTAACTTGGGCATTTAAAGTGTTTGGATTTATTTGGTCCTTCTTTTCTGTGCCGCGTATTAGAATGTGAAGACTCAACAGGACGACGGATTCGAACAAGACCAAGACTCGGGTAAAAGCGATGACTAGTAAAATTAATATCAATGACTGAGAAGGCTTTGAATTAGAGCAATCAAGGCCGTGGTAAAACAAGCAAGGCAAGTCATCACTTTGATCATATTGATCCTACATTTTATGCAAAATTATGTTCTTTTAAACTATCAACTTGCATGTCTAATTTACTATGCAAATATATGTCAAAGCTTAAGGTAGCTACATGCCCACTTGATGTTGTATTAATTTATTATGCCATCCCTTGATACTCGAATCACCTTATCCTTGTCACCATAGATTTTAATGATAACTTTACTAGCTATAAGTCGAATTAAAATGCCATGCTAGTCTTGTCAAAGTCCAGGGCACTAGTTGCCCTGATCATCAATCTTTAAAACACAAGAATTTGTTTTGGGACAGTCATGGGATGTACATGGCTGAGTATTTTGCTACAACTGTTTTATGCTTCTCAAAACCCTAAAAATATGCTTTACCTGTCTGGGCGGTTGGTGAGAGTGGATGGTGCTGATGTCGCACGAGAACCTGTGGTTTGTGGTAAGAACCACCTGGACAAATTAAGGACTAAATCTTGTACTGACCTCCTGGTGTAAAACAGTATAACCACAAGTCTATATGGGTACGACCTAGCTGATTAACTTGCAAAGGTTTAGTTTAGATATCATCACGGAAGATGGGTGCCAGAGCACTAGTTTACTCATACGGCGCAAGAGGGGGCTTCTGACTGTGGCGAATGTAACCCTTCAGCGGTGAACCCTTCAGCGGTGAAACCTCAGCGGGGTGGTATCTAGCTAAATTGGAGTAAGGTAAAGGCTTTGTGATAAACCATCTGGGTCTCATGCCTAAGGAAGCATGTTGGCTATTAAGATGACTTATCTCTTGTGGTGAAAATGTACAACCTCTGCAGAGTGTAAAACTGTTCGAGCAGCCGTGCCCACGGTCAAGGGCGGACACGAGAACCTACTTGAGTTAGTTCTATTTCCAAAAATATTTGTGGGTGGGATAAAATCTATCAAAGAGATGTACTCTGACCTTGAACTTTTCCTGGAGAGATGTACTCCAGCGGCGAAAACTAGCATTGGTGGAGGTAACCATGCACTGTAAAAAGGTGGATGTAACCTACACTACAATTATTATCGCATTCTCAGAATCAATTTCATAAAACATGTTTCAGTTAAAATTGCTATGTCTCAGGAGATTTTTCTTACTTATTGTCATTCCAAAGCAATGCTTTTAGCAAATAAAAGAAACTCAAGCCTCCCTTGACAGCTTTGCATCTATTATTGCTGCATCCTGTGTGGTGGCTTGCTGAGTATCATCGTACTCATTCTTGCTTAACTGCCATCACTCAGTCAGAAAGAACAGGAATGTCAAGCGCTGCGATGCTCAAAAAGGGTCGACAGAGCTGGAAGACGATGAGGCCATGGACTAGGTCGCGAACCCCAATTGGCTGCCTGTGGGCAAGTCCTGCGGGTCCCACCTGCGTGAAGTTTCCGCTGCTGCATTTTATCGTTTTCGGCCTAACCGGCCCATGAGTAAGTATTACTGTATTATTTACGCTTCCGCATGATATGTTTTTGATATACAGTAATGTATCTGTGAGCACTATCTACTGATCCAGGGAATAGTGCGGTGGAATCACAGAGGATCTGGGTTTGCTAACCCGAGGTCCGACACCATGGTCCCCAGTAGCCAGATGCATCTGCCTGCACAACCAGATCGACCTTAACAATTCCTTTTTTTTTTGTCCCAAAGTAATATACAAAGACAATAATAATCTTTCGTTATAGTACACTACCACATATGTGAACTACTTCCTTGGTCCCATATAATAGACATGAAGCTTACAAAAAAGTTATGGGAAAAAAATAAGCATGTACAGATATCCCAGTTGACTTCCAAATAAGTTCATTTGACAATATATATTAGACAGTGTACAAAATAAAAAACAAAGAAAGAGGAAGCAGTTTAAAATGACCACATTAATTTACTGTTCCTGCTTCTAAAAAAAATTTGACTGCTCCTTCCTGTTTCTCACCTCATCCTTCTCCTATACCTTCCCTTAGCAAGTAGTACAGTGGTAAATACTACTAATAATTCGATAACATGGTGCCGCCTGTCTATTTGAGAAACAATACAAAACACTAGTGATTTGATTCCATTGACTGGTCATCAAGGGCTCTACAATGCTCAGAGAGAGAGAGAGATCTGAACTAAAGAAGAGTGGATACCTGGATGGGGACTTCTTTTTTTTTTTTTGCATTTTTGGCTTTTTTAGGTTTATTTATAGTAATAGCGTTAGTTACAGGGCAATATCAAAAATAATACTTTTGCAGTTCAGTCACCGTATGGTCGAGCTCGCTGTCGCACAGCCACCGTGCGGCAGGTGATTTGCCAATATTATTAATTACTTTACCCTCCGCGCCCCTACACAGACTACCTCTCCTCGTCGGTCATCTTTGCTGCATATCCGGGAGTACGCGATTCGCAGTCTACATCCATAATATTTATTTTTACTAATATCGTTCCGTCTTGCAACATTCAATTCAACGTGGAGGTGACGGCCAGTCCACCGATGATGATACGAACCTCCCAGCCACTTCTAGGGAGCAATACACAGCACCAGGGTTCGGAGCGTACACAGGGCAGAGCTTAGTGTTCGGAACGTACGTAGGGTCTGGAGCGTACGCAGGGTTTGGAGCATACGTAGGACAGAGCTCCTTCGTCTTCGCTGGCACGTCATACGGTGAAGGCCAAAGCTCGTCAGCACGACCAGGATTTCTAGAGTACGCAGGGTCTGGAGCGTACGCAGGGTTTGGAGTGTACGCAGGGCAGAGCTCCTCTAGCTTCACTGGCATGTCATACGGTGAAGGCCAGAGCTCGTCCACACATCCAGGATTTCTAGAGTCCCTCGTTCAAGACTTTATCTCTGGCGGCCTCCAGTTTAGCATGTCTCAGCAGGAGCACATCGACGCGTACCAGACCCAGGCTACTCTAACTCAGCCTATTGGTGTACCGCCAGCCACTCAACAAACTGAGCGGTCTCTGTATCTCCTTCGATTCGACACGCAAGCTCCAAACCAGCTGTCCTATCTTGCGAGACATGCTCGACGAAAGACAAGGCCGTGCTCACGGACGCCGGATGTGGTAAGGAGACAGTAGCGGCTCAAATGAGTGAGCCATATCACATCCTATGTCAGGGCACTTTTTATACTGCTATATATGTACAATTTTTGACAATACATAATTCTGCGAAAATTACACAATCAAGTTCATTGCGTAAGGATCCTTCAAAAAAATTCATAATTTTTTGTGCTCATTTGCTAAATTAAAAATACCTACAAATAGTTTATTAATTGATTTTTCAAGTAAAATTCAGAAAGGATAAAATTATGAATAAATTACACAATGAATCAAGTTCGTATAACCGACCATGATTGTTACGACCACTCGGTGCTTACGATCACACCACCCAGCCATGGTCGTATGACCGACCATGGTCGTTACGACCACCTGTGTAGCCTAACAATCTCGGTTGGTCGTGGTCATATGACCGACCATGGTCGTTACGACAACTCGGTGCTTACGACCACGCCACTCAACCATGGTCTTATGACTGTGCCGTGGTCGTATGGCCAACCATTGTTGTTACAATCACTCGTTGCGTACGACCACCAGTGTAGTCTAACAGAAAAACGCACTGTTTAAAAGTTAGTTACTATAGACAGTATAAGTATAAGCTAACTTTAAATCCAAAAGAACTCAGACTCTAAGCTATGTAATTGGCCGAATGGTGGCTCTTTCCCCAAAAAAAGTAAGGGGAGTTGTTGGCGCGATTTTTTAATAAAAATGTTAATAACTGATAAGAGTTAGTTAGTGTACCTATCTCTTTTGCGATAGGCAACCGACGGGGTTAGACTACACAAATTAAACTTATAAATGGATAATTTGTTCAGTAGGTGGTGAAACTTTGCTCCCTGCTAGATGGGATTCGAATCATCCGCTTCATACTCCCCGCCGAGTTCCCGGCCGCCGAGCCCCTCCACGTCACCCCCAGCGCTCCCTCGGCCGGCGCGTGGCGGCAAAATTTGCGTATGGTCGGGGTAGCAGTTTTGCGAAAAAGTCCCTGTATTTTTCGGAAATTACGTGCATGTCCTTTTCCCTCACGGAAAGGTCCCTGCCAATTTTTTTAGCCCCTCCACTTTGCAGGATAGCCCCCCGCGGTTTTCTAAATTACGTACGGGTCCTCGTGTACTTATGTACAGGTCCTCGCTTTTTTACGAAAAAGACCTTTGACTTTTTCGAAAATACACATGTACCCTCGGTTTTTTCGGAAAAGCCCTTTACCTTTTCCGAAAATACACATGCGCCCTCGGTTTTTTTTAGAAAACCCCTCACGAATTATCGCCTCTTTTATTTCGGTACACACGGTGACTGACGCGGTGTAATGCCGCGCCTATGAGGCTAGTATTCTAACCATTGGCAAGGATCTAAAACTCTGAATATCTTGGTATGGGCTGCATGCATGGTGGGTACATAACACATGCCTATTTCTTACTTATGAAATGGTCTTCTCTTGCTGCCCACACCTAAAGTGGTGGAACAGGTGATGACTTAGCACACCTAGGTGACATGTCAACCGTGGGTTTTTCGCTTTCCAATGAGCGGAAAAGCTGCTTTGACTGCGTGTCAGGTTTTAAAAAACGTGTTTTAAATTTTAACCGGGAAGGGCTAGTAGATCCGGTATGATCAAAAATTGAAAAATTTTGGAGGATTTTGGACAGAATTTTTCAAATCAAAATTTGAATTTTAAAAATGGCTGATTTTTAGGAAAATCAATTGAAAATATCGGCCAAAAATTTTCAAGCAAGTTTCGGCAAAAATTTCTTCAAAATTTGATAAAATTCATACAAAACAAAATTTTTGGATCCGATTTGAAATTTTACCAGATGTCACCGGTAAAACCGGTTTTCGGTCGGTAATTGTTCGATAAAATTTTCCTACTACAAATCAATTTAAGGGCATGTTCTTTCCTCCAAAACTGGCGGCTTTTGACTTTTGCTACAGTACCTAACTTTCAAACGGAGTATTTTCTCAAGACGGTGTCTACAAGTTAAATGATGTACACGTTAAAAGCCCAACATCTGTACCAGCCAAAATCGCAAGTATTTCTCTCCGTAATATATACCATAAACAGCCAAAATTCAAAATTTTCAACCAAAAGCCATAAGTCGGAGCCGTTGCCAAACAGGTCCTAAGCTATGTTCTAAATAGCTTCTGCTTTTTAGCTTTTAAAAGCTGAAAGTTGAACGGAATGGTTTCTCAAGATAGTTTCTATAACCAATTTATAGAAGTCACCTGATGAGCCGTTTTGAACGAAGTGGCTTCTCAACACGATTGTTCCTTATTCTCTTAATCTCTCTCACAATCAGCTAAAAGTCAAAAGACACAACCAAAGACTACATCATTTTTGAACTAGATCTTAGTGCTTTCAAAAAATTTCTCTTTTGCAAAACTCATGGAACAAACATTTTTTAGCTTATAAATTAACCGCTAGAAGCGGCCATCTTGAGTCTACCACAGTGCAAGGTAGAGAGTAGAGGTTGTTTGGTTCATGGCCTAAGGGTGCCACAATTTGTCATGATATTTTTGCCAAACTCGTTTATGGTTCAACAAAATTATTGCCACACTTTAGATAGCAAATATGTAGGACCAAATATGGTGACTAGAAAGGGATTGAATAGAAGCCAACAATAATACAAAACTTTTTCAAATCTTTTCTCGAAGAGAAAGCATAACTTTAAGTTATTCACTCTAATAACTATGAGAAGTTATGAAGTTCAGACACCAATCACTCACACAAAAAGATCTAAAAGAAACTGTGCAAAATCGATAGTACTGCTACAACAACTTTGATAGTACCACCACAGTAAAACGGTAGTACCACTACAGTACCCATAGTAGTACCGCTACAGTGTTACAGTAGAATCAATAGTACCGCTATGGTAGCCCTGGTAGTATTGCTGCTACAGTAATCAACGCAGGAATAGAAAAATAAGCTTGATTTGAAAACGAAAATTGATGGAACTTTTGATCCATTGGTCCAAATAACTTGAAACTTGGCATGCACATTCTTTAGGATGTCAAAAATCTATTCCAATCAACGACCGAGATAATCGTTGCCAAAGTTCTGATCTTTTTTCATTTAAATGAAGGGTGCACCAAAACTAGGTAAAACAGGGAAATCTTGTGTTTGCCCTTGCATGCAAGTTTTAGATAATCTAGATGACCTTGGATGAATTCTCACATGTCATGGCAAGCTAAATCACAACATAAATTCAAGCCAAAACTTTCACAAGATCAAAACCCCTAAATCAACCATTTTTTGATCAAAATCGGGCAAACTAAAGAACTTTCCATAGAAAGTGCCTAGATGCATAGCATATAATCTCCAAGAGATATCTCTACCTTTTACATGTCCTTAGCACCAAGAAAAATCAAGGAAAGGGAGAAATTCAAACAAGAAGGTTAAGAAAATCAAAGGCACATAAGGGGATCCATAGCATAACTCACTTGGGCAAAATTTAAATGTTCATTTCACTTACAGAGGAATGTTTTACAGTCATTCCCTTATGATAGCAGAGCTCTAAGCCTACAACACATACACAGAAGGCTCCAACATAAGAAAACCCTAATCCTAAGCACTCAAGTCTCTCACAAGACTCAACTCAACACAAATCTTATATAGTGGAAACTACCAACCTCACACGAACCAGCCACTCCTTTGTGGATCACACCACTTACATATAGAGAAATCTGGTAACCCATACAAATAGGTTTTACACTCTTACACACTTGCTCGTTGTTCAAACCACGATTATAACACCGGTACTACCGTACTAGGTCTCAGCCCAAAAACTCTAAGAAGGCCTCTTTTAAAAAATAGCTACCGACAACCACAGACCAGTACTACCACTTCGGCCAGTTATACTACAACTTCAATGCCGGTGCTACCACCAACAACTCAAAATGCAATTGCTCAAAATCAAACTCAAACAACAAAAGCAAGGTACAAGCAATATTAAATACTTATCACTCTCACGAGGTTACCATCACGTGGTCTTACAAAATAAAATCTTGCCATAGTTTTTGGGTCACTGACGCGTGGGAACCAATTCACATCACACCCATGTCCACGGTACACATGCCGGTCATAACACCAACTTCACGTCGATCTGACCACCTTACCAAGGCTCGTCAGAACACTACATCGCGGTCATACCGCGATTATAACACCGGTACTACCGTACTAGGTCTCAGCCCAAAAACTCTACGAAGGCCTCTTTTAAAAAATAGCTACTGGCAACCACAGACCGGTACTACCACTTCGGCCATTTATACTGCGACTTCAATGCCGGTGCTATCACCAACAATTCAAAATGCAATTGCTCAAAATCAAACTCAAACAACAAAAGCAAGGTACAAGCAATATTAAATACTTATCACTCTCATGGGGTTACCTTCACGTGGTCTTACAAAATAAAATCTTGCCATAGTTTTTTGGGTCACTGACGTGTGGGACCCAATTCACATCACACCCATGTCCCAACTGCGGCCATCCATCTATGCTAGATATTTCATCTCTATTTTCAACCTTGGTTTGCATGCATTATTGTTATTGGGCTACTTTCCTCAGGCTACAGTATGCATGAACTTTCTCACTTCTTGATTCTACCGTCAGCGATCACCACCGAGCGGCCGGTCTACATGAACGCGAAGCAGTTCTTGGTGAGGAGGCAGATAGGGAGAACAAGGTCCTCATAGACAATAAGGTACGAAGGGGGATCGATCTCCCTCCAGCATGAGTTACTCCGAGTCAATGCAATTCTGTATTGACTCATCGTCCTTGCACTCACCTTCTCGGGGATGCTGCTGCTTCTCGCCTTCTCGGGGAGGAAGAAGAAGGCGTCGTGCCGCCGCTTGATGAGCACGCGGCGGAGAAGCAGAGGGCTTGTGTTCTCGAAGAGAGATTCCTTGTGGGCCGTGGGTTTGGTCCTCTCCTGCGTCTAATGGACCTGGCCCAATAAGTGGCCCTGTTTAAACGCGGCCTAGTAGGAAGCGGATAAGAAATTGATGCAAGTAATCACTGCTCCCACCACCTCGCTCCTCCCGACTGCTCAGCTTTGGCCACCGCTACCACCACCGTTGCCTCTATCACCTCCCGCTCCCTCCACCCCACCGCCGGTGTCTCTAATCGTTTCCCCCTCCCTTCTCCTCGCCTCCGCTTCCAGAGTCTCCGCCCCTTTCTCTTTCCCCCCTCCACCTCCGCTGCCGTCGGAGAGGAATACGCTGACGAAGAGAACTATGAAGAGGAGGAAGGAGAGGAGTATGTAGAAGAAGAGGATGAGGTAGCAGACAAGGTGCAGGCGCCTCGTCTGCTATTCTGCAAGAAGCCGTCTGGTGCCCGGCCAAGAGCCCGACCGCCTCTTCGTCGGCAACCTCCCCTACTCCATGACCTCCGCCGAACTCTCCGAGGCCGGGGGGGTCGACGATGTCCACGTACCTCAAAATCCTCTCTTTAATTTGCCTCCCTGGTCCATGGACCAGTTCTTGAACAACACCTTGATTTCATGGTTCACACCAGTGCATATAATCTATGACAAAGCCACCGACCAGAGCCGTTGCTTCGCCTTCGTCACCATGGCCACCGCCGAGGAGGCCAAGGCCATCCAGATGTTCAATGGGGCCTGTTGGAACTAATCTTGTTGTGTTATTGATAGTGGTCGGTGTCGAGTACTCGGTGTGCTTGAGTACTGTGTAGTCGTGTACTCGGCGTGTTCGAGTATTGTATAGTTGTGTACTCGGTGTATTTGAGTACTGTGTAGTCATGTACTCAATGTGTTCGAGTATTGTATAGTCGTGTACTCGGTGTGTTCGAGTACTGTATAATCGTGTACTCAGTGTGTTCGAGTTTTATGTAGTTGTATACCCGGTGTGTTTGAGTACTGTGTAGTCGTGTACTTGGTGTGTTTGAGTGCCGTGTAGTCATGTACTCGGTGTGTTCGAGTACTATGTAATCGTGTACTCGGTGTGTGCAAGTATTGTGTAGTCGTGTGTCGAATATTCGGTGTATTCGAGTACTATGTAGTCATGCACTCGGTGTGTTCGAGTATTGTGTAATCGTGTACTCCGTGTGTTCGAGTACTGTGTAGTCGTGTATCGAGTACTCAGTGTGTTCGAGAACTGTAGTAGTCTTTAAGTCCGAAAACTGTAGCGATCTGTAAGTCTGAGCACTGTAGCAGTCGGTGTGTCCAAGTGCTACAGTAGTCGTAGCTATAGTGAACTAGTCGTAGCTATAGGAAACCAGTCGTAAGCCACAGTGAACCGATCGTAGCTACAGTAGACTAGTTGTAGCAGTAGTCAAAGCTACAATAAACCGGTCGGTGCTCGAAAGACCTGTGTGGTCGAAAGATCGGTAGTATCGGTTCAGTGTAAGTGGTACTACCGGAATTGCGGTAGTCGAAGTACTCGTAAGTCGAGTAGCAACCGTGGTCGAGAGCCATGGTCAAGACAGCGTGGTCGAAGAGCCGTGGTTGGAGAGCGATGATCAAGACACCGTGATCAAAGAGCCATGGTCGATGTCGTGGTCGGAATACCGTGGTCAAAAGACTCGAAGGACTCGAAGTCGTTGACTTGTTCAGGTCTGTGTGTGATCATAGACTTGGTCAACATGTCTGCACCCGTCGTGTCCACTAGCTATGTTAGTTGGTTAGTAGAGCGAGTCTTTCGGATAGTGCACAGTGTCTGAGTCGTATGGATCGTGGGTGGCAAAACTGGATCACAGGTAGTCGTGTGGCTATAGTGGGTGAGTGGCCTGCATTTGTAGCCCGGTTGTATCTATTTAAGCCATGTAATCTGTAGAGCAATTTGAGAAAATTGAGTGAATAGAAAAGGAAGAAGAAAAGTTGTGTGTTGCCAAAAAAGAAGTATCTCTTGTGTTTACTCGTTCTCCACTCGTGTGCATTCCTTCCCTAGGTTGGGCCAACAATTGGTACCAGAGCTTTGGTGATTCCCGTGAGTCGGCGAAGATGTTGAGGGAAGGAAGGAGTGCATCTTCGTCCGCAATGCGAGACCTGCTACGAGGTGGTTCGTCCGACTCGTAGGTGGTGAAGAGGGAGAACACGATGACGTTGTCGTACCCATACCTAACCCGTACGAACTACACGATTTGGGCAATAAAGATGCATATTGCTCTTCAGGCTCAAAACGTGTGTGAAGCAATGGAACCTGGTGCCACGGAGTACCAGAAGAATTGGATAGCATTGTACGCCATCTATCAGGTTGTGCCGGAAGAAGTCATGTCTTCTCTCACCGGGAAAGACGCGACGAAGTCGGCATGGGAGGCAATAAAGACGACGCACATAGGGCACTAGCGCGTGCATGAAGCCAAGCCGCAGACCTTCAAGGGAGACTTCAAGAGGTTGAAGATGGAGAAAAGAGGGACCGTTGAAGACTTCGCCGATCAGGTGACGTTGGTCGTCACCAGCATCCGTGCGTTGGACGACGCCATGGTAGATAAAATACCATTGTTCATAGGTTTCTTCGGGCTGCCCCAACGTGATACATGCAGCTCAAGGAGTACGCAGCAGCTTTTTATCAAGAAAATTAGTTGGCTCTTAACTCTCTATTGCCATTATCGTATACATATTAAACATCACCTGTACAGATTTCGTGATACAATTTTGCAGAAGTCTTCACCAGCAGTCCGCATGTGGAGAAACATTGGTAGTTTAACTGCTTCAGCCAATTCAAACTGGTTCTCAAAGTACCTAAAACAAAATAAATCATTCAGAAAATATGCAGATTAATTGTCTATTTGTCTCTGAGCTTGTATGAGAAAAAAGGGGCGTACTTCTTCTGTGTATCTGTTGGACAAAAGTGAAGCCTATCATAGTCCAAACCACATTCGCCAACTGCCACAACCTGCAGATATTGAATTTCATATAGAAGAGTTACAAATTGCAAGTCCAAAGAACAGCATAATGTAAAATAAAGATCACATGTTCATGATCCATACCCTACAAATCCAATCAAACAGCTTTGCAACTAAACATTATTGCGCTGGGAGCTTGTACATTGGATACTGCAGAAGCACTTGAGCACATAAGAACACTTTCGCTTTTCAGTATTTTTTGAGTAGATAAGAACACTTGTCTCTTCAGTAGTTTACGTAAACAATGAGTTGGGTCCTTTGTTTATATTGCGGTTGATCTATAGGAGACTAGGAGTAACTGACAAGATTCAGTGGGTCATATTGTTTGTATGCAAAGAACTAGGTTATCAGAAGGTTGCAAGAAAATCAGTCACTTGAGGATAAGCCTATCCTTCTGCTGTGCAATTCAAGTCTAATGTAAATGCTCAAACAAGCAACAGCACACACCTTGCCTTTCTCCATGCCCTCCTTCGCCAGAGTCAGCAACGCCTGAAAATGCCTTTCCGGGTCTCCACTCTCCTCAAAATCCTAACCATCCGAAAAAAAAATACCAAATTACATAACCAAAGGACAAATGCACATATCAATCTCAATGTCGGTCAAGATTCAAGAACGAGGCAAGAAATACTGTCCGCCATAATGCCATTACCCCGCATCTCGTTGGGTGCACGCCCACCATGCAGAACAACCTCCCTGCATTGCATACGCACAAGCCAACTTCTCAGGCACATTACATCAAACACCTTACAGGCAGCAACAAGTACATTTGCCAAGGAACCGCATAGAAGCAGCTGAGCTCACCGTCGGTCTCGGCGCCTCCCTGGACTCTTTCAGAGACCCTCCGGTGACCTGCCGCCGCATCAAACCAATAACGCAATAGATTATCAATCACACCCACTTCACGCGCAAGAAACCAAAGCAGGAAACGGAGGAAGAGAATGCCACTGCAGGACCAGGGGGCTTACAATGATGTGGTCCACGCCGGCGGCTCAGGCGCGGGCGAGGACAGCGGGCATGTCTGCCGCGTGGCACTGCTTGCCGTGGTAGATGCCTTTGAACATGCCATCTTCACAGGTCACAGCAGCAGCAGCAGCAGCGACAGTACGGCACAAACACAAGGAGACGGTAGGGAGAACCTGTCAGAACCAGCTCATGTCTGAAGAATCGGCGATAGAAGAGAAGTCTGAAGATACCGCTTCAATATGCCCAGGCAAGCTACAACTGACGGTCCAGATTTTATCTTGCTTCTTTGGTGGAAGATCAACGTCTCTCCTTGCTCACAACAAAAGCTGGTTTAGTTGTTGAATGATCTCTCCATGATCAATGTTTAATATTAGTTAATCTGCTGTAATTAAAGTAATCCCTTTTGACTTAATGCGGGGATTAGGTTCTGATACTTAGGGCATGTACAACGCGTCGTCTCGACCCGTCTCCGTCTTCGCTTTTTTACAAAAATCACCTCAGTTTGGCTTGGAGACGGTCGCTCCGTCGCCTCGCGAGGCGACGGCAAGGGCCCGTGCTCCGAGGCCCAAGCGCCGCGAGGAGCAGCGTTGTACGGCTGTCTTCTCATCTCGACGGCGCACGCAGATCCCGCGCGGGAGTAAATCCGAGGGTATGGCGCCAAATATTCACTCGCGCTATTTCTCCTCTCCCCCTCCCCACCCGCCGCGCCGCCGCCTGCCGCTGCACCGCCTCCGCCTCGCCCTCCACCTGGGACTGGAGCCGATGGAGCCGCCACTTCGCCGAGGTCGACCAGGCCGACAGCTATGCCTCCCTCCTCAAGTTCCAGCTCGAGGAGGCCGTCGACAACGAGGACTTCGCCGAGGCCGCCAAGCTCAAGAGGGCCATCCTCGAGGCCACCGGCCGCGACGCCGTTGCCCACGTCCAAGCGCGCCAAATCTAGATCCAGATCCAGGGCGCGGCGGCGGCTCGGAAGACCAAGGGCATAGCACCAGGCGGCGGCGCCATGCCGCAGGAGCAGCACCAGGCGGTAGAGGAGACAGGGGGCATCGCTTTTCCCGCTCCCCTCGCAAAACCCGACGCCATTTGGGCGATGATGTCCGCGCGTCTGATGCCGCTGGTGTGTGCAGATCCTGGGGCTGGACATGTGCGCCGACGTCATCGTCGGCGACGAGATGCGGCGCGGCATCTCCGGCGGCCAGAAGAAGCGTCTCACCACAAGTACGCTCGTCTGCGCCTACGCGTCTCTTCCTCCACCTCTCTCTCTCTCTCTCCATTGGTGAAATCGGACCGATCGGTTGGTCACTTGGTTGCAGCGGAGATGCTGGTCGGCCCGACCAAGGTGCACTATCTCAATGATTCTGCCACTAAACTCATCATTTTTAATTTCTATGTTATGTTTGCTCTCTGGCCTTAACAGTGCGATGCTCATCTTGCTGCAGGTTCTTCAAACAGCTGATTGTACTCTTCTTGATCCAGCAGATGGCTACAGGACTGTACAGACTTATCGCTGGCTTATGCAGAACTGTTGTGATAACTAATACTGCAGGTTCTATTGCAGTTCTGGCCATGTTTGTACTTGGAGGATTCATCCTACCAAAAGGTAATCATCCATGTTTTCCATCACATATTGATTTCAGTTGTCCTTGGCAGCATTGTTTGCATTGGTGCCATGGGCATACAATTCAAGAAATTATCGATTGTTTCTTAACTAAACACAAAAAAGGGGAGGTGACGATTCTTTAAAATCAGAAAATGAGTTATCTTTTGAAATGGAACATGACTATCAGTACCTTATACCTCAAAAGACTTGAATTATTTATTTAAACCATTTTTATAGTGGTCACTTTTCAGTGTTGAATCTTGACGTGGCAGTCGAAATAATCTTCTCAAACTTAAGATATTTGCTACAACAGCCCTTTGAGCATGCAGGTTTTGGTAATATTTACATTGAGCCAAAGAAGCATTTATATTGTATTTCTTATTATCGTTTGTTGGTGTACAGTGCAGAGATGCTGAACATTTTCAAGAACTTCTCATGTAAAACATCAATATTGGACGACTTTGACTTCTATGAAAATAGGCAGAAAGTAATGCAGGACAGAAGAGGCAAGCCGCTTGCTACCTCATGGTATATATGAAACTCCTTGTTTATTGCTACAGTTAATTACCTGCAGCAGATGACATGGCTGCTCATTGTTTTGCACTTTTCCTTGCAACATTGTGGGAATGCCTGATGATAACAAGAATGATGTCTGGCTCTAGTTGCTATTCGTTGTGTTTCTGGAACATAAAGTAACTAGATTTACTTGTTCAGATATCATGAATTGACAATATTATATTTTTGGTGTGAATATGGACTACTTTGTGTAGGTTGTTTTTGGCTGACCTGGGGCTATGAGGATGCTGTGTGGAATGAAGATTGGCTGACCTGGGGCTCTGATATTCTCACATGCGCTTTTTTCTGTTTCAGATTGAAACAATGTCACTACCTAGATTATAGTTGTGTTAGTTCTGAAAATAGCTGTTTTTTGGTTCTAAAAAGTATGGTGATTACAATTCTGAAAATTATGGGCTGAAAGTATGGTGATTGCAGTTCTGTTTCAGTTCTGAATGATATTGGTAGATAATTAAGAAACAAGAGTCTGTTGAGAATATCCCTACTGATAATGGGGAGATAAAACTGCCAGATTGGGCTAGGGATGTGACTACTGTTTGGTTTCCTGTTAGTGCTATCGACGATACAATTGCAAGGGGAGCATCCACAGCGTTCCCTCAGAAGCAGGGCAGTACTAAAAGGCGTAGAGTGGAGGAACAACATCAAGGTCAAGTAACAGCAATGAGGCCTGATGAAGATGCCCTTGCAGGTTCATCTAAAGATGTTCAAGTCCAGGTATGTTCTCCACCTCCTGGATTTTTTGGTGGGCTTTGTTTTAGATGTGGGAAAAGACAAGATGAAGAAGATGTTTCAGGAGTTGCTTTTGGTTACATCCACAAGGGTTCGAGGGTTGATACTTCAGAAATTGGCAGATTACGTGGAGCTGATTTGAAGCATTTGCTGCGTGAAAGAAAACTAGTACTTATTTTAGACTTGGATCCTACATTGATTAACTCAACCGAGCCCCATGATATTTCTGCTTCTGTAAATGACTTGGGAATTCAAACTGCTGCATCAAAAGACGATCCGAACAGAAGCTTGTTCACATTAGAGTCAATGCAGATGCTTACAAAGTTGAGACCCTTTGTGCATAATTTTTTAGAAGAAGCAAGCAATATGTTTGAGATGCATATATACACGATGGATGACAAGGCTTATGCAATTGAAATAGCAAAGCTTATTGACCCTGATCTTCCCAAGCTTGTTGAATGTTTGAAGCGCCTGGCAAAGTCTGATCCTTTGGTTCTCTGCACCATGGAAGAGTCTGAATTTTATGCCCAGAATATCAATCCTGGATTCCTGATCAAATACTTGAGGACAAGTATTGTCTTGAGGAGGAGGAAATGTCAGAACCAGCTCATGTATGAAGAATCGGCGATAGAAGAGAAGTCTGAAGATACCGCTTCAATATGCCCAGGCAAGTTACAACTGACGGTCCAGATTTTATCTTGCTTCTTTGGTGGAAGATCAACGCCTCTCCTTGCTCACAACAAAAGCTGGTTTAGTTGTTGAATGATCTCTCCATGATCAATGTTTAATATTAGTTAATCTGCTGTAATTAAAGTAATCCCTTTTGACTTAATGCGGGGATTAGGTTCTGATACTTATACCCTTCGGTGGGGAATGAATGCATACATCAACAAAGATATTACTCTGTAGCCCTAGTTGTTCTTAGCGTAGCGTTCAAGTTCCTGGTGTTCTTCCCCTTTTCCACAATCAGATTTTCGGCGAAACCCCCTCTCTAGGTCGGATTCCTCTCCGGGATCTGACAAATTGGTATCAGAGCACATCGATCCTCGGCGTGAAGTGGTCGGAGCTGATTTGGGTTGGAAACTAGGGTTCCAGTAAAATCCCCAAATCGATTCCGATCGGTGGCGGCGGCCTGAATCGGCGCTTGGACGAAGAAACCCATGGCGTCTGAGCTGAAGGAGGTGAGGTACGAAGCGGTGGCGTCAGATCCCACAGCGGTCTGGCGAATAGCTACGGTGGCCAACCACAAGGCCGACATGGTTCAACAGCAGAGGGGTGATTTTCAGAAATCGTTCAATAGATTGAAAGAGAGTATGAACAGGGTGGAAGCCTCGTTGCAAAGAATGATTGAAGATCTGAGGCAGATCAACCCTAGTAGCACTCAGGGAGTTCACTTGCATGGTACACCGGAAGGTAATCATATTTCACTTCCTACTGGGTATTCTGTAGTTGCCACTGGTTGGGATGAAGATCCATTGCCGTGTTCTTGGGCTTCTTCCACCGGGAATCACCAAAACCCTAGCCAAGAACCAGCCTTAGATAGGCAGTGGCTTCAGAACCCTAAAGAAAATTTGAGTCAACCGCACCCTCAGTACCAGGCTAAACAATGGGGTTCCAATCCTAGTAACAAGAGGGTTCTTAGTGTATCCACTGTTGATGATGATTTATCATACTCTAACAACATGAAGATAGAGCAGATGGAGCAAACCAAAGTGAAAGCCAAACTTTGCTCTGTGGAGTATCAACCTAGATGGGTACCTGGGAAAGCAATTCTTGAGCAAGAGGTATATGGCATAGATCCATACACACACAATTGCCCGAAAGAGATTATGCTTGCTGATCCTGATTGGTCAATTGATGACAAGCAAGCCTTTATTGAGGAAGTGGTTCTGAACACCTTGAATTGGCAAGTTAGGCATTTCACTGGCTTTGGAAATATTCCTATGGTATACACCCTTAAACCTGTCATTGAAGAAATACAAAAGTCTGGTGAGGTTGTCCGTGTTTGGGATCCCGGGAGGTCGAAAAATATGAGATGGCAGAGCTCACCTCTAGGAGTTGGGAGTGGACTCACATTTGATGTTGTCTCTGTTGCTGGTAGGGCTCAGACGTTGCCTAAAAGTTACCACTGTTTCTCTAGGAGATTGATGTTAGAGTATTCCAAATTCTCTTCATTGGATTCAGATGAACCTTTTGCTTGTAAGTTCAATAATCCAAAACACAGAAATACATACAAACAAGTATATGTCCATGTCCTAAACTATGAAGCCATTCGGTGGGCGACGTTGCCAAAGTTTAGTATGCAATTTGTGGGTTTGCTCTGGACTCTTCCACCTTGGCCAGATTTAAATGATATCAAACAGTACCAGCAAAAGAATTGGAGGGCAGCTGATAGTGATGAAACAGACCCAGTCGAACCTGATCAGGTTGGAAGGTCAGAGGATAAGGTGGAAATTGTCTCACCCCAAGCTGAAGTAGAGGAACAATTGATGCAAATCTCCTTACAAGCTGTGAAAGGACTGAGGGGAATAACCATATATACCGTGGTGGGAATCATTGGGGGTAGAAGGGGAGTGCCAATAGTAGACAGTGACAGTACTCATAACTTCATCGACCCCAATTTGGCCACCCAAATTACTTGCCAGATACACATAACTCCTTTGCAGAAGGGTACCGTGACTGGTGGAGGAATCCTCTTGACTGGATTTTACATAGCAAATGAGGACTATGGTATCAGTGGAGAGGGGTTTAGCAACCCTTTCAAGGTATTACCACTCAAGGAGTATGATTTGGCGTGGGATTGTGATTGGGTGTATCAACATAGTCCGGTGAGTTTGGACTTGAATACAAGGAAGTTAACTATCATGGAGTATGGCCTCACGGAGGTAACCCTTGTTGATCACCAACTGACTCTTGTGGTGCGGCTACTTAGCCCAAAATGGTGCGACAAGTTACTCATGGCAGAGAAGTGTGGGTGTGACAGTACCCAAAAGCTTTCTGAGGCAACCACTCCCATGAATCCCATGTTCCAATCCCTGCAAGAATTTTATGCTGATGTTATTACTGGGCAGGTTGATGAGAGGCATCATGATAAAATATTTGCATTGCGTACCCTCAAGGGTGTTGGACAACGTGGGACACAAAGGGTAGACAAGTTATCTGTTTCAGTTACTGCCCTTGACCCAGCTTTTCGAAGTAAATATATCAAACATCTTATTCAACTTATTGTCCAGTGGCCGAACACAGCATTTCACAAACATCTATACAGGATGCTTAATGAGCTTGGTTTGAAAAGGGAGCTTTTGGAGCATGGAGGCTCTAATTCGGTTGTTTTTCTCCAGAGCAATGGTTGTAAGCATCAAGGAGAGGTTTGGGGAGAGAACTTCTTTGACCCAACCACAAAGAAATGGACCACCAAGAACACTGGATCTGCTACTTGTAAGAGAGGTTTTGTTCAATTCTTCTATGAGCCAATCAATCAAATCATCACGTCTTGCATGAATGATCAAAAGGATAAGTTGTGGCCAATGTTGCGGAAGCTGGGTATGACCCTGAAGACTGATGAGAAGGAGTTAATGGGCAAGGCTTTCATAAAGAGTGTCCTGCAAACTGGGCTGCCAGCCAGCAATGCTCTGCTTGAGATGATGATATTCCACCTTTCCTTTCCATCGAAGGCACAGAAAAATCGGGTGGAGAACTTATACGAGGGACCCCTTGATGATATCTATGCAACTGCTATTAGAAACTGTGATCCGGAAGGTTCTCTTATGTTGAACGTTTCTAAGATGAATTCAGTATCTGACAAGAGCAGAATCTTTGCCTTTAGTTGTGTCTTCTCGAGGGAGGTTGCAACTAGCAAGAAGGATCTGTATGTGAAGAATGTACAGCGTACTGCTATCTGGAGGGGAAAGAAACAAGAGTCTGTTGAGAATATCCCTACTGATAATGGGGAGATAAAACTGCCAGATTGGGCTAGGGATGTGACTACTGTTTGGTTTCCTGTTAGTGCTATCGACGATACAATTGCAAGGGGAGCATCCACAGCGTTCCCTCAGAAGCAGGGCAGTACTAAAAGGCGTAGAGTGGAGGAACAACATCAAGGTCAAGTAACAGCAATGAGGCCTGATGAAGATGCCCTTGCAGGTTCATCTAAAGATGTTCAAGTCCAGGTATGTTCTCCACCTCCTGGATTTTTTGGTGGGCTTTGTTTTAGATGTGGGAAAAGACAAGATGAAGAAGATGTTTCAGGAGTTGCTTTTGGTTACATCCACAAGGGTTCGAGGGTTGATACTTCAGAAATTGGCAGATTACGTGGAGCTGATTTGAAGCATTTGCTGCGTGAAAGAAAACTAGTACTTATTTTAGACTTGGATCCTACATTGATTAACTAACCGAGCCCCATGATATTTCTGCTTCTGTAAATGACTTGGGAATTCAAACTGCTGCATCAAAAGACGATCCGAACAGAAGCTTGTTCACATTAGAGTCAATGCAGATGCTTACAAAGTTGAGACCCTTTGTGCATAATTTTTTAGAAGAAGCAAGCAATATGTTTGAGATGCATATATACACGATGGATGACAAGGCTTATGCAATTGAAATAGCAAAGCTTATTGACCCTGATCTTCCCAAGCTTGTTGAATGTTTGAAGCGCCTGGCAAAGTCTGATCCTTTGGTTCTCTGCACCATGGAAGAGTCTGAATTTTATGCCCAGAATATCAATCCTGGATTCCTGATCAAATACTTGAGGACAAGTATTGTCTTGAGGAGGAGGAAATGTCAGAACCAGCTCATGTCTGAAGAATCGGCGATAGAAGAGAAGTCTGAAGATACCGCTTCAATATGCCCAGGCAAGCTACAACTGACGGTCCAGATTTTATCTTGCTTCTTTGGTGGAAGATCAACGCCTCTCCTTGCTCACAACAAAAGCTGGTTTAGTTGTTGAATGATCTCTCCATGATCAATGTTTAATATTAGTTAATCTGCTGTAATTAAAGTAATCCCTTTTGACTTAATGCGGGGATTAGGTTCTGATACTTATACCCTTCGGTGGGGAATGAATGCATACATCAACAAAGATATTACTCTGTAGCCCTAGTTGTTCTTAGCGTAGCGTTCAAGTTCCTGGTGTTCTTCCCCTTTTCCACAATCAGATTTTCGGCGAAACCCCCTCTCTAGGTCGGATTCCTCTCCGGGATCTGACAGAACCGATCACCTAGACACCTAGTGCTAAGCAAGAAATGAAACAAGAATTGGGTGGACATGGTGGTGTGGGAAGGAGGTGTTACCGGTGAAGTTGACGGCGATGGTTAAAGCAGTGAACGACAGAGGGAGGGGAGGAGTGGTCTAAGAGCACTTGCCGATGAGCTTGACGGTGGTGGACGCCATCGCCCCGCCGCCGCCCGCGTGGAGGAGGTCGGCCGGTCAGAGACGGAGGAGGCCTACCTTGGAGATGCGAATGCTTCGCTTGTGTTCAACTTGGGCGGCTCTGAGCCCAAATTAAACCTGGCCCTCCTGGGCCCAACTAGGCCTGGACTACGTTATTTACAGGGCCAGGATTGAGCCCAAGACTGAATGCAACTAGAATTCGGGATTCTTGACATGGATCCATTCCGCAAGCAAAAGTTGAAGGAGGGTTCTTTTCACGCCATTGACTTGACTTTTCACGAAAAAATAAATAAGATAATTTCTCTATTATCTTTTTAAAATAGTTTATCAGAATAGTTTTTTTAAACGGTTTTTTGACATATTGGCATTTGGTTTGTTCGTATAAACACTTGTGTTAGGACTAAAAAATATTAGCTACAATAATAAGTTATAAGCCGCAGCTGAAAAGAACCCAACCGAAGCTCAATTATCGAAGCACATCACCAACTATTCTGCAACCTATTTAATATCTTGTTGTATGTATGTATGTATGTATGTATGTATGTATCTTAAATGTGAAGCAATGGGGAGGAGTATATATAGACAGTAACAAAGATGATTAGCCATGGGGCTAATTCTTCTTATTTTTCCTAAGGAGAGAGATCATCAAGCTAGATGCGTGCGGTCGAGTGTGCTCAATCTTTACCGGCCATTGCAGCGCAACTCGATGGGTTGTCGCGTTCTTTTGGTAAGTTGGTTTCTTCAAAAGTGAAACAAAAAAGATGGTTTATTAAATCAGATTCTTCAAATAGTTTTCTATATTCAAAATCATCTATTTTTTTCGTTGACATCTTTACCATTCACTACCGCTCTCAAAAAACATAACTAAAAACTATCTATCGACCTATCATCCTCCCTGAAACTCGTCGTTTTGCTTCGAAGTTGGATGTTGCGGCAGGATGGGGCTGGGAGGCATTGGGGAAAGACGTTTTACGGCGAATAGGCACGCACGTGTGTGCTTAGGTCTCCCGTGGCACAAACCTTGCTCATTTTATACTGAGAGGTTATTAGTTACTCGTTCGGTGCTTCATCACCACTGGAACTTCCCTGTTCTTTTCAGCTTCTAAAAACTGTTTTTTGGTTTTTTTACAGTAATTAGCTTTTAAATAAAGTATTTTTTTCAAGATACAGTCTACTAGTTAATTGTAGTACATACTTTACTGATTTCATTTATACCGGCAAAAACCGCACGTGAGTTTCTGTTACTCTATAATCTCTCGTACAAACAGCTCAAAAGCCACAAGTCACAGACAAAAATCACAAACCACAGCCAAAAAGAACAGGCTTTTGTTTAATTATGCAGCTTCTCCCCTCTTTTGGTCGAGATGCGATGGGACTGTTGGCGAAACTGCACCGATATATAAATCAGGGGAGTCGAGCAACTCCACAGCCTAACCCTTCTCTTGAGGGAAAACAATTTCAGACCAAATTTCAAATTGGTTGAAATTCAGTTTTCTTAGCCTATTCCAAAAATGTCCAATCCAATTTAAAAATTCATCCTGTTTTAAAATTTTTTTGGCCCAATCCATCACCCCATCTCTCTCATGTTACATCTCTGTCATGCGGCATTCCCTATTGCCAGGATTTGGTAATTTTCGAATGTATTTGTATTTTTTGAATTCAAATTATATTTTTGAATATTTTGACCAGATATTCCAAAATTCGGTTTTCTCAATGGGTTCTGATATTTTTGGTGCATCAAAAATGTTTTCCCTACTCTCGAGACGATGGAAACAGAAACGGATCACGCATCGCGGTTTTTCTTCTTCACCTTCAAACTTACAAATCTCAAGTAGATCATTCGACTCGAGGACAATAGTCTGCCTCAGCTCATTGGAGACGCTGGAGAACGTATGGCAATCGGCTTCAGTGGTGATGGAGATTACAGCAGGAAAAGAAGCAAAGTTTGTTATTTCTGCTTTGTGTTCTGCAGTATGGTTTTTTTTTTTGAAAGAAAACCGTGGGGCAAAACCCCCCGGCAACAAGGAACTGCAATAAAAAAAGAACAGGTACAAAAGGAGGTCACCCAGAGGATAACCACACCACCAACACACACAAAAAAAAGGAAAAGAAAAACAAGAGAGAAAGCAAAAAAAAGAAAACTAAAACTGAGAAAACCTGACGGCTAACAAAAAGTTAACACACAAGGAAAGAAGAATAAGAACTACAGGCTCTGAAGCCAAGACCAAATTGCAGAGTGCAGGGAGGGCTTGATTCTGTGCAGATGATTAGAAACTTCATGTCTGAAAGAGACTTTCCAGGAGCTCAAACTAGGGGCCTTTCCTTCAAAGATCACAGCATTACGTTCAACCCAAATACAGTGCGCCGAGATCATGAAAATCTCCATGAAAAATAGGTGAGGAAAAGCAGCCCTTGCATTTATCAATTTCTGGAAAGGATGAACTAAATCTGTCCAGGTAATACCCAAGGTGAACCATCTACTGATAGCAGCAGGACAGTCAAAAAATAAATGCTCCATTGTTTCCTCAACATTATCCAAACATAGAATGCAATTGTATCCTTCTTGCAGAAATTTTTTCCTTCTTCTAAGAATATTTCGTGTGTTGAGTCGATCATTCAATAACAGCCAGGTAAAGAACTTGATGCGTGGAGAGCATTTAGATTTCCAAATCCAACGAATAGGTTGAGGAACAGCTATGCTGGAGAAATGATAATGATAGTACCTGTTGGCTGAGTAGAAATTATTTCCCCAAATAAAAGTCCAGTAATCATTTTCTTCAGAAGAGTCAATGGCAAGTGACAGTACATCATTTTGAAGCATTTGCAGTTCATCAAAGGCATGCCGACTCATTGGGATTCTAAAGAGATCTACCAGGTTTGGAGTATTGATAACCTTCCTTAGGGAGATGACAACATCTTTTGCAAAAACATATAAATTTGGATACTTCAGAGCCATCACATTTCCAAGAATAAGATCATCCCAGAAGCTAATAGTGTCCCCTACTCTATGATTACAAATGGCAACCCCTCTGTATTTTATATGTAACCTTAAAATGTCCTTCCACCAAAAAGAACCTTTCTCCCTTCTAAGATGAGGAACACCATCACTATAATACTTGTTCCAGATGAGATTGGCCCATTGAACATTCTTTTTATTGAATAATTTGTCAAGTTGTTTAAGAAGGAGGGCCTCATTTTGCAAGGTGAGATCAATAACCCCAAGGCCTCCTTTTTCTTTCGGTTTCATTACCAACTTCCACGCAGCTAGGTTGTAACCTTTCTTTTTGAAGTCACAACCTCTCCACAAGCAATCTTTCCTGTATTTGTCAATAGCTTCAATTACAGCAACAGGAACCTTTAGGGAACAAAGATAATAAGTTGGGAGTGAGGAGATGACAGAGTTAACCAACTGCAGTCTTCCGGCATAGGATAAAAACAAGGAGCTAGCAGAGAGCCTTCTTTCAATTCTGCACAACAAGGGAGCATAATCCTTGACTTGAGGTTTAGTGATGCCTAGAGGAAGGCCCAAATATGTGAATGGGAAGCTTCCCACCAGACAACCAAAGGCATCAGCCAACTGAATTGCCCTATCATTGCTAATGTTAATTGGGACTAAACAAGATTTCCCATAATTTACTTTCAGCCCGGTGGATTCAGAGAAAACATGTAGAATGTCTTTCAAACTGTGCAATTGAGCCTCACTGGCTTGCATAACTTGTAGCGTATCATCAGCGTACTGGACAATTGGGAAGGGATTATTAAGATGCTGAGGAAAAGGTGGCTGCAAAATATTATCATGATATGCTCTATTAATCATACTCTGCAGGAGATCAGCTGCTAGCACAAACAACAATGGGGAGAGAGGGTCTCCTTGTCTCACCCCTCTCTTGCATTTAAATTCCTTGCCTGCTACTCCATTGAGTAGAACTGCTGAAGTTGCAGTAGATAGCAAGTCCTTCACCCAAGCAATCCACTTTGGAGGGAAACCTTTAGCTTCGAGCATTCTGAGGATTATATGATGTTCAACTAGGTCGAAAGCTTTTTCAAAGTCAAGCTTCAGAATAATTATCTCCCTTTTTGACTGATGACACTGATGAAGATATTCAAATGCCCATCCAAGGCAGTCTTGTATGGTTTTCTCCTTGATAAAGCCATACTGATTTTCATGTATGATCCTAAGAATAACCTTCTGTAATCTGTTGGCTAACAGTTTGGTCAATATCTTCACTGAAGTATTAAGCAGAGAAATGGGCCTAAAGTCGTTGATCATCTCAGGATTATTCTTCTTGGGGACCAGGGTGATAAAAGAGTTATTGATGCTCTTGATATCAGCACAGTGATTAAAGAAATCCATGCACAAAGAATATATATCCTCTCTAATAATATGCCAAGCTTTTTTTAAAAAAGAGACTGTTAAAACCATCAGGACCTGGGGCTTTATCATTTGGCATACTCAGGATAACAGAGTCAATTTCTTCAGTACTAAAAGGCAAGATTAGTCCATCCAAGTTATCAACAGGAGTGATAAGGTCCTCAAGATCAATTAGAATTTCAGTATTCAAAGACATGCCCAGCCTGTTCTTAAACTCTTGCCAGAACAGAGCACTTTTCTCCTGATGATCAGTAACCATTCTCCCCTCAGGACTGAGAATTTGGGAGATGGTATTCCTTCTATATCTTTCAGTAGCCATGGAGTGGAAAAATTTAGTGTTTTCGTCTCCAAACTGGATGAACCTCTGTGTGGTTATGTACCACTTTCTTCTTGCTGGTCGCCGGAGCAAGGTGGGTTTAATTCTCTCCCCCTCTCTTATCAACTTTGGTGTGGGACACATATCTAGGAATTTACCCCGAACAAGATCCGCATACTAACCCTGGATAAAGTTTGGAGTCTACCTCAAACAGAGTCTGCATCACCTCGGATGGGGTTCAGGAAAGCAAGACAAAGCCCGAAGACCGACCTTGGTCAAGATCTAGAGTCCACTCTAGACGATGTCCGGAGTCCCCCTCCCAGATGGGGTCTGTGGCACCTCGGACAAGGCCGACCCAAGATGAAGTCCAGAAACCAACCTTGGGCGGGGTCTAGAGACCAATCTCGTGAAGAATGAAAATATCCTTAGGAGTAAGTTAGGCCCCAAGAGCAGACTTGTAACTTCACTCGTATCCTCCTTCCACTCTATAAATAGGACCCTTTTGTAAGTAAAGAGGAAGAGGCTATTTTGTAACCCTAGACACTCATATGCAATACACTTATCCATCCATCCGTAGGTGATTCTCGTTGTGTCCCTTCACATCCTTGGCGGTCTTTGAATTCGACCAGGGTGCCCACTATCTAATATTGCAATCGACAATAGTTGATGCTGTCCGTGGGGATTTGAGTGAGAAGCCATGCTGCCTAGCAAGATGAAGACACCGAAGGTCGCTGGGTGGATCTATGTCATCTGGGGCCACCCCTTCGAACTTCGCCCCTAACTATGTCCATGTGGAGGCCCTCCGGACTTCGTCCACGTAGAGGTAAATTGCTAGAACTAAATTGTTTTCTTATCACCTAGGATTGCAAATTTTAACCTAGTTGTAGGGTGGTGGTGCACTTAGTTAAAACTAGTTGATTTAGACATTAATTATGAAAAATCAATTTGATTATGCTTTCATATATAAAATCGGTTTTAGCCAAAAGATTTTTTTAAACTACTTATTCACCTCCTCTCTAGTCGGTCTTCTCGATCTCACAGGGGAGAGGAGAGGCGGTGGTGGCGAGTGTGGGAGTGGAGTGTGTTCGCTTTTTATCTAGCTAGGGTAACCATCTTTCTCAACTGATCCTAGCCATCTGATCTTGATCCAAAGGCCCAAAAATCGTGTGACTTGTCCAGGCTGGCCTTCGAGGCTTTCTACCTCCTTTTACCCAAGAGGACTTGTATGCATGAACCAGCCTCACATATACATGAATGATGTATCATCAGAGTCAACTAATACAAACTACTCTCTCCAGTCACAAATATATGCCGCTTTGAACATCGATATGGTCCCAAAATGAAACTTTAACCACTGATTTGTATTGTAATATATTTATAAACTCAATAACAATTACAATATTATGAAAGTGTTTTTCGAGATAAATCTATACATATAATTTTCGTGTATCTACTCTAAATATTTAAAAGTGTATTAATAGTTAAAATTTTAAAAGCTTGATTATATGCATATAAAAATGAAATGTATTTGTGACCGGAACCCCATCCTCATGGGCCGAGGTGATCTCCTCCCCTCTCATCGCATCACGTCCTACAAGTGTATGCACCCGGTCTTTGGACCATACCGTCTCACTACAGTCTCCTCCCTGCGTTGACCACACAAGAAAATCATTTTTCTTCGCATGAAACAGGTGGTGGGAAAAAAGAAAATCAGCTGGGCATGCCATTCCACCTATCTGACCGTTTGATTGGCACCTGGACGGTCCTGAATTCCTGACTAAGGAGGGAGAGTGAAAATGGGATACCTGAACTTGTTTTGGGATTGACTATGAGTGGATTCTTTTAGGCTGATGGCTTATGATTTAAATATTTGAATTTTGATTGTTCATGAGAGGCAGTACGCAGAGAGAAATAATCGCATACGATTTTAGCCGGTACAGCTAAACTCAATACACTTTTTACTACAATTTTTCTATTAACACCATCTTAAAAAAAACACACTGTTTAAAATCCAGTTACTATAGACAGTGCAAATACAAGCCACAAATAAGTTGAAACGAACCCAGTATATGTCTATATCGACCAACTGATTTTTCCCTAAAACTACTCAATTTTTTTGATAAATATAGATCTAATAGTTCTACCTCTTGCCCCCTCTACTATTCCACCATTCCTTGCCGCTGTCTTCCTGTCTCCACACTCGCACTTCCCCGCTTATATCCGTTATACAGTTCTATCTTTTTATTGAATTCCTCCCTTTGGTCGGATGCTCGAAACCAATTTTCAGTTTGACCTTTCAGAAGATCCTAATCCTTGATTTTTTGGCTTTAAATGGCCGATTAATCAAGAAATGAGCTCAATCCTCTGAACTGGTTTGGATGGCCATTCTAGGTCCAATTTCACACAGGCTTGGATACGTATTTCAGCAAGGTTGACCGGGCCCTTCACCGCCTTCTCCCGCGTCACCTCCTCCCAAGTTGGCGGACCTAGGATCAAAATTTAGAGAGGACTAATAGAACTTATTGACCAGTTTGCTGAATACCGAGTTGCCGGCTTACGATAGACTTGTAAACACTAGAGAGAGAGGCTCCACACCAAGAGCCAAGATGTCATTGTGGCTTGTAATCACCATTACAAATACAATTTTCTTCATCATGCAAAGGCTTTTTAAATCTGTTAAGGTCATTTATATGGCTATCATGGAGCTGTAAGGGATGAGAGAGGTACACACGACCGGTCAGTGGTAAAGGAGCTTGCGCCCCACCTGACCCACCGCTGGGTCTGCCCTTCTGTGATGTCGACACCGAGAGGCTGCTGCCTTTGGCACCGGAATCAACTAAAGAAAGTCCTAATCTATACAAGAGAAGAAGGGTGTTCAGTATTGGTGTGTAGCTGCAGACCTTTATCAGAAATGGAGGCGGAGACGCTGCCTTTGCCGAGCAAGGAGAAGCCGGTGCACAAATCTTCAAGCAAAAAATCGTCTAAAATCGCCCAAAAACTTTAGTTTGTATATCAGTTCCTTGTGTGTTTGGATTTTCTTCACATCTTGGCTTGCATGTTGGTTTCGTGTTCAAATGGAAAGGGGATTTGTGTATATCTTCGAATGGAGAGGTAGAAGTATATATGCAAACTCAGTTTAATTAGCACCTGAGTCTGGTGTGTATATAGCTAAGAAGTTTTGCAGTTTACGAGTAGAATTACGGTACAGAGTCATGATATACTTACTTTTAAAGATAAAATTCAAGTATGTTTTTCAATGACAATGTGATACATTTCTCACGACTTTCAGCCCCATTATTGTTGAGATGTTTTCTTTAAAAAAAATCATTGGGGGGGAGTTTTTCGCCTGAGCTTGTTTTAGCTCAAATGTAGTATTGGAAAGCAAAAGCTCCATAATGCTTATACAACTTTTAGCGTTTTCATCTGGTTAAAAAAACCTTTATGGATTCATTTAAGAACTTGTTCTTTCCGATGTAGCAAATAATATGTACACTATCCATTAATTTGAAGAATTCACCAAAACAAACAAAGCCAACCTTTTCAATTTAAGTCTCCATAAGGCTCCACTCCAAACGGTTTCGACCTCTGATTTTTTCTAGGTTTCATCTTTTTTTTTAAGTCGGAAATCATTCGAAATGTGTTTATTTTTAATTTTAGCTTTTTTAACGTTTTTTTGCTTATGCTCTTCTATTTTCCTTTGCTTTGTTCGTACAGATATAACGGTACTTTTTTGATTTTCTTTAATTAAATAATTAAAAAAATTAACAGCTATTACTACGTAATTTTGGCCGATAGAAGCGACAGCCGGAAGCCGCAGCCTTGAGTGACACGAACCAACAGGCAACAGTATTACTGTCCAATACAGTAAAAGTGTTGCCACGTTGACGCTTACTTCCATGTTATCTCAAACAGTGAAAGCACCGCAAGGCAAGCACGATGTGATCATTTTGTTGCTTTGTACTCCTACTTGTTCATGTCCACAAACTTCTCCAGTACTTTCGAATCATTGGAACAGCATCACGCACACATGTACATATACAGCAAATCCTATCCTTTCAGATTGTTCAATGACTTCTATTTTTTTTTATTTTTTTACATTTACTAGTAGTGTGCCTGTGTTAACGCTACGGTAAAATACAAAACAAGATAAAATTTATAAAAAATAAAACTAACAATTAGATTCATTAAGATTCACGTCTCATATATTGTATAACCAAATAGTTTTGTCACATAATGAATGTCACATAAATACGTGACCGATCGGAACCACCCAACACGCAATGCTCAAAAGCCTACGACCGATTCCCAGGTCTTGCGACCGCTTCGCGAGACCATACGACCGGTTAACAGAAGCTACGACGGTTTATCGCGTAAACACCTTCCCGACCACATACAACACTTTTCGTCGTGGTCGAAGCCACTTCCGACCATGTGCACCAAGTTTCAAGCTGGTCGAAGCCCTTCCCGACCACATACAACACTTTTCGTCGTGGTCGAAGCCACTTCCGACTATGTGCACGAGTTTCACCATGGTCGAAGCCCCTTCTGACCACATACATGGGCTCACAGTGGTCGAAGTCCCGTCCGACCCGAACGGGATTCTCTGACGTAGCTTCGGCTACGTCAGGGCGTGACTTTGCAAGATCTGGCCATTCATCTCTAGATGGACGGTCCAGATTATTTCCACCTTTATTTTTTAGCTTTTGAATTTTTTACTTCTAATTTTTAATTTTTTTGCTTTCACGGCAAAGATGGTCGTAAGGTCCTACGACCACAGCATCTACGACCACGGTGGTCGTAAGGTCCTACGACCACGGCATGAACTCATTAAAGTTGGCATGAGTTGCTAACCTCACACGGTGTCCATAATCCTACGATAAAGGTCACAGTTGATCCTAGTCATACTGGAAAAATAAATGTAATGACATTACGCTGGAACAGAAGCACAGGAGCTAACCCGAGTTAACCAAACAAAGAATATTGGATTAACAACAATGTTAGCTTGGGCCTAACCTGTAAGCGCTTTCCTATAGCAACAAATGGCTGAACATCTCCCCTTGTACCCACAATAAATATAACAATTTGCATAGGAGGCCTGTACGGTATATCTGCTCCATCTAATGATTCTTCAATAGCAATATCGCCATAGCCATCCTCTGTTCCAACATCAACTGGAGGTGTTTCCAGAATACTTGGTACATCAACAACCACAGTTCCATCATCTTTCACTGTAGCAATCCGATTTAGCATTTTGCGCTGCGGGAAACAGCATATTTAAGGTACCAAAAAAATCCAGCAGCCGGACACAGATCAGTACATCTGATACTTCTGAAGGTTTCAGGCTACCATGCAATGCATCACAATAAGACGAAACATACAAAATTTAAATGTAACAGTCTTGTTCCAACTTGCTAAACCACTTCCAATTTCATCAGTTCCAAGTTCCAAATAGATGTTGGTACACAAAAAAATATCGGCCTCAAACAAATTAATGATCACCTTCATACAGAAGTTAGCACAATTAAGAATTAAATAATTCATAGTCTGTACATAAATAGATGAAGATGTACCGCATGAAGAACAAAGCGACAGTTCACCATAGAAGCAAGAGATACATAGGGGGCCAAGTTATATGCACCTTCTTTCTTATGGATATCTTATCATCCATTAACTGTTTAGCAGGGTCATCAGCTGGATTATTTTGACGACGCCTCTCGGTTCTTGACCTTTCCAAATTTGATGGGCCCGCAGTTTCATTGGTTATTTCAGCATTCTTAATCACTCCTGGCATAGTGTTTGATCTAGGGAGGCCTCTGTCATCTATAAGAAAAGGATGATGATTTCAGAGTCACACCAACATAAAAATAAATAAATGATAGTATTTTTATTTAATTTTATTTAACATTATTACAACTTAAATAAAATTGAGACTAAATTGTATCAACAAAAAATATTATAGGTTCTGCTTTGTTTGCTCTCGGCTTCTCACCAAACATTGGCTGTGGGCTGTGTTATGGTTTAAATTTTCCTGTCACGAGCTATCCTTTATAGTTGATGCAAGTTAAACCCCACCTTGCAGTTGACTCATGGAACAAACTGAGCACAACCATAGCAATGTTCATTTTTAGTACAACTCAATTCTAGTAATGTCAATTTGTTTGATTACACATAAAATAAACCAACAATTATATGAGGCAATCTCATGATTTCATCACTTTCAGACCTCAAGGAGCATGTCATTAAGCCTGAGACATAGCAGGATGATAAAGCCATGTGATCTCCACCTTGTCTAACCAATAGCATCGAATGCATGTCAGTCTTACCAAGCCCCAATCTCACCAAGAGACAACAGCAAGGGGCAGCTCCTAATTTTGCAAGACCACTGATCTGTAGTTGGCGGAAGGAAGGTGAATACACATGTTTTGTCACAGGTATCGAGCAGGTTTTTTTTATACAGACTGGTGGTTATCACCTCCTAAAACTAAAACATGATGGGCCAAAAGTTCAGAGATGTTAATTTTAGGTAAACTTCCTTAGAATCTCCAGCATTGTTTTTACACAGCAACTCCGAATCTAGTGAAAGTGCACAGTAAAGCGATACATTAAAAATAAATGAGGGCAAACTAAGAATTCTGTCGGGCACAATTCATAAGTTACACGATCTAACTCAGCTTAGCAATGTTGCTCTTTTCCACATTCTGTTACACTGCACAATGAACCAACAATGTTAGCATGAACAGAGCTAAAAGTGTGCAACCTGTTTGACGGTATAAATAAAATTGCAATAATTTTTTGTTCAGATTCAACTGAGCAGTTTTTTTATTTCCAAAATAATATTTGTTTCAACATAATGTAAGTATCCCAAAAAATAATAATTTCCTAGAGAAGCTGAAGAAACTGTTATTCAAGGAAAAGAATCCAGCACAATGCAGACCATCCACCATGACTCGGCCTGCAGCACCAACGTTACATAGTCCTCGAGCCAATGCCTAAATTAGCACCCAACTAAACACCCAATTCCCAACCCCCCCTAAACAAGTAGTAAAAGGCTAGGCAGTGAGGGGCGAACGCGCGCGGGGGACGGCCGCTGATGCAGGCGCGCTGGGCCGCTCGACTGCTGGGCCGGGGTGACGGCCGGCCCAGCCGATTTTTCTTTTGAGTATTTCTATTGATTTCCTTTTGGGTATTTATGTGGGTGTGTATATAGGTGTGTGTGTATATATATATATATATTTACTTACTTTCTTGCTCCCTGTAATTCTATATTTACCATTTTGTGGATATTTATTACATAAAGATTACTTCCTTGCTATAGTTGATTGTATGCATACATATATAGATATATACATACATACTTATGTATATATATATATATATATATATATATATATATATATTGTTGTAGGTGTTTATTATTTTTACTTTAGACATTTGTACGTAATATCTATACATATCTTCATATAATTTCCATTATATTTACTTTCTTATTTTTATAATCATTTACCAATTGAGGGTTCTAGGCCAAATCTCTCTCTTTCCTTTTCTGGATCATTTTTTTCAGATTCTTAATTTAGATTTTAACTTGCTACTATTTAAACACGTTTATTTCTTCTTTAACTTTTGGAATCTCCATCAACTTTTCCTTAAAAAAAATTTCCATAAACTCCAAATCCAAATGGAAAACAAATAAAATAATTTAAAAACTCCACCATTTAATATTTACATTTTTCAGGATGTTACAAATCTACCCCCCTTAAATAGAATCTCGACCCCGAGATTTCGGTAGAGCAGAAAGAATAAAGGTGGGTTATATTGGCTAGCAATAGGTTTTGGGGTGTTGCTCGAAGTATAATTCCTTAGCCTCATAGAGAGATGAAAATCTGCACAATAGGGATTAGAACTTGGAGAAGTCAAAAGGGAAAAGAGATACCTGGTTCTCCTGGATAGGTCGTAGTCTTCCAAGTACTTGCCCTTTAACATTATTGTCTTCACGCCGTCGTAGAATGGAGTAGTTGCATCGTCTATTGGACATACGGTTGTAGAATTTCATATTAATAGGTGGGTAGCAATTGTCTGTGTCCTAGGAGTAGAGGACCTTAGGGGTGCAAAGGCGACTATGGACATATCTATATGGTGGTCTTGTCTTTCACAGAGAGAATATGTGGCCTTGCTCATAGGATATTCACCAGGTTGATGGTCGTCTTCGTAATTGGAGTAGTTCACGGAGTATTGGTATGCATAATGTCTTTTCTCTTCACGCTGTCGACGCGCTCCTTGTTATGGTGTTTAGTTAGTGGCGATTTGATCTATGGTTCCTCTGGGTGGTAAGGGGAGAGGGTTAGCAGGGCAGAGTCTCGAGTCTTGGTCCAGGTGTCGATTGAGGAAAGTTGCGAATGCTTCACTCACCTTTGATTGCCTTGACTGGGCTATGTAGCTCCTTGCTTCCGATAGGATTTTCAGCAAGAGGCGAGAGGGAATAGCATGAGGTGAGGATTGAGTCGTGGGAATAAGATATTCTAAACCCCTTTAGATTTTAAAAGAATACACTTCGAAAGTTAGGGGTGACATATAACCACGCAAACCTTTAAAACAAGCTCTTCCTGTGACTGCAAAATAGGACGCCTGAGGGCAAAAAGGCAGTGCACAGGACCAAATAGAGTCTTGCAACAATACAACGTCTACTCAGGGAGAACACATAAGATGCATAAGGTTTATCTGCATAGTCCGTTTTAAAACGAGACCACCTTATCTTCATGGATATCTTCAACGTTCCTAACCTTAAAATTTGGAGTAGAGGTCTGAGAGGGGAAACAAAGTTTTCCTTTTTAAATCAATAGAAGGAAAAAGGACAGTATTCAGGGCTGATTTGATTGATATTAATACTTATTCTCCTATTATTATTTCGGTAAGTAAATGGATTTTTTTTGCTTGAAATACAGAACTTTGAAATATATGCATATACATTTTTGAAGAGAAGTGTTTTTCTAACCATAGGTAATAAAACTGAATATGGAAAATAAACTTTTACCGGAATAACCCTTTTGAGAAGCAACTTCTTACGATTTTTTTTTCTTAGGTTTTTATTTTTGAAATACACGGTCTTTTTAGGTAAAAGTTTTCGACAAAATTTTTTGCTTTAACTATTTGAGGATCCAATATGAATTTGTGGAAGAAATTTTTGGCAAGTAATTGAACTTATGAAAATTTCCTCGGAAGGTCAGGTTGATCAAGATGAATGAGTTTGAGAATTGAACTTTTGTAAATAATTTTGGATAATCAATCATCTCAGGAATAAAACAATTTTTGGAAACGAGTTTCAAATTTAAGCTTTTGGTGGCTTTAGTCAAAAGTATGTTTGCAACGGGGGTTTACCAGATGAGTACTGGATTTTTATCACTTTGAATTTGGGATAAGAGAGCTTTAGAAGTACAAGCGGCTGGGCAGCATATAGATGAGGGGAATCATCTAAGAGGGTTGAGATTGAGCAATACCACCTAGCTTTGTGAAAGTAGATACTGAGAAAATAATTCTAGTCATGGACTAACGGCCAGGCTAACTAGGTCACGACCTGCAGTCGATATGCTCTGATACCAAGCCTGTCAGACCCAGATTTTGCAATCTGGAATCTACTGTGTTTAATTGCACTATTCCCTGGATCAGTAGATAGTGCACACAGTTACAGTTCTGAATATCAAAGTACATATCATGCGGAAACGTAAATATACTAATAGACTTACTCATGGGCCGATTAGGCCGAGATCAATAAATTGCAGCAGCGGAAGAACGAAGCACACAGGTGGGACCTTCAGGACATGCCCACAGGCAGCCAACTGGAGGTTCGCGACCTAGTTCTCGACATCTTCATCTTCTTTGCCATCATGATCCAAAAGTATTGTTGAAGCGCAGTGATCTGATTCCTGCTCCTGAATTTGTCGCAAAAGCGAGCATGAGCACTCCGACCCCGTGCTCAGCGAATCAACACACAGGATGCAGTATATAACATGTATGGCTATTCAAAGGATGGCTTTGGTTTATTTTATTTTTGCGACGAGTGCTTTTGAATACAATTATATAAAAATTTCCTAAGACCTAGCATTTGAACAAAAGCCTGATGTTCAAGGAGTATTAATATGAATTTCCATACATATGGCATCACACCATATGCCTAATATCACCATAACTTCTCCCTACATACGGCATCACACCGTATGACCTTTTTCAGCGTTATAGCCGCTTAACTTACCACTGGGACGACACCCAGGAACCACTGGAACGACATCCAGGACACACTGGGACGACACCCAGGAACCACTGGAACGACATCCAGGACACACTGGGACGACACCCAGGACAACTCAAATCAAGGCTTTCCTCTGCCCTTCCACTTTTCCATTCCCATTTTTCAATATTTTTGTAAACAGAACTATATCTAGTTAAGTTCCCATGTCTGCCCTTGACCGTGGGCACGGCTATTCGAATAGTTTTGACTCTGCAGAGTTTTGCACACTTTACCCACAAGAGATAAATCCACCCGTTGCCCCACATGATTCCTTAGCCATGCGGTTGAGTAGACTATCACAGGATTGTTACAATGCATAGTCCTACTGTGGTTACGCCCGCTAAGGTCTATCTTCCGTAGGATCCGACCATCCCTCGGGAAGGGTCCCTCGTGAGCCATCACGGGCAAAGGCGGGGATGCGACCATCCATCCCTTTGCTCGTGGTCATACCTTCACGTAACCACCTAGAGCCACACAAATTAGTAAACCCTGCCTACACTTTGCCAGCTTGTGGTTGTACTGTTTTACACGGGTGACATGACAAGATTCAGTCCTTAGTGGTATCTGGGCGGTCTACCACTAACCCACTTATGCAATCACTGCACCACACACATACACACCATCGAACCAATCCGCCCAGATAATTAAGCAAGTTGGGGATCTTGGGAGTGTAAAATAATCATATCCAACATATACCAGTCATTATCACAATGACTGCCCAAATCAATTTCTCATGAATAAAAGTGATGCTCGGGACAATTTCTTGCCCCGAGTTCCTAATCAATGCTAAGCATGGCATACGATTACGGACTTATTTTCGAAATGCTACTAATATATTTTTGCTAGGGCGACAAGGTTCACACATTCAATTACTCAAAGGAGGGGGTAATACTATTCAAAGTAAACAATGGCATATAACTAGAATATCAAATTTAGCATGTATTTGCATAAAAATAACAGCAATGCAATTTGTTAATTTAAAACAAAGTAATTTGCAGAAATGTAGGTTCAACATGATCAAAGTATTGACTCGCCTGGCGCGGTTTACCGCGGTCTTGAGCTCACTCAAGGCTTTATCATTTGTCGATCCTGAGGTTTGGGTCTTTATCTTCACCTCGGTCTCGGCCTCGCTCGATCCTTGATTCTTCTGGACTCCGATTTCTAATTTCGGGCTAAGCAAATGAATCCAAACAAAGGCAAATAACTCAAGAGATCCAAATAAATCCAATCACTTTAAATATCCGATTTAGTTTAAATTATGCATTTATTATTATTTGAGAATAGAAGGGCGATTCAGGTTAGTGTGTGGTAAGCACATCGGTAGCTGGATTTGAGCAGGTGGGCGAGTTGTCTGAATGCTTTACCATGAGGGAAAATTTTAGAAATACGAGGGACCAAGGTAAGGATGCACCTACAAGAATTTTCTGCTTTTGGGAAGAGAAGGTGGCCATATATAGCCGATTGGGGAGAAGCAAGGCTTGACCTTTTTATTAATAAATTTCTTTTATTATTTTTGTATTTATCAAGGAAGTTCCATGAGTCGGGTTAGGCCTATAGTCTGGTGCAGGAGTTTAGTGCACTAATTTTATCTCTAGGGTATGCATTTCTTGCAACTCCGGTTATGGCAAGGCAAACTGGACTGACGGATGAGATCTGTACTTATTCTATAAATCTTTTAGTCGAAGGTATTAGAACACTTGGATATTTTAATTAAGTTTTTAGAATAGTCTCTGATATAGGCTTTTATTTATTAAGATAAATAGCAAGGGCTCAATATTTATTCTTATATGGTAATTAATTAGAATTTACATCTCTAATAATCCCATTATCATATATTATACATCTTTATTCATAGCTAGGCTAAATTTAAGTTGAATTAGGATTTATTTGTATGAGTCCTAGCTTGTTAAACCATGCTTAGTATTATTCTTTTTATTAAGTTTAACATCATGATTTAATTTAAGGGTACCATTAATATTTTGTTTATACTTTAGTGATTATTTAATCTATTTCTTTAATTCTAATCTTGAGGGTATTTTTAATTGAACTCTATATTAAACTTTGGACATGCAACCAATTCTCTCTTTTTCATTTATGAATTTATAAATAATTTCTTATTCTTACTTTCCATTATAAACTTATAGGTAATTCCTTATTTATACTCTCATGCATAATGTGTCTTTACATGCCACTATTTAAACTTAAAATTTTAAATTTCATTTCATATCCCTTTTAGTGTAATCTTACCATTAAATTGTTATTCCCATTTCTAATCACAACCCATATTTTCACAAAATTTGCTCTTTTGATCATCTATACTGTTTTAGTTTTCAAATTATCCATTGTTAAGTTTCAATTTAGTTGTATGAATCTTTTCATTATAAATATATATATATACACTCTTATTCTTAGTCACAATATGTCTTTACATGCAATTAATCAATCTTAAATTTGTAATTTCATTCATGACCCTTTTAGTTTAATCATACAATCAAATTTTTACTCAAATTTTCATTTACAATTCACATTTTAAGATTGCTTCATGAAGTAAATTGAGATGATGCAGGTGATATCCATTAGGTAGGTGCTAATCTGCAGTGGGGCCCACATGTCATGCACACCAGAGAAGACACTGGAGGGGCGTTCTGTTCGGCCAGCACAGAGGAGAGAAGGAAGAAACAGGGGAGCGGGAGTGGCGGCGGAGCCGTGCGGCGTCGCCGGCGAGGAGCGGCCGGGGAGGCGACGATGATTAGCAAAACGGAACCCCCAAGCAACGAGGAGGCTCCGGGAGGTAGCCACTTCGGCCGGGGAGGCGCCAGGGCGAGCTGGCGGCGGCGTTAGGCGGCCGGCTATGAGGTGAGGATGGGCGCCGGCGACCGAGAAGGAGAGGGAAGGGGATAGCGCGCGCACGAGCGGAAGAGAGGCGGAGGAAAGCTTACCGTGCGACCCTTGGAGTCGGGAAGGTGCCGGAGAGGGCCGGCGGCGATGGCCATGGGCGTCGCGAGGAGGTCACCGTGGCGGAGAGGCTGGGGCGCGTAGAGCTTCGGCCGACGGTGGGAAGGGCTTCAGAGTGATGAGGTGTTGCTCCCACAGCGCGCAATCGGCCCGGGGTCGACCGTGGTGGAGGCGGCGGCTGAAATGGCGACAGTCGGCCGGAGGCAGAGAAGACGCGAGCACGGAGCGCGCGGGCGATGGCGCTCCGATTAACGGCGAGGAGAGGCAGAGGACTCTCGGGCGCACGCCGTGACACGCTCAAAATGGGGCGAGCTTGCCGGAGGTGGCCGGACCGGGAAGAGGGCCGGCGGCGGCACCAACCCACCGCAGCTTGGACGGTCGCAAGGGGAAGGGCAACTAGGCGAGGGTGAACCTGGGGCGAGGCCAAACGAACCCAGGGGCGGCGTTTTATAGCCGGGGAAGGGGGCGCGTGGCGATGCGACGGCGGCCTCCGCCCTGCTCACGCCGGTGAGGGGAGGTGAACCAAATCCCCTCCGAGATTTTGTGGGGAGAGAGAACACAGGGGTGCGTTGAATCTTGTCCGCGGACGTGAGAGAGAGAGAGGAAGTGATCAGCTGCGGCTAGCGCGAGAGAGAGCGAGCGCGAGAGGAGAGCAGCGCTGCGGCGCGTGGAGGAGAAGGCGCCGAGGGAGGAAGAAGGGAGCGGGGTGCTCGGGCCCGCGGCGCAGAGGGAAGGGAGCGCGGCGAGGGGTGGCCCGCTGGCCAGGGAGAAAGCGCTAGCGCGTGGGGCTCGCGCGTCAGCGAGAGGAGGCGCGGGTGGCAGGCGGGGCCACTGCGCAGGTGCAGCCACGCGGCAGCGAGAGAAGAAGCTCGAGGACGGGGCGCGGGGTCCACTCGGCAGTGAGGGGCGAACGCGCGCGGGGGACGGCCGCTGATGCAGGCGCGCTGGGCCGCTCGACTGCTGGGCCGGGGTGACGGCCGGCCCGGCCGATTTTTCTTTTGAGTATTTCTATTGATTTCCTTTTGGGTATTTATGTGGGTGTGTATATAGGTGTGTGTGTGTATATATATATATATATTTACTTACTTTCTTGCTCCCTGTAATTCTATATTTACCATTTTGTGGATATTTATTACATAAAGATTACTTCCTTGCTATAGTTGATTGTATGCATACATATATAGATATATACATACATACTTATGTATATATATATATATATATTGTTGTAGGTGTTTATTATTTTTACTTTAGACATTTGTACGTAATATCTATACATATCTTCATATAATTTCCATTATATTTACTTTCTTATTTTTATAATCATTTACCAATTGAGGGTTCTAGGCCAAATCTCTCTCTTTCCTTTTCTGGATCATTTTTTTCAGATTCTTAATTTAGATTTTAACTTGCTACTATTTAAACACGTTTATTTCTTCTTTAACTTTTGGAATCTCCATCAACTTTTCCTTAAAAAAAATTTCCATAAACTCCAAATCCAAATGGAAAACAAATAAAATAATTTAAAAACTCCACCATTTAATATTTACATTTTTCAGGATGTTACAAATCTACCCCCCTTAAATAGAATCTCGACCCCGAGATTTCGGTAGAGCAGAAAGAATAAAGGTGGGTTATATTGGCTAGCAATAGGTTTTGGGGTGTTGCTCGAAGTATAATTCCTTAGCCTCATAGAGAGATGAAAATCTGCACAATAGGGATAAGAACTTGGAGAAGTCAAAAGGGAAAAGAGATACCTGGTTCTCCTGGATAGGTCGTAGTCTTCCAAGTACTTGCCCTTTAACATTATTGTCTTCACGCCGTCGTAGAATGGAGTAGTTGCATCGTCTATTGGACATACGGTTGTAGAATTTCATATTAATAGGTGGGTAGCAATTGTCTGTGTCCTAGGAGTAGAGGACCTTAGGGGTGCAAAGGCGACTATGGACATATCTATATGGTGGTCTTGTCTTTCACAGAGAGAATATGTGGCCTTGCTCATAGGATATTCACCAGGTTGATGGTCGTCTTCGTAATTGGAGTAGTTCACGGAGTATTGGTATGCATAATGTCTTTTCTCTTCACGCTGTCGACGCGCTCCTTGTTATGGTGTTTAGTTAGTGGCGATTTGATCTATGGTTCCTCTGGGTGGTAAGGGGAGAGGGTTAGCAGGGCAGAGTCTCGAGTCTTGGTCCAGGTGTCGATTGAGGAAAGTTGCGAATGCTTCACTCACCTTTGATTGCCTTGACTGGGCTATGTAGCTCCTTGCTTCCGATAGGATTTTCAGCAAGAGGCGAGAGGGAATAGCATGAGGTGAGGATTGAGTCGTGGGAATAAGATATTCTAAACCCCTTTAGATTTTAAAAGAATACACTTCGAAAGTTAGGGGTGACATATAACCACGCAAACCTTTAAAACAAGCTCTTCCCGTGACTGCAAAATAGGACGCCTGAGGGCAAAAAGGCAGTGCACAGGACCAAATAGAGTCTTGCAACAATACAACGTCTACTCAGGGAGAACACATAAGATGCATAAGGTTTATCTGCATAGTCCGTTTTAAAACGAGACCACCTTATCTTCATGGATATCTTCAACGTTCCTAACCTTAAAATTTGGAGTAGAGGTCTGAGAGGGGAAACAAAGTTTTCCTTTTTAAATCAATAGAAGGAAAAAGGACAGTATTCAGGGCTGATTTGATTGATATTAATACTTATTCTCCTATTATTATTTCGGTAAGTAAATGGATTTTTTTTGCTTGAAATACAGAACTTTGAAATATATGCATATACATTTTTGAAGAGAAGTGTTTTTCTAACCATAGGTAATAAAACTGAATATGGAAAATAAACTTTTACCGGAATAACCCTTTTGAGAAGCAACTTCTTACGATTTTTTTTTCTTAGGTTTTTATTTTTGAAATACACGGTCTTTTTAGGTAAAAGTTTTCGACAAAATTTTTTGCTTTAACTATTTGAGGATCCAATATGAATTTGTGGAAGAAATTTTTGGCAAGTAATTGAACTTATGAAAATTTCCTCGGAAGGTCAGGTTGATCAAGATGAATGAGTTTGAGAATTGAACTTTTGTAAATAATTTTGGATAATCAATCATCTCAGGAATAAAACAATTTTTGGAAACGAGTTTCAAATTTAAGCTTTTGGTGGCTTTAGTCAAAAGTATGTTTGCAACGGGGGTTTACCAGATGAGTACTGGATTTTTATCACTTTGAATTTGGGATAAGAGAGCTTTAGAAGTACAAGCGGCTGGGCAGCATATAGATGAGGGGAATCATCTAAGAGGGTTGAGATTGAGCAATACCACCTAGCTTTGTGAAAGTAGATACTGAGAAAATAATTCTAGTCATGGACTAACGGCCAGGCTAACTAGGTCACGACCTGCAGTCGATATGCTCTGATACCAAGCCTGTCAGACCCAGATTTTGCAATCTGGAATCTACTGTGTTTAATTGCACTATTCCCTGGATCAGTAGATAGTGCACACAGTTACAGTTCTGAATATCAAAGTACATATCATGCGGAAACGTAAATATACTAATAGACTTACTCATGGGCCGATTAGGCCGAGATCAATAAATTGCAGCAGCGGAAGAACGAAGCACACAGGTGGGACCTTCAGGACATGCCCACAGGCAGCCAACTGGAGGTTCGCGACCTAGTTCTCGACATCTTCATCTTCTTTGCCATCATGATCCAAAAGTATTGTTGAAGCGCAGTGATCTGATTCCTGCTCCTGAATTTGTCGCAAAAGCGAGCATGAGCACTCCGACCCCGTGCTCAGCGAATCAACACACAGGATGCAGTATATAACATGTATGGCTATTCAAAGGATGGCTTTGGTTTATTTTATTTTTGCGACGAGTGCTTTTGAATACAATTATATAAAAATTTCCTAAGACCTAGCATTTGAACAAAAGCCTGATGTTCAAGGAGTATTAATATGAATTTCCATACATATGGCATCACACCATATGCCTAATATCACCATAACTTCTCCCTACATACGGCATCACACCGTATGACCTTTTTCAGCGTTATAGCCGCTTAACTTACCACTGGGACGACACCCAGGAACCACTGGAACGACATCCAGGACACACTGGGACGACACCCAGGAACCACTGGAACGACATCCAGGACACACTGGGACGACACCCAGGACAACTCAAATCAGGGCTTTCCTCTGCCCTTCCACTTTTCCATTCCCATTTTTCAATATTTTTGTAAACAGAACTATATCTAGTTAAGTTCCCATGTCTGCCCTTGACCGTGGGCACGGCTATTCGAATAGTTTTGACTCTGCAGAGTTTTGCACACTTTACCCACAAGAGATAAATCCACCCGTTGCCCCACATGATTCCTTAGCCATGCGGTTGAGTAGACTATCACAGGATTGTTACAATGCATAGTCCTACTGTGGTTACGCCCGCTAAGGTCTATCTTCCGTAGGATCCGACCATCCCTCGGGAAGGGTCCCTCGTGAGCCATCACGGGCAAAGGCGGGGATGCGACCATCCATCCCTTTGCTCGTGGTCATACCTTCACGTAACCACCTAGAGCCACACAAATTAGTAAACCCTGCCTACACTTTGCCAGCTTGTGGTTGTACTGTTTTACACGGGTGACATGACAAGATTCAGTCCTTAGTGGTATCTGGGCGGTCTACCACTAACCCACTTATGCAATCACTGCACCACACACATACACACCATCGAACCAATCCGCCCAGATAATTAAGCAAGTTGGGGATCTTGGGAGTGTAAAATAATCATATCCAACATATACCAGTCATTATCACAATGACTGCCCAAATCAATTTCTCATGAATAAAAGTGATGCTCGGGACAATTTCTTGCCCCGAGTTCCTAATCAATGCTAAGCATGGCATACGATTACGGACTTATTTTCGAAATGCTACTAATATATTTTTGCTAGGGCGACAAGGTTCACACATTCAATTACTCAAAGGAGGGGGTAATACTATTCAAAGTAAACAATGGCATATAACTAGAATATCAAATTTAGCATGTATTTGCATAAAAATAACAGCAATGCAATTTGTTAATTTAAAACAAAGTAATTTGCAGAAATGTAGGTTCAACATGATCAAAGTATTGACTCGCCTGGCGCGGTTTACCGCGGTCTTGAGCTCACTCAAGGCTTTATCATTTGTCGATCCTGAGGTTCGGGTCTTTATCTTCACCTCGGTCTCGGCCTCGCTCGATCCTTGATTCTTCTGGACTCCGATTTCTAATTTCGGGCTAAGCAAATGAATCCAAACAAAGGCAAATAACTCAAGAGATCCAAATAAATCCAATCACTTTAAATATCCGATTTAGTTTAAATTATGCATTTATTATTATTTGAGAATAGAAGGGCGATTCAGGTTAGTGTGTGGTAAGCACATCGGTAGCTGGATTTGAGCAGGTGGGCGAGTTGTCTGAATGCTTTACCATGAGGGAAAATTTTAGAAATACGAGGGACCAAGGTAAGGATGCACCTACAAGAATTTTCTGCTTTTGGGAAGAGAAGGTGGCCATATATAGCCGATTGGGGAGAAGCAAGGCTTGACCTTTTTATTAATAAATTTCTTTTATTATTTTTGTATTTATCAAGGAAGTTCCATGAGTCGGGTTAGGCCTATAGTCTGGTGCAGGAGTTTAGTGCACTAATTTTATCTCTAGGGTATGCATTTCTTGCAACTCCGGTTATGGCAAGGCAAACTGGACTGACGGATGAGATCTGTACTTATTCTATAAATCTTTTAGTCGAAGGTATTAGAACACTTGGATATTTTAATTAAGTTTTTAGAATAGTCTCTGATATAGGCTTTTATTTATTAAGATAAATAGCAAGGGCTCAATATTTATTCTTATATGGTAATTAATTAGAATTTACATCTCTAATAATCCCATTATCATATATTATACATCTTTATTCATAGCTAGGCTAAATTTAAGTTGAATTAGGATTTATTTGTATGAGTCCTAGCTTGTTAAACCATGCTTAGTATTATTCTTTTTATTAAGTTTAACATCATGATTTAATTTAAGGGTACCATTAATATTTTGTTTATACTTTAGTGATTATTTAATCTATTTCTTTAATTCTAATCTTGAGGGTATTTTTAATTGAACTCTATATTAAACTTTGGACATGCAACCAATTCTCTCTTTTTCATTTATGAATTTATAAATAATTTCTTATTCTTACTTTCCATTATAAACTTATAGGTAATTCCTTATTTATACTCTCATGCATAATGTGTCTTTACATGCCACTATTTAAACTTAAAATTTTAAATTTCATTTCATATCCCTTTTAGTGTAATCTTACCATTAAATTGTTATTCCCATTTCTAATCACAACCCATATTTTCACAAAATTTGCTCTTTTGATCATCTATACTGTTTTAGTTTTCAAATTATCCATTGTTAAGTTTCAATTTAGTTGTATGAATCTTTTCATTATAAATATATATATATACACTCTTATTCTTAGTCACAATATGTCTTTACATGCAATTAATCAATCTTAAATTTGTAATTTCATTCATGACCCTTTTAGTTTAATCATACAATCAAATTTTTACTCAAATTTTCATTTACAATTCACATTTTAAGATTGCTTCATGAAGTAAATTGAGATGATGCAGGTGATATCCATTAGGTAGGTGCTAATCTGCAGTGGGGCCCACATGTCATGCACACCAGAGAAGACACTGGAGGGGCGTTCTGTTCGGCCAGCACAGAGGAGAGAAGGAAGAAACAGGGGAGCGGGAGTGGCGGCGGAGCCGTGCGGCGTCGCCGGCGAGGAGCGGCCGGGGAGGCGACGATGATTAGCAAAACGGAACCCCCAAGCAACGAGGAAGGGGGCGCGTGGCGATGCGACGGCGGCCTCCGCCCTGCTCACGCCGGTGAGGGGAGGTGAACCAAATCCCCTCCGAGATTTTGTGGGGAGAGAGAACACAGGGGTGCGTTGAATCTTGTCCGCGGGCATGAGAGAGAGAGGAAGTGATCAGCTGCGGCTAGCGCGAGAGAGAGCGAGCGCGAGAGGAGAGCAGCGCTGCGGCGCGTGGAGGAGAAGGCGCCGAGGGAGGAAGAAGGGAGCGGGGTGCTCGGGCCCGCGGCGCTGAGGGAAGGGAGCGCGGCGAGGGGTGGCCCATTGGCCAGGGAGAAAGCGCTGGCGCGTGGGGCTCGCGCGTCAGCGAGAGGAGGCGCGGGTGGCAGGCGGGGCCACTGCGCAGGTGCAGCCACGCGGCAGCGAGAGAAGAAGCTCGAGGACGGGGCGCGGGGTCCACTCGGCAGTGAGGGGCGGACGCGCGCGGGGGACGGCCGCTGATGCAGGCGCGCTGGGCCGCTCGACTGCTGGGCCGGGGTGACGGCCGGCCCGGCCGATTTTTCTTTTGAGTATTTCTATTGATTTCCTTTTGGGTATTTATGTGGGTGTGTATATAGGTGTGTGTGTGTGTGTATATATATATATATATATATATATATATATATATATATATATTTACTTACTTTCTTGCTCCCTGTAATTCTATATTTACCATTTTGTGGATATTTATTACATAAAGATCACTTCCTTGCTATAGTTGATTGTATGCATACATATATAGATATATACATACATACTTATGTATATATATATATATATATATATTGTTGTAGGTGTTTATTATTTTTACTTTAGACATTTGTACGTAATATCTATACATATCTTCATATAATTTCCATTATATTTACTTTCTTATTTTTATAATCATTTACCAATTGAGGGTTCTAGGCCAAATCTCTCTCTTTCCTTTTCTGGATCATTTTTTTCAGATTCTTAATTTAGATTTTAACTTGCTACTATTTAAACACGTTTATTTCTTCTTTAACTTTTGGAATCTCCATCAACTTTTCCTTAAAAAAAATTTCCATAAACTCCAAATCCAAATGGAAAACAAATAAAATAATTCAAAAACTCCACCATTTAATATTTACATTTTTCAGGATGTTACACGCCCCGCGGGCACCCCTGCACGCAAGGCGGCAAGGGGAAGAGCAGGACGAGGCAGGAAGTGGAAAGACGGGAGATCAACACTCACCAGCGGGCGACGACGATGCGGCGTCGTCGGGGTGGGCGCCGTTGGCGTTGGGGGCGGCCGCTCCTCCTCCCTCCACGCCTTTGCCGCTCGCCACGTCGGCCATTTGTGGCCGCCAAGAAACCGCAAGAGATCTGGAGGAAATGAATAAGCAACAGAATGAAACCGCAAGAGAACCGCAGAGATAAGTAATTAAGACTCACCGGATCCGGCGGCGGGGGTGCGGCGCGGCGAGGCCATGCGTGGATCTCAGACTCGGAGGAGGAAATGCAGTCGTAGAAGGAGACGGAGATGGGGGAGCGGCGGCACAGTGGAGGATGGGGGGAGCGGAGGGGAGGCGCGGGGGAGAGTCGGAGATGGGGGAGCGGTGGCGCGGTGGAGGATGGGGGAGCGGCGGCGCAGGGTGGGGAGGAGGAGGCGAGGGCGGAGCGGCGGAGGAGGGAGGGGAGGAGGCGAGGGTGGATCGGCGGAGAACGGCGGAGGAGGGAGGAGGAGGCGGGGAGACGCGCGGAGCGGCGGAGGAGGGAGGGGAGGAGGCGAGGGCGGATCGGTGGAGAACGGCGGAGCGGGGGGAGGAGGAGGCGGGGAGACGCAGAGATCGGGGGAGACGGGGGAGAAAGATTCGGCGGAGGAGCGGGGTGGAGGCAGCGTCGGGGGCGTGCGCGTGGGTGCGGGGTGGGATTCTAGGTTCAATGATGTGCATGATCCAGATGATTTTGGCCTTAGATCTTTCAATGAGTAAGAGAAGAAGGCTTGAGGAGAAATCCAGGCCATTCATTTGTATGAAGTTGGATTACTTTGGTACATAAATTTGGGTGGACTTAGATTAGGCATGACTGTGGGGGTGGTTGAGGGGGTGGATTTAGTAAAGAAAATTTTGGTGTATTATAGAGTAGGGTAGAAACATAAATGGTCAAATGACGAATGCAAAGATGAGAAGCCAAAATGGCGAAGTCACATTATTTCCAAAGGAGAGTCTGGAGTGCATAGACTGAGCTTTTATTCGTATTGATTTCTACTTTTAGTTTTTTTAAAAGTTAAAAAATAATATGAACATTTAGCTTCTTAAAATAGTTTTTTTCACTCGTCTCGTTTCAGGATAAGGCATAGTCATAAGTAAATCACACACCTCACTCCTCTTACTCTTATCACATGCACGTATCTCTCTCATTTTGTCTACCGCTCACATCCTTCTTCTTAGAGTTATTTCTTTCGAACACTACTATTTATTTTTAGCTAAAAACTATCAATCCTAGCCAAAACGAATGAGCTAAGTCTAGTCACTAGTGATCCAGGAAACAGTGCACAGTAAGCACAGAATCTTCCTAGATAATATATAAAAAATTCTGAAGAAGTCAAGGACGAAAATAGTGGTGGCCAATGGGCCATGCCGGGCCAGCACGGCATGGGCTCGGCAGTGGTACAACCCGTTAAGGCCCGCCAAATAAACGGGCAGTGCCGTGCCGGCCCACGGGCCGCAGTATGAACCCAGGCATGGCCCGTGACCGTGCCGTCCCGGCGTGGGCACGGTTATGGCTTAACAGGCCATGTCGATCGTTAAGCCGAGAAAAGAGAAAAAATTCAAAAAATTGTAAAAAATTAAAAAAAATTGTAGAAAATTAAGAAAAAACGAAAAATTATAGAAAATTGTAGACATTGTTAATCATCAAGATAATTATTTTCAATGACATAATGAGCTTTATTAACTTATTAAATTACATGAGATGGCTGCTTCGTTAAAAACTTTACCAAGTAAAAACTTAACTTGAGAAAATCTTAGTAAAGAAAAAAGATTATAGCCTATAAAGCTCATTAGTGACTACATGTGAAGAAAAATATTGAAAATCATGTTCATTGCTATCTAGATATAAATTCTCAAAAGATTCTTCTAAATCTCTATTTTCTACAGTATGTTGGAGTCTTGATTCAGCTTGTTCCTAATTTTGACGGTCAGAATGATTTCGACCATCTCGCTCGAGAGACTTGTTCATCGCTCTTCGATTATTCTTCCAGATAGACTGAAGGCTGACTCTGAGAAGACTGTAGAGACCGGAACAGTCAACACTTCCCACGCTAATATGGATAGCATTGGATATGTTACTTTCTGGGTTTGCCACCATGATAGATATTCAACTCTTGTTCGAAACTGTCGCTATTACTGTTGAGATAATTTAATAGGTCTCTAATACTTTGTCGCATTTCTCCTCTTAACTGATGTATACTTGCACCTGCACGAGAATCTCTAGAGAAAGAACCAAAAATCTTGCCCCCATTGTATAGTCCCTCTAGAGGTGCTAGGGGCTACCAGGGGTCTTTCCAAACGTACGGACCCAAACTTATTTTCATATTTCTTATATGCCTCATATTTCTCACTAATTTTGCCAATTTTGCGTAAACATTACCGGATTTTTCACAGCTAAATAGAGAAATGAGAGTGAAGTTTGAGGTGTGAAAAATGGAGGTAGGATGCTCCCCTATTTATAGAAAAAATTTCATATTTTTTTGAATTTTTTACACCTCAACGGTCAAAAAACAGCTATAACGCACCACGACTGCAAATAGGCCATGCCGTGCTGGCCCGATATGCCGTGCTCTCGGCCCAAGTATGGTCCGTTAGCAAAACGGATCGTGTCATGTTTAAATCGGGCCAACAGTCCCGAACCGTGAGGCTGCCCGGCTAAGGGCCTGTTTGGTAGAGCTCCACCAACTCCAGATCCACCAAAAATAGCTCCACTCCACGAATTTTTACCCAAACGCTCCAGCTCCACGAAATCTGGATCCACCAAAATACTGAATCTAGCTCCAGATTCATGAAATCCATGGAGCACCTCAAGGGGTGCTCCATGAAACCTTGTTTCGTATCTACTCGTGGAGTTGGGTGGTAATTACCCATTTTTTGCCACTGGTTACACACCCCATCCCATACCACTATAAAACCCATGGGCAAAACAGGCCATTCCCACCAAAAACTCAGTTTCGTGGATTTGGAGCTGCTGTGCAAGCCAAACAGTTTTGTCCAGCTCCATGGTGGGATCCCAGATTCACGGTGGAGCTGTTTTTGGTGGATCTACTACTTCAGATTCATTTTTTCAGTGGTGGAGCTCTGCCAAACCCTAAGTCTAACCTATTGGACAGCTATAGAGAAAAAAAGAAAAAAAAACAGAGAAGAAAAGAGCTGGGAGAGCTGAAAGCTGAAAGCCTCAGCTAGTCAGCTCACTTCTTCTTTTCCCCATAGATAGGAGATCCCAGGCCAGAAATAAGCTGCAATTTTTCGTTAATTAATCTGAGCACTGAGCCACCTACCAAGAGCAGCAGGAGGTATGATTCTTGCATTATTTTGCCGTTGCAAGTTCCCCCAATTTATGGTATTTTTTAAGCTACTTTTGCAAGATTTCTTGGGTTAAAGCCACACCAATACACCCAAACACGAGCACTACCAAATCGAAACAAAGAAAATTTCCAAGTGGATCCCGTCGGGGCTCCTTCTTCGCCGCCGATTGGCAAGAGCAGGTCCTCAAGAAACGATCTCACTAGTTTTCCCCCAAGATCAGAATCAGATCTCCCTTACCACCAGAAATTACAGCCTACACTTACATATATGAATTTTGCGTCGTTTTTCTTTAAATCCCTTGTGTTTTTTTGTTGTGCTTTGACTTGCGAGTCACTGCTGGTTACTGTTATTTCTGTGTTATGTGTTTTGCCTGTTTTTTGAGCTTTAGTAATTTGCCAATTTACCAATGCGTAGTTGGTGATGACTTTGATGAGCTCATGAATCCTATGGCTATAGAAGAAATAGACTTGTGAATGGATCAATTTTTCCTTGGTTGGGAAAGGTCTAGCAAAAAGATTTGGCCCAAGGTGGAGGCCTTTAAGGATTCCTCCTAGTTCATCGCGCAAAAAATGCATTTTTGGAGGTAATTGATGGATTTGATTGGTGCTGGGCTAAAAGTGGGTTCTTGGTTTGCCCCTTTTTAAGCTCTCGTTGCTGCTGTAACTGCAATTCCGGTTCTTCTGATTTGTTCCTATAAAAATTTGTTCTTTCAGTGTGAAGGACTTCGGTTTCTTGTGGCTTATTGGGTTGTTTTGATCTGGTTGCAGGTTGATCGAGCTAGGGTTTTACTGCTTCCTTGGGCACAAAGATCCACCAACCACCGCTGTAAAAATCCAGTCTTTATTGTTACTATTTTCTTCTTGGGAAGCCTCATCTGTGGGCTTCCTGAACTGTCTGGTCAGAAGGGAAGTACACGCCGTTATTTCTAGACAAGGAAACAGAGAATATTGTCCTCCTCCCTATGGAAGAAGCAATCATCCACTGTCAAGAATCATGCACTGCTCACTTGCCATGAAGCTGCGAGAAATGGAGGCACCTGGATGCTGTGGATTGTTCCGATGCAGATGATTGGATCAGTGGTGTCAGCCTTTGGAAGGTTTAATCAAATGGTGTGTGAATAACAGGAGAGTTTGAGATATCAGATTTTGCATACAGTTAGTTTCTCCATTCATTGGTGCGGTTTCCTAATGATCTGCTGCTGGGTAGGAGGGGACTCTTTTTTGCCGTGCCATGGATGTTCAGCAGAGTGTGGAATCTCCGGCTGCCAGAGGAGGTTTGCCTCATCTTTTCCATGCGCTTGGACCAGCACTTCTGATTTCAATGGGGTACATTGACCTTGGGAAGTGGGTGGCCTCAGTGGAAGCCGGGTCACGATTTGGATTTGACCTTGTGTTGCTGGCTCTCCTTTTCAACTTCATGGCCATTCTATGTCAGTACCTCGCTGCGTGCATTGGCACAGTCACGGGGAAGAGCCTTGCAGAGGTATCGGTTTACCTGAGCTGTTTCTTGGTTTTGCTGGCCTCCTCTTGAGATGTAGCTCAGTAAACATTGGTTCTCATTTCACAATGATACATGATGGTTTGATATTGAATTGAACCTGAGGGAAGTGAGATCACTAGGGAAAACATCACAATCTATTGTAATACTAGAACATATGAGGTGCTTTTTATATCATAGGTTTTTTTCTGGGTCCCACTATAACAATGAGCATCTTTTTTGGAAAAAAGTTAAAATTTGCCCTGGAAAATACTGTGCTTTGTTTTCTTATACATTATTAAATTTTTCCATGATATTCCTCAGAAGTTGCTAACTTGTTCATACTTTCTCATGAAACAAAGATCTGTCACCAGGAGTACAGCCAGTCAACATGTATCTTCCTGGGTGTTCAAGTAGGATTGTCCTTGTTGACATCAGAACTGACTATGGTATTTCCACACTTCCTTGGACAACTCTCTTCTGATGTTTATCTGAAAATTCCCTGCCAACGTTACATATATATTCTTGTCAAAAATATTGAGCATCTTAGTGGATTAGTAATTTCAATTTTCGAACATGCTATGTTCTGATGGTAATATCTGGCGATTTCAGATTTTTGGCATAGCACTTGGATTCAATCTGCTATTTGAATACGATGATCTTGTCACAGGGATATGTTTTGCAACTGTTGTTCCTAATCTGCTACCATATGCTATCTCCCATCTGGTAAAGTTTACTGTTCAACCATACACTTGCACACAATAAAAATGATATGCTGATGGGACCTTACATGTTGTTGGTTACTTAATGTTTGTGCCTATTCTAGGGCAAGAAGATGGCGCAGACGTTAAATGCCTGCATAGCAGGCTTTGCACTTCTTTGTTATGTGCTTGGCTTATTGGTCAGCCAGCCGCAAATTCCTCTCACGATGAACATAATTTTCCCCAAGCTGAGTGGTGAAAGTGCTTACTCACTGATGGCGCTTCTTGGTGCAAACATAATGGCACACAACTTTTACATCCATTCATCAGTTGTTCAGGTAAATTATTATTCTTGCTTGTGCCCAGTCAAAATTGTTTGACCAGTGCATTGGGACTTACATTGGTGGACAATGGCTTGCCAATTGGTTTACACTTTACACCATGCAGTGAAAAAATTATGCGCTGCTTGTTGCAACTTTTGTTATTTAATAGTCTAGAGACTCCAAATGACATGTGTTGAGTATATGTTGTTCCATGCTTTTAGGGATCATAATATGCTGCTAAAAGTATCACACAGTTAATAACCATTCACTAACAAGGGGATCACTATTATTATAATTCTGGCTATGTCGGTTTCATGTTGGATGCAGCTTTTGTTGTTTGATTTGTCTATAGCAGTGATTTGTGGGTACACTACCCAACTAAAATAGGATGTGACTATGTTATGTTCCAATTGGTTGCATAGAGTTGAAGTGAGATCCTTCAGTAATTTTCAGAGCAGAAATAAGCATCCAGTGGCTGCAGCTTACCGCTAGACAAACTCGTAATTAGTGAATGAAAGAACTCATATCCAGCCACTTCAATCTGGTGCTAAACTACACAATTATGGATTCAGAAACTACAAAATTCCAATATGCGGTCAAGTTGTATAAATTCTGAATGACTTGTGTCATATGCATAATAGGAGTTATTCTTTTGCCACCTTTGAACAAGGATGTGAGAAAACATGCAGAATCGGTAAATATTCGTTTTATTGGGAAGCCACAGATTTAGAATTTTGCTTAAGCAAATGCTGTTTCCTAAATCGGTGATATATGTTTTGTTCATTTTTACATATTTTAGTCAACTATTATTAAGTGCTGAAAATTCTTGAAAATTTGTGCCTGAGGTTTGTACTTTGCAGTTTCTTAGATAACATTGAACAGTAGCATTCTGATTTGCCACATTCTGCTAAATGGATAGCATCAATTCATTGCCCTTGTACAATTGTATTACTGCTTTTGCTTAACTTGTCTCCAGCTTTTATTTGTGTCTGTTAATTAAAATATCTTGTTTTCAGGGTCAGAAAAGATCCCCTGTCTTTGCTCTTGGGGCCTTATTTCATGATCACCTTTTTTCAATCTTGTTCATTTTTACTGGGATCTTTCTTGTGAATTATGTTCTAATGAACTCCGCAGCAGTTGAATCCACTAATACGCTTCTCCTCACCTTTCAAGATGTTGTAGAGTTAATGAACCAGGTTAGCACCTCCATTTCCTACATTTTAGCCAAGTGATGTACTAAGTTTCTGCTGCAAAATCTTATTTCTGTAGCAATCCTACTCTGATATACTATACTGGACCTTGGGTACCTTGCAGATATTTGTAAACCCTATGGCACCAACTATATTTCTAGTGGTTCTTCTCTTTTCCAGCCACATTATCTCATTGACATCAGCTATGGGTAGCCAAGTGATTTCACAGCATTTGTTTGGCATAAACCTTCCTCTTTCGGGGCATCATCTGTTATTGAAGGGTTTTGCTATAGTTCCTACTCTCTACTGCGCAAAGGTTGCAGGTGCTGAAGGGATATACCAATTACTTATAATTTGCCAGATTATTCAGGCGATACTCCTTCCATCATCGGTTATCCCACTTTTCCGAGTTGCTTCATCAAGATTGATAATGGGTGTCCACAGAGTTTCTTTGTATATGGAGATATTGGGATTTCTTGCGTTTCTCCTTGTGCTGTTTTCAAATATCATCTTTGTGGCGGAAATGTTGTTTGGTGACAGTGGCTGGATGAACAATCTGAAAGGGAATACTGGAAACCCTGTGGTGCTGCCATATACTGTTCTTGTCCTAGTGGCTTGTGTGTCTGTTGCTTTTTCACTCTACCTGGCTGTTACACCACTGAATTCAGGAAGTCGTGAGGCTGAATCCCAGGAATGGTCTGTGCCTTCTCAGAGAGAACTCTTGAATACTACTCAAGAAAGAGAAGATGTCTCTGTGAACAATGTTTCCTGCAAAGAAGATCAGAGATCTGATGTTGACCCTTCTCCCAGGGATCTGCTTGATGGCCGTCCAAAATCAGCTCCGGAGTATATTGATAGTTTCGACACTGCTGTAGAATCTGATCATGACTCTCAACAATCTATTGCTTATACTTCTACTGCTCCTGAAACCTGCCCCTCTCCATCATTTATTTCTGAGGAGTCAAAATCAGTTTTTGCAGTCGACTGGACAGAGCCTTTGGAGAAGGTTTTTAATGCTACTGTGGTAGAGGAAAGTACAGCAGAGAGTGTGGACTACAAGAGCACAACTGAAAGGGATGTTGAAGTAGAAGCAGAAGTATTTGTGGACAAGGATAAGGAGGATCCTCATAATTTAGAGTCTGAGAAATCACTTGGAGGCAGCACTCCTTGTGTGTCCGATGATGGCCCACCATCTCTTACCTTCAGCAGGGGGAAAGGCTCAGATTCAGGCAATGGCAGTGGTAGTCTCTCGAGGTTATCCGGTTTGGGCCGTGCAGCAAGGAGGAAACTAGCAACCATTCTTGATGAGTTCTGGGGGCAACTCTTTGATTACCATGGTAAGCTCACACCAGAAGCTAGCGCTAAAAGGTTTGACATATTGCTTGGACTAGACCTGAGAACACCTAGCTCAGCTGTAAGATTGGATAACCAATCTACAGAAATCCCCAAGAGCCCCCTGGTGAGAGACACAATGCGAGGGCCAGCTTTCTTGGCAAGCTCAAGGGACCTGATGCCTCCTAAGGAGATGTCGAGCTTGGACCTGACATATGGGCTTCAGATGGGCACTAACATGGGGCCATCATCCTGGTCTCAGGGCAGGCAGTTACCAAGTACACAGATGCAGAGCTCAAGCAATAGCCTACTTGATCAAAGTGCGAGACTGAATTCAAATTTTAGTGTGCCATCATACTCAGACAACAACCAGTTCTACCAGCCTGCAACAATCCATGGGTATCAGCTCACGTCGTACCTTAAACAGATGAATGCCAGTCGGAATCCTTACTCTAGCATGCCTCTGGACCCACAGAGACTCCCAAAATCATCTGCATCCGCTGTGCCAACCTATGTTGATTCAGTCATGCATGCTCGTAACCAGAATCTGCTTTCTTCATTGGGAACTACTCCTTCACAGATTGCAGCAACATCCCGCATAGGTTCAATGATGGCGGAAAGATCCTATTATGACCCTTCCTCTATTGATGGGAGCGAAAGTGCCGGTTCATCAGCTTACTCAAAGAAGTACCACAGCTCACCTGATATATCTGCACTGATTGCTGCAAGCAGGAGTGCACTGTTGAATGAAGCAAAGTTGGGTGGTGCCATGGGACCTCAGTCCTACCTTAGCAGGCTGGCATCAGAAAGATCCCAATATGGAAACTCAGTAGCCTGCTCTGCGGCTCCATTAGCATTTGATGAGCTTTCTCCGCCTAAGCTCCAGAGGGATATGTTCTCAATGCAGCCCAGCCCAAACCCGAGTGCTAGATCCCTTTGGGCTAAGCAACCGCTTAACCAATTGTTCGGTGTGTCAAGCGCAGAGCTCAGTAAAAGTGAGCTTAATCCCGCAGGTAGATCAGTTGTCATGGCCAAGGATGATTTCTCTTATAAAGAGGCTGAGGCGAAGCTTCTTCAGTCCCTTAGGTTCTGCATCTTGAAGCTCCTGCAGCTAGAAGGGTCAGGGTGGCTGTTCAAGCAAAATGGTGGCTGTGACGAAGATCTAATTGATCAAGTTGCTGCAGCGGAGAGGCTATTGCATCAAGGAACTATTGGGAGTCAACTGCTGCACGGTGATCTTCAGCAACCATCTTCTGACCAGGTGGGCGTCCAGTACATGCGCACACTGCCCAACTGCGGAGACGATTGCATTTGGCAGGCCTCCCTTGTTGTTAGCTTTGGTGTCTGGTGTATCCGCCGGGTGCTTGACCTGTCTCTGGTGGAAAGCAGGCCAGAGCTTTGGGGCAAGTACACTTATGTTCTCAACCATCTTCAGGTGAGCTATTTCTGTCCTGAACAAATCTAAATTTTCTTTCATTTTCAGTGTGTGGGACTTAGCAGCATACCCGCAATTGTTCATTTTCAGCGTGTAGGACCTAGCCGCATATCTGCAACTTGCTCATTTTCAGTGTGTTTGGCTAATTTTACCGATCCTTTTGTCGTTTTAATGTAATGCAGGGAATCCTAGACCCTGCATTCTCCAAGCCTCGGAATGCCCTCACTGTGTGCGTGTGCCTTCAGAAAGACACCCCAATGCTCAACAGTCCACCGCAGAGTGGGCTGGTAGCAACAAGTTCCATTCCTAAGCCTATCAGTGGCTCCTTCACCACTGGAGTTATGGTTCTAGAGATGATCAAGGATGTGGAAGCCGCGGTCTCAGGCCGCAAGGGCAGGAGCGGCACAGCAGCAGGAGATGTTGCCTTCCCCAAGGGGAAGGAGAACCTGGCCTCTGTGCTCAAGCGATACAAGCGGAGGCTCGCAAGCAAGGGACAGTAAGGCGTCGACAGCGATCACATCTTTGGGAGTTTGACCATTGTTCTTCAGGGACGCACCATCATGCTGCCTCTCTTAGTCCTGGATTTTTTTTCGTTGGACGACGTCTGCTGGGACCGGTCCCTTGTTGATCTTTTGGTCTTTTCCAAGTTCTTTTTCTTTGCATGTGATGTTTTATAAGGGGTAACTGTATGTGGCAGAAAAACCAAAATGTACAAGAAATGCAGTCCGCGGATGCACCATTGTAAAGTTCACTCTCTGCAGGTTAAAGAGTACTGAGTAACGCACTATGTTATCTCCCTGCAGTGAGGATGCAAAGACTGAACAACTCACAAATTTGCAGATGCCATGCGATCATGTAATATTTGTCACATCTTCAATTTTGTCCAGGAATTTTTTTCGCAAATTGTGCATTCTCACCCAATAAATTGTGTTTTCTTTTCGTCTAGTTCAGTGTTCATCTTCGCTCAATGTCTAGAGCTTTGGGTGATCACTAGTTACTCATCTGTACTAGCTTAGTCAGGGCTTTTCCCACACTAAGTTATACATCGCATCAAACGAAAAGGTAGAAACAAAGTCATAAACATGATACAGGGGAAAAAGCATGAACATTTTTTTTTCAAAACTCCCGTCTGAACATATGTATGCATACGGACATATCTTTCTGACACAGAAGGATTAAACAATTCTGACTGGTGAAAGAAAAAGAAACCTCATGTCATCTAAGAGACTTGAAACCATACAAATCGCAATAGCCAAGTATGAATGTAACCCAAAAAAGTACGTAGACCATCCAACGGTTGGAAAGTAATACATGCCCTATCATATAAGGAGTTTTTGGCATATATAGCACTGTTTGTATCCATAATTACGAAAATTGTAGTATGTGTACCGTATTTACAAAAATAGCTTTTTTACCGTCCGGTGGCCGGGCGGCTACGCCACAAAACTGACACGTGGGTCTGCCGCCCTATTACCAGACGGCAACAACCTGCTGCTCCATGAGCAAACGACAAGTAATTAAGCAAGCTAATTAGCCAGCTTAATTATATGGCTTAATTGTTTGCATATTGTTTTTAAATTTTTTAAATATAACAAATGAGCTTGGAAAATTACAAATTTGTATGTTCTCTTGACATAACGTACTTTACCGTGTAATTTTTTAGCAATTTTATCCACTGTGAATGTTGCTCAAAAATTTGTATGATTACTAGGCAATGTTTGAATTATTAAATACATCAAATGAGCTAAAAATTACAAAATTTTATGTGAGGCCTCTTGCAATAACATAATCAACTGTGTAATTTTTTGACAATTTTATCCCCTGTTAATATTGCTCAAAAATTTGTACAATTACCAGGTGATTAGCAGGTGCGGCAGAGGTGGGGTTATTTCATTTTCTTTTCTTTGTTTAATCTGCATTTTGATTTTCATTGCTTTGTTTAATCTGCATGTGAACAAACGAGCAGGAAAGAGACCACTAAAAGTGTCACTTGCGTCACGTCTGTCTCCCCATACGCAATTCACTCCTGCCATTATAGGCGCGTCATTAGTGCGCGCTTTGCTATTGTTCTCGCTATAAATTTCAAGCTGCACACTCACATTCTTGCAGTCTCTTCGCTAACACTCCTTGCCTCATAGTCTCTTCGCTCACACTCCCCGCCTGCGCTCTTCGTCCGCTTTCTTCACAGCCAATTAAATATTGTCTAGTGTTGTTATTAGCAGTCATATTAACAGGTAATTTTTGTCATATGAATTGTCTTTATTAAATATGTACATAATTAGTTGTGGTTATTTAGGTGCAATTAATTTAATCCTAATTATTTAGGCATAATTAATTAATTTTATGTTAACAAGTTTATGTTGTTTAATTGTATATTTTTTATATGCTTTTATGTTGATTGCATTAGACATTAAAATCATAACTACTAAGTAGCGATTAAGTAAACTGTGATGTCAGAGGAAAGATTATATTAGAAACATAAAAAAGAGTCTCTAGCAAACTTTCTATTGCATCATGCATGTTGTGTACTATTATACTGAGTAGTGCTACTTCTAACTCGTATAGTATAAAAAAGCTGAGTTTATTATCACATTACCTTTGGACTGTTCTTTATAGACACAAGCATCACTCATGCTTGCACTACTCTTTTATAATAGCATAGCATATTATTTAGTCCATAAAGCCAGTGGAGGGTACAACGTGACAGAAGCTTATATATGTATATATCAGATCTTAAGTCGCACTATTGCTCATTAACTTAAGCACTTAATTTGCTTGCTTTTGATCAAAAGACAACTGAGGTAAAGAAAAGTAAAAGGCCATATATATAGTAAAACAAAACTATACTGACAAACAATTATGACAAGTAGCATCAAGACCCAGATGCTTTTCTAGACCAGATTATGAGCATGTGTTCATATACACCATTTATTTGGACAAGTATGCATTTGTAGTGTTCGTTTTAGTCCTAAGTGTATATCATTTTATATATTTATTCCATCATAAATTTTAATCTGTGGTATTTTACTGTCATTATCAATCTCCCGCCGTAGGTCCGTCATCGAGATACAATATTTTTGACGTCTGCACCACTTACACAGACTACCGCTCCCCGTCGTTCATCTTCGCTGCATATCCGAGAGGTACGAGATTCGTATTCTACATCTGACATATTTATTGTGACTAACATCGTTTCATCTTGCAGTCTCTAATTCAACGTGGGGGTAACGTCAAGTTCACCGATGACGATACGGGCCTCCCGGATGCTTCTAGAGAGCTGTACATCACTAGGGTTTGCATGTACATAGGGCAGAGCTCATCGTTCACACCATAACTAGGGTTTGGAAACTTCAGTGGGTAGAGCTCTTTCGGCTTCGCTGCTACGTCATACAGTCAAGACGAGAGTTCCTCTGCACCATGAGGGGGATTTCTAGAGTCCTTTGTTTATGACATTATTGTTGGCGGTCCAATCAAATAGCATAGCACCGGTAAACAGTTATTCGGTAATCCTGGTCAGAGAGCGCCCCAGCCCATAGTGTAGCAACTACTGGCAAGCCACATTGCCACAGTAATCATGAATCGTATCCACCGAAGAACCGACCACAAGACACCAGTCCACCAAGCAGCAGTCGCGTTGTCCACCACTCCTCCACACTAGTCCTAGGAGCCGCCGCCTCTGCCTACCCCACCGTCAGGAGCCTCCACCTATGCGGCTATGCCCCCCGCCACCTGGGTAGTCCGCCCACTGCCACACTACCGGGAGGCGCCTCTGTTGCCCCATCGTCGGGATCCTTCGGCCTCGCTGCCAGATCCTGCCGTCTTTATTGGTGGATCAGGTATGTGTTCCCTACTTCCCTTATACATTGCTTTTAGGGATTGACTACTACTTTGATGTTGTTATGGTTGGTAATGGATTACGCAATGTTCTTGACAAATCCTGAGCCATGCGAGAGATTTTCAGGGATTGACTGCTACTCTGATGCTGTCACATGTAAATGAGCAAACCAGAAGATTGGTATATTTCCATTTGTTGCTTCTGCAATCAAGCTGTCAAGCATCATAAGTGTTTTACGATGGCTTCCCTACCTGTAGGATGTACTTTACACAATGTTCTGTGATCAAATGTGAAAACAATTTAACATAGCTGTTTGTCTTACATTGATAGTGACGGCATAGAATTTTCTAAGAAACATTCCATTGCAGTAACAAAAGGTAGTATGGAAGTTATTCTTTGTAGTGATAAGGCCTTTACTTCTTCTCATATGAATGAATTGTAACGACTGTTTCTTCAAAAGAAAATGGCATGACACTTGTTGCCCTGAACTCATCGTCTTCCTAGTAGAACATACAAGCATTTTCTAATAATCCAATACAATTGTCTTTATTTTGTTAGCTTAGGTTTGTTATCGATTTTCGATTGTGATTTGCAGCACATCTACAATTAATTGTGATGGCATCTAGAAGTGTAAGTGTAAGTGACAGTGTGGGTGTGGCTATATCGTATGCAGTACCTGCACCCTCAATTGAAGGAGGAGCAGCGCCAACCATTTGAACAAGAAACATAATCTCTATCTAGGTCAGCATCAGCTCAAAATAGAAAATAATCATAAAAACAACATCACTATCATTGAACCATATAGGTATGATCAAGAAGCTAGCTTGAGAAAATTTTATTTTGCGATAATCATGCATGAGTACCCTTTCAATATTGTTGAGCATGAATATTTTGTTGATTTCATCAAATCCTTACGCCTAACTTTTTGATCAAGAGTCGCACCACTGTTTGGAAAGAAGAAAAGAAGTTGTATGAGTATTTTAAAACAATTGAGTGTCGCTGTAGCACAACTATGGACATGTGGTTATCAAATCAAAACAAAGGATATATGTGTGTCATTGTGCATTGGATCGACGATAATTGGCAAATTCAGAAAAGAATTATCAAATTAATGCATGTAGAAGGACAGCATACCGGTGCTAACTTGTTTGAAGCATTTACTAATCGTGTTATGAGATGGTATATTGAAAAGAAAATACTTTTTTATCTTTGGAAAATGCATCTGCAAATGAAGTATGTATTAAAGATGTCATTGATGAGCTTAGAAAGCAAAATCCAGTAGTGTGTGATGGTTTATTTTTCATGTGAAGTGTGCTAATCATATACTGAATCTTATTGCTAGGAATGGTTTGCAAGAAATTACATCTATAGTTTAGAATATTAGAGCATTTGTAGTAGCTGTAAAAGGCTCTCCATTACAGTGGGAGGAATTCCAAAAGAGCACAACAGAATGTGGGTTAAAAACAATGATGGGTCTCATTGAATGTTGCTACAAGGTGAAATTCCACCTATACCATGTTGAGGGATGCCCTATATTATGGAAGCGCTTTTGAGAGGCTTTTGTGGTTGGAACGCCGCAAGTATGGGAAAATTGCTCCTTCAAATTTAGAATGGGATAAAGTACTAACACTTTGCAAATGCTTAAAGAATTTCTATGATGTTACCAAACTATTGCTTGATTTTTTATATCCAACTGCAAATTTGTTTTAAAAAAGTTTTTGTGATATTAAGGTTTTGGTATCTGAGTGGTGTGCCAGCACAGACACCACTATTAGAGGGATAGCATAATCTATAAGTGTTAAGTTTGAAAAGTACTGAAAGAAATCCAACATTTATCTTGCCGTGGCAAGCTTTCTTAATCCTAGTTTCAAGAAAGAATGGTTGAATTTTACATGAAGAAGTTTTATAGTGAGCTGTTGTATAAAGTTGAATTTAAAGAATTCATCGATGTTGTGAAACTAATGTATGAAGCATATGCTTCTGTTGCATCTACTGTCCTAAAGAGTGTTGCTACACCTACTCCTAGTGATGAACCAGTAGTAGATTTCTTTACAGACAATGAAAATAATAAACTTCATAACCTCTTATATGACACTCAAGATGGGATTGGTCAAGGTGAACCGAACGACTAGAAAAAATATATGGCAGAACAACCACTAAAGCTTCCTAGATCTTCCAATCAGAAATTTAATATTTTATCGTGGTGGAAGAATCACTAATATGAATATCCTATTATCTCAAAAGTTGCTCGTAATGTGTTGGCCATTCAAGTGTCAACAATTTCTTTAGAATTTGCGTTCAATGCTAGTGGTTGTGTCATTGTCGACCCATTTTGTAGTTGCCTCGAACCCGAGATGATAAAATCATTGATCTGTACCAAAGATTGGATAGCTGTGTCCAGAAAATAAAATCATTTTAATAGTTTCTTAACTTTTAGTGTAAAAGAAGTTTGTATTTTTTACTAATGTAGCTTTGATTACATTTTTCATATTCTAAGAATAAAGTTACATCTATTATTGGTGATCTAGATGTTGTTGAGACCCTTGTTGCTAATATGATGATTCAGATATCGCATTCTTGTTTTTGTAAAGGTTGTTGATCTTTTTTTTTGTTACAAATTTGCTTCTAACTTAGTTTGAGATATTAGTTGGCAAATTGTAGGAAAAAGAAATGGTTAGTGATGACGAGCTATCTTTCTAACGTTGGGTATGTAAACTGATCTCCCAACCTAGGTGAAAATGTGCCCTCCCGTGAGACTATAATGAATTGTTTGCTTTTACCCTTATATGATTAAGTTGTATATCCACAAGGCAATTCAGTTCGTCTGAGTTTCATGTCACAACTCATAGTTCATCTTTTATCTGGTTAAGGCGTCAGCATGTCACACTGCTGTCTAATTGGAACCATTGTATATCTTGAGGCGCAAAGAAAGAAAATATCTGCATGGATGAAGCTAAATGAAATTTGTCCTCTGCATGGATGAAGCTAAATGAAAATTGTCCTATCTATAAAGTTTTGGTGGACAGTGTGGTGTCCTGATCATGGTAGTCATTGTACGTGCGCCAGTTTTGGACCTTAAGGTTTATAATATGAAGTTTCCTGATTGGTTGGTTGCATAGATCTTGTCGGCCTGACTGCAGAATGTGATCATATTTGATGCACCTAGTACATCCCTTTCCATATCATTGGAAGCTGATAATTTTCCATGCTATCTGACAGCTGAGCTACTCAAGCATTTTGTTTCAGATTTTATCCACACATTTCAATTTCTGTCAGACAAGGCAGACACGACAATGGGCCCTTTTGTCCTCATATATTAGCAATTTAGCGTATTACTTTTAGTATCAGCTAAGTCCATAGTTACTGTGATGAAACATGATAGCAACAAGTGATTGTTATCATCTTATTATAAACCTTTTTACTATGTTTTTGTGTCATGGCTCACTTTCTGCCAGAAGAAAGTACCTGTAAGACTGTAACTACTCTTTGTAACTAGACAACAATGAATAATTTGTATTTACCAATATTCATCATGCAGGCTATCAGATAGTAAATTATCTTGGAGAATATGAAGGTGAAAATGGCACAACATATGCTTCTATCGCCATGCATGTGACAGTGCCACCGTCCATGCCAAGCAAAGAACAGTATGACAAATCTGGGCGATTTGTGTCAGCAAGCTACGGCCATGGCATGTGCAGCCATTTGCAGTCTGATCTCTAGTGTGCTGTAATTCATATCAGCTTTGATATGCTCAAATGCCATGTTTTCAGTTGCCATATGCATGACTCATTATGCCAGAAAGAAGGGAGCAACAGTTACTTCGGTTGTATTTGATGCAATGATTTCTGTTCTTCTTTTCGCCACAGGTGCAGACGCCTTCGCTTTGCTTAAGATTCGTCCTGAATCCTAATAGTATTTTCGTTTTGTTTAAAATGTGTCGACCACACACAGCTTCAGTTCAGCTGCATGCATAGCAGTTGGTGTCCTTTGCGCGATTCATGGTGCTTTTGAATGGATCCTGGATGTGATCTGTGCTTAGTCCCCGATATTGTTATGTATATTTGTTGTAACTATGGTTCAATTATGTTCCTTTTTGTATATCCGTGCTATTCACTTATATTATCTGTGTTTGATCCGAAATCGTTGTGTATTCATTCTGACTATATCGTATCGGAAACTTAGAATACTCTAAATTCGTATTGGTATTACGGCTTATCGTATCAAACTCTAAATCTAAGGAAAAAAAAGTTATGATACAGTATAAGTAATATCCGGTCGAATCCAATCCATTTGCACCGTGCGTCATGGCGATCTGGTTCCTGCTCTAGATAGGTTAGGAGGTGCTATACCCCTGTAAAAGACCTCCAGGCTATGACCTAGCCGCCGCCACTCAGTCGATGCTCGCCGCTCTCAATCTACCCCCTTCACCGGAGAATTTCCCAACCTCCGGTCGTTGCGCTCGGGGACCGGCGAGAGCGGCGGCGTCGGCTGCTAGTCTCCAGGGACCTCCTAGATTTTGTCGGATCTGTTTGCTGGTGTAGTACTTGGAATCCTAGTCCATGTACCGAACACGGACCTAATCTGTTTGCTGCTAGATCTGCTTACCTCTGGTTCAGCTTCGGTTTCGGTTCAAGGGGTGATTTACATGCAGGGCAGCAGGGCGCAGCAGCGAGCCCGAGGACTCAACGCCCCAAACAACCTGTCTCGAAAATTTGCAAGTCGAGCTAAAAATCGCAAGTGGATGGTTACCCGATCAATCGATACCTGAGATGGCCGGGCGGTTCTTGTTCCAGGAATTCGAGAAGCCTCCTTGGCGCACACGCTTCTGCTTCTGCTGCTGCTGCAGCCAGCAGCCCTTCCTCGATCCGTAGATGCTCTGCCCCTCCGCTCATAGTCTTGTTCAGCACATCCTTCAATTGTGTAATTATGGTCTGTTTATTTCGATTTGAGTTTCTGATTTCTAGCTTATTTTCACTATTCCTAAATTTTGTCTTTTCTGATTTTTTTTTTACTTTTTTGCCTTTTTTTTCTGTATCTGGTTTTCTGTCGGTTCACTATTCCTGAAAGTCTTCACCCCTCCACAACGCTTCTAACAGTGAAAGATCATAAATCACAGTTAAACCACCTCATAAGTATATTACAGACTCGCCTTCCAATCTCTCTTTCCTCCCCCTCCCTCGCTACTCTCTCGCTTTAGCAGGAAAGAAATCGAGTGCAGTTTGGATGAGAGGGCAGACTGAGGCCTCCCATTTTATACTCATGGGAAGGTGTTTGCGACGACATTCTCACGCGAGCGCCCGTGGGCATGAATGGTAGCAGAATCCCTAGACGAATAAAACGGGAATCAAACATTGCGTCACGTCGCTGCTTGTTCACGGTCAGCCCCGCGAGAAAGAATCCTCTCTACGCCAGCAGCCAAGCCCGCTAACGAGCATGCCCGCCTACCCGCGTGACGAGAGACAACGGCGGTGGTGCAGGAAATGGGTGAAAGGTAGGGGCAGCAGGGACGGAAGAATTAATAATAGGTTAAGAGAAAGTCCATAATACCCTCACAAAAAATTAGATTTATAAAGAAAAGTCTAATATATCCTCATAAATTAATAATCAAATTTAATTTCTACTACCATCCTCTTATTACCAGTAGAATATACTGTAAAAATTCCCTATTTCTAATCATTTAACAAGTTGATTCTGACGAGGTGCGGCATGGCCAGACATGGAGAGTAATAAACACATGCAAATAAATTACCAACCATAACTCATAAGAGAACTCAACTCATCCATGTAATACACAAACACAATCATATACGGGATATGGCGGAGAACAAATTGCAATTACTGTTACATACACATGACGTGTCTAAAGAATAGGTACCTTGAACGCACGCTCCAGCTTGTTGGTAAACTGACTTCCACGTTATGTTTTCAGTTGTGAACACAAACTTGTATATGTCCGTAGTTGTTGTCAGTGCCATAGTAGACTTATGAACCCTTTGACTGATATATTCTATGTGCTACGTGTCTTTATCTCACAAGTGGTTGACTTGAACATGCGGAGCTTGGTTGGCACTTGATTCTTGTATAAGGCAAAGTTCTAAGGGTCCGAGATGGTTGTGAGAAAGTGATAATACCTCGTTCTCTTTTGAGATTGTATTTAAGAAATTTATATCGGTTTCATCAAATCTTTCTATCTAGTCGTGGTTATTTCAGTGCCATTATTTCGGTTCTCTTTATAGAATTTATCTACTTTGTTCTTGCTATGGTGCATGATCGTATCATATCTCATAATATCTTATCCGATCTGGAGGCATATCAGGGTATAACAACATGCATTGGCATTGTCGCATTCAGGCCTGTTGATGAGGGAGTGCAAACTGAGCGATGGCATAGGGCCCCCAAATTGGTGGGGCTCCCAAATCATGCTATAGGCCTATACCGATACGTATTATGTACTGATGTACAGCCGGTTCCGGTTCTGCGGCTCCTGCCGATGCGCATGGCGTGCCTGCTAGGGTTTGTTCAATTCTGCGGCCGCTAAATTGCTGATGTGGTGACCGCTAGCATCAGTGGTTCGTACGTGATACGACGCCTGTGTCGCGGCGGCCGGTGCGTTCCCGTCCTTCGGCGACACGGGCGACGACAGCGAGCGCAAGCGGGAGGTCGCCGCGTTCTTGGCGCAGACTTCCCAGGAGACCTCCGGCTCCGGTACCGGTACGTACGTAACTACGTAACTAGCTAGAAACTAGAAAGTAGAAACTCTTTCGTTTTTGCACGTAGGAAATTAACGTATATTAGTATATACTGTGGTTGGAGTAGAGGCTGGTTAATCAGGGCATCTACGAATTTCGTTGATCAGGTTTAATTAGTGATTAGATTGATCAGCAATGGTTAGAATTTTTATTTGCTCTGTAATCAGCTACTTCTTTAAAAAAACATTAATTATGAAGATATAATTGGAGATTTCATTTCAAGAAATACAAGACGTATGATGCTTTTTAGTAGAACATGAGGTCAGTACTATATTTTTTTGGTCTTAATATTTGATATATTTCCAAATCTTGTATGGAGTAATACTTATTTAAGTTAATCTTACATGATTGTGCGATAGTATGCCTTAGTTATATTAGATCAATATTTTTTAAAAATTAAGGGTCTCATTTTGCAATTCGCCCTGGGGCCTAAATTTCTGGAGACAGCCCTGGTCGCATTGATGTAGCTCCAACCATCTTCCAGTTAAGAACCTAGTATTTCACATATGTGTAGTTTCGGCTATGCTATATATGTACTGATCTTATCACTTTAGCGTGGCAACTAACCGATTTGTTATGCGATCTGTCGTGGCGACCATTAAGTAACATGTCAACACTATATTAACGAAGGTGACGGAGGGCTAGATTAGACAAAGTTGGATAGTAGGGTGTTCGAGTCAACAAATTAGTAGTACATGGGCTCAATCGAACGAAATGGAATAGTTCAGGGGCTTATAGAGCAATTTTGCTCCATATTTTCCCAATTTCATACCATTAGAATATTTTTTATTGAAACATATGGCATATGATATTATTATTATTAAGTTGAAATTAAATATATGCAAGTGGAGTTTTATTTTCAGATATCTTGCCGTTGGAAACACGTTGATGGATTGTTAACGGGAGATTCGGTTTAAAATACATGAGCATTTGAATTTTTGAATTGGAAAAAGCTCCTCGAAGTCTGTGTTGCTAACTAGGCCGAAGTGGGCCATCGGCTGTGAGCGGCAAGCTGTTAATTGCCGCCTGAGTGACGCGTACAGGTTGGAATGTGCTTAAGTTTATGCTTAAGCTTAGAATTTTTTACAGTAACTTGCAAAAAAAAAGTACATTTTTTTAATATGGGATCTATACAAAAATTATAGTATAAACAATATTAAATTTAACTGTACCGGCTAAAATCATTTGAATTGAGCCGAAGCGCCCGAAGACCGAACACAGATTGAGCCGAGGATTTTCAAGCTAGCCAAGTTTCAAGTAATGGCCCACCGCATCCCTAGCTCCAGCCTGTGCCATAAATATAATCAGCCTAGCCCAAGCCAACGCGTCTAGAATCTTCCATCGATCTCCCGTCTCCAACTCTAACGATCACCACCGATGACACGACATGTCTAGGTTTATCGGCTCCCCCTGGAAGTCCTAAGAGTTGTCACGACCGCCGGCGCCAGTAAGGATGCGGTGCGGCGTGTCAGCCTCTTCTCCTCGGACGTTTTGGGCGAAATCGGTTGGGCTTTCTGCCGTCGTACCGAGACCTACTTCTCCGAGGTACTCCTCTTTATATTTCTTTCAATTTTTTTGCCTCTGTGTGCTCAATAACCAAGGAATCTCGTGTGCAGGCCTCTTCCTCCTCCTCGTCGATCGCCGACGCTGGTATGGATGTGGTGCAGCGCGTTTGCCTCTTCTCCTCAGACGTTCTAGGCGAAATCAGTTGGGCTTTCTGCCGTCGTTCCGAGACCTACTTCACCGAGGTACTCCTCTTTATATTTCTTTCAATTTTTTGCCTCTGTGTGCTCAATAACCAAGGAATCTCGTGTGCAGGCCACCTCCTCCTCCTCGTCGATCGCTGGCGCTGGTATGGATGCGATACGGCGTGTCCGCCTGGGCGAAATTGTCAGGGCTTTCCGCCGTCGTAGCGAGACCTACTTCACTGAGGTACTCTTCTTCATATTTCTTTTAATTTTTGCCTCTGTGTGCTCAATAATCTAGGAATCTCGTGTGCAGGCCGCATCCTCCTCCTCCTCATCGATCGCCTCCATCGCAAGCAATGGCGGATTTAGGATTTTATGAATGGGTGTTCGCTAATTACATTTTGTTATATTTTTTAATATATACTTATATTGGTTTATAAAAACTAAAGATAAAAGTCACATTTCTAAGTCTATTGAAAGTCAATAACACTAAAAAATTTGAAATAATAAACTAATACTAACACTTTATTTGGTGGCAGCACAATTACAACATTTTAGAGTAAAACTATTACAACTTTAGTTGACAACACAACTGTGCACTTTTTTTTTAAAAAAAATAGATATTAACTTTAACCCATTTCTCTTTTCTTATTTTCTAAGTTAGCATATTAAATAGTGTTTTTTCACACACATAGAAAAAGAAGTAGTGCATATTTTTGTTTTTGACATATGTTATCTCTATTTATGATTTCCCTCTCTCTAAGAATAACAATTAACATTGGCACTTTGACGAACATATTGCTTTCGAAAAATAAATTATAAATATTTATAAACCAGAACCAACTCTCCCAAATGATGTATATTTTGGATTGAAAGGATTATATAAATTCTTGTGACCACTAGATTTATGACAATTGGCACCACCAAATTCTTTCAAATAAAATATCTAGATATTTCTAACAAACTATCTAGATTTAAGATCATGTTCATGGGATCTCTAGGACCCTTAATTATCTACATCTTTCATGTAGATAAATCATCCAATATTCCATCCAGTATTTTAATCTACAGATTAATGTATGGTACTAGAAGATGATAAATTTACCAGCTAACCGAATTACAAAATTCATAGCTTAAACTCTATTTATTTGATGAACATAAATAATGTTGTACAGAAAACTATCGAATTTCTCTACAATTATCTAGTAGATGCTATTTTTAAATTACTCTCATACAGTAACCAAAATTACGGGAGAACAATATAGCAGATTAGCCGATATACTAGTCTTTTCCCTAACGAATACTTTTTACTTCCTCTCTAATCTCAACTCTAATATCTAATTAAATTAACAAACATAGAGAAAGTCAAATCGTTACCCAAGAGAGGAGCGAGAAAGCCACGGTCTCCTCCTGCCTCTTTCTTCGGCTCTTGTCCCATTGCTACTCCTGCTTTTCTTCCATTGATTGACACTGATTTCCCCGGCCTACTCGCTGCTCCCTGGCGCCAACAATCAGCAGCTGGTCCGTGCGTGCGTGTACCGAGGCAAAACTGGCGAACCTGAGCAATGCAGTGGCCAGCGCCTTCGATATCAGTTAGGGTTCCTCTTTTTCGGCGTTTTCTTCTAGCTACTCGGATTTGTGGCGATCGACTTCTTCTCGGGTCTCTTTTTTTCAGTTTCTAAAAGCCGTTTTTTAGTCTTTTTGCAATAACTAGCTTTCAAACAGGGTGTCTTTTTAAGATATGATCTACAAGTTGCTTGTAGTACACACTATAGCGACTTCATTTATATCGGCCAAAACCGCACGAGAGTTTTTGTTACTTTATACTTTCTCTCATGAACAGTCTAAAAGCCATAAGCCGCAGCCAAAAGCCATAAGCCAGAGCCAAAAAGAACAGACCCATCACTTTTAGTTCCAACATAACTTATGTGATTTGTTGTGCACAAAGCAAGGCCGGCCTCTTTCCTGTCAATGACCAAACCATTCGAGGTGATAGTTTCACAGACTAGAAGGAAAGGATGGTTCTCAGTATAAATGGGAATGGGCTTTGGGCATGGAGGGTGTACTTACATTTAGCTTAAGGCTATAACAACTCTATTCTAATGCATTCATTTGCTCTTTTGTTTCTTTTCAGGTTTCCTACCGCCGCTTCAGTTCTGGAAATGTTGAGTATGCTACTAAAACGGAAATGGTGAAACTTGAACACAAAGTAGAGTTGATGAAGCTGGAACTTGAATCAAAGGTTGAGCTGGTGAAACAGGAGAACAAGCAAATAGGAACACTTTTTGACGCGCATAAGGAGAAGACAAAGTCTGTTCTTCTTTGTCTTTCTCTTTTGTCTTTTGAACTTGTGTATAAATTTTGATCAATCTGTGACTTTATTCCAGGGCCGATGCCATGTCGGGGCAAAACTCCGTGCTCAAGACGTATGTCACGGTATTGTCCACCGTGGTCACTACTGTGGTGGCAGGGATTGTAATACATGAGTTCATGAATCACTCCGGCAGCACTAAGAACAATACAATGACAACAGAGGAGTAGAAGTGATGAACTGATTCAAGCTGGACGATTTTGTCGAGACTGATTGCACAGACTCTGGCGTCTATTTTGTTTTCTATTCATACTTCAAATGTCACTCTTGTCAGCGGAGGAATATACCTTTGGTTGGTCGTTCATGGCACTCACGTTAGTCTCATTTTGCTCCACTGAGACTTTTTGTGGATACATAGGGATGAATTACAACTGTGAAGCAATAGTCTGATTTCTGTTGCTAGTGTTTCTTTTTGCAATGTCTGCATGACTTTTTGTTCTTAGATTTAGATCTGCTTTTGTATTTGTTTTTGCTTCTGCTTTTTGAATTGGCATTTGATTCCTTCTCGTATTGCCTGCCGCAGACAAATCTTTTGCATGCGTACTTAAACTTTCACCCTGAACCATAAGATTGTTTTCTTTAGCATATAGAGGTTCATAAACCTCACTGAGAGTAAGAGTATCTTGGTGTAGGATCGTCAATGGCAATCAAAGGGGGTGAATGATTGCAGCGCACAGCGGAAACTTTTTCTCAAATTTTCTGTCTTCTAATTGTTCAATCTGAAAAATAAAAATAAAAAAACAGAGAACCAAATGGAGCAATTTTTTCCTCGGTTACTGTGAAAACTTTTTAGAGTAAAACTATTACAACTTTAGTTGACAACACAACTGTGCACTTTTTTTTTAAAAAATAGATATTAACTTTAACCCACTTCTCTTTTTTTTATTTTCTATGTTAGCATATTAAATGGTGTTTTTTCACACACATAGAAAAAGAAGTAGTGCATATTTTTGTTTTTGACATATGTTATCTCTATTTATGATTTACCTCTCTCTCTAAGAATAACAATTAACATGGGCACTTTGACGAACATATTGCTTTCGAAAAATAAATTATAAATATTTATAAACCAGAACCAACTCTCCCAAATGATGTATATTTTGGATTGAAAGGATTATATAAATTCTTGTGACCACTAGATTTATGACAATTGGCACCACCAAATTCTTTCAAATAAAATATCTAGATATTTCTAACAAACTATCTAGATTTAAGATCATGTTCATGGGATCTCTAGGACCCTTAATTATCTACATCTTTCATGTAGATAAATCATCCATTATTCTATCCAGTAATTTTAATCTACAGATTAATATATGGTACCAGAAGATGATAAATTTACCAGATAACCGGATTACAAAATTCATATCTTAAACTCTATTTATTTGATGAACATAAATAAATGTTGTACAGAAAACTATCGAATTTCTCTACAATTACCTAGTAGATGGTATTTTTAAATTACTCTCATACAGTACCCAAAATTACAGGAGAACAATATAGCAGATTAGCCGATATACTAGTCTTTTTCCTAACAAATACTTTTCACTTCCTCTCTAATCTCAACTCTAATCTCTAATTAAATTAACAAACATAGAGAAAATCAAATCATTACCCAAGCGAGGAGCGAAAAAGCCACAATTTCCTCCTGTCTTTTTCCCGACTCTTGTCCCGTTGCTACTCCTGCTTTTCTACCCTTGATTGACCCTGATTTTCTCCGACCTGCTCGCTGTTCCCTTGCGCCAATAGTCAGCAGCTGGTCCTCCCATGCTCCCTTTTTTACAGTCTCAAGATTCAACTTACATACCATGAATCCGAGGTACTTGATTTCAACTACATTACTTAGCTACTAAAATATGGTGAAATTATTGAGGTCTGGCTTTTTTTTATTCAGCTGCCTTTATATCTCTATCTTTTACGTGATCTTCACAATAAGTTAAATCATCTAAATCCTTCAAGCGAGCCATTTTTTAGTACTTGTCAAGCAAAATCTACTCATGCTCATTCTCGAAAGAGCATTGCAGAAATCGCTCATGCTCTGTTGTGAAGGAAAGCACTAATATGACCTGCTGCATTTACCCACATGGAAATGGTGTACTGTTCATTTATGAGGCTGCTGGTTGAAAGAGATGTATCTTACATTGATCACGAAATATAGGTTGCTATGCATCCGATGGCAGTTAAACACGAGGAAGATTTGTCGATACATTTCTTAAAGGTGAGGAATTTTGACTTGATAAGTTTGTTATATATTTGCCAACACGGTAACACTGGTTGGTGTATTTTTGTTGCCTCCTTAGATTAAAAAAGTGTTCAATTTAATTTTTTTTATGCAGCCTTCAACTTCCTAGAGACACAGTTTGGGCAACATAATGACATTATAATCCAAATGGTAAATAGCTGTCAATTATTTTTTATTATACAGTTCTATTTGCATCACTCGGTTGCTGCCTCCTATTCTGCCAAATTACAGTGGCTACTTATTGTTACTGATGACTTACACTGATACAGATAATAAAAGAACTTTAGAAAGCAACAAGAATAATCCAAACCATATCTTCGGAGGCTAAGGTACATATGATAATCTTAGATACATAATATTCATTGTAGAATTGTAAAAGTCTTCTCACCTCAAAATCTATCCAATGAGATGAGCGACTCCTCCATTTTTAAGCTTGGTTACTTGCCCTTCCACAACTAATGTGGGACTATTGTTATTCTAACAATTTTCCCCTTCACACATTGGTGTCCTTCAGCCGTTCACTGCTCCTTCACTGTACACCGACAGTCCCTCAGGGCCACAATATATCAGGTGTTCACATACTAATGTCCATTAGACCAGAAATGTTAGAACTGGATTCTGATACCAATTGTAGAATCGTAAGGGTCTTCTCACCCCTAAAAGCTAGCCAATGAGGTGATGAACACTCTCACTTTTAGGGCATCTCCAATGGTTATAGCTAGCAACTAACTATAAGACTTCCACATCATTTATATAGTACACACTAAAGCTAGCATTCAGAGCATCTCCAACAGTATGAGCTAGTTACTAGCTCTAAGACAACTTCTCCAATAGTACTAACTTTTAGCACATAGCTCATAACATAAATAGTCTCACATGACACTCTCACATAATCTTGGAATGTGTGTATGAGACTAGCTCTTGATCAAGAGATAGCTTTTCTCTCTCTTCTATTAAAATATGAAATAATATGCTTAGAGCTAGCTCATAAGTTACTATTGGAGATGCTCTTAAGCTAGAATCATTGCCCTTCTACAACCAATGCGGGATTATTCCAACATTCATTTCATAAAATATTGTGCTCCATGCTCAGAGCAGTATTTTGATCTTGCGCAGGGTTACAAGCGAACAATGATCACGAGCAAAGAGATCCATGGAGCGGATCTTGTTCCAAGTGAATGCGCTCCTACACAACTGCTCCACCGGGGACAGTTTCTGGATGGATAACTCCCGGTGGTCCTACCTCCCCCTCCTTGGCTCTCTGTCGCCGGCCACTCGGCTTCGGGCTTTCCCGGTGGCAGGTTCCCCCGTTGGCCTGTTGCTCCCCGCATAACATCAGCCTAGGCTGGGATCTGCCTCTCGGGCCTAGGGCGCCGCTGATGACCCGTTCTATGACCTCGATCTCCCGTCCTGCTCTTCCTCCACGATGTCGTCCCTAGCCTTTGACAAGGAGAGCTCGCTGTTCAACTTGCCCTCGCTCTTCGACTTTGTCGGTGGCCACACCAACCTCCACCTCTCCCGCACCGTGCCCGCCATGGCACCGCTCAACGCTCGCTTAGATGTGAGATCGTGTTCCCATTCATATGCGATCAGGTCAAGTTACATCAGATGTGCATTTCTCTTTTTATCACTTGAGAAATCCGCATAGCGATTACAACTGTTGTCGGCTGGTTCCGGCCTTCAGAGTTTTTTCCATGGTTTTCAGTTATTTTTAGCCTTTTTGTGGGTGGAAGGATGAATAGAGGGGTGAGAGGGCCGATAAACTATTAGTAGAGAGATGAGATAGATGATAGTTATTTATGATATAGCTTCATGTCATCATAGGTATGACTAAAGATATCTCATACAATTGATTGTCTATATAGCTGTCTATAATAGCCTTATACAATTAACGAGTTGCCTATACAATACAATAATATACATAGTAGAAAGCCGTCTATAAGACTGTCTGTTAAATAGTAAACAACATCTTTCTCTCTTTCATATCATCCAAAATCCTATGTAGTATAGACTTACAGATAGCTAGCATGTACCATTGCACGTGCTCTTACACTACGGATCCCCTTTGTTCTCTCGGACGTGAAAGAGCCCACCTTGATTGAAGTCACCCTTGTCGTTCCAATCAACTTCTCAAAAAGAGAATGTTTTCATGGTTCCATCAAGGAAATGCAACTCAGATTGGATGATTTGTTCGTTGATGAAGACGACCAATCTTGAGGCATACTGTTGGTTGTCATGCAAGGACGGCACTTCATGAGAGGATAGTAGGTAGCTACTCTTGGCTATCTCGTTCTCACAAGTCCGTTTGATTCGTTGATCAATCCATGCTGTGGTTCCCGGGAGGAACAAGTGTACAAACAAGCTGGCGAGGACGAAGAACATTTAGGTTGGAAAAAAGAAAAACGTTGGCGTGTTTCTCGTGGGCCTTCTGGGCTGGGCTACGCCTAGGTTCTACCCCATCAACCTATTGGGCTGCGGCCCGAATTCCAAAACATGGAGATGCTACTTCCTGTTGTTGCTGCAATGATCAGATCAACGGAACATGCAAGTGACGAGCGCAAACCTACCACATCATGCACTAACCTACCACAAGTTACCGCAGGCACAACCTTTGTAGGGAACAGAACCGATCGAAAGGGTACCATCTGACACTACGATGGCTGGTTCTTTTTCCACTTTGATTTATTATTTTCTGGTATAGTAACTAGCTTTTAAATAGTATATCTTTTTAAGATAGAGTCTACAAATTAATTATAGTAGACACTATACCGAGTTCAGATGTATCGGTCAAATTCGCATACGACTCTTTCCTTTTTTTATATTATCTCTCATAAACAGGTAGAATTCAAAAGTCAAAAGTTAAAGCCAACCGCTTCATGTATACATTATCCAAAGACCAACGTGATGAATCAATCATGTGTGACGGAGAACTCAATTGCCCAAGAACTGAAACATCATCTAGTCTAGCTAGTTTATTGCGTTTATTTACTGCGCTTCGACTGTTGGATCGACAAGTTACCACTATCTCCGGCCGGTTTGCAAAAATTGTTCTTCAAGTTTGACCTCTGACGTGGCGATTCCCGCAGCGACGAACATGGCCACCGTGTCCAGCTTTGGCCGGTGAAGTTCTGAGCTCGCAAAATCCATCGGCATGCTGAGATAACCACGCAGTACTGCAGCTTTGGGCCTGCTTTGACCATGCTTATGCTTGCCTTGATGATAAGCATCCATGTTTTTTTTTCCTTCCTTCTCTCGTTTGCCTTCTATCCTATTCGTCGTGTCACACGTGGATATACATATACACACATGTTAATTAGTAGATAGCTAGTTAGCATCCGATACTTCCATCATTACATTGGTCCAACTAATGAAATGTGCTCGTACATGACCTAACGCGGGCTTCAGACAGTCCACACAGTGGGCCACTAAAAAGTGGCCGGCCTCTTTGAAAGAAGCTGAATTCTCCTTTAAAAAAACGAGCAGAAGAATCGAAAGAGGGCCTGTTCTTTTCCTCTGAAGCTGGAGGCTTTTGGTTTTTGCTACAGTACCTAACTTTCAAACGGAGTATTTTCTCAAGACGGGGTCTACAAGTTAAACGATGTACACGTTAAAAGCCCAACATCTGTACCATCCAAAATCGCAAGTGAGTATCTATCTCTCCGTAATCTGTACCGTAAACAGTCAAAATTCAAAAATTTCAGCCAAAAGCCATAAGCCGCAGCCGTTGTCAAACAGGCCGAGAAGCTGATTGATTAGCTTTGTCTGAACAGATATTTTGGCCGCTCGACTGTACGTCTGAAATAGCTAGATAGGATCATTACTAAATTAGGTCACAGAACTATCCTTTTTGCGCTTTAGTTCATCAAGAGGATAAGACTGGGATGGTCGGTATCCTTTTAGTTATTTTTTTTCTAGTTTATCGCGATAGAAACCATATCAAAGTCATGTATTGCATACTCTGAAACGACTTATATTTATAGCTGGAGGAGCACTTAATTAATTAATTAAGGGTGACCAACCTAGCTAGCTATTGGTACTTCAAACTGTTTTGGGACCTACTTATATACTCCGTCCGGTTCAAAAAAAACTCGTATTGGATATGATACGGTTTTCAAAATATAATTTTGACCACTAATTAATATTATAATATATTTGTAAAATCTAACAAAATTATAATATCGCGGTAGTACTTTTCGAGACGAATTTGATTTTCATGTATCTAATCTAAATATTTAAAAAGATATCTGTAGGATCGTCGATGGCAATCAGAGAGGGTGAATGATTGCAATGCCTAGCGGAAGTTTTTTCTCAAATTTTCTGTCTTCTAATCGATTAATCTGAAAAATAAAAAACAGAAAATAGAAAACAAAATAGGGAAATTTTTCCTCGGTTACTGTAGCAACACTATAGCGATTACTGTAGCACCAAGGAAAAAATTAGTCTCACCAAAAGCCACGAGGTTAGCCTCCAACCCCACCTCTATTTATAGTCTAGGGCCCAAAACCTGAGCTTATCATAAGCCCACGAGTTTTAATCCAATTCCAACAAATAAGGGACCCGAAACCCTTCCTAACACGGGTTTTACAAAATTCCAACTACAACTTCTCCAACTCATCACGTGTCGAAGCCTCTAGGACCGCACCTTCTGTATCTTCTCCACGCATCGTCCACCTTTGATCTTCATGTGCTCCAGCATGAGCCCGACCACCTCGTGACATCCTCGACTGCCTAGACCTCAGATTTCCCCCTCCTAGTCCCGGTCTTCCTCGTCACCGACCATGACCGTCTCCACGCCCATCCTGCACATGCAAAAACCAAAGAACATTTTTTCAGCACAAGTTCGTCCAAACTTGACCAACATCAGTCCGCACACACGCGACACAACTCGCATAACAACGCTAAACAAAATTGCCAATTATTCATCATCAATTAACCATTGTCAATTATTCATCACCAAAATATTCTAGACCTAATCATATGGTCTAACAATATCTATAGCTAGAATTTTTAAAGCTTGACTACACGTATTTCAAAACAACATGTTTTTATGCACGGAGAGGAGTATCGGACCAAGCCAACGCAACATGCACCGCCCAAACCCCCACATTATCCCAACAGGAGTACAGCACAGTTAGCCTAGGTGAGGCTCTTCTCTCAGTTTGGTTTAAGTGCACATCGATCGATCGATATCCACAGATCGATACAGGACCTCTAGAAATCTGTATCTTTTATATGCCAAATCGCCCATGCATAGCTACAGCTAACGTTTCCCTGTTGGCCAGATGTAATCCACAACAATCCAAGCATGCGAGCATTCATGCATTCTTGGCATCGTATAGATCGATCGATCTGATCACATCCATACGTACGTGCATACATATATATGCATTGATCGTTCACGCGTGTGTGGCTGAGTAAGTTTGCAAAGTTTGCATGCATGGTCGATAGCCAGCCATGCGTTCTTCTAGGGAAACCGGACGGCACCCACAGGTTGACGAGAGGCAGCACCCGGTTTTGCATGGTCTCGATCGTCTAGCGTACGTAAGCAATGACAAAAACGCATGGATGAATCTTATACAAAGTTCCCGGTGCATGTTGCGATTAACAATGGAGCAACAAAGCTTCAAGTGACCGAGTCCCTAGAGATCTTCCTGCCATGCATCAGCTAGCTCAACAAATTAAAGAAAGTAATATATATATATATATATATATATATATATATATATATATATATATATATATATATATATATATATATATATATATATATATATATATATATATATATATATATATATATATATATATATATATATATATATATATATATATATATATATGTATGTATGTATATATATATATATATGGCCAATGTATCGTGATCGTGGGCTAGCTAGGCATATTGGTTATTCAATAATCTAGTAAGTTTGGCATTTCTAATAAAAACTACAGTTCGACTCTTGTTAACTGCATGTGTCTTAATTAGGGGCGATTTATTTTGTGAATGTATTAACATTTGACCTCTTGGTTTTTTTTCCAAGGCAGACCTCTAGGTTCTTTATGCCTTACATTAAGATATGTATAGCTAGGTACGTATGCTAGCCATTGTTCCGCTTGCAGCAAAAGAAACTAGTGGATAAAAATGATGCTTTGACTCAACTCGTCTAGGATCTACTGGTAAACAAAACGCCTTATCTAAGGGCCTGTTTGAATGGACTAGAACTAGTTGTTAGCTGACTAGTAGTTAGCTGGCTAAAGATTAGCCCAGCCCTGTTTGGATCCAAGGACTAATAAGTACTACTATCTCAGTACAAAGTCTGTTATACCCCTGAGCCTCTAGCGCACGCACGTTTTCCCTGGCGTGGGTATCCGCGTCTTTTTTCCATCCGGCTGGTCCTTTAGCCCTCATTAGCTGGGTTTGGCCAACTAGTTGGCTAACAACTAGTTGGGGCTTTGGCTAAACTTTAGCCCACTCATTAGCCCTCCTGTCTGGATCCACAAGGACTAAAAATTAGCAACTAGTTGTTAGCCCATAGGATCCAAACAGGCCTAATACATTACAAACTTTCTTTTTACTACCCCTTAGCATCTTTTCCCGAATTCAGGCAAGAAATGCCAAGTTCTTCTCAATGGCGCCGGAGTGTAGCGCAGGTGCATCGTATACTGTACCATGCATCGATCGATTGCAGCAGCCTGCATGATCCAGCACTGCTCTGCTTTGACATTTCTTGTGCACATCGCACTAAACCCTAGCACTTGCTACTATACTATTCATAACCATGCATGCCTCCTGCATGAAACAATAAAACACCGGTCAACAACAACCTCGGGATGACACGTGGACGCCCACGTGTCAGCACTGGCGGCAACTCTTCGTTTACGCATGCATGCAGTTTTTTTAACTCAAAGATCGATAGGTTGATTAGGCAATCACTAGCTAGGCTAGGTGGATAGATTAATTAAATTATAGCTGCGATTAATTAGTCGTGGAGGGTTCGGGCCGGTGTTTAGATACAGATAAGGAGACATTCTAGTTAGTTAACTAACTGGCTAGCAGATGAAGATGAGCAGGTATAAGATCATATGGTGGCAGATCTACGATAGTGATGAGCAGGTGTAATATTGTGTACCATAGGACTTAGGTATTTTAAATGGTGACGGCCTCAGTGCAGACATGCGACGCGGCATTGAGCATTGTATATTTTTTAAGACTAGTGGGTAGCAATTGAGAAAATTGTCCACTACCAGTTAGAGTGGTGGTTTGTAAAATTACGACACTAGTCTAAGTAGTTTAGATCACATCTTTAATGATAGAGTGTCTTATTGGGTTTTTGGAGCCATGTAGGTTGTGCTTTAAAAAGCGTGTAAGTGTGTGCAGAATAAAATCTGTTTGTTTGTAGGTTACCAATTTTCTCTATTTGTAAGTCATGTGATCCACTAAGGAGTGATTATTAGGGTTAAGTGGGAGGTGAGAGCCTCAACCCTTGTGTGAAGAGAGATAACACTTGAGATATTAGTGTTTTCGTGTGTTAGAGTTTTTTGTGTGCATACTTTAGGCTTAGAGCTCTGTCATCCATGAGGGAGTGGTTGTAAAATGTTCATCTTCAAGTGAAATGAACATCCAAAGTTAGTCCACGTGAGTTGTGTCTTGGATCCTTTCTTGTGCTTTTGGTTTGTTTAACTTTCTTGTTTAGATTTCTCTATTCTTGATCTTTCCTGATGCTAAGGATATATAAGAGATGGAGATATCTCTTAGAGATCAGACCCTATTCATCTAGGCACAATCTAAAGAAAGTTCTTGAGTTTGCCCAGTTTTCCTCAAGAGAGATGTGTTTTTGAGGTTTTGCTCTTGTTGGGTTTTTTGTTTGAGGTCATGCTGTGATCTAGTTTGCTATGACATATGAGAATCCATCCAAGGTTATCTAGATCATCAAGGACTCACGAGCAAGAGTAGATCGAGGTTTCTCTCTTTTACCTAGTTTTAGTGCAACCTTCCTTGTTTTGGATAAAGATCAAAACTTTAGCATTGACCTTTGTGATTCATAATTGGAGTATATTTCCAACATCCTAGGGAGGACTTGTGCTAAGTTTCACTAATTTTAGATCAGTGGTTTAAAGTTAGCCCATCTCTTGGATCGTGCGCATTGTAGTTTGCACTGTTTCTCGACGAGCGGTTAAACGGGCTACCAATTAAACTGTCGTGGTCAGTCCGACCAACGACCAAACCGCTTCTTGACCGGCAGTCAGACCGATTGAGGCAGAGTCTCGGGTGATCTTTATAATCCTTGGTTTTGGTTTTTGCTGAGTTTATGTTTTTGCTGCGTAGAGTTTTTATTAATACCTAAAGAAAAAAAAATTAAAGAGTTATTCTGCCCCTCTAGCTAGCTATACCGATCCATCGGTAGGTTATGCGCGCAGGCCATACGTGCATAATATAATGAAGAAAGGACCCCCTCTAACGACCACCTTACATACGATGCTACAGCTGTAAGGAAAAAAGCAGTCTTAGAATACATTATAACAAGTTGTCAGGATGCCCCAGAAAATCTAAGATGAAGCAGCTCCTGAATTTTGAAGCTAGCTAGCTCATCTAGTCCGCGAAAGAATGTGGTCCTGCTACTTCTTTTGAGTTTTGATTTGCTATAAAGATCTAACGTTTTCTCACACAAGACAACTTGAGATCGGAATGGAATTAATCCGAGTTACATTCTTTATACTTACAATCATTCATGTTTATCTGGAACACACATACATGTAGTGTTCTTACCAAGTACTAGTATATTTTGGTCGACATCACTATGGCCGTTGTCAAACTTGATCTATATCGTAATGATGTTTTATATATATATCAACAGTTTTTAGTTTCTTTTAACAATTACTATTTATTAAACGAATCAGTCGTTTCTCAATATAATATGTCTATATTTGAACATATAATAATATATAAATAGGATTAATTGCTTCTAGAAATCTCTGAAGCAGATGCCCTGGCTAGCTTGATCCACGTGGATGCCTGGAACCAACGAGCCAGCCGCATGGGCCTTTTGTTCGAAATCCGTGCAATGTCTGGCACAGTGGCGTGCATGGCGACACACAGCTGACACAGAAGAGAAAAGCACGCATCCATGCATCCATACATACACACGTCTCGCAAATACTGCGAGGATTTATTGCTCCTTTGTACTCTTGTGCTGCTCATTCTTGTCTTCTCCCAACCCTCTGTTGGACCATTAGTACGTGCTATATCTATTTCTTTTTTGCTCGTGGAAACAATATATGCTTGTTTAATTAGTTTTCGGGAAGAAACTGGCTGGCCTTGTGAACGTACAACATCTTGGGATCTAGTTACTAGATGTATTCCAATCTCGAACAATGCACGGTTACTTGTTGCTATATAAATATAATGCAGATATACTCTTTTTCTTTTTAGAAGATTTGGTTCTAAGACTAAGCAACTGAAATGGGCTCTTAGAAGAAAAAAGAAGGGTTAATTATAATGCATATATATACTTTTTTTTCTAGAAGAGCTTTTCTTTTTCACTTGAATCTGGAACTATTCATATATACAATCTTTTTTCTACTTTCTGGTTAAGTCACTCTCTATATTGTATCTCGCAAAGGAGAGAGTATCTGACGCAACAGAGGATATATACATGTAGTACATGAGTATATAAGATCATCTAAGTGGTATATATACTTTTTAAGATAGTATTACAGGTTTCTTAATACACTCTTTTTTATATACAAATATAAAGATATTAGCAAAATATGCCAAAAACATGTGCTCCTTTGCAATTTTTTCAATGGTTGACATTGGAGTATCTTAGAATTAGTATATAAGTATACATAAGGTGGTAAATGAGTATAATAAGTTTATTTAGGTGGTATATTATAGATAAAAGTAATACACCCAGATGTAGAATGTATTTTCTCTCTCTACATATATAAAAACAAGAGTATTGCTATACAACATTCAACTGTTTTTGAGGACAAAAACAGTCAGATTGATCTAGGACGTTAGATCTCCATCCAACGGATCCAACCATACAAGCCCCCCTAAAAAAATGACCCCCCCTCCAAAAAAATGATCTAGGACGTTGGATCTCCATCTAACGGCTCAAAATTTGACTGTTTTTATCCTCAAAAACAGTCGAATGTTGTATAGACACTCCCTAAAAACAAATAAGCGTCGTATCAATGCTGCTCCCTGATCATCGAACTCTCTAGGGGAAAAGAATATATGTATATACGTCCTAGTATAACACAACGGCCGGGGTCTCATAGTTCACACTCAGAAGAAACAAAGAAGAAACGTGATATATAGGGCGTGTGTTTGAAGCAACGAGTCGGAAGGAACAAAGATATATATATGCCGTAGTACTATAACACAAAGAAGAAACAAAGAAGAAACAAAGAAGAAATGAGATACATGCCGGAATATGGCGAGGTGGCCGCCGCAGTAGATGGTTGTACAGATGGCCATGTACGCCGAGCACAACCGCTGAGGATGAGGCGAAAACCCCTCCGTGGCAGCTAGGTTTGAGCTAGCTGCCGGGAATCGGGGAAGAGGGGATATTCTATAGGATTGCCAGGGTTTTTTCATTCAAAAAACTATCTTATAAGATGGAGTTCTCTACTTTAAATTAGCTCTCTTATCCTTCCATAACTAATATGAGACTATTCTAACAATTTCTCCCTTCACACATTAGTATCTCTCAACCATTCACTATCCCCTCCATCGTACACCGGCAGTCCCCTCTGGGTCATGGTCCTTCGGGCGTTCATGTACTAGTGTCTATTAGTCAGAGATATTAGAACAGAGCTTTGATATTACTTGTTAGATCATAAGGGTCTTCTCATCCCTAAAATCTAGTTTATAAGGTGATGGATTCGGTCACTTTTAAGTTAGATATTTTGTTTTTCTATAATTAATGTAGGACTATTCTAACATATTCCATCGGGAAGGGAATCGGAGAAGCAACAGAAGAGCAAGAGGAGAAAGACATGGGCGGAGTTGGTTGTCTTGCTTTGAGAGTCGTCCTACGACATGGCATAATATATATTTTGTACCACATTATCTCCTAAACAAAACTCTCATTAATTGCAAGCTTGCATCGCAAACGTACGTGCTGTAGCAGTGTCTTAGTTTCACATGTCTCTGAATTATCTTTTTTTTGTCAGGTAGGAGTATCCTACTAGATTTCAATGGTTCCATATATATTTTTCTTGTCATATAATGACCAAACTTAACTAAGCTGAATTTGAGTGAAAACCGACCAAACTGAATTAGCCGAACTTAACTAAGCCAAAGTATGCGGTCAATTTGGCTATTGAAGTTTTGTTTTGGATTTTAACTTTTGCTAAAAAAAACTAGCCAAATCACTCGTAGACCGCGGTTAGCTAGGCGTCGCAATTCAACATTTACATTTAAGCGTAGTTATCTTTTTTTTTAGGGCAAGAGCGCTAGCTGCCAATCAATTAAGAGGAAGAAAACGATTAGACGATCGGTTGTTTTGTTGTTGTCGTTGATTTCTAGCTTGTCATACACTCATACAGGTATAAATAAACCAATTTGTTCCTAAATTGTCAACGCCGACCCTGAATACATGTCAGAAGTAAAAAGAGTGTGCTCGCATAGATGGAATTATTCATTTGTGCGAAAGATTATAAAATAACAGAAATTTACGTATAATTTTTACCGATATAAATGAAGTCGGTACAGTATATACTACAATTAACTAGTAGATTCTATTTAAAACCTGAAAAAGAATAAGATCAGATAGTGCTTATGGATCGATAGATAGTGTCAAGAGGAATCATGATGCGCGCAAAACACACCATCAAAATTTTATTAATTAACCAGTCATATGGCTTCCTTGGTTAGACTTGTTCGAAGCTAAAGTGGGCCACCTCAGCTGCACACTCAAAGTCGCACCTGTCGGTAAAAGCTGGCGTAGATGCCGTTTTCGGTTGGCCGACCGGCTTGGCCTACGCAATCGAACGCACCGTCATCTTCACATCATCCTCTCCGAAATGTGAAAATACCATCACACCCGCTGTTTCAAACTTGTGACTTTTAACTTATTTTTCACTATTTATAAATTTTATCTTTTTCTGGATTTTTTTGCTTTTTTGTCCGTTCTTTTTTTTATTCATTTGCATTCTTAAGATGAGCTAACATCTTTTTTTTCTAGTTTTAGTTTTTTTTAAAATTTAATTACGCCAAATAAGCCACCTTCAGCTACAGTGAAATTTTAGCCAGCTACAGTGTATTTTCAGCCATAAGCCGCAGCTTTTCGGCCCAACCGAGCAGGGCCTAATTAGGCGCGTCATTACCTTGCCTCTGTGATCTGCTCCACGCTTAATCAACGCTTAATCTCCACGACGTCGTCTGGTTGAAGCGTGTCGGATTGTTAATCGTCGTACGTAGCGCGCGACTCGTACGCTAGGCATTAGATTACTCCATCATCAGTAAAAAAAAAGCACATTGACTATTCGATAAGCCATCCATACGCTGCATAGGTGCGTGAAAAAGTACGGAACATCAACATCTCCGAAATCACATAAAAATCTACAAAAATCAACTCCTCTCACACACTCTCTCTCTCTCACACACACACGCGCGCGCACACACACACACACATATATATATATATATATATATATATATATATATATATATATATATATATATATATATATATATATATATATATATATATATATATATATATATGAAAATTACGTAAGGTATCAGTGTGAATTGAAAACCGATGTGCTACAGGAGTTGGACTATCCAACCAACATTTTGTTAGGCAAACTTTATCCTTCACGTTACTCCTACTACACCATTTTAAATCATAGTAAAAAAATCAGCGAAAACAACTCCCCTGATATAGAGTATTCAGGCCCCGTTTGGCACAGCTCAGCTTCACTAGTGAAGCTGTTTTTTTTTTGTTTCAGCTTCACGAGCAGCTTCACCGATAAAGCTAAATCTGTTTTGGAAAACTGTTTGGCAAAATAGCTTCACCAACAGCTTCATGCATGGCTGAGAGAGGGCAATTGTCCAAGATGCCCCTGTCTACCTGACTTGTTCTAACATTTGGAGTTGTATGTTTGTATATGGTCATATGAATTAAAAAAATAATATATTTGAATGAGTATGAATTAAAACATTAAAATAAAAAATAAAAAATTAAAATCATTAGGAAGCAATATTAGTGCTTTGTTTATGTTTCGTGAACGGGAGAGGTGAACGGGATGGACTAATGGCAAATGCGTGTAATTTTGGTGAACCAGAGGGGCAATGGGTTTCTAGGACTGCGGGCCTGAGGGAGAGAGCTGTGAAAAGCTACTTTTTTCAGCTTCACCTCTCCCCATTCCTTTGTGAGAGCATAAAAAAAGGAGTTTCACCCATGAAGCTGTTTACAAAAAGGGTGTTTGGCAAAAAAATAACTCACAACAGTCCATGAAGCTGTGCCAAACAGGGCTTCAGTGTGGATTGAAAAACGATGTGCCACAAGAGTTGGGACTATCCAACCAACATTTGTCGTAATCAGATTTGGCTTTTTACAGTAACTAGATTTTAAACGGAGTGTCTTTTTTAAAACAAAGTGGTTTTTTTAAAAACGAATCTATAAATTGATGTAGTAGACACTATTATGACTTCATCTATACTAGATAAAATCGTAGACAAGTATCTCTCCGTACTCTTTCTTACGAACAATCAAAACTCAAAAATTAAACTAAAAATTATAAGTCATAGTTCAAAAGATCCCACCCTTATCACTAGCATTACTCTCAAAACACCATTTAATTTGGTTAAGACGGCTTGGACAGTGCTATATTAGCAGTGGTACTAGCTTTTAAGCTAGGTCAAGGCCATGTCAGCATTAATTAACGCGCACACGTACGTTGACATACGAGAGGCTTGGTTTAGCCAACATCGATTGTGTTTGCAACAAGCCGACCACCGTCAAATTCAACAGAATCTAATGCGAATACGTCACACACCGTATGTGCGTATACGCGCAGTACAGGCAAATACACAAACGATCGATTGATATATATACGGTTCCTAGTTGGGTATATATCCACACAAATCGAAAATGATATGTACATAACTTGTTTTTATTTTCGCACAACAATGCTATTGCTATACACGTACGAACGTACGTACACCAAAGTAATTAAGGTACAATTAAGTTCGTATACAGCCGGCGTCTGCACTAAAAATCAGTACTACACGGCCGTATATATATAGACCCTGTTTGGCACGGCTCCACTTCACAAGTGGAGCTGTTTTTTTTTGACTTCACAAGTGGAGCCGGGTGAAGCTACTTTTTTCAGCTCCTTGGGTGGAGCCACTTTTGTCTCAGCAGGTTTTAAGGAACTCCTTAGGTGGAGCTATTTTACTTTACTCCGTTTGGCACAAAACAGCTCCAAATAGCTCCGAGCTGGTGGTGGAGCTGTGCCAAACGGGACCATAGTTAACATGCCTAATCACAAACTTAACTGTCGTTCTAATTAAAAAAATTAAGAAATACTGTATGTAATTCACTAGCCACGTCACTAGCTACGTGAGTACGTATCGAGCTAGGCTAGGCTAGGCTAGGCTAGGCTTGTCGCTGCAGCTCCTTGGCGCCGATGAAGGTGCCGTGGAAGCCGTACGGCACGCGCCCCGGCAGCTCCACGGCGGCCTCCTCCCGCATGTCGCCGGCGTTCACGATCAGCAGCTCCGACGTGCCGTCGGCGTTGTCCTCGTCGTGCACGAAACAAAGCACGTACCCGTCGTCCTCCGCGCCGGCGGCGCCGTCCGTGCGCGGCACGAAGCAGGGCTCGCCGCCGTACCGCCCCTCTCCGTAGATGAATTTCTCGACCGTTCCGGCCTCGAGGTCCACCTTGGCGAAGCCGGAGACCCTGGGCCACGGCTCGGCGATGGCGAGGTAGGCGTACCGCGTCTTCCTGCCGAGGAGCTGCCGGTTCACCATGCCGGCCTCGAGGTTCACCTGGTCGGCCTCGCGCAGGACCGACCGGCGGCGAGACGTGCCGGTGCGCGGGTCGAGACGGATCTCGGAGAGCACGCTTCTGAAGCTTTCCTCCGGCGACTCGTTGAACACGGCGTCCGGCGGGGTCATGCAGGACCCGATCACGACGAGCTCACCGGTGGCCTCATCCTCCCACGCATTCCAGAGGTGAAAGCAGAAGCAGTCGGGAACCTCCACCCACCGGAGCTCCGACGCGTCGGTGGCGCGCTTCGGCAGCACCCCGAACCTCGCCGTCTTGTCCTTGTCGTACACGACCGGCGAACCGCCCAGCACCATCCCCTGGAGCTTGAATACGATCTGCTGGTCCGGGACGATGGCGAAGTTCTCGGTGACGGCGAAGTCGTGGATCATGGTCGGCGCGTCGACGGGTATCTCGACGTCGGGGGACTTGCGGCCGTCGGCGGTGAAGTAGAAATACTTGAGGTACGGCTTGGAGACGACATTGTAGCTTAGCGCGAAGAGCTCGCCGGTGACCGGGTCGAGCTTGGGGTGCGCGATCATGGCGCTGTCGAGCTGCCCGCGGAAGTCGTACCTGCCGACCGTCTGGAGGTCCCCGTCGGGGGTGACGCGGACGTGGTAGGGGAGGTCGTCCTCGGACATGGCGAGGAGGCGGCCGTCGTGGTAGACGAGGCCGGCGTTGGCGACCCCGATGCCCTGGGACGAGTCTACGACGCCGCAGAGGGAGCGCGCGGCAAGGAGCATGAGGCGGGCCACGCCGGAGTGGCCGTGGAGCTCGCCGATGGCCTTGGGGAAGACGGCCTTCCCGATGTCGCGTTCCTGGCGGAGGCGGGCCGTCTCGGTGAAGCGGCATGCGTAAGACTCGGCGCGTCCCCCGCGGAGGCGCACGGCGTGGAGCATGCCGTCGCCGTCGAAGAGGTGGTGTCCCGCGCGCGGGGCGTGGAGCGGGTTGGCGCCGTTGCGGACGTAGACCCCGTCGAGGGACGGCGGGACGCGGCCGGAGATAGGCAGCAGGTCCCCGCGCGGGGCCAGCTCCCCGACGGGCGCGTAGTTGCCGGCGATCTGCACGGCGGGGTCGGCTGTGCGGGGCAGCGGGTGCGCGCGCTCGAGCAGGCCGGCGACGAGGCTGTCCTCGACGGCGTCGAGCGCGGCGGCGGCGAGGCGCTGGAACGGGTTCCACTTGGGCCCCCGCCGCGCCAGCATTGGCGTCCTAGCGACAGCAGCGGTGGCCGAAGAAGTGGTCGAAGAATCGGGCGTCTTGCTTTTGGCGGGGGCGTTGGGGTTGAGCTGCGACGGCGACCGCCTGACCTTGGACGGCGGAGCGACGGAGCCGGGAGCAGGGACTGCGGGTGTGGCAGAGAGTGAGGACGCCATTGTGGAGTGGGAGAGAACTCAGTCTGGCAGGATTGGCGGGGATGGAGGTGAGGTTTTAGTCTGAGCTAAGCTGATTGGGTAGACTGATGGAGATGATTGGAGAGCTGAGGATTGCGGCGAGTGGAGTGGGGTGTGTGCGTGTGGGTTGCTCTCTTCTTGGCTTGCTTGGAGCTGGGAGCTGTGGCCTGTGGAGGAGGAAGAAGTGGGGGTGAGGAGGAGCTGGGCTTTGGCACTGGATTTATAGGAGGAAGGGAAGGCGGGGTTTGAACTCGGGGAAAATTGAATATATAGGACTGAGTTGGGAGTAGTTTTGCAAAATAGGATCAAGTTATTTGTCCTCTAACATATAGGACTGAGTTGAATAGCTTCTTGCAAATATAGGACTTTTCCCATTTTAATTTCATTTTCATTTTTCAGCCCCTTTTCTCCACGCGAAATGACTATTTTGCCCTCTTCTTCCTCCCTGGCCTGGCCGCGCCGCCGCCGCTCCTGGCCGCGCCGCCGCCGCTCCCGGCCGCGCCGCCGCCGCCGCTCCCTCGCCTCCCTCGGCCCGCGCCGCCGCCGCCGCTCCCTCGCCTCCCTCGGCCCGCGCCGCCGCCGCTCCCTCGCCTCCCTCGGCCCGCGCCGCCGCCGCTCCCTCGCCTCCCTCGGCCCGCGCCGCCGCCGCCGCTCCCTCGCCTCCCTCGGCCCGCGCCGCCGCCGCCGCTCCCTCGCCTCCCCCGCGCCGCGCCGCCGAGGGAGGCGAGGGAGCGGCGGCGGCGCGGGCCGAGGGAGGCGAGGGAGCGGCGGCGGCGGCGCGGGCCGAGGGAGGCGAGGGAGCGGCGGCGGCGGCGCGGGCCGCGGGAGGCGAGGGAGCGGCGGCGGCGCGGGCCGAGGGAGGCGAGGGAGCGGCGGCGGCGGCGCGGGCCGAGGGAGGCGAGGGAGCGGCGGCGGCGGCGCGGCCGGGAGCGGCGGCGGCGCGGCCAGGCCAGGGAGGAAGAAGAGGGCAAAATAGTCATTTCGCGTGGAGAAAAGGGGCTGAAAAATGAAAATGAAATTAAAATGGGAAAAGTCCTATATTTGCAAGAAGCTATTCAACTCAGTCCTATATGTTAGAGGACAAATAACTTGATCCTATTTTGCAAAACTACTCCCAACTCAGTCCTATATATTCAATTTTCCCTTGAACTCGAAAGTAGGAGGAGAGAGACGAAGAGGAGGAGGAGCAGCTGGAGGGACACGTGGTGGCAGGAGGGGAACCGCGGTTTTGGGTGACTCTACAGCACTAGTACTCCAATGTTACCATCAGGACGTCCCACGCGTCGGGACAGGTCACTCTCTGAACTCCTCCGTCCAACCTAATTCATCTGAACAACAAAACCATCATCTATCATTTGCTTCGGTGATCTTTGCTCTAGCTGAACACCTCCGCTAAGCACTTCTCTCTTGGTTTGGTTTTGTTGCAGCGTTCTCTTGATTTGTTGTAATACCTGTTCTCAATTGTTGCAATTTTTTTTGTTTGTTGCTACATCCTCAGGTAAACTTTTGTTGCAGACATTCTCCCGAATTGTTGTAGCACAATTTATCCATTGTTGCTAGTACTATTTTCGATTGTTGCAATACATCTTTTCTCAAATTTTATAGCAAGTTTTTAATGGAAATTTATTGCATTTTGATATCTTTTTATTGCAACACCCTTTGTCGATTATTGAGGGAATTGTTTTTTATTTGTTGTTACATCCCCGAATAGACTTTTGTTGCAACACCGTTTATCCATTGTTGCAGGTACTATTTTTATTTGTTGCAATACATCTTTTCTAAAATCTTATAGCAAGTTTTTTTAATGGAATTTTGTTGCATTTGGGTATTTTTTGGTTGCAATCAGATAGTTTTTTTTGTTTCGCTGCTGTTGTGAGGGTTTGATGTGATTGAAATAAGATGCATCCCGTTGAAGCTCCTGATATGCATGAGCACCATGGTTGTTCATGGAGTTTACTCGCTGTGTGGGGTACCATCAGATTTATTAAATCTGTTGACGATTTTATCACGACAATTGGAGGCAGAGGTCTTGCAAATGGATGATTTAGTGGTAGGAACTCAATTTTTATGGATTAGGTAAGCCATCGTGTCTGATTTTATAAAGAAATTTTGAGCCCTGGGGGCGAGATTGAAGGAGACACCCACTGGCCCGATTGCGCAAGGAAGAAATTGGTGAGACAAGCTTTATTTTTGTTTTGGTGTAATTGAACGGTGGGAAATCACTCACAATAGGATTTAACAACTAATGAGGTATACGGAGCTAGTGCCCGAATCGTTAGGCTTCGATTCAACTGGCTCATGGGTTAAGCTTCTAGTTATGATTTTTGATTGAAATTGCACTGTGACGGCTGTTAATTTTTTCTGAGAAAAAAGAAAAAAATTTAAAAAAAACATTACATCACCATAGACAATGCAAAGAAATAAAGGAAAAAATAGAAAAGCCAAAATAATCGAAATAACCCAAATAAACTAAAATTAGAAATCGATGTGTTTTAAATGACTTTTAACTTAAATAAATTAAAAGTTAAAATAAATCAGAAAATTGTGTAGAGTGAAACCTAGCAGTCGGTCCTTCAAGTACTGTAATCACTTAGCAGAGAACGCCCGAGACGATGCATAGCCATGCCATGAGATGCTGCTGTCGATCCTTCTTTCCTGTGTCCCCGCCGGCCCGCGTGTCAGCGCGCCTGCAGTGCACAGCACAGTGCCGCCACTGCTTAGGCTAAATAGTAATACTAGTAGTAGTAGATGTAGGTCCTGTTTGGCACAGATTCACCAACAGTTTCATGAGCTGTTGTGAGCTATTTTTTGTCAAATACCCTTTTTGCAAATAGCTTCACCCATGAAGCTCCTTTTTTTGCGCTCTCACAAAGGAATAGAGAGAGGTGAAGCTGAAAAAAGTAGCTTTTCACAGCTCTCTCCCTCAGGCCTATATTCCAAGGAAGCGAATGCCTCTCTAGTTCACAAAAATTTACACGTATTTGCCACTCTCTCCCTCAGGCGTACGCACCGCTCAGTTCACAAAAATCCCGTTCACTTTTTTCTTTCGCGTACGCACCGCTCTCTCCCGTTCACGTATTTTAATTTTTTTATTTTTTTAATTTTTTTAATTCATACTCATTCAAATATATTATTTTTTAATTCATATGACCATATACAAATATACAACTCGAAATGTTAGAACAAGTCAGGTAGACAGGAGCATCTTGGACAATTGACCTCTCTCAGCCATGCATGAAGCTGTTGGTGAAGCTGTTTTGCCAAACAGTTTTCTAAAACAGCTTTAGCTTCACCGGTGAAGCTGCTCGTGAAGCTGAATCTAAAAAACAGCTTCATTAGTGAAGCTGAGCTGTGCCAAACGGGGAAGTAGTGTAATCCTGTCCTGTGTGGCGTGCGTGCTGCTACGTCCTCCACAAGGCGCTGCTGCTCGGATCCCGATTCATGTGTAGCCGCTACAAGCCAGCAGCAGCCGTATTTTCAGGGGCAGCAACCGTATCTTCGGGGACAAACACAACCCAAATGTTATATGTATAGAAAGCTTTCTTCGTACTTTACGAGTACATACTTTTAATTTTAATATACTACTTCAACAAATATGTTATACTTATTTATTACTTTTGGTATACTTAAATATAATTCTAAAATTATTCAATACGATTTAGTTGAAAAAATTTTCATCGGGGTCTCTTATTTTCTGCTGTATATTATCTTTCATATACGAAAAGAGTATATACATAAATTATGCTATAAAAAAATAGAATTTGATAAAAAAATTTCATAAAACTCACTTTGGAGTATCTTATAATCATTATTAAAATATTCTTAAAAAAATAAAGATGTATAACAATATCATTTAAGTGGTATATATTTGTGTGTGTATATGTGTGTATGTATAGGAAAACGGTCCCATACTCCTGGAAGTACGTACTTTTATTTTCTATATACCACTTAAATAATGTTGCTATATCTCTTTATCATTTGGAGTATACTCTAAGAATGATTACAAGATATTCCATGAAAAATTGCTTCAAAATCCATTTTTTATAGTATAATTTGTGTTACATTCCTTTTGTATATAAAAAGGGTACATATTAAAAATAAGGAGATTCGATGATTTTGTTTACTATGTCGCATTAGAGTATCTTAGAATTAATATTTAAGTATACTAAAAGTAATAGAGAGGAATAACACCTTCGTTTAAATGTTATATTGGAAGGTGGGCATATGTACTCTTATACACACACCCACACACTTGTGTGTGTACGTAGTCAGCTAAGCTCTACACTTGTGCTTGTCCACCAACAAGCTGCCAAATCTCTCTGCATAAATGGGTAGGTTCTTTTTTATTACGGCTGATGATTTTTAGCTCTAGCACGAGTGATTTGTGAACGAACCAAATATCTATAAGTTATTTTAAAAAAAACTATCCCGATAAATTATTTTAAAAAGACGACGAAAAAATATCTTATTTATTTGTTGAGCAAAAACATAGGCTAAAAAGAAATAAACCATTACGACAAGGCACCGCCCTTCAACGGCTACTTCTCTTGTCTTAGCGTTCTTAGTACTATAGTTACGAGAGGACCTTAAATTACTGATTGTTGTGAAGTTTTTTTTAATTTATTGTATACTATCGTATTCGTTTAGCATGCCTACGTAATGTTGTTTTCAGCCCAGTATTACGTACTATTATGGACATTGTTCCAAGTGCAGTGCTGTTGCAGGAGCAATGGTTAAGCATGCCAACAAAATTAACCCTTTGTGCCCAACCTATGGGAGAAGAGATCTTAGTTGCCACACCTACCATCCTAGCTTTCGAACCTCGTAATCTCCTCCTCCAACCCAAGTGTAGTACTAGTGCGCACAGCTAGCAACTGACCTTAATCCGTGTTGACCGCATCAAAAAGTAAGTATATACCTTTGGGCTTGCTAACATTATGTTCTTTGAGCTACGGTCGATAGCCTTTAGCTCTGACTTGGCCCCGATCAATTCGACTTGAGCTTCTGACTTTTTGCTTATTTTTCACTATTCATAAATTTCGTCTTTTTCTGAACTTTTGGTTTTTTGTTGTGCTTTTTTCCGGTTTTTTTTCCCGTATTCGTTTGTATTATACGTAATGGGCTAACATATTTTTTATATTTTTAAATTTAATTATGCTAAATAAGCCTCTGTCAGCTACAGTGCTTTTTTCAGCCAGCTACAGTGTTTTCAGCCATAAGCCACGAGCTTTTCAGCCGAACCGATCACCACCATAAATTTTAGCTACGTCTTTTAATACTGTAGCGAACAGTAGAGATACTAAATGCAGATAACACATGCATCGATGGGCTCAAAAAACTATTTAGATAAGCAGCTTCTAAAAATTGTTATATCTGTTTTAATTTTTAAAAATATTTAAGCTAAAAACCAAAAGAAGTGGCATACAATTTTGTAGTAGGGTAGGTAGGGTTGGGCTGGGCTGGGATACAAATTCCACCTAGCCTTGCTACGTGTCACCGCCTCTGCCCCCTGCGTTTGACCACTCCATGCGCCGACCACACACTCGCGAAAAGAGACACAGGAGCTTTCTTCAACCTTTCTTTCGATGGACGCATGTAAAGCAATATATAATATAATATACGCACGACCGCTTCAACGCGGAATTAGGGCGTTTTCAGAGGTTGCACACTAATCGCCTTTTCTTTTCTTTTCATAGTATCCAATCAGTTGAGTTGCTGGTTGATTAATTTAATTATCATAGTCCCTGCTTGCCCAAAATGGTATGTCGGAGCAAGCCCACGTAATCCATCCCTGCTGCATTTCTCTCTTTTTTTTTCCCTTTTTCCTGCAGTAATAGTTCTGGTTCCTTAAGATGTACACGCAAGGGTACGATGCAAGGACTTCTTAATCACACTTATCTTCATTCTGTTTTTTTTCATCCAGACAGGCCTTTTTAGGCCCAGCTCGGTTGAGTTGAAAAGCTATAGCTTATGACTGAAATTGCGCTGTAGCAGCTGAAATTTCACTGTAGCTGAAGGTGGCTTATTTGGTGTAATTAAAATTTAAAAAATTAAAAGTAGAAAAAATATACTAGCTCATCACGGACAACGCAAACGAATACGAGAAAAAAGAACCGGCAAAAAAGCTCAAAAATCAAAAGTTCAGAAAAAGACGAAATTTATGAATAGTGAAAAATAAGCCAGAAGCTGAAACCGAAACGAGCAGGGCCACATAGATCAACTAGTGTTTGTGTGTGTGTGTTTTTTTTTTCTAAAATATAATGTAGGAGTTCTGCTATTCATTTTAAGAAAAAGAGAATTGTATGTGTTACTAAGGTTAGCTCATCTTGCAACTTCTGTGTTTTTGATAAAACAGAGGATACAAGTTTCTGTTTTTTCTGTGTGAACAAGGCTCAGTTTTTTTAGCTTATAGATTATACCTTCAATCAAACAAGCAAACGGGACATCTTCTCTATCATAGTTTTAAAACGGTTTATCGGTATTTAGTTCGTTCACATAAGCGCTCACGTTAGGATCAAAAATCATAAACTGCAGCCAAAAAGAACTTACCCAACAACTCGCTAACCATACTTCATTTTTTTTACCCATCCGAACAGGCGTTAAATAGCCAATTTCTTTGCAACTCTAAAGTAAAAAAAGAAAGAAAGGAACTATTTTTGGAGAACAAGTCTTTGTGTGTTAATTAACCATGCGTGCAATTTCTGTGCTTCTGCTAAGGGCCTGTTTGGGAGAGCTCCACCACTGAAAACGTGGATCTGGAGCAGCTCCACCGTGGATCTGGGATCCCACCATGGAGTGTTTGGCTTGTACAGCAGCTCCAGATCCACGAAATTGAGGTTTTGGTGGGAATGACCACTTTTGGTGGGATGGGGTGTGTAACCAGTGACATTGGTGGGTAATTACCACCCAACTCCACGGTGGAGCACCCCTTGAGGAGCTCTATGAAATCCATGGATCTGGCCCTCAGATCCAGGATTTTGGTGGATACAGATTTCGCGGAGCTGGAACGTTTGGGTAAAATTTTGTAGAGTGAAACTGTTTTTCGTGGATCTAGAGCTGATGGAGCTCTCCCAAACAGACCCTAAGATAGAGGATGCCCTTCTCTGTCGATCATGCACTGCATTTCGGTCTCGACAGAAAAGAAGGTAGTACGACGGAAGCTACCATGGATGGATGGATGGATGGAAGGATGACTTGGTCCAAAAGCTAGGTGTTTACATGCGTGCGTATTATGATAGCTAGGTTAGGCCACGACCAATTAATTAGTCCTCAAAGTAATTAAGCATGCGTCGTGCTCACAGAATCTCGGCCTAATCCAGGTAGTACTAGTAGACAATTAGGATCAGACGCCATGACATCAGGTGGGATGCACGTGGAGGCACCGCAATGTTATTCCACACCGATTACATGCCAACATGTCATATACATACTAATGTGTTCCTATCGGACATGCTTACTTATACTAATTAATAAGAAAATATAGAAAACGGTATACCATTCGAATCGTTTCCGATTTTATAGTGTTAAATTAATTATTGTATTAAACTTTTTACAATATTTAACATGCTGGAGGGTGAAGTGGACCTATCAGCTTAGCTGCAGTTTTCCGGGATCCAGCCGAGCGTACGGTACGAGAGAGCGAAAACAAGTGAAAAGAAAGCAGCTGAACATATCTCCATCTTTATTTTCTGGCTAGCTCAGCTCCTGGAAGCTGAGGTGGACCACTGCTCGCTAGCCACGATGTTTACACGTGGAATGCATCTTTATTTTCCAGGTTAAAATTGCAGGTGAATGTAGGACAGTAGGATGGAGTACTATACTAGACTAATCAGTAATCACCACCTGATGAACATTTTCTTAATTAGTTGGTACAGCAGCACTGTTAGACAATTGCCGCTCATTTGAGCTTCAATTTCTGTTTCTTACTTTCGTCTTTTTATAGTAATATGATTTTTTAGGATTTTTTATCTTTTCTTTTTTTCCTTATTCTTTTTATTATTAGTGATGATATAACTTTTTTTTATTTTATGTTCTAGTTTCTTACTTTCGTCTTTTTATGGTAATACGATTTTTTAGGGTTTTTTATCTTTTCTTTTTTCCTTGTTCTTTTTTATTATTAGTGATGATATAACTTTTTTATTTTTTAATTTAATTATACTAAATTTATCAACAACTATAATTTTTCTTTTAAGTAGTAAAGAAATGGGTTGTCGGTGCCTCGGAATAAATAGCACCTTTAGAAGAAAAAAAACCCGTCTCCCTATCCTCAACGAGGACGATTACTCCGCGGATGCAAATTAAGTCATGATAGAAACCACCCATGCTCCATCCACCTCCCTTTAGCCCCAGGTACGAGATATCGAATGGAGACCCTCAAAACTAGTGCTACTATCAGGTTTATCCTATATACCGTCCCAAGTAGAACCTCACTATTAGGGGTGGAAAACGGTAACGAATAGTTTGTTTTATCCGATATTCGTATCCGAGAAAACGCGAATGTGGTAAGCAAAATCCGTATTCGAAAGTATTCGTATTCGTATTCGAGAATATTCGTATCCGTATTTGAGAATATTCGTATTCGCATTCATATTCGAGAATATTCGTATCTGTATTCGCATTCGAGACTATTCGATTTGTATTCAATCCATTTCTAGAACCCATGAAAAATCCGTACAAATTTTGTGATTCAAAATTTCAATTTAGGTGGTTTAAATCCGATAACCGGTGAAAAATTGACAAAACCGCTAGGAATCCGTTTTATCCGATATTTGTATCCGAGAAAATCCGTATTTGAAAATATCCGTATTCGTATTTGAGAATATTCGTATCCGTATTTGGGACTATTCGAATTTGTATTCGTATTCATTTGAAAAATATGGATTCGTATTCATATTTGAGACTATTCGACCATATCCGATCCGTTTCCACCCCTACTCACTATCAAGACTATTAGCGGTAGGGGTCATTTCCTTGTAACAGTCGTACTATAAATATCATCGCACTATTCATTGTAAGGGATAAGGAGGAAAATACTGGAAATAAAGATTGAAGTGTCGTCCTAAGTTTTCGTTCCCCCCTTGGGGCTTTTAGCCCATTCCCAGATTCTTTTGTATGGTCTTTTATTTCACGACATATTGGATCTGTTCAAATCGGTTTAGGCTTCTGACTTTAGATGCTAAAAGCCCAAAGTCCATTTGAATGCCAAGCTTGCAAAAGCGCCTTTTATCCATTGCAAAAGAGGCTCCAAAATGCGGGAGCTCACCTTGGAGCTCCTCTACATCTGGCCAGGGGCGAGGATGGCCTGTTGCTCGAGCTCGGTGATGGCCGTGAGGTGCTACACGTGCGCTGTCACATATTGTGACGTCCCAAAAAGTTACCAAATTTGCATGAAAAATTTTCGCAAAATCTCCCAAGTGTATTCGAGTTACTTGTCATATTTTCTTGAGTTCTTGTAGTTTTGTCTACTCTTTCCCTCTTGTCGGAAGTCTTTTCTCCCTCGTAAAACCCAAGAAAATTCTCTAAAAACATTTCCTTTTTTCTTGTGGGCCAATTCCAGCCCACCCGTAGCCTTCCCTTCCTTACTTTCTCATGGGCCATGCTAGACCATCATGGCCTGCCTCCGTATTCGCTAGCCAATCCCACCCCACACTGGCCCATCCTGCTCCAGCGCCTCCCTGTAGAGTGTCACACATCGTCGCCATTCGCCAGCACCCAAGACACGCGCCACCACTCCAGCTTGTCTCCCCTCGCTATCTTGTTCATGACTGCCACACCACCATGCCACTCCTGGCCTCGCCAGCTCACGTTGTGCATGTCCAATGGAAAGGAGAAAACCAAGCGGAGTGACCTCAACATCGTCGATCTACCCTCCACCACATATTTCTCTCTCAAAAGCAACAACAGCGACCACAGCTAGCTCCTTTCTTTCCCTTCGCAACCTCCCTGGACCCCATCACCACCGTAGCCAGCGCCAGCATAAACCCCAAGTCAAGTGAGACCTCACGTCAGCCCTCGACCTCTCTTGGTAATATGCCCAAATTCGCTCTCGTCCTTCTTTTCCCAAATTGATCATGTCACTAAGTTCCCGGTTCCCTCATTTTATCAGTGTTTTCATTGTGCCAAGAAATTGGTAGAATCCTTACTATCATCTGTCACGCCATAGGCCTCGTCGTCATCACCAGGGGACCATCGCTTCCATCATCTTCTCGACAATCCAACCATGTCACAAGGTGAGCGTCGTCATACCGATGCCTTCCCCTACCTCCTCCAACCATCTCCTTCACCGAAGACACCGCTGCTACCGAGCACTGCCTCCCTCCATGGCCGCCGCCAATGCCGGCCTCCTTAGCAAAACCTCAAGCACCACCTCCATGCTCGCCTTCTCCATGCCCTACCACCATCGCCACCATATTCCGGCCATCCTCGTCCATCCCTATGCAAACCACTGCCTCCCTCAGATGTGCAAGCCTCAAGAGCACATCAAGCACTCGTCATCACCGATGGTTTCCTATTGCAGCACTGCCGCGCTCCTTTTCTCCTTCTCTCTTTTCTTGGTCTATGTATGTCTCTGTTCATTGGGGACTATGCACATGTGGTTCAACCGAGCCAACTGCATGCACTAGACCCAAACCAGACTGAGCCGAGCTGAGTCAGACATAGATTGGACCCGATTCATCTTGGTTCAGTGTGGTTCTAAGTTTTTTTTACCCAGTTCAATAGGTATTAGATAAGTCCTTTAGGTTTTCTCCCCAGTTCTTAACAATAGACTAACCCTAGACCTCTGTGCACCCTTGAATTGCCACTTTCATCCTCCACAACCAATCCTAAGCATTTCGAAGCCAATTGATCATTGGTTTTTTCCTCGAGACAGTTTCGACTCTGTTTTCTTTCTTTCTTTTATAGTGTTTTTATTTGCAAGTGTTGTAGTTGTTCTAGTAGGATTATTTGGTTTTGTTCTTATGCGCGTATGCTAGATCGCTATGAAGGTGCTATAGGAGCAACTGGAGGAGAAGGTAACAACCCCAAAGCCTACAACGGAGTGAACGCTGACTACAAACTGCATGCCATCCTCAATAATTATCTGATCTGGTTTCTCTTGATAAATATAGAGCTAGTGTACCATACTTTAGACTAACATGGTAGTGTAATAATGAAATACAACTCTCATTGTTGTCTGCTGTCATGAATTGACACGTAGGATCATATGCTACAATGATATGTGATGAATATTGGATTGCTCGCTTAGAGCAATGATATGTGAAATGTTAGCTAAGGTTGGAGGTTGGTTGGATGGTTTTGTTTTTTGGGGGGGGGGGAGGGAGGACTGTGTGCATATGCTATTTGATGATTGCATGCACTAGTTCTCTATTTGGAAGGTGGCTCTGCCTGAAGCATATAAGGACTAGAACCTTGTGCTGTAAAATTCACATAATTATCACCTATCCATGGGACCAAGAAATTAGATTTAGCCTAGTATATTGTCCCACTTCATCAAGTCTGTTGGAGAAGACTCTATGTCAGCAGGTAATGGGCAAAATCAGGAGTGAACCTTTGGGTGTCACTAACCGCATTTTAACAACAGTTGAACCCATGTAAGCAGTTAACATGTAGCCTTGTATTGGTCCTGCTTGTTCTCAATTGCTACAATGGACGCGTAGTTCATCAGGCAAAAACTAATATTTTGAGACTCTAGAACGGTTGTGTTGTTTCTCAGTGATTACAAGTTGTGGACATCTCATAGGTAAAGTTGGGCACTCTCTACAGAGATAAACCTCAATCATTTGAATGTGCCATGTTTCTGGCTTTTGAAAATGTGTTGTAGGGTGGTCAAAATATGGTAATTGATGATGAATCATTGTCCTTACTCTTGAAATTTTAATTGTCAACTCTCTTGTTTTAACTCAAAATGCTCACAAAGAAAACTATACGGGTTACTACTGGTGGTAGGTCCAAAAAATCCCTTTTTGACATATATTCTTTGAAATCCCTTCAGTATAAATATTACTACTGTAGCTTGTTAAGTATGAATGTACTTATTCTTGCATATTTTGGCTTAGACGACGATTACCATGAAGAGAATATGCCAGCAAATGATGAGTACTAAGATGGTGAAGATCACACAGTTTAGGTCAAGCATACAATCAAGTGTAGCCTACAGTGTCGTGATGTTTTGTATGTAACATAAATAAGTTTAGCTTGGAAGCCTTTAAACACTGTAATTGACTGCTATGTCATACTTTATGTAAGAACTCTGTTATGGTATTGTAAGTGAAAGCGGGACTATTTATCAATCTATCCGCAATTGAAATCTTGGACAATTGCGGGAATACAAAGACTCCTAGGAAATTCGGGTGTCCCTAAACTTACGCAGGAGGGAGAGCAGGAGAGAGAAGGGGAAAGGAGAGATAGAGAGGAGGGAGGAGAGGAAAAAAAGGGGGCAGCGCAGGTGGCAAGCTTGCCGACCAACGAGGGGTGATGGTAGCTGTGCAAGCAGAGGAGGCGACGGCTAAAGAGGATAGAGAGAGAAGCCACATTAGGAGAAAAGAAAAGGGATGTGAGGAAAGAAAAAGAAAGAAAGAAGAGGAAAAGAAAATAAAGGAAAGAAAAAGAAAAGAGGAAGAAGGAGAGAGGAGGGAGAAGAAATGAAAATTAGAAAAGGGAGAAGAATAGAGAGGAGTTGGATTTTTTTTATTTTCCATCCGTGGAGTTTTATTTTTTATTTTCTAAATCAATTCAGCAAAAAACCATCAGCTCTAGGGATTTGAACAACTTGGCTTCTAAAACTCACTTCTTCCAGACGTTACTATTCCTTTTTAGTGAAAAGCTATTAGTTCTAGTCAATTTGAACACCCCATAGTCACACTACTATAAAAAAAGGTAATCCTATACGCCTCATCATAGACGGTTTAACACAAACTATTGGTGATAAAGTTACTACAGATGGTTTTACAAGATGAACCATTCACCGTAATGGAAAGAACCATCTATGATGACGTACTTGTCACAAATGCTTTATGCTCCAAACCTTTTGTGATACATCACAGACGTTTTAGAAAAAAAACACTTGTGATGTCTGTACTTATCATAGACAGTTTTTTGTTCCAAACTATTTGTGATGGACCTACTTATCATAGACGGTTCTTTACTTAGAACAGTCTATGATAATATTTCAACTTACCCGTTCTCACCGAATTTGAATTTTTCACTCGTCTTGCTAGATTTGCTATTTAAAATAGAAGGCTCGGCTGTTCTTTTCCTCATCTCCTCTTCTCTCTTCTCCTCCACTCCTCTCCTCATCTCCTCTTCTCTCTTTTCACTTCTCCTCCACTCCTCTCCTGTTCTCTCTTCTCACTTCTCTACTTCTCCTCGCCAAATTTGCCCTTAAAAATAGAAGGCTCGGTAGGTTGTTCTTCTCCTCATCTCCTCTTCTCACTTTTCCTCCTCCACTCCTCCTCTCGTTTCCCCGCCTCTTCTTCAATTCCATCTATCCGATTTTGCTATAACTTGGATGCCCAAAAATTTCGCTAAGTCTAGATTTTTACCGTGGCTTGTATGCCTAAAAATTTGGCTAAGTCTGGATTTTTACCGTGGCTTGTATGTCTAAACTATGGTAAACATATAGACTCAGCCAAATTTTAAGCATCTAAGCAATGGTATAATTCCCCACTTTTTTAGCTCTGGTACAGCTATAAAAGATGGTTTTTACCAAAAACTGTCTGTGATAACTGACTATTATAGACGGTTCTAGTTTTGAACCGTCTGTGATAACGGATGATCACAGATGATTCTAGTTCTGAATCGTCTGTGATACGGTTTTCATAGACAGTTCAAAAATCGTCTGTGTTAATCCCTATTATCACTGACCCCCATTAAGTCAGACTGTTCAAAGAACCGTCTATAATGATAGTTTCAAACTGTCTATGATAAGTTTTTTGTAGTAGTGCCACTTGCCGAATAGTTTATCTAAGAGTAAATTTCACAATACTATACATACTTTCAGAAAACTACACTTAATGTTTTCAAGAAACTACATGTTCTTTGCCAAGTCTATCAAAACTATACATTTTGTGGAATCCCGTTCAAGGCAACGCGCTTGAAGGTCTGATAAGCTGGGCCTATGTGTAAATGACACAACAGTCTTACGTTGCCAGATATATGTGTTAGACCATGTGGCTGGGTCTAGAATTTTTATGATGATGAATAATTGACAACATTGCTTAGTATTGTTATTCGAGGTATGTGGCGTGTGTGCGTGGACTAATATCGGTCAAGTTGGAGAGAACTTATACCGGAAAAACGTTCTTTGGTCTTTGCATGTGCAGGTTGGGCGTGGAGACGGTCATAGTTGGTGACGAGGAAGACCGGGACTAGGAGGGGGAAATCTAAGGTCCAGACGGTCGAGGATGTCACGAGGTGGTCGGGCTCACGCTGGAGCACATGGAGATCAAAGGTGGATGGTGCGTGGAGAAGCTACGGGAGGTGTGGTCCTAGAGGCTTCGACACGTGATGAGTTGAAAAATCGGAAGTGTAAAAACCCGTGTTAGGAAGGGTTTCGGGTCTCTTGAATAATAGTGGGCTAAAAGTCTGATTGAGATAATAGGTCTAGACCCAGTTGGACGAGTCATTTTAGGGTTAATCAGAGTCGTGTGCGGCGGCAGTATTAGTATGGATTGCAGTGCCGTTTCAGAGTAGGACGTGCGGCTGAGGAGTCTAAAAGGGAGCGACGCGAGAAAACGAAAAAAAGATATCTACAGTATTGCTACAATAACTAAGAAAATGTTTTGCCCTATTTTGTTTTCTATTTTTTATTATTTTTATTTTTCAGATTGAACGATTAGAAGACAGAAAATTTAAGAAAAAGTTTTCACTGTACGCTGCAATCATTCACCTCTCTGATTGCCATCGACGATCCTACAATATGCACACATGATCAGCAGGAGCAACATTATTCGAGTTTGGGATATATATCGCCGGCCTTAATTAGTCTGGGTCGGCATGGTTAGGCACTGCAGCATTTCACATGAGAAATGCATGTTTATAGCGGGAAAAACCTGGTTAATTAGCTGAAATGTTCCGAAAGCTAGCTAGCTGGAACGCATCGCGCAAGTACAGTACGGATCCGGCAAACACTTAGCTGTAGACATCCATTTGGTGTGCTCTTCGCTGTAGACATCCATTTGGTGTGCCAAATTGACACCTATTGTGCTTGATATTTTCTAGCTTGTACATTAGTACTCTCTTCGGTCGGAAAAAAAGTTATTTTGGACAATGACATAGTTACCAAAACATAAATTTGACCACTAAATTTAATTTATATTGTAATAGAATTATAAAAGCCTAATAAAAGTATACTTTTATGAAAGCCTTTTTTCGAGATAAATTTATATGTACCATTTTTATATATTTAATATAAATATAGAAAAAATATGAATAATTAAAATCTAAAAAGTTTGGCTATATGTACCGTGAAGCGATATCCTTTCATGAGTGGAGGGAGGCCACTAACTTATTTGCGGAGGGGGAAAAAAGGAGGGAGATAGCTAGGATGCATTGTCACCATAATTCAAAAAGAGTGGATCGCCAGTTTACGTACGGTCTGCGGTACAAATTAAAGTTGTTGGAAAATCAAGGACCGGGTGATCGAGATTTGCCCTTATCTACTCGGCTTCAGCTTCTGGCTTCTGACTTATTTTTTACTATTCATAAGTTTCGTCTTTTTCTGAACTTTTGGCTTTTTGTTGAGCTTTTTTGCCGGTTCTTTTTTTTTCCCGTATTTGTTTGTATTATACGTAATGGGCTAACATATTTTTTATATTTTTAAATTTTTTTAAATTTAATTATGCTAAATAAGCTTCTGTCAGCTACAGTGCTTTTTTCAGCCAGCTACAGTGTTTTCAGCCATAAGCCATGAGCTTTTCAGCCGAACCGATCACCACCTTGATATGTGAGTGTGAGATCTATTTTCTATAATTTTAAAGTATGTATATATAGTTTAGTACCACATTGTCTAATCAAATGGAGAATAGTAATTTATAAGGTAGAGTTCTTGCCACTTCTTAAAACATGTGACATATAGAATGGAGATGACATGCGGAGGACTTTAGCTAAACTCATATGCACGCGCACGTATTCGCATACTTTCGTGTGGTAAATCGTGTGCTTGTAGCATGCCACTTAGCAAACCAAGTCCATCTTATTTTATTGAACTGTACATCTCTCTGTTTGAATCAGGTTCAAACATGTGAATTTGAGGCTTTATTGGATATTGATGACAGGTAGGTACTAGCAGGTAAATGGTTGGTTAGTTGTGTCAATTACCGATGGGTAAATGATAGCGCTCACTTGGCAAACCAAGTCCACCTTATTTTTGCTGAAACATGCATCTCTCTCTATTTGAATGAGATTCAAACGTTTAAATCTGAGGCTTTATTGGGTATTGATGACAAGCTGTTATTAGTGGGTAAATGGTTGGTAAATTGTGTCGGTTACCAGTGGGTAAATAACTGGTTAATTACATCGATTAACAGTTTGCATCTATTTATATGCCTAGAGATGTTAGAGCAGTCCTAAATAACTGCCTCCATCTCTTTTTTTTTCCTCCTGCAAATCTGTGTAGTTGTGTTGCGTCACTTGAACCCCATCGACTCTTCTTCCTAATGTGTACCATGAAGGAGGAGAGCGGTATTTTCGAGCCATTGCTGCCGTAAAGACCTACGAGGGGGCAGTAATAAGGTTTCTGGGTAGAACACATCTGCGCGATCACTCGCTTCGCTGCTTCATGTATCTAATCAACTCTGATATAGTTCTTTTCTTGCTATATTTGAAGCACAATATAGTCTGCCTGGTGTTGTTAATTATGAGCTTTATATCAATAGTTATTTGTGCTATTTACTTCCTAATAAAATTTATAATTAAAATATTACGCACATTCCCAACAGTTGCATGCATGCATATGTGTATCTTTGGGGGGGTTTGTATGGTCTCTGCACGAGAGCATGACACACACGCATGTAAAACTAGCTAGAGTTTTGCACGGTACGCCAAGCTCGATCCCTTATTAATCCAGCTAGCTTAATTGCCCATGAAATGTTACCACTATGTTGGAGTTTGGTCTACTTCGTTTCCTACTCCAGGGGCTTTCGGGCTCTCCATCCAGGCAAGTAATTAGCCTCCCTTTTGACTAGAAAACGGAAACGGGGTACGTACGCACGGTCTAGTTAGCTATGCAGCCACCACTTACACTTAGACAAGTCCAAGAGCTCATATATAGTCCAACGACGACATTTCCAAGTCATTTACGCAAAAAATGAGTGGCCGAAGCACTAGCATTGACCTTAGGAACACAATTTTGGCAGTCATCGTTGCCAGCACAAGGATTGCTTAAGTCGTGGTGATCAAAGTTATGTGCTCGAAATTCTATCCCTTTTCTGAACAATAACGACACGTACGTACGTCTCATATGTCTTTCCTTTTCTTTCATCATATATAGGTGATTAAAGATATAGCATATGGTATATCAATGGAATATATATTCTACGTGGAAACATTATAGGCTCTGTTCTTTTCAGTTTTTAAAAGCTGCTTTTTGGCTTTTCTACAATAACTAGTTTTTAAACAGAATATCTTTTCAAGATAGAGTCTACTAGTTAATTATAGTACATACTTTACCGACTTCATTTATATCGGCAAAAACCGTAAGTGGGTTTCTGTTACTCTGTAATCTCTCATATAAATAACCCAAAAATCACAAACCACAGCTAAAAAGAACAGACCCATACACCAGGTGCAACGCAATTAACCTGCGTATAATTTGCTGGTACAATCTCCTAAAGATGCAATGGGATATATATACGTACGAACAGTTTGATTAGTTACGTGTGATGTTTTTTGATGCACGTGTGTAAATGGCTAGATGAACACGTAGGATCAGTTGATAGTTACACGTGCAGGAGTTGTCGATGCCCTTGTCACCGCTAGGCTCCAACTATGTTATGCATAGCAGGTTGCAGCCACTTAGCAAGTGATGTACACATGGCAGACCGAAGCACCATGGATACAAGGATGATGGTGGTTGCATGGACCCCATTGCCATGAGTGCATGCATCTCTCCAAAGCCCTAATAATGAAATCGATCCAAACTGCTAGCTAGATAGATAGAGCCACGTATACTGACCATATGGATCACACTTGTCGCATGGACTAATCTTGGAATTCTCCCGATGAATCCTTTGCGTGACATACACACTTGGTACATTGCAGATATATACGACGATGCATGCACACATCGGACGAATAGTGCATCATGCAGTTAGCCACGTATAACGACTGCGTTAAGGCCTGTTCATAGCGGCTTCTGTTTCTAACTTCTAATTGAAAAAGTTAGAAACTGATATGAATACTCAGTTTTTTGAATCGGTTTTCTTGTTTTTCTTATTTCTGTCTTGCTTCGAAGATAAGACAGAGGATCACGAACACATCATGCACCCCACTCCTCTCTCTCTCCCGTTTCATGCAGACATCTCTCATTTAACCCCACCGCGCACCCTCCTTCTACAAACTACTTTTTTGCCATTAATATTTATTTTCAGATAAAATCTATCAATCAAACACAGCGAAAAAATATCCGTTATAGCTAGAGCTGAGAGTTGGGCGTGCTTTTCTTGGGCCTGCTTGAAGCACGCCCCGCCTAATATGGCGCAAGTACGGCCTGGCCCGACACATGGTAAGCCATGCTGGCACGTCACGAATAGTGGGCTGGGGCGGGCCTAAAAACCCGGCCCACTAGGTGGCACGGCGAATTGTGCCGTGCTCGGGCCGGCATGGCACAGGGAGCACGTCGGGCACGTCGGCGCCAGCCGCCGGGCCGCCTCGGTCTCCATGGCTCCACCTCGCCTCCCCCCTCCTATTGACATCCCTAGATTCCTCATAATCACGACTCATCAGGTCATCATAGAGCAGAGAGAGGGAGTAGAGAGAAAGGACATATCATACACCTCACTTGTCTTACTCCTATCTCACATAGACACCTCTCACTTTCTCTCACCACGCATCGTTCTTCTATAAACTACTTCTAACCATTAGTATTTATTTTCAGATAACGTCTATCAAATACAGCGAAGAACCATCCGATATAAACAGGACGTCGGTAGTGTGCCAGCACAAACTACTACATAACGCACGTGCTAGTTTTTACGTCGCCTGCTGATGTGACCTTGCGTCAGATGAACGGTTGAATTCGATCGGTCCATTCGTGCTTAATTAGCTAGTTTAGTTTAGCCAGAGTTGAGTATTTGACCATCGTCCTTGATGCATGCTCGACGAGGAAGTAGCAGAAAAGAAAGAGTAAGAGATCAATGCGTCCGGGGTTGATATAGGTCTTGTTTTTCTTTCAGCTTTTGGTTTCTGTTTTTGGTTTTTCTGTAGTAACTAGTTTTTAAATAGAATGTCTTTTTAAAATAGAGTCTACTAGTTAATTATAGTACAAACTGTATCGCACATGAGTTTTGTTTACTCTATAATCTCTCACACAAATAGCCTAAAATCGAAAAACTATAGCTAAAAATCATAAGTCTTAGCAAAAAACTATATATTAAAAATTATAGATAAAAACTATAAACCGTAGGTAATCACCTGAGAAGTGTGGCTACACTACACTCGAGAGAGAAAGAGACTTGAGCACGCAGACTGCAACTGGTGCTAGTCCACGGCGTGCTGGTCCAGACCAAATTGGCAACGGGAGGAGGGCGGCCGTGCCAGGTGGGCGGCCGTGTCGGCTGCTGGTGGGCCCCGCGAGCCTCTTTCTTGTCGGGAAGGGATGGCCGGCTCTGCCGCGTGCGACAGTGTCCACGTCTGCAGTCGCACCTGATCGACGACTTGGATCGATCAGGTTTATGCGGTGGGCCCCCGTCTTGACCTCCATCATTTCTTCTGCAGGATGCAGTTAACCTCGAGTTTATTTCAAACCGGCCGGAGTAGACGCCCCTCAGTACGGTACAGGGCCCCATTTAGAGCAGCGAGTGTCATCGGATTTCCGCGGAAATGAAATTGTTTTACGCGTTTTAAACAATTGTTTAGCCTCGATGAGAACATGGACGTGTGTGGTATCTAAGAATAGGGAATGTTTGGCCCCTCAACCTTCATCTTCATCATCCAATTGACACCATCTTGCTCACCATCTGCCACCGTTGCATCCAACCCTAGCGCGGTCTCCTACCCACGCTAGGTCGGTTTTACCGGCGCTGTCGCTCGAACGCGATCAGCTTCACCCGACGCAGCACTCATGTGCACAATGGACACGACGGCGATCGGCGACGCAGTTGACCTCGCCGGTGATGGAAATGGAGGTGATGCGGACACGAATCTTCAAGCATATCTCGATGTCACAAAATCATCCGATTTCCCCATAAAATTCATTCTAAAGATTTCTAGCAACTCAGCTATACTACTCCATCAAAAAAACATATCGTTTTGGATATTGACAAGATCTTTCAAACACAATTTTGACCACTAATTTCTATTATAATATATTATAAAACCCAATAACATTATAATATTATGAGGTTACTTTTCGAGACAAATCTACACATATGATTTTCATATATCGAATTTAAATATTTACAAGATATTAATAGTTAACTTTTTAAAATTTTAATTGTACCTATGTCTAAAACGTCGAGTATTAATTTGTGACTGGACGGAGTATATAGAAGTGCATGAGAAGTAAACTAACCACACAAAAATGATTTACGGCGGAGGTCATGTAATGTAGACACGTGACCAAATTAAGCCAAAATTACCTCTAAAAAAAGAAAAACAAATTTACAATGTGAGCTTCCCTATGTATGTACGTATGTATGCGCGTGCCACATTATATTAGTATAGCTCCTTCGTGTATTTATATGCGTGACTGGGTACGACTGTACGTATGATGCGTTGCGGGGCAAATAATCCGTATACGTACCTACGTATCCGCGGGCTAATTAATCAAGCTAGCATTAGCGATGTAAACGGATCGAATACGAATGGATAATATCTCTACCATATTTGTTTTCATATTTTTTCTCGGATGTGGATACGAATACGGATACCTCGGATACGAATACAAATACGAATAATATCGAATACAGATACGGAGCGAATACGAATCGAAACGAATAGAGTCATGAATATTTATCGGAACATGAAAACCCCTTAAATTATACATCCAAAATCAATAAAAACACATAAATAATTTATCTTGACAAAACAGTAATGAAATCTAAACAAACATAAGTATTTTTATCCACAATACTCATATCATTGCATAGATTTTAAATCTTCAAATGGCAGTTATTTTTTTCTAAAGTCCTAAATAATTCTTAATGGATTTCTATAATTTACATGTGACTAATAAATTAATTAAGAATTTAAATTTGCATTAGAATGATTTAAACAGAAGTATATCAATTTAATCGGTACAAATTTTAATCTACCAACAATACTAAATTTATTTTTAATAAATACAAATATTTGCTAGTGGGCTGGTGGCAGGGGAGATGAGAGAGGCTGGCTTGGGCTAGGCAATGTTAGGCTGAAATCTTGGATATCCGGATCTGTATTATCCGGATAATCCGTATTCGTATCCGTATTCACTGGATATTAGGCCTACAGTATTCATATCTATTTCCGACAAACAAAAATCCGTATTTGTTTCCGATCCGAGAATTATCTGAAGAAAATCCGACCCGACACAATCTGTATTCGTTTTCATCCGAATCGATCGACAACTATCCAATCTATTTTCATCCCTAGCTAGCACATATGTAGTAGTTCTCATTAATTTTAATGATGAACCAATGTGCGCAATTGACTAATATGCCGGAATTGCTCATCGATCTGACTAGCCGGTGATGTATTTGAGTTTTTTTGCCTTATAACTTATTTTTCACTGTTTGGTATTATAGCTGGTTTATTTTATATTGTAGCAGTTGATAGCTATTTGACGTAATTAATTTAAAAATAAAAAACAGGTTAGCCCACCGCGCACAACACAAATAACGAAAAAAAGAAAAAGTAAAAAGCCTAAAAAAACTAAAAGTCTAGAAAAGACAAAAATTTGAAACTACAAGTCAGAAGCCAAAAGTTGAAGTCGAGACGAGGGAGCCGTAGACAGATGAACTATCTGATCAGCGAATAGTTTCAAACCAATCCGAATAGTTTCGATTGTCCGAACTATCTGATCAGCGTTGGATGCTCAAATGCTTCAAAGACGTTCAGATCGCTCTGAACGATCGTGCCGTTTGATCTTCCACGGACCACCCGATCGCCTTGGAAATGTTCAGCCCACTCCAAATGAGTCGTACCGTCTGATCTTCAATGGACTGCCTGATCGCCTTGGAGAGGTTCGGACTGCTTCGAATGTTTGTTCATTCTGCGACGTTCGATCGGTTTTGGACGGTCGATAGCGATGGTGACGTTCGGACCACTCTGAACGCTCGCCCTTCTACATCGTTCGATTAACTTTGGATGGTCGATATTTATGGTAACTTTCGGACCAGGCCGAGAATCCTATTGTTGGATTGGCTGGAGATGCTTGCAGCCGTTCAATTGACATGCATGTGTTCGGAACAGTATGACCGTATCTATGATATTATACCTAGAGTATAAAGACAATAACTTTCACATACGAGATCTGATTGAGGTGATCTTGGATTAATTGGAAAGCTTATTTTAAGGGCTACGTAATGGAGGAGGATTTATCTTCAAAAGAATTGCAATTTTTTTTGTGAGAGTCTAAGTCTAAAACACTTCTTTTTTTTTTCTTTTCTGAAAATAGGAAATTATCATAACACCCTCAATGTCACAACACTGAAGACCGTTACTATCTAAACTAGGAAAAATGTTATGTCTTAAGTTTATCTAAGCTCTGCACTAGTAAATATTTCATGTACTGAGTTAGGACCTAGGTTACCATGGGACTAATTCTGTCCCAGAAGGTACACACGCACATAGCTCGATTGATGGATCAAATTTAGATCACGTACAGGCCGAGTCACTTTTGCTACTGAAAAGACATGGCATATGCATGCATAGCGTGCATTGCATTCATGCAGGTTAGGCAGCCTAACATGCATATATTCAGTGGTTGTTGCGTACAAATTTGAGTACGAATCTCGTGCCGATCTTTGTGGTCGAGTGCCGATCTCTTAGCTAGGGCTTTAGCTGTTACGTACGATCCTGTTCTATATGTATAGCCGCCGGCGTGCACCGGCCGCTAGCTAGATCCTCGATCGACGGCGAGACCGACGGCAGCTGACGGTGACGCTCCGGCCCCCTCCGGCCGTCGTGTAGTTAATTGACCGCTCTTCAGATCGTCCATGGATCTGTTAATTGACCAGCTGTGCGGCCGAGACGAAAACAGCGCCGTGGTCGATCGATCTGTGTATGCCGGCCGCGCCGTCGTTCCAATCAACTTGTCTTTGCGTGCATGCTTTCTTAATTTCCTTTGCAGACACACGCGTATGCCTAAATAAGTCTGGCTTATGCCTAAATAAGCCTAGCTTATAGCTGTGCTCATTTGAGATGAATAAGTCTGGTTTATGGCTGAATTTTTATGTAGCTAGTTTATTCTGTACTATAGCGATGGTGGCTTATTTAGCATAATTAAATTTAAAAAATTAAAAAATAGAAAAATATGTTAGTCCATCACGTATAATGCAACACACAAATACGGGAAAAAAAAGAACCGACAAAAAAGCTAAAAGTTCAGAAAAAGACGAAATTTAAAATAGTGAAAAATAAGCTGGAAACCAAAAACATAAGCCCAAACGAGTGGGGACATTAACGGACGCGCAAGATAACCGATTTATCCGTTTAAATATGGTACTTAATTTAACTTGCTATGTTGACTAGGAGTAGCAGCTGGCTAGCTGCTATATATAAATACTAGTTGAGTAGTGCTTTCATGTTTTACACTCTAACAAAAATGATCCTAATCTCAAGCACATAAAAGGGTAAGTAATCACTATCCAATATTTAGTTCTGCTTTAAAAATTGTGCAAACCACTTTGAGAAAATCATGAAAGCACCTCCCACACTAATTCTCTCCGGGGACAAGAGAGCGGCCATTTTTTTTAGGTTGTACGACTGAACAATTAAAAATGATATGTCTAGATTTATCTTGAAAAGTACCTTGAGGATATTGCAGTTTTATTAGGTTTGTAAATACTCTCATGTTCAAGAACATGTAACATTTTGGACGACGACACGCTCTCTAACATACAACTTTAGCCATTACTTTTTACATGAATATGCTTATAAAAAATGTAAAATTATTCTATCACCAAAATATTTTTATGAGTAATCTAATGATATCATTTTTACATGATCAATCTAAATAGTTTTTTTATATATTGGTAGTAAAAGTTAAAGAAGTTTGACTAAACACTTTTTTATTTCTGAAGGGGGAGGGAGTATATATTACAATAGAAATCAGTACGTGAAAGTTTAGTTTTGACGACCGTCCAAATCGTCATGGAGATGTGACCGACGGGAGTACATGCATGCATAATGGCTAGTTGTTTGTTTGTTTACATAACCGTGATGTAATATATGTTGGTTGGTTGCACGTACCGATGATGCGTCAACTACAGTTCAGATGATGCAACCCAATAAAATAAAATATTATATAAGTATTTTTTGATACGGATATATGCATACGATTTTACGTATTTAATCTAAATATTTAACAAGATATTACTAATAATTAAAGTTTAAAAAATTTGATTTTACGTAATCATAATTGATATTTTTTTAAGCCGGAGTGAGTAATAAACTTCTTTTTCTGGGAGTGCAGTGTAGTATGGATTGGTTAGCCCCGCTCGTTTCGGTTTCAGCTTCTGGTTTCTGGTTATTTTTCACTATTTATAAATTTCATCTTTTTTCTGAACTGTTCGTTTTTTTTGCTTTTTTGCCGGTTCTTTTTTTCCTGTATTCGTTTGCGTTGTCCGTGATGAGATAGCATATTTTTTCTATTTTGAAATTTTTTAAATTTAATTACACCAAATAAGTTACCTTCAGCTACAGTGAAATTTCAGCCATAAGCCACAGCTTTTCAGCTCAACCGAGCGGGGAAATCAATATGATGAAACTTGCCTTACACACCCTGCCTTGCGCACTTGTGCTGATTAATAAATCTACCCTTTTCGGCGGAAAAAAACCGTATATTATAATGTAATTAGTGGGAATCAACTTTTACCTTCAGCCAGACGATCAAAAGTGCTGGTACAGAATAATGTCTCATCGCAAGAGGAAAAAATAATGCTACTATACTGTCCGGAATAGGAAGATGCCCGTTCCGACGAATTTGCCAACAAATTTAACTTGTTACCCAAGGCGTTAGGCTTGCTTCTGGTGGGCTTTAATTTAGTTTTAGTTTATCGCTTAATGTTATAATAACTAACTTTTAAACAGTACGTATTTTTAAAGCAGGATCTACAGATAGATTATAGTAGATATTATATAGAGTTCAGTTATAACGGCTAAAATTACATACGACTGTTTCTATCTACGTACTGTCTCTCGCGAACAGCCATAATTTAAAAATTATAAGTTAAAAGTCACAGCTGATCAAAAGAACCTACTTTGGAGGATTTTCAAATCTTTCTCTCTCTCTCTCTTTTAAAAAACTCCATGATCGATGCAACGATGTCCAAATCTTTCAGGCGGTGTGGTCGGCCGGAATTGCTCGGCGGCTCATTTGTATGGGTCGTCGTCGTCGTCGTCGGCGGCGGCGGCGGCCATTTGCGCCGTTCCCTTAATTTTTGCAGCTTTGTACTGCTGTTCTCTCGAGCAGTATGGTGTATTTATGGGCCTCACCGGAGAGTTGCCACGCGCGGTGGAGAAATTGAGCGGAAAAAACGCCCAGAAAGACGCGCTTCAGGTCGTTGCTAATCCAGCCCGTGTAGCCGCGTGGGCCGTGTGCTGCCTTGGCACGGCCTGAACCACAGGCACGCCCAGGTGGGAGGACTGGCCCATCAAGTCAGACTAGGCCCGTTTTTTTAGCTGCGTGGGCTGATGCCTTATGACTTATGGTGTAAATATTTGAATTTTATTTATTTGCGAGAGACAGTATATAGAGGGAAATAATCACATGCGATTTTAGTCGATACAGCTAAACTCAGTACACTTTTTACTACAATTTTTCTATTATCTCCGCGTTAAAAAACACATCATTTAAAAGCTAGATAATGTAGACAGTATAAGTCAATTTTAAGTTTAAAAGAACCCAGCCATATCTTCTAGCTACGGTTGGTAGTCCTGATAAACTGAGAAATCAAGGGTAGTGGTAACACTGTTATGAAGTATAGCAGTGTTTTGTAAAAGTTGCGGGTCAATTTTCACTAGAGCTACCACTAACTTCGATTTGAAGGAACGCGCGTAGGCTACGATAGCAGAAAATAAAAATTTCTACCGCGCACACCAGGACATCATGCTAAGGAGGGATCATAGATCGTTACCACTAGACGCGCAGCGCAGCGGAAGAAGAGTTGGAGAAGCCGATCCAACCACGCGCGTCGAGGTAGTAGTGAAAGTAGTCGATCGTCCCGAACAGATCGTCTCCTCCACGCGATCAAACACACCACGAGCAGATCCAATCTGTAGTTTGTTGATGCCGATCAACGCCGCACCGAGCAGCGCCTCCACCGGTATCCACACGTCCGGGGCTGGAACGCCGATCGCGAGTGTACCAGCACTCGCGAGCGGCTAGGGTTTGGCTCGGGAGGTGGCGGCTAGGGTTTTGCTCGGGAGGAACATATGAGTGCATCCCTCAGCCCCCCCGCCTCCAAATATATAGACCTCCTCACTTGGGCCTCGTGGACCGAGGCCCAATAGGAGTCTATCCGGATCTCTATCCGAATTGAGCCCACATCCGAATCACATTCGAATTAGTGTTCCAACCCGTTAAGTGTGCGACCCTGTAGGTTCACGTATACTTGGTCGCGACCCGGAAACACCTTTCCGGTCACCCTGTTAATAGCGGCCTCTAGCAAGACATATTAACCCCAAAGTATACGTAAAGATCATATCGGCTGAACCTGTAATGTTCTCATGTACGAATCCCTTTGCCTCACGATATAGATTAAGCTCAAGGCGAGACCTGTGTCATCCTCTTAATAGCTCAATCACTCTCTCGATTCCGTGATGGATTATAAACTTGTGATTGACTCCTCAATCACATTGGCATGGCCATGCACTTTCATAATCCATTACATCGAGGGGCCCAGAGATATCTCTCCCATAAGGAGGGGCAAATTCTATCTTGATCATTCACATCCCACTACATGTTTCATAGCAAACCCGAAGACTACTTTTATGACTACCCAGTTACGGAGTAGTGGTTAGTAGTCCCAAAATAGGCTACTACGCATGTTGGGAACCATGATGATCTCAAGTCTAACGATTCTACATAAACACTACTTGAGACCAACTAATGACACATGGAATCTCTGCAGTGTCTCATGGCGGGTCTATCCAACATATGTTCACTAACACATGTCCATATTATTGATTTGGTATCTCCATACCATGATCCATGAGACATGATCATCAATCAATACATATGCTGATCTTTGAATCATATTTGTTCCTCATATGATATATGATCAGGGATCATTTAGAAATAGCAACATTTTGGCATTAAGAGTCTCATGAATAAGTCACATACTCATTGATCAATAATGATAATGTCTATTTCAAGGAACAAAGCAATGTATCATAAGCATAGTATGTGATATATTCAACATCTCCATGTTGCCTCTAGGGTATATCACCAACACGATTTTACTAGACCATTAGTATCTAAAAACCACGAAGGTTTAACATGATAGAATTAAGTACTTTTTGTGTGACAAATCTATTTATACTATTTTGATGTGACAGATCAAGATATTTTTACAGAGATATTCTCAGCTAAAACGGCCACACGGCCTTGCATGGACCCACAAGTCAGTCAGCGCATGCCGCACCCAACGTTTGAGTTGACCTGGTCCTCGGTGCGCACGGCCGGCAGGCGCCTCAACCAGTAATTCCAGTCACTTCGAGCATCAGATTTGTGAGGGCAACGAGCAGCACACACGCGTCTATCAGTTTAAGGGTGTGTTTGGTTAAGCTGTGGCTTTTGAAAAAGCTGCTGTGAGCTGTGGGCTGTGGAAAAGCTGCTGTATGTTATGGGCTGTGGAAAAGCTGTAAGCTGTTTGGTTCAAACAAGTATAAAACTTACCTTCTATCTCTATTTTCCTTGAAACAACTGTGAAACAGCTCTCTATTTTCACAATTTCAAAAAGCAGAAAGCCAAAAGCCAAAAGCAAAAAGCCAAAAACAGGGTCCAAGGTGCTTTCAAAACTGTACTACCCAAAAGTAGCTGCTTCTGAAAAAGCAGCTTCTGGTTTCCACCCCTTTGGTTGACTTTTGGCTTTTTAGAAGCAAAAGCAGCTCCCAAAAGCTCAACAAAAGACACCCTAACTTGATGTAGGGCCGCAATTGCAATAGAGGCCTAAACGATGTCTTAAGATTTTTTTCTAAGTATTTTATTTTAATAGCTACGGGGCTATTAAGATTATAATTAAAAATCTAGAAGTAAAGCTATTTCTCATAAAAGATACAAAGCAAAACCTTAGGATTAAGAAACATTAAGAATGAGTCAAATCCACGCAAAATTGGACAATTTCGAAATCTTGCAAGACTTGGTGACTAGATAAATAGAATTTGATCTCTATGAGTTATCTCTATCATTTATATGTCTTTGGCACACATCAAGATGGGGAGATAAGAGATTAAAACTAATAAAAATAAGAGCAAATCAACCAAACAAAAAGACATCATGAGTCATGAACAAAGTTAATCTATTGTTATTTGAAGATGAAGGTTTTACAGCCACTACACTTGAAGCATAAGGGAGGACACTACAATACTCATTCTTCTCTAGCCCTAATCCTATAATACAAGATTGGAATGGTTCTCAAGTTGGATGGTCGGCTTATAAGTTTCCATAACCAACCCATTAAATAGATGAGACAACCAACCCACATCTAACCTAATAGATGTGGCGAGGGTTTAATAAATATCTAAATACGACTTTAATATATAATTAAAGCCAAGAAACCCGTGTGGTCGTAAACCTCCAGAGATTGCTCCTTGAGTATCCTGGTCAGAGAGACACTATGCATGTTACCTGACCGAATAACTGCTCGAAGAGTCTATGAATTGATATCTAGATTTGATTCTAGGATATTCCTTTTGCGTGATATATGGAATACGTACCTTATCCACTCTAAATAGCATGATGTTTTGAATCTAAGTCTCTAACAACAACTGCCATGCGGTTGTTGCCCACGCTCTTCTCTCGCTGACACAACGGATAATCAGGCGTTCTCTCTCTAACAATAACTACCTCCCCGATTAGACGCGCTGCTTCGATAAGGCGTCTTCTTCGATAGATAATTGACGTCTCTTTGTTGGTATTTTAAGGATCATATCTCATTCAATTTAGTGTAATTAGGGCTAGTCTCACGTCTTGTAGATAACTTCTTCATAACATAATGTGTATTATTTCTCGTGTTACAATCAACTATTATATGAGAGACGATCGTTTCTCCATGCTCCCACTCTCTCCTCCACATCATCTTGTGTCCTATATGATAAGGCTTACAACCAAAAGTCAATATGAACATCTGCTTCTTAAAGCGGCTTTTCCACTCCTCTCGCCCCCATCTCGCTTCGAAGATAAGTCAGAGGATCAACGGGCACATCACATACTCTATTCCTCTCACTCTCGTCTTGTGTACATATCTTTCCCTCACTTTTTGCACCACTTATCTCTCCTGCTAAAATCACTTCTTTTCAATCGCTACTTATTTATTTTTAGCTAAAAATCATCAGCCATAACTAAAAATCAATAGCAGAAGTAGAGATGACAACGGGTACATACCCGCTGGGTATAGCCACCCCATGTCCGCACTCGACAGATATAACTCTACCCGCTACGATACCCGTACCCGCACACGGGTATAGAAACTTACCCGTACCCGCACCCGCGCGGGTATTTATACCCGACGGGTAACCCATACCCGATAGACTAAATAAAATATGACAGAAGTTTTTGACTAAATCAAAAGCACAGACATATTACCAAATCTACACTAGTAGCCAGCACCAAAACTAAATAAAATAAAGCAGCCAGCACCAAGACTAAATAAAATAAAACAGCCAGCAGGCATAGACAGAGTACCACACTTCGAGGACCAGAAAGCTTGACACTCCAGAGTCCAGACATAGACCCCAATTCTACACCAGGTCTTGAAACTCCAGAAAGCTCCAGGCAAAATGCAACTCCAGAAAGTCTACATAAACCAACACCACAGACATAGCAGTAGTTGTAATACCAAGTTCATGAGTTCATCACATATTATATTACATGTTCTTGACTCAACCATAGTAGTAGTTGTAATACCAGCCAGAGGCCCAGAGTACACAATAGCATAGCAGCATTACAATCAAAAGGAGATACATATTGCACTTGCATTTTTGACTTGGAGTAGCTACAGGCAGCAGGCTGATGAAGCTTAGACTTGGACTTGGAGGGCGGATTGATTCAAAGGGGGAGGGGGAGGCCGGAGGCAGGAGGGGAGACCGGGAGAGGTGTGCGGCAGCGGCTAGCAGGGGGAGGGGGAGGCCGAATCGCCGGAGGCAGGAAGGGAGACCCGGAGGCAGGAGGGGAGACCGTGTGTGGCGGCGGCTAGCAGGGGAAGGGGGACGAGACGAGGGGGAGGCCGCAGGACTAGTCAGGAGTCGGCGAGTGGAATGGGAGACCGAATATGGGATTAGGCTAGGGTTTCCATCGGTCGGCACTTGGCACAGGCCGTAGGTCTCTGCAGGTATATGGGCCATGAGCCCATGAGTAGGCTGAATTGATAAGGTATGCGGGTATATTTTACCCATGGGTATGCGTGTACGGGTAATATACAGCCGTACTCGTACCCGCTCTACCCGATGGGTAGAGATTTTTGCCCATCAGTATACACGCGGGTGAATATATCTTTCCATGCTCACCTCCTTATCGGGTAAAACCCATCGGGTACTTGGGTTTCGGGTACCCATTGCCACCTCTAGTAGGAGCGCCCCCATCTTCTTTGTTTGTACATCGAACTTATCCTTCTGCTGGTTGCATGGATAACAGTGGTGTGTTGAACCTATCATCTAGCTAGGCAATGGTTCACAATTACCCATTACTAATCAATGGTGGTAGAACACTCCATGCATATTTACGGACCATCACATCTTTATGTTTTACATAGTTGCACCTGCCTGGTTCATCTGCACTCACTGCTACAGACAGCCCTATCACAGACGGTTCGTAACTGTCATCACAGACGGTTCCTGAACCGTCAGTGTTTAGGTGCCAGTGATAGTTGGTGGTTATCACAGACGGTTCTCGAGCCGTCTGTGATAACTCACATTACAGACGGTCTTTATTACTAACCATCTGTGATAGACGAGTATCACAGACGGTTGTTTATAAAAAAAACCGTCTGTGATAGTCTTGTATCACATATGGTTTTTTACAAAAACCGTCTGTGATACGAGACTATCACAGATGGTTTTTTATAAACAACCGTCTGTGATACTCGTCTATCACAGACGGTTAGTAATAAAGACCGTCTGTGATATACACAATATCACAGACGATTTTTATTACTAACCGTCTGTGATATTGTGTATATCACAGACGGTTAGTAGTAAAGGCCGTCTGTGATATTATTCACACCACAGACGGCACTCTTTGATACTAACCGTCTGTGATATTGTGTATATCACAGACGGTTAGTAGTAAAGGCCATCTGTGATATCATTCACACCACAGACGACACTCTTTGAAACCGTCTGTGATATTGTATCACATACGGTTTTTAACAACGAACCGTCTGTGATACCAAGTGCATCATCCATTTTATTTGCTGTTTTTTGGCTAGCCTTAGGATATGCTAGCCGTGCCCTCTGAAAGCAAGCAAGCAAGCAGATTACAGATAAATGACAGATATAAGTTAATTGCAACTCATAGTAAATTACAACAAAATTCGATACACAGATGAATGTAACAAACGGCCAGCAGATCACATACATATATATAATGAAAATCGTTACACAAAATCTGACAAATGAATTCAATTGAAGGAATTGTTTGATTTGTACAATTGAATCCAATGTTTCAACATATAATTATCACCATTGCCGGCGTGGAACTCTCCCCTCTTATTTATGACCTCTGCTAGCAAGAATTGGGAGATGATTGCACGAATGTCGACGAGATTGTCAAGATCATATGCACTTTCGTCGAAGTCCACCCGCTGTCGCTAGGAGCAATGTTAAGTCATTAATTAGCATATGTGTGTAATATAAATACATATATATAATCAGAAAATAATAATTATTGGAAGGACCTGACAAACTCTGGATCATTGATCTTAGTATCCATGATTTCCTTCATATGGCGGCAAACGTAGAATCCACATACGTTGCCCAGTAGCTGCTGGTGGCACTGCAAAAATATAATTACATACATCGGTATTGTCAATTCTAGAGGCATTATAACAAAGTATGATATAGGATTGTTGTGTTGTAGCGGGTACCGGAAATCGCGTGTTGTGTCGTAGCGTGTCACTGGATTTGTCGTGTCTTCCTCCTTGGGCAACATAATCGGCAAACGCCCTACGTGATTCAAAAAACTTAGCCTCGGCCGTGGCAAACAAAAGAAATATTACAATAGAGTTATGTATGGAGGAAATGAGTTTACCTGTTAAGTACTTCTTGCACACGACTGAAGTCGTGGTTGCTCCTAAGGAGGGAATCAAGGTATATTACCTTGCTCCACTTTGGTACAATCACAATCAAAATCCAGTGATGCCTAGTCATGTGTGTCGCCATAGTGATTAATCCTAAGTTCATGCTGCATGTAAAGTACAAATGAAACATATGTGTGGCAACTAGTGAAGCACTTACCCTTAGTTGAAGGGTACCATGACGTACTCCTTGTCGGTGTGAGCAATCAATCCCCTCGTTATGTAACCTTGCACGAAGGATGCATCTGCGTTGATAGATTGCTCGGAGACCAAGTGGGTCGAGGAAACCCACCGGTCGTCGCGATCGCTGGACTTCTTGGATCATGTATCTATACATAAAGAAAGAGTAATGATATTTATCTGTATAACGTTAATGTATTCATTGTACAATACACTTACAGTGTCCAGCATCGTAGAAGTGATGCGTCGAGTTCGTCGAGATTGAATAGTAAGAATAAATCTTCGAATGTCACGACGATGTAGCCCGAGTCGTGGAGGAAATGTGTCTCCTTATATTTCAGAGTGAATGCACTATACCGGATTGGCTTCATGTTGGACTTCTCCATGTACCAGGCATGCAATGTATTGCAAATAAAATCAAGCTGGGATAATTGTGACTCGGGCACCAACGACACTCCTAGAGTAAACTTCCATGACACGGGACGCGGCTTAATTTTCTTCGCATGAGCCTTGGAGGCCTTGGAGCCTCGCTTATGATATGTTCTCGGTGGCGTCTCGGCGTGAGCCGATGCAACAGACTTTACTGGATTTGGAGGTGGAGGTGGAGCCACCGGAGCCGATGTGCCAGGTCCAGGGCGACGTCCCTCTTGGGCCACTGGATGTGAAAATTGTGGCACGGACATGTCGAGGACGATGTCCCTCTTGGGCCACTGAATGAATGTGTTGACGGCATCCCGTAATGTCTTAATCTCTTCGTTTGGGGGCTTCTCAAGAGGGACGGTCTTAAAAATATCATTAATCATGTCCACCTGGACCTTTATGAAACCGATGTCTACTTGTACACCGTGCACCAGCGTCCCTGGCAGCAATGGATACACCATGCCGCGCCCAGCGTCAACGGGAATAGAGCCAACAAGCCTGACTTTGAGGCTGCAAGGCATGTGCTCCTACATAACGATACAAGATGAGTTAAGGCGTCCACCAGAGAGATCTATGTACCATTCTAAAGAGGTACATTACCTGAATGTCATCAATAGGTAAGTGGGCGTCGCTATGTTCAGAAATTGGTGTGGACGCGCAGCTATTGCGACGTTGAGGGGGACTGGGTACCGCAGTAGTAGGAGTGGGTTGCGATTGGTTGCGGACTTGTCTCAGTTCTTCTCGCAACGAATCTATCTCTCCTCGAAGTGAGGCAGTCTGCTCTTGAAGTGAGGCAGATAGTTGTTCCTCAAGTTGAGCACGAAGCTCCTGTTTTATTTGTTCACTGCGGTACGCCTTGGATCTCTTCCTACTCCTATATGTCTCGGAGTAATCTGGAAATCCGTGCCTCCAAGGTACATAAACCCCCATGCCTCGTGTGCGACCTGGGTGCTCCTTGTTTTTCAAGGCCTGTGATAGTAAATCTATCTCCCTATATTCTTCAAAGGAGCCACGAGAAGATTCGGTAGTCAATGATTGCTGCAAGAGGCAATTAATCATGTTATTTTTGAACCCATGAAGTTCAAGAGGTGTTAACAACTATGTTGTTTAACATATTTTACCAGGCGTTGGGACACTTCCTCATCTGCGGGGTTTTTGAAAAAGACACCCGAAGATGTGGTTGATGACCTCACTCTTAACCAGTTTCGAGCGCGTTCGTTTGCGATCTCGGCAAATGGCGGAGAGGCCTTCGATCGGATTGCGACCTCATCCTGCATCGTCCATTGCGGGATTTTACCCGCGTACCCAGCAGTGCCAAGTCTGTGAGGGTGCGTGTTTTGTGACTGGAAAGCTTTGTGCGTCGCACTTTGTTGTTCAAAGGCCTCTCATGTTTCCGGCGACACGAAAGGATACTTCGTGAAGGGCGTGACATCCTTGGACACGTACTTCATCACAAGAGTGCTCTTAAAATTCTTCCATGCTTTTCCCATCGCGAGGAGCACCTGCCGTTGCACGAGTCCCTGTACTTCTGCTGGGATCTCGAACGAATTTGTAATTTCCTCCCATAGCTGATTTTTGTGATCCTTTGTCAAATCTTTCCAGCTTGCTATGGTGATGGGGACCCGTTGCCTTCCAATTATCCCACAGGTAGTCCGAAATGATGATGCTGCTTTCGTCGGTTCCAGAGCGATCCCATTCGGAGAGACCACCGTGATGGTCATTTGGCCCTCTGGCCTTTTCGATACTCCTCGGCCACGTTTAGTTTTCGCAATCTTGGGAGCGTGAGACCCAGATGACGACAACGAAGACTGTGTGGACGTCATCTCTCTTCTAAGAAAAAACTAACTACAGTGAGCTATGGCCCCAGCTTGTCAAAGTTCTATGAATCAAGTGACACAAACCAGTGCATCAAGTTCATTGAACAAGATACACTGGAGTGTGTCACTTGCTTTATACCCTTTGACAAAGTTCTAACGATTAATTAACTGCAGTGAGCTATGGGCCTTCCAACATGTGAAGCATATAACATGAGCATATAACATGTGAAGCATATAACATGAGCATATAACATGTGAAGCATATAACATGTGAAGCATATAACATAAAATACATGTGAAGCTCGGAGGGAGCGGCGTCGGGAGGGACCAGCGGTGTCGATCAGGAGGAGGCGGCGTCGGAGGGGCGTCGGGAGGGACCGGCGGCGTCGGGAGGGACCGGCGTTGGGAGGGACCGGCGGCGTCGATCGGGAGGAAGCGGCGTCGGAGGGGCGTCGGGAGGGACCGGCGGCGTCGGGAGGGACCAAAACCTAGCTAGCAGGGGCGCTGCAGAGTGGAGACAAGAGACTACGCGAGAGCGGACTCCGCAGACCTAACTGCGGGTATTTAAAGATAAGCTATCACAGACGGTTCCTTAAACGAACCGTCTGTGATAGTGGTATCACAGACGGTTCTATCGATATAACCGTCTGTGATATGCATATTATCACAAACGGTTCTATAGATATAACCGTCTGTGATATCCATATTATCACAGACGGTTATATTGATAGAACCGTCTGTGATGTGTTATCACAAACGGTTTCTTTTGATAAACCACCTGTGATAGTTCACTATAAATACCCGCAGCTAGCTAGGTTTCTATGTCATTTTACAATTACAATATGGAACATAGATACATTTATGAAAAACACAAGCATAACCATAAATATAACTATTTCTTAGTTCCTTAGTCATTTTACAATTACAATGGAACATACATACATTTATGAAAAACACAAGCATAACCAATATCATTTATTACACTTTGGCTATATCATTTTAAATAAAGCCCTTCACGATGATCGACACGCATATAGCTTGCTTCATCGCCTTGTTCTTACTCGAGCCTGATGCCGTCTCCGAATGGAGGCAAATCATCAAATTGATTGTACTCTTCCTCATCCACAACATTCTCAACCCCGACAATCCTTCTTTTTTCCCTGAAGAACTATATGGCGCTTCTTATTTGCCAGGTCGGTTACATAAAATACTTGAACAACTTGCCTCGCGAGTACGAATGGTTTGTCTTTGTATCCTACACATTCGAGGTCCACGGTAGTGACGCCGTACTTGTCAACCTTTACACCCCGTGGGAGTTGGACTCAACGGCACCGAAATAAATGAATTTTGAAAACTACGTAGTCAAGCTCCCAAATCTCCTCTACAAGCCCGTAGTACGAGCTTGGGCCAGCGGTACTGCCGTGCGCATCATAGGCATCTATGCAGACACTTGAGTTCTGCACTGTGCTCTTTCTATCTTGATCTGTTGTATAAAATGTGTAGCCATTAATGTCGTATCCTTACCATGTCATAATTGTAAATTTTGGCCCTTTTGCCAACCATTGTAGTGTTTCACTTGACGACCTCCTAGTCAATTGCGCCTTGAACCATTCGTTGAACTAACGGTTGTGTTGTCTCGTGATCCAAACTTCTGACTGGCCTGCATTCTCCTGACGTAGCATGTCCTTGTGCTCTTCAATATATGGGGTCACTTCAGTCATGTGTTGTAAAACCATGAAATGGGCTTGAGCATACGTATTTTGATCCGGAGTTATTGCTTTCCTCCCGATAGTCCCGATACCCTCTAGCCTCCCCTCGTGACGAGATAGAGGTACACCTATCGGCTCTACTTGAGCCATGTAGCCGATGCAAAATTCAATGTCCTCTTCTATTGTATAACCTTCGATGATGCTACCCTTCGGTCGAGATCGATTGTGTACATAGGACTTCAGAATTCCCATGTACCTCTCGAAAGGGTACATATGACGTAGAAATACGGGACCGCATATTTTTATCTCTTTCACAAGGTGGACAATGAGATGGACCATGATATCAAAAAATGATGGAGGGAAATACATCTCTAGATGACATAGAGTTGTCACCACCTCGGTTTGCAGAGTATCTAGTCCATCCAGATCAATGACCTTCTGAGCAATTGTGTTGAAGAAATAACATAGCCTTATGATTGTCACTCGAACCTTGTTCGGCAAAATACTTCTAATTGCAACAGGTAGCATTTGTGTCATTAGCACATGACAGTCGTGAGACTTCGTGCCAATTAATTTTAAATGTTCCATGGAAACAAGTTTCTTCATGCTTGTGGAGTGACCGGATGGAACTTTCACACCATGTAAGGACTGGTACAGTTCAGTTCTCTCGGACTTAGACAGAGTGTAGCATGCTGGGGAAAGGTACGTCCGGCCTTTATCGGTCTCTATCGGTCTCTATCGGTGCTAACTCGGTCCTGATGTTCATAGCGACCAAGTCACGCCTTGCGTTAACACCATCCTTTGTTTTATCAGCAATGTTCAGTAAGAGACCAATCAAACTGTCACATACATTCTTCTCTACGTGCATGACATCGATGCAATTGCGAACTTCTAAGTGCTCCCAATAAGGTAAGTCCCAAAATATTGACCTCTTTTTCCACATGTTCTTCCTCAATTTACGTCCCTTTCCAAACACAACATTTATATCCTTGACCATATCATACACCTCTTTCCCGCTAAAAGGTCTTGGTACTGAGTCAGCCTCTTTTTTTCCGTCAAATTGTTTCTTCATCTTTGCGGTATGGGTGATGCTTTGGAAGGAACATACGGTGACGCATGTACACAATTTTTCGTGAGTTGTTCAACCACACACTCTCCGTATAATCTAAGCAGTGCGGACACGCTTTGACTCCTTTTATACTCAACCCTGACAGGTTACCAAGGGCAGGAAAATCATTAATGGTGCAGAACAACATGGCGCATAGAGTGAAGTTCTCTCGTTTGTCCGCATCCCATACATGTACCCCTTCATTCCACAGTATTGCAAGATCTTCCACCAATGGGGCTAGGAACACATCAATATCGTTGCCAGGTTGCTTCGGCCCTTGGATAAGTAGTGACATCAAAATATATTTCCGCTTCATACACAGCCAAGGAGGAAGGTTGTACATGCACAGAGTCACGGGCCAGGTGCTATGTCGGCTGCTCATGTTACCAAAAGGATTCATTCCATCTGTACTCAACCCAAACCTTATATTTCTCGGTTCCACACCGAAATCTACAATCATCCTATCGATGTTCCTCCACTGGGCATAATCAGCAACATGTCTTATCATTCCGTCTTTCTTACGCTGCTCGCAGTGCCAACGCATCAATCTTGCATCTTTGCGGTTTGCAAATAAACGCTTCAAACGGGGATTACAGGAAGATACCACATCACCTTAGCAGGAGGTCCTTGCTTCACCTCGATGCCCTTCCCATCATCAAAGTCATTTTTACGCTTGTATCGTGATGCTTTGCACACCGGACAAACATGTAAGGTAGCATACTCTTTACGATACATGATACAATCATTCCGACATGCATGTATTCTTTCTACTTCCATTCCTAATGGACAAAGAATCTTCTTGGCTTGGTAGGTGGTTCTCGGCAACACATTTCCCGTTGGAAGCATGTCCACTAGGAGACCTAATAATGTCGTGAAACTCTTGTCGGACCAACCATTGCTTGCCTTCAATTTTAGCAGTTCTAGAACTGATGACAACCTCGTGTATTGCGGCTTGCAGCCCGGGAACAAATGTTTCTCCGAGTCCTCCATCAAGCCCTCGAATTTACCAAAGTCTCTCTCACTATAGTTCCCTTCTGCATCACGTAACATCTGATCTAGATTGTCATCCTGCGACCTATCCTCATGATCGAAAGAACAGTTCACAACTGGCATATCGTTGTCTCCCTCGACTATGTCATAACTAGCTTCTTGTGTACTCTTCTCTTCACCGTGACTGGTCCAACATTTGTACCCTTTTCTGAAACCCCTTCGAATCAAGTGAGCTTCAATCTGCGCTGAGTTGCTAAACATCTTGAGATTATCACAATCAATACATGGGCAATACATATATTTCATCCCCTTCTTCAACATATCCAGCTCGGCCGCCCTTCTAAAAGCAGACACGCCAGTAATGTACTCTTCACTCACACGGTTCTCAATATACATCCAGCTTCGGTCTATCTACGCTACACAAGTGACAAATGAGTATCAAAAATGATTATTACCCCTACTACTAACCTCTGATCAGATCACTAAGAATGTTAAGTAATTGAGTACTAATCTCTGATCAGATCACTAAGAATGTTAAGTAATTGAGTATACTAACATCTGATCAGATCACTAAGAAGACGGTGATATTTTTTCACCCTCAACTCCCTAAAGTCGGCCGCCTTGCTCCACCGATGCAGCGCAATGAAGACAGATCGGTGTCGACATCCTTCAAGCAAGTACGCCAAGTAATTAATACTACGCAGAATATCACAGAAGGTTCCAACCACAAACGGTCTGTGAAAATGATATATCACAGACGGTTCGTATTAATAACCGTCTGTGAATTATCATCGACGGTTATTAATATTAACCATCTGTGATACAAATAATATCACAGACGGTTCAAATTAATAACCGTCTGTGATTGTTGCCTATCATAGACAGTTCGCATAAATAACCGTCTGTGATAGTCTAAACATTATTACAGACGGTTCTTAACACGAACCGTCTGTGATGTCCATAATATCACAGATGGTTCGAAATACCAACCGTCTGTGATTTATGCGTATCACAGACGGTTCGTATATAGAACCGTCTGTGATAGTCCTTCACAGACGGTTTACACTACAAACCGTCTGTGATAGTTCACTCTGTACGCAAACAAGCAATAAAATAATGTTATCCATGCCCTCTGGAAAGAAGATGAAAACAAGCAAATACAGAGGCAAGCACAACAACACATTCAGATCTATTACAGCTAAGAACGAACCCTTCATGGCACGACGGTGCGGCTGAACAAGACACACTTACGACACTTACGACAAGAGTGTGTTGTCCAGCCGCCCGCCGTGTAGCGACGGAGGCGCTAGCTCACGGCAGTAGCTAACTGAATCATCGCTACTGGCGTACGTGATCCAGAGACCAGAGATGAAGAAAAGAAGTGGGAAGAAGCAGATGGATAGTCGCTCAGCGAAGAAGTCGGCTATGTCGGCTGCTCACCGAAGAATCTGAGAATGTCTTTTTTTGAACTTTTGTAATAAAATTGCCTTGAATTTTGCAGGAAAAAGAAAGATTGTCGGAGTGGACATCACATCTTGGCAGTAGTCGACATCGTCGAGGAACATGCAAATACAGAGGCAAGCACGACAACACATTTAGATCTATTACAGGATAACAAGCTAGTGAACTCTTCATGGAACGATGGTGGAGGTGAACAAGACACACTTACCACACTTACAGCTATATATGCTCACAGTGGATGAACTCACGCGTGACTAGTACCGGTGGAAAGGTAGATGAGGCGTTATTTATAAGGGCCGAGCAGAGGGAGGAACTGCTGCCAGCCATTCGATGTGGAGAGAATGGACGAGTGAGATCGAAATCCTAGGTATACGCCAATTATTGATGACACGTGATTATCACACGCCAATTATTGGTGATATGTGATTATCACAGACGGTTATTAACGTGAACCGTGTGTGATAATAAATATCACAGACGGTTCTTAATACGAGCCGTCTGTGATGTTTCAGTTATCACAGACGGTTCGTATTACTAACCGTCTGTGAAAATTCACAGACGGTTATTAACACGAACCGTCTGTGATCTCTAAAATTATCACAGACGGTTATTAACAGAAACCGTCTGTGATAATTTTAGACATCACAGATGGTTCGTGTTAATAACCGTCTGTGAACTTTCACAGACGGTTAGTAATACGAACCGTCTGTGATGTCTCATTTATCACAGACCGTTCGTGTTAATAACTGTCTGTGAAAATATCACTGACGGTTGCCAGTATAAACCGTCTGTGATAGTTTAATCACAGACGGTTCCGTATGAACCGTCTGTGATGTAGCCGTCCAGTATAGCCTCTTCTGCAGTAGTGACTAGTCATGCAGTATCTTTTATTGTCTCTCAATAAGAAAAACCTGCCTTTTGTTTCACATTCAGTAAATTTATTTTTATCTTATCCCGGCAGCTCAAGCGCGAATGTTAGTGTAATTGTTCACTCTTAATAGTTTATAGTTATTAGTACTTCGTATTGCCTCCTTTTCATAACATAACATAAGCCCCACTCACTCCCAATAATTATATTGGGCTTGTTACTGTACCTATGCCACATCAGCTTTTTTAGTGCGGTAGAAAAGAGAGGGGAAGAGAAGGTGCTTGTTACTCATGTAAGTATGAACAAATATGTTAATAATTTTTTTTGAGACGCACACATATTAATAAATGGCGACACCATGATAAGAAAAGATTTTTTTTCTCAAAAAAGAAAAGAATCTTTGAATTTACATCTGATACAGGCTTGTCCGCACAATCGCAATTCCTAATCGGACAGCCATAACACAAGAAATCCTAGTGGCCCATAATGGCTCAGTTATTTTAAGTTTGGCTACTCTGTTGTTATTTCGAAGTGATTTATTGAGATAACCTTTTCAAAATAATTTATTGGTTTATCAACATTTAATACATTCACATAAACGCTTGCGTTAAGATCGAAATCCATAAGCCACGGCCAAGAACACACCCAATAGTTGGGCCAATAAAGCAGGATCAAAATCGCAATTCCTAATCGGACAAATAAGATGATTTCTCTGTTGTCATTTCGAAGTGATTTATCGGGACAGTCTTTTCAAAATAATTTATCGGTTTATCGATATTTAATTCATTCACATAAACACTCATGTTAAGACTAAAATTCATAAGCCACAGCAAAAACACATCCAATAGCTGGGCCAATAACGCAGGATCCAGCCCATAACAAATAAGCACACAGTAGGGCGGTCTCTTCCTTGCGCCGTGCGCGTGCGCCGCCGCAGCACCTGCTCAGGGCCGTCGCCGGCGGCCTCTGCTCCGTACGTTTCACAAGTTCGCCGGGAGGCAGGTAGCCGACAGCGCGCGATCGGTAGGTCAACCTCTTCGTTTTCCTCTTTTTCTACCCTGGCATTTTGTATCCAAATGGGCAGTTTTCTGTGAGCTGTAGTAGGTAGGGGTAACCACCACATTATCCTCTGCTTAGACGATAAGAAACTACTAAATTGGGAGTAGCAGTGAACTTTCTGAGAATCGGTGAAGAGTGAAAATTTGGTGAATGCGAGTTAAGGGCATCTCCAATGGTCTGAGTCAGTTAGCTATATACATATACACATCAGCATATATCCTATATGGAGGAAAGAGAGTATGCAAAAAAAAACCGAGCCAGCTCTTCCTTAAGCACTAGTCTATAACGCCAAACGAGGCAGCCTCTATAAATTTTGTGTGTGCATGTAAGCATCAAATAGCTATCCTTATAGATAGTTCTTTAGAATGCTAGTTTTAGTGTGTACCATATAAATGATGTGGAAGTCTTATAGTTAGTTACTAGTTAGGGCATCTGTAATGTATATAACCCAAAGGGTCTTAAGGTGGGTCCCATCTAAACCTTAAGACCAACTCTATAGTGTATATAACCCAAGGGGCCTTAAGACGGTCCCACTTGGCAGATAAAGAAAAATTGTATTTTAATGCTTATGGCCAGGTCTTTAGCTTGAGGACCAGTCTTAAGCTTTTTTTGCTTAGGGTCTGCTTAAGGTCACCCCTGTAGTGTATAAGGTTGACCTTAAGGTGGCTTAAGACCTCCTCTTTTCATACACTACAGATGCCCTTAGAACCATTAGAGATGCCCTAATAGTTACGCGACGATTCCTAGAAATCCCCTAAACTTCCGTGCCATGAATTGCGAGCTTTGTTTGTCTAGTAGGAGCAGTTAGTTTGTCAGTGTGTGTATATATATAGACACATATACATATAGATATATACATATACATGTGTGTATATATATATGTGTATGTATATATACATGTATATATACATATAAATATATATAAATATATATAAATATATATATATATACATATAAATATATATATATAAATATAAATATATATATATATACATACATACATATAAATATATATATATATATATATATATAAATATAAATATATATATATATATACATATACATACATACATATATATATATATACATATATATATATATACATACATATATATACATACATACATACATATATATACATACATACATACATATATATATATACATATATATATATATACATACATATATATATATATATACATATATATATATATACATATATATATATATATATATACATATATATATATACATATATATACATATATATATATATATATATATATGAAAAATACCTTTTACTCCCGGGTGTAATTACACCCACCTCTCTCTCTCTCTATATATATATATATATATATATATATATATATATATATATATATATATATATATATATATATATATATATATATATATATATATATATATATATATATATATATATATATATATATATATATATATATATATATATATATATATATATATATATAATAGGCATATACATTTGCATATGTATATATGTATGTATGTATATAGAGCATATCTAATATAAATGATCTTTTCAGTGCAAACATACAAACACCAAGCAAGGTTCATAGATTCACCTTCTACATCTCAAGTCTATGTGGGTGGAATCTTTCAAAACTTAACGCACTTTTACAATAACCCCCGACCTCTTCTCCTCTTTACCCGATCCCACGTCCCCTTAACTCCCTCTGCACGCTTGCACTAGTACTAGCTAGTAGCTGCATGCAGCAGGTTCAATTCGTATTGCAGTGGACGGCTATAGCAGTAGTACTACACATTAAAAATGCAATGCAAGCAAAATAGGACGGCTATTGCACTATCCTTTTTGTTTCTATACTAGGATGGAGTTCAATTAACCCCCTTTGTAACAGATGGTAGAAGATTAGTGACCCGAAAAGTATGCATGACATACTGAAAGTATACGGTAATTTATCACCTGTAGAATTTATGCTCACTAAGGTTATGAGTATTTTGTCTCAATTTGTCATTCTATTACATATACAATTTGTAGTAGGCATGGAATCTGTGACAGGTTGCAGCCAGTAGCCTTGTAAGCTTCTTGTGTGATATGAATAGGTTGCAGTTGCCATCTTCTCCATGGCTTCCATCGCCATTGCGGGCCTGTTTGGAACAGAGGAATTTCACAGGAATTTTGCAGGAATTTTGCAGGAAACAGTTCAATTCCCGCAGGAATCGGGAAAAATTCCCGCATTCCAAACAGGGCCTGCATCTGCAGTGATAATCCTTCGGTTCCTGAAAAGTCAAGCAGGCCTGTTAAACAATGCTCTAGATCGTGTTCAAAATTAATACCACAATATATTTACACCAAGACATACCCTAATACAAATATAAAGAGGGGACCATGATTTACAAGATATTCATTCATCTTGTGAAGACCAGATGTTTTTGACCAGGCAGTGACCAAGGGTTCCCACATATTTTCTATCATGAAATGCCAACATTGATCATTTAAGTATGAAGGATTCCCATATATCACTTAAAAATAACAGCAGTACACATAGCATCACAAGTAGACAAGGAGGAAAAAACAAAAACAACAATAGGAGATTCCTGCATCCAGTACAAGCAAAACCATAAAATATGTATTATAAAAACTATTGTCAAACTGCCTCCCAACAATATTGATCAAACAAATACCACATAACGCGTCAATAGCCTAGAGAAGGTGAAGAAACAATGCAACATTCATAAAAGAAAAAAAAATAGATTCTCAGTTTTCTAGACTAGAAATTCGTACTCGAAGCCCAATCAGTGTAGGACCCCCTGTATCTTACACTTTTTTACGAATCTACAATTGCATGCCTGACAAGTTAAATGACAAATCCAAGACATAAATCCGATAATCAACAGCCTCTCCACACAGCATAAACACCCCCTAGAAACAACATCATAGAGCAACCGACTGCAACCTGTTCATATCACACAAGAAGCTTACAAAGCAGCCGAATAGATTCTAGCAGGAGCGCCCTGTAAGCTCAACAGAGCGCATGAGCTAGCACATACAATTACGCATTCACATCGGAAGTCCAGAACCGGAATACTCCATGATTCTACGGTGGTTGCAGGGCCAATTCTAGTTGCGTATACATTGTTAAGGAGTTAAGGTTTTGATGAACTTTTTTCACCAAGAATTTCAACGAGTGGATAAGGAAAAGTGATGAAGAGCTAAAAAGGCTCACCTCCGCGACCTTGACGACGCTGGCCTACTCGAAGAGTCGGACGAGGCGCTCGCTATCAATGTCGTAGGGCAGATTCCCGACATACACCTTGGACTCCTCTAGTGGCGGTGCGGAGGGTGGAGACGGTGGTGGAGGGTGGCACTGGTCCAGTTGGGGAGGGGTAGCAAAGCCCAAGTGGTGGAGATGGGGCAGCACCGGTCCAGTGGTGTAGGGGGATGGCGGTGCCCTGGTAGTGGAGAGGGGGCGATGTGGGTATAGTGGTGGAGGGGGCATAGTGGTGCCACGCTAGGGGAGGAGCTCGGGTTGGAGGGAGGAGTTGGCGCAAAGTTGGAGGCGCAGGGGTCAAAACGAGGCGGCGGTCGTGGAGGAGGTGGCATCGCTGAGGGCCGGGGGCCGCAACGGGCCGGGTAGGGAACCGTGGGAGGCCGGGAGAGCTGCGGGGGAGGTGGTGGGGGGCCGACGACGTGAGTGGGGAGCCTAGGTCGACGACCACCGCAAACCCTAGAAGTGCCAGGGAGACTGAGTCGCGGGATTGGGGATTGGAGGTGGGGTGGATTCGCAAATGGGGGAAGGTGGTGGGCGGCCGGTGACGCGAGTGGGGAGCTCGGGTAGGCAGCCGGTGGCGCGTCAGGGGGAGACAGTGGCCGGCGCAACCCTAGAAGGGCTGAGGAGACCGTGCGGGGGATTGGGATTGGAAATGGGGTGCTATTTTGCACGGGGAATAGGCGCACGAGGGGTTTTGTGGGAAAAAAAGCCATAAGTGATTGGGGGTTTCCACCCACACGAATGCAAGCTATAGAAGGTAGATTGAACGGCCCTGGTTCGCGTTTGTATATTACCACTGAATAGACCATTTGCACTATATATACTCCCAATATATATATATATATATATATATATATATATATATATATATATATATATATATATATATATATATATATATATATATATATATATATATATATATATATATATATGTGTGTGTGTGTGTGTGTGTGTGTGTGTGTAACACTTGTTTCGTACTCTCGGGAGTATGTATTCCCATAGGTGGAGATGCCATCCAACTACACTAGGTGGATAAACCCCACAAAATTCAAAATTTGATTTATCGGGCTACATGTAAAGAGAGAGTATCTAGTTTTCGGTTATGGCGACCAAGCCAATCGCCTCCGAGATTTGCTTGCCTACATGTCGTTTTATTTTTTGTTACACATTCCTTTGCCAAGCGTCCTGCAACCAATAAGGAGTATACCAATGTTCTTCTGTGGCATCTTACATACTACTTGTTTTCCTTTGTAAAAGGAGTATGATATTAATAGTATTCATCACAAATGGATTATGATACTACTGGTTTTCTTTACAAAAGGAGTAATATATATATATATATATATATATATATATATATATATATATATATATATATATATATATATATATATATATATATATATATATATATATATATATATATATATAGAGGAAAAATACCTTTTACACCCGGGTGTAATTACACCCACCTCTAATATACCACCTAAACAAACTTGAAATACTCCTTTATTACTTTAGGTATATTTGTATACTAATTATAAGATACTCCAATGTGAACCACACGAAAAACTTGTAAAGGAGTCCATAGTTTTTAGCGTATTTTGTAAATACCTTCATATACGCATATAAAAAGGAGTATATAAAAAAAATGTACATACCACTTTTGAAAAATTGTTCATACCACCTAGATGGTCTTAAATACTCGTATACTATATGTATATACCCTCCGTTACGCAAGATACTCCCTACATTACGAGATACGATATAGGGTGTAATTACACCCAGGTGTAGAAAAGAGGTATATATATATATATATATATATATATATATATATATATATATATATATATATATATATATATATATATATATATATATATATATATATATATATATATATATATATATTACTAGCTAGTATTCTCAATAAATGGAGTATGATACTACTTTTGTTCTCAAAAGAAGTACATACTACTAGTTTTTCTTCACAAATGGACGCTGCCGAGGTACCGTCGAGGAGTATATCGGTAAGAAGTATGATACTAATTGTTGCAGTTTTGACCACTCACTACAGTCGCTACATCATGCAGAGTCGATTTACAATTACTCTGAGTCCGGCTACAATCACGTTGTGGCACTCCGACCACGCCTTCTAGCTCCAACCACGTACTCGTAACTTCAGCTGACGAGAGTTACGACCACGTTCACGCTACACTGTGCTCATTTGATCACGTAGTAGGCTCGATCACTGTAATCATAATTCGATTATGACCACGCTGTAGACTCGATCGCCATGGTCGTAAAGCTTACGACCATGTTGAAAATCTAATCGTCGTGGTCGTAATTCGTTTACGACCACGTCTTCTGCTCTACGAACATAATTTATGACCACGTCTTCAGCTCCTGCGAATACCTCCGCTCGATCGCCGTGGTCGTAACTCGTTTATGACCACGTCTGCGAACACGTCAACCTCGATACTCGATAATTTTCACAGAGCCAAAATTGCTCCTTCTTCTCTTCTTTATCTCTCTCCTCTCGTTCGATCTTACCGATTGTTTTGATCACACCAATCGCTTTATCTCGCTCTCTCTCGTTACATTGCTATCCTTTTATATCCGACTCTATGACTACGACACAAAGACAACTACGACTCCGAGACCGACTCGAAAACTGACTCGAACTCGATTTGTACACATATTAAACAGCTAAACCTACTTAAATATAACTAAATAATATTACTAACTCTAACACTAATACTTTAGTACGTCGGCAAGAAGTATATCGGAGATGTTGTCCAATTATCTACAAGAGGCCGACCGGCCGGCGGTGCTGCCACGGAGTGTACATCAGAGGATGTGGAGTTTCTCGGAGAACTACTAGGATGCTTCGCATAGAGATAAAATCACCGATACTATTGGTGTTTTCTTTTGCCCAAGCCAAATTGCGCCACGCTGATTCATTAATTTCTCTGATAAAGCTGGTCAGTGAGTGGGTTGCTCACTGATTGATTTAGTTCACCAACCTCCCTTACCTACCATCGAGTTGGAGAATAGGCTCTTTTCAATTGTAGCCGATGACTTTTAATTATAATATAAATATTTATACAAATAAATTGAATACTGATAAGTACGTCTCTATAAAGTTATCTTGATATGCCGCTTTAAAAAGATGATAGAAAAATCATCTTGTTTATTTGTTCAAAAAACCATAAATTATATATTTAATAAATTTTATTGCAATGTACGAGGAGAAATTTCGATATTTGACACTGAATATGTGCACCTCTCAACTTTTAACCCCCAATTCGCACGCCTTTGAAAATTTAACCCTGTCACTGCGAATTCTTTTGATTCAAGGGATTCTCTTCATTTTCGCAGTGACAAGTGTCAAAATATAAAATAAGAGAAAATGAGGAGAATCCTTTGAATCAAAAGAATTCACAGTGACAGGGTTAAATTTCCAAATGCGTGCGAATTGGGGGTTAAAAATTGAGAAGCGCACATATTTAGTGTCAAATATCGAAATTTCTCATGTACGAGCATGTAAGATATGCTTTCTTGATACCTTTTCCCCTCATGTAAGAGATGCGTGGAACGATGATGGCTACTGGTTGACAAGTATCAACCAGAATTTTTCTCACACTTGCAGTTGGAGGCCCTACCAACTGGAGTAAAAAAATTGCACCACCAAACATGCAACATAGCAGAGTACAACATGGATAATGCATTATTAATGTAGAGTTGTCTGCAAAAAAAAAAAAAGGTGTAACACGCTGTGCTTATTTAGAAAGCCAATCTAGGCCTGAAGCTGTAAGTATAATTGTTTTCTCCGTTTTTTCTAAGAAAAAAAATATCCAAAGCAATACTGATGTGGTATGTTGTGTATTTTCCAAATAAAATGTTAAACAAAAAAGTAGAAGAAAAGGTAGGTTCAACAGATGGTGGGGCCCAGTCACCAAACAAAGTGTTGAAATTGCAGCAGTAGCCCGTGTTTGGTTGGTTTGACTCTTCTTTTACGGGTGTAATCGAACCAGATATGAAGTGATATGTCTATTCTCTATTTTATTTTATATTTTTTAAGTTGAAGTCGGATATAGATAACACTAGATACTTATTTCTCTATTCAATATTCTTCTATAAACTTTTGAACATCAATCAAACAAAAATTATCTGCTTCTTTATACAAGACATTACACAATAGGGTATAATCAGAGTGAGCACAAAAAACTAATCGCTTAGATGTCAAAAGATGACCACTTAATATTCTCTACCTATTTAAATATAATAATCTGTCTATATATTATCTTGTACCTAAGAAAAATCATAACATATTTTTTTCATATTACTTGATATACAAATATATATAGATAGATATCATTTATTCTATATTTTTCTATATTTGTTTTAGACTTAGAATTGAATATGGATAGTATTAGATATCTACTTATCTCTTCTGTATTTGTTATACGAGTCTACAGTCGGTGAGTAGGATGGAAATTATTCCCTTGTTTGCAGCTGCTTCTTTGGTGGTTAAAGGATTCGTTAGTTGAAGATGCCAGGGAGATGGTTTCCTCTCTTACAGACCTCCCCCTTCTGCATAGCCTTGAATTTGAGAACATCACCAAGCAAAACGGCTGGGAAGGAAAAGGCTTCCTCTAGATCCCAAGGAGGCCTCGGTTTTTTCAGGAATTTAGGTTAGTTTCTTCTCTTTTCTTTTCTTTCTGAAGTATCATCGTGGTTCACAAGTTCTGCCAAGAATTGGAAACCTAGTTGTGTTTGCCCCCCTTTCCTTCCTAGAATCTCTGGTAAATGGGTTATTGGTAAGAGGTGGCTTTGTCCTTTAGCTGAGATTGAGTGCGAATTGCAGAGCCAGGTTTAATATACTAGGGTTTGGTTAGCTTTCAATCTTTCAAGGGCAATTTCGATTTTGTTTTAGTTTTGGGGGCAAAGTAATTACAGCATCCTTCCAGTTCCATTCTTGTTCTCTAGTAATTAATCTATTGTTGTTTCTACTAGGCAGGTTGATTCTTGGAATGTCATGGGTGTAAAATTGGGTGCAGTAAGGCCAATAAATTGGGGATTTTTCACATATATGCAGGCATAGGTGTTTAGTTCTCCATGATGCTATCATTTCCCTCACCAAAATAGCACTAAGCTTTGTGAGGTCCTTGATTCGAGTGTTCTGTGACAAGACTTGGATGGGTACGGTGTTCATTTGTTGACTGTTGTTCAGGGCATTGTTGGTGTCCACTTCCATTTTGCAAACCGAAACGAGTATGCGTCGTGTCCGAGTCTCATCCCACCAGTCTCCAGTCCACAAGCTCGGTGATGCGCAGATGAAACTGACGCCCAAATTCCGGTTTGCCACAACCTCTGCATTGCCATCGCCGAAGCCATCCTCAGGTTTGGAGCAATCGTCATGGGAGACACCCCTCATACCTGGTCTCCCGGACGATGCTGCGCTCAATTGCCTCCTCCGGCTACCTGTTGAGGCCCATGATGCCTGCAGGCTTGTGTGTCGCCGGTGGCATCACCTCCTGGCCGACAAGGCTCGGTTCTTCATGCAAAGAAAGGCGATGGGCTTCCGGTCGCCATGGTTGTTCACCCTGGCATTCCACCGTTGCACAGGTAAGATACAGTGGAAGGTGCTGGACCTGAACTACTTAACTTGGCACACAATTCCCACCATGCCGTGCCGGGACCGGGCTTGCCCCCGTGGGTTTGGTTGCGTTGCTATCCCCAGCGATGGCACCCTTCTTGTTTGCGGTGGGCTTGTCTCTGATATGGATTGCCCATTACACTTGGTCCTCAAGTATGATGTTTACAAGAACCGCTGGACGGTGATGACTCGGATGCTAGCTGCGCGGTCTTTCTTTGCTGGTGGTGTGATTGATGGACGGGTTTATGTTGCTGGAGGTTATAGCGCTGACCAGTTTGAGCTCAATTCAGCGGAGGTTCTTGATCCGGTTAAGGGTGTTTGGCAACCAGTTGCTAGTATGGGCATGAACATGGCTTCATCTGATTCTGCTGTCATCGATGGTAGGCTTTATGTAACTGAAGGGTGTGCATGGCCTTTCTTCTCCTCGCCGAGAGGACAGGTGTATGATCCAAAGATTAACCGCTGGGAGGCAATGCCAGTTGGAATGCGTGAAGGGTGGACGGGATTAAGTGTGGTCATTGACGAACGTTTGTTTGTCATTTCAGAATATGAGAGGATGAAGGTTAAAATCTATGATCCAGAGACAGACTCCTGGGATTCCGTCAATGGCCCTCCTATGCCTGAGCGAATTATGAAACCTTTCTCTGTGAGTTATCTGGACCACAAGATAGTTGTTGTTGGCCGAGGTCTCCATGTGGCGATTGGCCACGTCAAGAAGCAACCTGGCAGCAGTTCTGATAGTAGGAATTCGAGCTACTTGATTCATTGGCAAGATGTGGATGTTCCTAGGGAATTCAGCGATCTGACACCTTCGAGCAGTCAGATTTTGCATGCTTAACTGCTCCTAAAGCCCTGATAATCTGCAAAAAGACCACAACTGATCAGCCTTGTGCTGCATTTGATTTGGTCAACTATATAAACTTCCCTTTCGAGCTGTACAACTGTTGTATTATGTATATTAGACTCTTTCCCATGCTGTTCTATGGTCTGCAAATGTTTTATCCGTAAATAAATAAATTGAAACATTACTGTAAGTAGTAAATGTTTGTTGGTACTTCACAAAATTGCTGTATTTTGCTCTTTGCACTGGTATGGCTTGTTGCAGAGTGATGCACGCTGCTAGATTTTGCAGCATTTTGTCAAGAACCTGTTACCTGGTCAGATAAATCTGTCTACAGTCTTCCTTTGTAGCAGATAAAAGGATCCATTCATCACCAAAAAGAAAAGGATCCATGAATTGTTTGTAGGACATAGTATAATTGTGCTTATGTTACAAGTGGTAACAGATAAAGTTCTGTAAAATAGCTCTTCTGCTATCAAAATTCAGAGCTGTAGTTGGCGTTGGACTATATATATGCTGCTATAGAGTATTGATGCTTGTAGTTCTAGATCAGTTCTGCAGAACCTTGGAGTTGATTCTGGGGACCAGTGTTGTGGCATTCTGCTCTCCTGAACTGAACACTAATGTTGATTTTTGAGGCCAGTGATGTATTCTGCTCCCCTAATGTTAGTCAGTAACAACTACAACTAGAAGAGTTCAGGGGCCCAACTCTGAAGTAAGCAACTAAGCATCATACAGTACTTGGCATCTAATGGAAAGATCAATGCTTTCAAAAATAAAAAGAATAGAGAGATCGAAATCACATCCTTTCACAATGGAAGGAAGATGCCTATCCACTCATGCAGGGGTCTTTACAGCGAAACACCCCAGCTACTAGTCTACTCAACAGATGTGTAGGCACTATACACCACAAATGCTTGTCCAGGACAGTACAAGAATCCAATCCAAATGTCGTCTTGTGGCCATCATCAAGTCAACTAAAATGTTTGAATCCATTTCAAACATTGAGACAATGGAAATTTGTTGTCGAAGTATAAGTAAATTGTTCATCTTTTCTCACCAGTTTAATCTTTTGGATGAACTAATTGGTGTATTAGAGCCGAAAGTTCTTAGGTTCAGGACTTGGCTGGCGCAATTAAAAAAATAATTGCAACACACTTTTATTCCACGTCTTAGGCCTGAGAGAGCCTACACGTAAGGAGGAGTGTTGAAGTATAAGTGAATTGCTTATTTTTCCCCATCAGCTAAATTTTTAAGTGAACTAATTGATGTATGCAACTTAATACTTTTTACAATTGGCTCCCTGTAAATCAGTTAGTCATTGATGATAACAATTTGGTCAAAAAAAAAGAAGTCATTGATACACAGAAGTGGCTTAATCAGTTCAACCCAAAATAACCAGTCTTTTTTTAAGGAAAATTCATAATATACCACTTCAAAGAGTGGCATAGCTTAGGATACCACTCCGAAGATTTCCCTCCATAATATACCAATCTAAATATATTTATATTCATTTTCACTATTTTTTTTGTAATTACTGCTTTTACCAACCTTTTGAGCTATGAGAAAAATCGTTTTTGTCCCTTTAGGCCTAAACCAGGCGTCAGTCGCTCCCGCCCTCTGCTATTCTCCATTCCTAAATATGTTGTAAGCTATTTATTGACTAGTGTGTAATGGTTCATTGGTTTCATGACTCAAATGGAATTAATTATATGAACTTTTAGTGTGAGATGACTTGAGTAAAAAAATTATTCATTTTTTTAGCATAATAATGCATACAACATAATGATGTATACGACAGGATGTTAACAACAAGCACACTAGTGCACATAACGACTTAAACAAATCATGCAAAGTTAACATCAACTGCACTCGAGTGCATATCCCTTCAATCTAATGGTCATGTAAAAACGAACTAGTGTAGAGCATCTTTCACAAGTTTGCAAGGGCCTAGTTCAAACTTAGGCCTAAAGGGGCAAAAATGATATTTTCCACAATGGAAAAGATAGAAAAGGCAAGAAAATAGCCGAAATGCCATTATGTAAATCTAAATTTCTTTAGAGTAGTATATCATGAAGTGAAATATTTAGAGTGGTATCGTAAGCAATGCCACTCTTTGGAGTTGTATAGTATGGATTTTCCTTTTTTTCCTTTCGCACACAAAAAAGAAAAATATGCCTTTTTTTGGGTTGCGGTTGATGACTTTTGACTATGTTTTTTTAGACGGTGGAGACACTGACATGAATGACACATACCTCAGTGGACTCAGGAAACTGTTTGGAGAAGTAGCGTCAGGAATTCACTCGAAGAAGCCTCCACCGAAAACAAAAACCAAAAAACAGGGTCAGAATTCCAGAAATCAAAGCAGTAGCAATGGAGGTGCTCTACTTGCTAGCCTCCTTGACCACCACCCTCTTCACTCCATCTTTCATTCCCTGCTGCTGCTCCTCCGTTTCCTTCTCCCCTTCCCTCACCACCCAACCCCTGGCACCGCCTCTGCAGCTGTGCTGCTCTACGAGGGCCGAGTCCGACACTCGTGCTGGTGGCGCATGTCTTCAAGTATCCCATACGCTACGCCCAGGGGTGGGAAATATATATGAATTATCCGTATTATTCAATTATCGTATTCGATAGGATACGAATATAGTATATATTTTTTTATCCAATTAACAATTTTTCTCCTATTTGTATTCGCATAAAAATATAGATACGAATATGATATAGACTTTTACTATCTAAAATGTTATTTTATCTGGATTATTCATATTCGACAAAGCAATATAGAAATTTTATTGCAATATGACTAATTAATTGGACAAGTTTTTTTAATTCAATATTAATTTGTGTTTCTTTAGGTGAAATAAATGAATTAAAATCATTAAGTATGGATGTACAAGTATAAAATGCCATTAATATCTTCATACTAGATAAGTTATGAGAATATCCAGATTCCACCGAATTGAGTAGATATTCGATTCGAATTCGTATTCATTATAATATTTGATTCGTATTCGTATTCAAAAATATTCTAATTCATATTTATTCATACAATACGAATATGATAAGTGCATTATTCTATTTGTATTTAATCCGTTTTCACCCCTAACTATACCCTCATCGACCTCGACCTCCTCAGGGGCGGATTTAATGGTATTCCTGGGTATTCCCAGGAATGCCCAACTTTTTTGGTGTAATCTTTAGTATATATATATGTATACTTATATATATATAAATGTATGTATACTTATATATATATAAATGTATGTATACTTATATATATAAATGTATAATGATGCATTTTGTGATATTTTCGCTATTCTAGCCCACAGCGGCCCAAAAAATAGCCTATTGGCCTGGTTCCCATCCTCTCCGAGCTACGGCGACTGCCTCCCGATTCCTGAATCCCAATTCCCAAACCCTAGCTGCGGGCCATTCCGATTCCTGCGGCTGTTCGACACTTCGGCGCCTGACTCATTTTGTGTCAAGAATAAAATCAAAATTCCCGATATGGACACATTCTACAGGCCTGTAGGAAGAGATAGGAGGTTCTTTATCAAGATCAAGAATCTCCATTGTTTCCGTGTTGACATGTTCTTAAGTGTCATTGATAGGTAGCTTCTGAAGCTTAATGAAAGGTTTGATGAGGTAAACACAGAATTGCTTATTTGCATGGCTTCATTCAGTCCTATCGATTCATTTGCTGCTTTTGACAAAGATAAATTGGTTAAGCTTGCTGGATTTTATCCTAAGGATTTCTCAAGCTTAGAGTTGATCCATCTTCCTCCTCAACTCAATTTGTACATTACTGATATGCGCACTGATGAAAGGTTTAGAAATGTGAGAAGTCTTGCTGAGCTTTCCATTAAGCTTGTTGAAACAAAGAAGCATCTTAGACATGAAGTTGTTTACAGGCTTCTCAAATTGGTGTTAGTGCTTCCAGTAGCAACTGCAAGTGTTGAAAGAGTCTTTTCTGTCATGAATTATGTGAAGAACAAATTGAGAAATAAGATTGGAGATCAATACTTGAATGATTGCTTGGTTACATTTATTGAGCGGGAGTTCTTTCTACAAGTTAAGGACAAAGACATCATCAACCGCTTCCAAGCCATGAAGAATCGCAAGGTTAAAGCAACATTATAGTATTTTGTAAGTTCTCTTTATTACTTATTAGTTTGTTTCATGCATATCTTAGAGCTGAACAATTTGTTATTTGACTATTTTTGTGACTTTAATTATCGATAACGTACTACTCTGAACTATATTTTAAATCTATGGATTAGATTTTTTTATGTGAGAGTGGGAATACCCAAGGTTGAAATTCTAGCTCCGCCACTGGACCTCCTCCCCCTCCCTGGCCACCTCTCGGCCGTAGATGCCCGCCACAGCGCCTCCACCTCCGGCCCCGTGTAAGTCCATGTTCCAACTCTCCAAGGCGCTTTCCTTGTGGAAATTTAGCACCTTTCTTGTAAAGAATCGTGCCTTTTTTTCTTCTTTACAATCAAAAGTGGAGTCTTTTTCGTGTTGTACAGATTCAAGAGCAGAACAATTCATATCAGAACTCATTTTTTGTGTTGTAATAATCGTTCTTGTGAAATATTTTTGAGGTAAAATTCTTGCGAAAATATTCTGGTAACAGTCAAAATCTGATGTTCTTTCTTCGATGAAGGCATCTCCTGATGACACCGAAGAGCGTGGGGTACGAGCAGAACCCGCTCAGCATCTACTACTGCGACGACTCGGCAGCACAAGAACAGGATGGAGACCTCAAGTTGTGCATTGCTGAGGTGAGAGCTGCGTATTCGATTTGTTTTGATAAGTTCTTTGCACTGTTCTAAGCTTTTAGTATTGGTTTCAGGTCACAAATACCCCCGAGGCGAGAGGGTGATGTTTACCTTCCAACCGGGTTCTGATCTCGTTGCGAAACCTTTACATGTCAGCCCTTTCCTGGTATGGCCTCGGCTAAGAATTAACATGTGGTCTAATACAATAAGGTCATGTCTATTTTGACAATGTCGTGTGATGAATCATGAATCCTTTAAGGAAAAACTGATGTAATTGGAGTAGGAAGATTACTTTCTCTGCTCTATTTTCTTCGAACGGAACTCCTTTATTTTTTTGGCTCAATCCAGTTGCATATGGAGTCTCTGTTCCCCATACTGGACACAGTGTACTTATCACTTGAAGTAAAGCTCCATTCCATCTGATCCCGATCTCCACTCATCTGTGCATTATCGTTAGACTCCCAAATTAACGCCAGCTCTTCACAGGTTGGTTTATCTTTTACTTTCATAAATGATAATTGATAAAGGTCCGCATTGTAGGATATGGTGAATCCACATGGATCACATAATACAATGCCATGAACTGCAAACGGTTTGAAAGGCTTTTCTTCTGGATATCATATTAGGTAGCGCTCAAGCAGTAGATGGTATAGTCCATTGATATCATAGCAAAAAAAATTGAAGAGCATGGCATTTCATGATCCTTGTCTAACAAGATTATCTTTGCTGCAATCGAGATCAAGGTTTGTAAATTACGGGAGGTAGAAGTAAAATTTTGGCTAGAGCTTGGTTTCAGATCTTAAGCTACTATATCTTTCTACTTGCAACTCAAGAAGACTGAAAACTTCTGATCTTCGGCTTATTTCTATGTCTAGGCCTAGTTCTTCACATATCCCTAGTGGTTGATCGGTTTGTGTAGTGACTGGTTTCTAGCGGATCTTGAGACAACTTTCTTTAATGTGTCATTTTGTTGGAATAGGGAAATTCAAACCAGGAATTAACTAGGATTTGGAAGCTGTTCATGCATCGGTTGTCTCAAAACTTGATTTAGGATTAAGACCAAATTACTTGCAACTTGGCATGGCTTTATATCAAGCTGGTCCAAGTGACTATGCGGCTGTTCCCTTCAGGAGCATGCTCATTACTAAGAGCGTAGCAAATCTAGATAATCTTGGTTGAGACTAAAAAATAGGGGACAGCTTGTTTCAGATCTTAAACAAACATTTTTTTTACATAACCTGCAGTTTCTTCAATTGCGTCAATTTTATACATTTTCCTGTTTACATGCGTTGGCTGCTTGTAATTCTTGATTAGGATTGCGGTAAATTGTTCGTGGCTTGGCATAGCTCTGAATCAAATCCTTTGCTTCAAGCAACTAAGCTCTTGCCATTCAAGATTGTGCTTGTTACTGAGCTAAAATCATCTAGTGACGACTGATGACTGACATGTGATCGCCAACTTGTCAGCTGCACTCAGAACTGATTCTTGCCTGAAGTTTAGTAGTTGATGCTTGAGGTTAAACAAGCTTATGTAATCTTACTGGTGCTACTCTGCTCCTCTCCAGGCCCTCAGGCTTCGGCTGAAGAACGTCAAATTTCTGGACCATCCAAGATACCTGAACCTGAATTACAGGGACAAAGCTCTGAAACGTGATCTCGAGATCCGTTCCTCTTTCAGCTTCCTTCAGAAACAGAAAGTGAACAACCAAAGAAGAAGTGCAGCCGATGAAACGATTGAAAACTCAGATCGTCAAGATTACAAGGGCGAAGGAATTGTCACGAAGAGGTGGTGCGAATGGAGGGATGCTCAATGGCCATGGTCATGACAACAAGAAAAGAGACCATTTGTGTTCAGTGAACTGCTGTTAGTTCCTTTCCTGTACAGTAGAACATCACGAGCCATTTGTATGATGCATTTGCACGCACAGCTAGCTGCAAGCGCGTGACAATTGACATTGTTTATCGCATGTTTACCATTAAAGAAGAGATTATTTGATACATGTTTATCCTGAAGAAGCATGTTCCTCACTATATAGGACAAGTTTTTGACCAAATACCAAGCGTATTCTCTTGTGTCATTTTGAATGTTCAGACAAGAGGGGAAAAGTGCTGGTACTGAGACAAGTGCTACATGTTCTGGCTGCAATTTCAATCCCATGCGTGTGCACGATTGCTGCGAGATAAAAGTGTGAGATTCTTAGCAGCCAGCCGGGCAAGAGTCTTCTATGCGTTGTTTTGTTGAGTCAATATTTTTGTGCTGAGAGAAGCTTAATTTCGTTCCTGAAGAGGCTTAGTTTCGTTAGTTTTGCGCCTCCTGACAAATCCATTGCTATCAATTTGTTCGTTCCACACGGGCTGCCTAACGCCCGACATGTATCCATCGATCGAGATACGATGGGTGCCTGTGCTGTCCATCCAACAGAATCTCAGGATTTCGTTGCCAATCTTCAGGTTGGCTTTTAATAGATTCAGTGCAGCGAAGTCACAGATGGCTCCTTTGCGATATCGAACTTTGCAGCGAAAATTACATAGATTTACATCACCTGCACATTGGATTTTTCGCCGGTGCATGATGTTACGTGCATTCTTTGCATTCCCCGAAGCTTCGATCATGTTCTTTTCAGCTTTTGACTTCTGCTTTTGACCTGAAGCTTTTGCTTCTGGTTTTTGTTGCCAGAATGCCATCCCAAGCACGCACGAGGAAGAGAATGCTCTGCACTAGAGGTCTAAATGCCGAGGTGTTGTGCATTAGGAGCAGCCCTTCACCGTCCGATCAAAATCCAAGGGTTCAGATTAGATGCCATAGCACCACCGCTACATGGCTGCAACTTGCCACACTTGAATTAGCCGAGTTTGACTTTTGCACGCCGGTGTTTGGTTCATCGTCACTCCTGTGATGTGCCACATTTTTTAGCCCTATGTCCTACATGTCATAGATGCATATTCTAGTTAGGTTTTGATATGCTTACTACTGTGGCCTGTGGCTAATAAATTCTGCTCCACAAAAATTGCAGCATGCCGTACTTTGCCAAAAATTTGACAAAGTGGTTATAAGTATATCATTTAATAAAAGTATGTATATTTATTTCTCATTGATTTTTCCTAGATTTAATGTTACTTTGGTTTGTACGTACAGTAGATTGTAGATAAACATTGCGAAAGGGAGGATCCTTAAGTTGTACTCCCTCCAATCACAAATACATATCATTTTAGACATAAGTGTAGTCAAAATGTTAAAACTTGATCATTAATATATTTTTAAATATTTAAATTGGATATACAAAAATTATATATAGAGATTTTCTAAAAAGACACTTTCATAATATTATAATATTTTATATATATATATATATATTATAATATAAATTAGTAATTAAAATTATGTTTTAAACATCTTGAGCAAGTTTAATAGTATAGATAGCTGCTACCTCCAATACATTTCCATGTCATCAAAAGGTAAGATGCAGCCAATTCATACAATAAGCTGGCTATAAGTTGTCTCTACAAGAGCTCTCAATCATTTAATACATACATGGGTATTGGTTATTTAATACATGCATGGTATAGCAGTTAGTTCTATTGGTACATGCATGGATAACGCCTCTTTTCTTGTGCTATAGCCTGACTCTTGCATGGGAGCCGGCTTGGCTCTCTCTCTCCTTTTCTCTCCCCTCCACATAGGACTATGCTGACATGGATTCCCTTAGGGCGTCTCCAACAGCTGGCTATTTAGTTAGCTAGATCTGATGTGGCAAGGAAAAAGTAGGAGAGAGAGAGTAGTCACTAGCGACGAGCAAATAGCTGATCTATTTCACGTAGTCCAAGAACATGAGAGAGGAGCATGTGGGTCCAACAGTATAAAATAGTCTTTGCTTTTGTCTCTCACCTCCACGTCAGCTGACTATATAGCTAGTACTAGCTATTACCATTGCGGACGCCCTAGCACAATTAGCCTTATTAAACTTGCTCTTATCGATGGCTAGTTGGCTACCGCCGCTACGTGTATTTATGACCGAAAGGAGCGGTGCTAATTTTAGTCGTGCAGCATTGACGAATCCCGTTCGCTCGCACGAGATGGACGTCGTCAAAGATACACGTGGTTAGCTTTACCCGTTCTCTCTCTCTTCTCTCTCTCGCGCATATTTTCCACGTGCGAGAAAAAACGTGAGAAGAGCGAGTCCAGCACTGGGCCGCAGCCTACCATTCTTTCCTTCCTTCGGTAAAGTCACGTGATGCAATTGCGTTCTCTCTCCTTCCCGAAAAAGAAAACAAAGCTAGAAAAAGGTGCTGCCATATTTACATCTAATATTCGTACTTTGCACATTAGAAATCGTGGCGATCTGGCACGGCCACCGGCTATACGACTTGTTGCGCCATTAACGGAGAAATTACCCCGACGGCACTGATGGTCAAAAAGACGAGCGATATGTGGGTCTGGGGAAGGTTGTTTGAAGAAATAGGGTAACACTTCAAAAGAGTTCTCAAAACTTTTTTCTTTAAAAAAATGGTGTGTATAGGTATTATTTGGATGTTTATTCCTAATAATCATCCAAATTTCGGACCGTTGGATTAGAGATCCAACGGTATCTTTTTTCTGGAGGGGGGAGATTTTTTTTGGAGGGGGTGGGGAGAATTCGTAACCGTTAGATCTCTAATCCAACGGTCATAAATCTAGATGATAGTTAGAAAGAAAACATCCAGATGATGTTTATCAATACCCTTAAAAAATATATTAGATCTACCGTTTTAGCGAAATGCACTCAAAACATTAAACTTTGAACCGAACTGTACAGATCGATTTTTAACTGGTCGCCGGCCACTTCTCTAGCAATTGTACTGTTATTTTTACCACTGACAACGGTAGGTGTAACAGCCCTATTTTTGGGAACATAGTCGTTGTACTTTTCGCAACAGTCCAGATGTTCAGTTGCTGATAAAAAGAGTATCATGTTTACTCATGATAATTTAAAAATAGTTGATTTGAGTAAAATATGATTTAACGTTCAACTTTAGAAACTATAAGAGCGTTCAACTCTAAAAATTAACTTACATTCAGAAGAATCGAAGAAATTCCCACATGAACACTTGAGTACGGTCGTAGCCTTAACACTAGAGCTTGTAGCATTCTTTTCAATGCCTTTACAATGCTTAGTTTCGATGCTTTTTCTTACTCCAGAAGTATGAACCCTTCAGCACTAAGGTACCCTCTGTTGTTAGGGATAACATTTCCCTTCTGGCGAGTGCACACTCCATATAAGGGGCAGAGACCTTTCGGATCCCTCCCGAGCAGTGAATCCTATAGGTTCACTTTCATTACTTTTTAACCAGGCAATGACCCCACAGGCCATCTCTAAACTAACTACGATTGCACAAGAGTCCACATCAAAATCAAGCAAAATAACTAGTCAGGTCCGCCCCATATTAGACTTGTGGTTGCATGATTGGGTGTAGAAATAAATGCATACGGATTCGATCCTTAATCAACTTAGGCGAGACCAACCAACAAACCCAAACATGGTGTTATCTCTGCACTGGTCTCATATCCACCACTCACCCAAGTCTCCATCTTTCTATAAAAATGTTCCCTATTTCCATTGGTAGCCCACGTTACCACCACCATTATTATGTTTCAAGTTTCAGTTGGTAATGTTTGTGTCGTATTTACTCTTACCTCTAGAGCATATCTAAGCACAATCGTAATATGGCAATATTACTATTATGAGTATCCTATGGTGACAAATGCAAGGTATTATCAAAGATGGGACATAAGAGGTATCAACTGTATGGTATAGCTAGGCAATCTACATAAACAGCAGTGGCAAGCATGCACTTGTATTTGAAAGCAAAATATTGCATTTGAAAAGTATGTTTAACATGATCGATATAAGGACTTGCCTCTTTATCCAAGGTTATTGATCACTTCACTATAAGCTTTAGGTTCACACCAACTGTTTTGATTGCCCCTGTAGCTCTTCCATTAATCAGCTTATTGTATTCAGATTCTAGCGTAAAAGAGCAAATACAAATAAGTTCCTACTTTGCATAATGCAAGTGGGAATAAAATACAATAAAATAATCGAAAAGACATAAAGAAAGTGGGTTTATGCGAATAGAGTTTTAAGTGATGCTTGGTTTGGCTGGATGGAGTTGAAAATAGGCCAGATGTGTTCAAGATGGTCAAGTATATATATGTTAAACGGGTTTCTATGAATATAACAGGTTTGAACAGTATTGGGCCTGGGTTTGAAATAGCATTTGGGCTGGTTATGGTTTTATCAGAGTCTGGGATAATGAAACGGAGTTCAAAATGGGCTTCACGAGGTCAAAATGGAAATAAACATATCTTTTGGGTTTCTCTGTGAACAATAACGGATTATTACTATTCATTGCAAGTCGGATACCGAAGTTGCGGTAGCGATGGCGAGTTACTAGTTGGAGGGACAAGAGGAGAGGCTGGATAGCGAATTGGACACTAATGCAGTTTACTGGAAGGTTGGTGAGCTTTTATAGCCGCGGTATGGCGGGGGGAGCAGTGGAGCAGCTAGCTCGGGTGGCGGTGCATGCTGTAGGGAGTGAGCACTGGGGTCTTCGCGGCGGTGGTCGATAGGCAAGGTGGCACCCTAGGGCTCGTCGATTCTCTTAGTAGTAGTGAGCTCACGCGAGTGGTGGTCAAGAAGTGCAGCATGCAGTGGTCGGCCAAGAGAGAGCGGAATGCAGGGGCAATAGCGAGGAGGGGCAAGGCTACCAAGGTGCGTGGCCGGGGTGATGGGACGTCATTGAATGAAGGTTGTCAGAGCTCAGTACGACAGTTTGACGAAGACGGGTTGTCAGGGCTTGGTACAACAGTTTGACAAAGATGACAGCAGCGAGCAAAGGTTATGGCAGCAAGTGGAATCGAGCTGGGTGGAAAGAGGAGACATGGGAAGGCGGCTTTTGAAAGGGCGCCAAAGACCAAAAGAGGTGGAAAGCCCAAAAAGGAAAGGCAAAAAAGGTTAACATTTTTTGAATTGCGAAAGTTTTCAAGTTTAACTGAAATTAAAGAAAACTCAAAATTTTCAAATTTTCTGGGTCGTTGCAGTAGGTCTGCATAGTTCAGGATCTAATTCTATACGCATGTCTCCACCTAATCGCCAACGTGACAAATTAATAAAAAGAATAGCTTTCTCTGGATTCACCATGGGCAGTTGAAAGTTGAATTGATTAAAGACATTCTGCCGAGAAAACGATTGACAACTCTTGACAAGAAAGTAGTACACTAGAGCAAAGAAATCTTGAGATCTGCAGGATTCGTACGTCCGAAGTTAGGTAGAGAACGAATAGGGCATTTGTAATGTCACAATGAACACGCATGAAACGCATATATGTGCAAGATCTTCCATTTCTCCAACGTGTAATGTAGGATGTTAAATAATAAAAGTTTGCAAGTAACAGGTCCGGCCATGTGATGCATGCTTAGTTGCATACATTTGCGTATTCATATGTACGGCAATATTACTAGCTAGGAGTCAAAAGTAGATTTGGCACTGTTACACACTATATTTATAAAAATAGCAATATGTCCAACCGTATTTGTAAAAATATCATTTTTGCCGTCCGGTGGGTAGGCGGCAGCGCGGAGGAGGCGACACGTGGTGGGACCGGCGGTGGCAAGCGCATGCCGCCCCCCCACCAGACGACAGGTAGCCTACCGCCCGATGGGCAGATGGTAGGCTTGCTTACCGTCTGGTGAGGGGTAGCACCTGCCTAATTTTTTTGTTTAGTATTTATTTGAATTTTTAAATATATTAAATGAGCTTAAAAAATTATAAAAATTTATGTACAACCTACCAACATAACATATCTCACAGTGTAATTTTATCCATTGCGAATCTTCCTCAAAAATTCATAAAATTTTGACATATTTATGAGTTTTTACATGTAGCAAATGAGCTCAAAAAATTATGAAATTTTATGTGAAACCTTCTAACATAGTCATAGTTATTGTCTTTTTTTTTTTGGGAATTTTACATGATCCAAATTTATCACATTTATTCGGGTTAACTTAATAATGAATTACAAACATTTCAATTTTTTTACAATTTTATACATTAGAAATTTGTACAATTAAAAGTAATTATAGTTGTACAAAAAATGCATCACACTGGATGCAATATGGCTTACTTATCTAAGCCACTGTTATCTTCTCGTCGTGTCTGCCTCCCTGTATGTGACCTTGTCTTCCGTTGCGCACGAGCATATTCCATTTGGTATGTCAGTTGGTCTGGAGGTTGCATCTTGGGTCGGAGGAGGTATAGAGACCGTTCTATCTGCTTAGTGGCCGGCGGTGTCGCGTTGTGGACGTATGGAGACCGTTCTATCTCCACAGTTGTAGGAGCATGTAGCAGATAGCCAGATTGGGAATACCAGTAGTGGCTCGTTGGCAAGCGTCACATAACTCCCGATACGTGGCGCACAAAACCGCTGATCCCCAACTATACTGAGGCATCGCCCTAAACTCTGCGTCCAAGTGCGGGGGACGCCACGAGCACTCTCCGGGATAGGCCGGCTGAACCGGTTCGCCAGCCTCTCCTTCTAGTCGGCTGGTGCGGGGGCTAAAACAAGTGTGTCACCCCCGAGAGGGAGATTGTCGTAGGGGTGGCCCCCCACCTAAACCCAGCAGGCCTGGTAGGAAGTTATAAGGCCCAGAATAGGCCACGTGTAATGACACAAATACCCCTGAGAGGGATTATCAGCTGTAAGGGCATAATTGTAAAAGCACTCCCCATGTATATATATATAGAATACCGGCCATGGGGAAGGGGCAGGCCATTACGCTCATCTCCATCACTCTCCACTACCATCTCTCTCTCTGTTTGGCCTGTAGCCACAACAGTTGGCGCCGTCCGTGGGGAGGACAAGGACAAGCCTGAAGACCGAAGAAGAAGGATGGCACCGAAAAAAGCTTCGTCAGCGGTGGCGAAGAGAAAGAAGGCGGCCGGGCCGGAGCGTCGTATTAGTACCAGGGCTTCGGCATCGGCAGCGGCGAGTGCGGGTGGCGACGCAGGCGGGGTGGCCGAGGACGTCGACGTTCGCGCGGTGACGACCAACCCCGTCACCGGCACCGCGACGACCAACCTCGTCACCGGCACCGCGACGACCAACCCCGTCACCGGCACCACGACGACCCACCCCGTCGCCGGCGTTGCGGTGGCGAACCCGGCGGTCGAAGACGTCGACGCTGGTGCGGTGACAATCGACCCCGCCGACGCAACGACAGCCGACCTCGCCGCCCCCGCCGCGACCCTCGCCGGCAGCGCGGACCGGGCAGCGTCTGGTTACGCTCCGCTAGAGTCAGGGCAAGCTCGCCTTTTTCCTTCTCTAGCGAGGCGACCTGTTCCAGGAGCCCATCCCGCTCCGCCGCAAACCTCTGTTCAGCAGCTGCCGCGGCCGACTTCCGCGCCGACGCAACAAGTCCCTCGGCGTGTGCCCCCGCTCCGGCGCATTCCGCTTCCAGCTGGCGGATGCGGGCGTCCTGGGCAGAGCGGGCTCCAGAGGCTTCGCGCAGCTCCTCGTCGGCGGCCCGCAGCCTATCCTCGAGCGCCTTTTGGCCACAAGTATAGGCCGTTTGCAGGGCTTGCCCCAGCACAAGTGTCTGCAGAAGGGACAGACTTAGCAAGCTCAGCTAGCCCAGGCGTTGTCGCAGGAGTACTTACCCTCACCCCAGATCAAGCTGTGAAGCATTCCCACAGATAGGACATATTTTGTTCACCAGGGCTCGCGGGCATTGACGCCGGTCGACGCAGTCATCAAACGCAGATGAACAAAATTTTCCCTACATGTGAGAAGTTAACCATGAACAGGTACGGCATGTGCAGCAAGGGATGTCTAGGGAGCGGCCCCCGACGCAAACATATTTATACTCGGCCTCACCAGGCGAAGAGTCGCCAGCGTGGAGGCATGCCAACCAACGGAAGCACAAACGGGGGGTGTCGGGCGGTTCAGCTACCAGGGGTGCGTAAGTGTAACCGTCCGCACCCCACCGCGTGCACACCGGAAACCGTCGCACGCTCCACTTACGAGAAGGCGCACTGCACGATGCGACAGCCTGCCCCCTGGCAAGCCAACCGTCATTAAAAAGCACACCACCAGGCGGCAAGGTCGCAACGACTGCGGAGCGCGCGCGCCTCAGAAGTCCAAATGCTGGGAGTCCGCCGTCACATTGATGGCCACGACGCCTCAAGGCCCGCACCGCGCCAAGCACGCTTCACCACGTGGACGGCCGGAAGAGCGAGCGTCGCAGCACGTCCCTTATCGTTTAAGGCTCACGCGGCGGCTCAGGGGCCCGCCACGCTTACCTATGCCAGTGCAACGCCCTCTGCTTCGGCCACAGCGCAGCCCCGGGTCAAGTTTGGAGAAGTTCACAGGCCGCGGGGACGGAGGGGGCCAAAGGACTCGGCGATATGGCTTCGGCCCTGTGAAGCCCTTCACCATGAGAGGCTCCTGTCGTAGGGGTGGCCCCCACCTAAACCCAGCAGGCCTGGTAGGAAGTTATAAGGCCCAGAATAGGCCACGTGTAATGACACAAATACCCCTGAGGGGGATTATCAGCTGTAAGGGCATAATTGTAAAAACACTCCCCATGTATATATATATAGAATACCGGCCATGAGGAAGGGGCGGGCCATTACGCTCATCTCCATCACTCTCCACTATCATCTCTCTCTCTGTTTGGCCTGTAGCCACAACAGAGATCGATCAAGAACGCGACATCCTTCAGAGTGATCGTCATCTCACCCCACCGAAAATAGAATGTGTGCTTCTCGGGCCTCTACCTATCTACCAGTGCTGTGAGTAGGCTACCGTCGATGGTGAACTTGTGCCTGGTGGAGACCAGCCTCGCAAAGGGCAATAAGCCCATAGTTTGTAGGGTTGGGACTTAATGCTCGTTTAGCGCCCACGGATCCCTCTCCCCGTAGCTTGAACGGCGAAGGGCTAGCAGCATCACTCGTCATCCATACGTGGTAATGGCGTTTCTCATCGTACGAGTGTTTCAGAAGCTCTGATAAAGCCATACCTACCAATACATAGGACAGACCGAATATTAGTACGAAGATCAATAATGACAGTAAAACTTACTTTATAATACAAACTATATTACTTATGACTAAGTGAACAACAGTAATTACGACTACAACTACGGGAATAACGTCAAAAGCATACTATAAAAAATTACCTGCCTTTCAGGAAAAGTAATCAGCACTGCCGCGTCCTCAATGACTTATGCACTGCATTCTCTAAATAATTAGCTACACACTATTAATTTTGAGATTACCTTGCAACAAATGGGACAAACGAAATATTAGTGCGAAGATTGATAATGACAACAACATACTACAAGTCAGTAATTATATGCGTGCATGTAACTACATATGAATACTTCATTATTTACCGATAATTTGATTACTCATCCGAAAAAATAACAAACCATTCATTACCATCATCCTTAGCACTACCTCGTTACTTACCCCGAACTAACAAATTATAGGTATCGTACCTACACAAAAATAGTACAAACTATGTCTAAATTACTACAGCATACTTACTTCGCAAGACTAACTAAATAATACTAATTGACTATGATTATGATAATAACGTCCAATGCATACGATAAAAAATTACCTGCCTTTCTGAAGAAGAAATCATCATTGCTAATTTTGAGCTATGCACTGGCTTCTCGAACTAATGAGCTACGCACTCCCAATTTTCAGCGATGACCGCGACAATCACCTTCTTCAATGAGCAACTGGGATGAACAACGACGAACTACCAAAGGTTCGTATTTATGGCCAAGTGAAAGGTGAACTCGATGCACTCACTTCGTACATTGAGGACCCATTACTATGAGCAGCGCTTCTGGTGAGGGGGGACGACATTGTAACACTGACAGATGTGCACATGAGAGAGCGGGCGAGGGAGGATGACACGAAAATAATGCCATTAGTGTGAACGAGAGAGCGCGCGAGGGGGCACACACATAGAGAGTGACAATTGTGCAAACCAGATAGCAGCAAATAATATATAGTACGATTGGTCAACACATGCCACATCGAAAGATGTGTGACGATCGTTAAATTCATGATTAAGTTAACCCGAATAAATGTCATAAATTCGGACCACATAAAATTCTCAAAAAAATATAGAATAACTATGACTATATCAAAAGACTTCATATAAAATTTTGTAATTCTTGCAGCTCGTTTGCTATATGTAAAAACTCATAAAAATATCAAAATTGTATAAATTTTTTAGCAACATTCGCAGTGGATAAAATTACTTAAAAATTACACTGTGAGGTACATTATATCAGCAGGTTGTACATAAATTTTCTTAATTTTTGGAGCTCATTTCATATATTTAAAAATTCAAAAATACTAAATAAAAAAATTAGGGTAGATAATTAAGCTGGCTAATTAGCCAGCTTAATCATCTGCTGCCCCTCCACCAGACGGCAAGCTTGCCTGCTGTCTACCCACCGAGTGGCAGGCTACCTGCCCTCTAGTGAGGGGGCTACAGGCACCTACCGCCGGTGGTCCCGCCACGTGTCGCCTCGTTAGCGCTACCACCCACCCACTGGACGGCAAAAGTGATATTTTTGCAAATACGATCAGCATATTGCTATTTTTGGAAATACAGTACGTAACAGTGTCAAATCTGCTTTTGACTCTACTAGCTAGCTCCTGTTTCGATCCATAATTTGCAATAATGCTATAGCTTGCTACCATGCATGTGCTTCACTCTTGCTATTAAATTTTCCCACTTTCAAAGCTATACACAGCTAGGTTGTACTTGGGGATTGGTGAGGGTGGATGAAAAAAGAAGGTAGCCAGGGGTACAAGGTTGACACTAATTGGGAGGTCGATGAGGTAGAGGCCATATATGGCAATTGGGATGATTAGGCGACCGGTAGCTCATTGTCCTGGGTCGGACAGGTGCTAAGTTATCTATTTTTATTTGATGTACTATATATATGGCCATGTTCTTTTCAGCTTCTAAAAGCTGTTTTTCGGCTTTTCTATAGTAACTAGCTTTTAAACGGAATATTTTTTCAAGATAGGGTCTACTAGTTAATTGTAGTACATACTTTATTAATTTAACTATGTGCTATAGTAACTAGCTTTTCGGAATATTTTTATTTGAAGTACTATATATAATTAATTTGTAGAGAGTAATTACTATTGTAATATTTTTGATCTAACTATGTGCCCAAGACCCTTAGCCCTATGTGGCTTGGTATTATAATAATAATATACATGTCTCTAATTATTATTCAGTTGCATCACCTTGATAAGATTATTATTCGATGAGGTGGTATTGTAGATATTGGACTAAGCCTAAACATGAAGCTTTAACATAAACCCTAGATCAAGCATGAACACCTAGCCAAAATACTTAGAGCGGAAGCGTGATTACATACCTCGAACTTGATGAAACCATGAAGTTGCTCGGTTGAGTCGGTGAAGCAGAGGTAGATGGCCGGAGTTGCGGTGGTCGATGCCGACGGGGATGAAGACGAAGAGGGTTCGGTCTTCGTTCACCGTAGCGCCCGTGATAGATCGGGTCTGTATAGGTTTCTTTTGGGATTGAACCCCTTTCTGAAGCCTTACCGAAACCCCTTTTATTTGGCGCTAGGTGACCGGGACCGCAACCACAAGCTGTTGGTAACCGCCTCCGATCAAGGCGTGAGGTGGAGGCACTCCTCCCTGAAATCTCGGGGTGGTTAGCCGAGATCAACCCAACATTCTCCCCTTTGATCGTAAGGCTAACATCATAAGCCCATTCTCAATAAAATAGCATACCAAGGCAATGTGTTGCATAGCCAATGAAGTGTCATACAACCCCAGTACCTATAGTGTACTATCTTATCTCGAAATGGATATTCATTATACTTAATGGGAGTTGGTTTGCTTTGAGGTCCTTTTATCCAGAATCAGAGGCTTTCCAATAAACCCATGCCGGCAACATGATCACGAAAGATATTGGGTGGTAAGCCTTTAGTAAGCGGATCCGCAAGCATTAACTTAATACTTAATATGCTTGATACTTATGGTTTGATCCTGGATTCTATCTTTCACAACATGCTACTTAATGTCAATGTGTTTGGCAGCACCACTTGACTTGTTGTTATTTGCATAAAAGACTGCGAGTTCATTATCGCAGTATAAGGTGAGTGGTTTAGAAATGCTGTCTACCACTCTAAGTCCCGGGATAAAGTTATTAAGCCATACAGTCTGCCCGGTAGCCTCATAACATGCCACAAACTCAGCTTGCATCGTTGAAGATGCCATAAGGGTTTGTTTGGAGCTATTCCACGAGATAGCTCCTCCAGCGAGTGTGAAGATATAACCTGACGTGGATTCCTTAGTATCAACACATCCCGCAAAATCTGAATCTGAATAACCAATAACATCAAGGTTATCAGAAAACTTAAATGTGAGCATGAAATGCTTAGTAGCTTGCATATAGCGCAAAGCTTTCTTAACGGCTTTCCAGTGGTCCGGTCCTGGATTTGATTGATATCTGCCAAGTATCCCGGTTACAAAAGCTAAATCAGGGCGCGTACATACATGAGCATACATAATGCTTCCGACAGCTGAAGCATAAGGAACCGACTTCATCTGATCAGTTTCATATTGGTTCCTTGGACATTGAAATGTCCCAAACTTATTGCCCTTAACAATAGGAGCAGGCGAGCCAGAGCACTTATGCATATTGTATCCCTTCAGTACTCTGTCAATGTATGCCTTCTGAGATAAACTTAATATTCCTTCGGACCTTTCTCGGTGAATTTCAATGCCAAGAACATAAGAGGCATCACCGAGATCCTTAATATCAAAATTAGATAAAAGAAATCTCTTGGTCTCAAATAGCATGTCCTTATTGCTGCTGGCCAATAAGATATCATCCACATAAAGTACTAAGATGGAGAATTTACTCCCCTTGAACTTAACATATATGCAGTTATGAACTTCATTTTCCTTAAAAACAAGACTCCTTATGATCTTATCGAATTTGAGGTACCACTGCCTCGATGCTTGATTTAAGCCATAAATTGATTTATTTAGTCGACATCCCATATGCACCTTGCCTTCCACGACAAAACCTTCCGGTTGAGCCATGTAAACATTCTCTTGCAAGTCGCCATTAAGAAATTCCATCATAACATCAATCTGATGCAGCTCTAAATCATAATGAGCTACAAGTGCCATAACAATTCTGAATGAATCTTTAGTTGAGACAGGAGAAAATGTGTCATTATAGTCAATCCTCTCTCTTTGTGAGAAGCCTTTTGCTACGAGCCTTGCTTTGAACCTTTCGACATTTCCCTTAGAGTCACGCTTAGTTTTGCAGACCCATTTACAGCCTACTGTTTTGACTCTGTCAGGACTTTCTACTAAGTCTCATACATCATTAGTGCTCATAGACTTTAGTTCATCCTCCATGGCTTCAAGCCATTTAGAAGAATGTTCACTCATTATGGCCTCTTTATAAGAGGTGGGATCATCTACCTTCCCTATATCATTAACATCCTCATTCATATAAACAACATTATCATTTGGGATAGCAGATCTTCTCTCCCGCTGTGATCTTTTAAGAGGTTCATTAGTTATTTCAAGAGACTGTTGAGGCTCTTCATTAGGTATAACATCAGGAATTTTAGAGACCTCAACAGTAGGCGCAACAACAGTATTCTCTACTGGAGGTGCAACCGCCTGAGGCACAGGAATAAAAAGTCTCTGGGATGAGCGGTGTAGAAACATAAACCCGCTTCTCCTCAAGATCTATTTTCCTGGGCTCCAAGTCCTCGTTATTTTCTAAGAACACAGTGTGCCTTGTTTCTACAAACTTAGTTATCCTATCAGGACAATAAAAATGATACCCTTTGGATCTCTCGGGGTACCCAATAAAATGGCAACTTTCTGCCTTAGGGTCTAATTTTTCAATGTGTGGATTAAATAACATAACTTCAGTACAACAACCCCACACTCGTAAGTATTTCATACTTGGTTTCCTCCCAGTCCTTAATTCATAAGGTGCTTTAGGTACTGATTTACTGGGAACCCGATTAATAATATGTGCGGCTGTCTTTAGTGCTTCCATCCACAAGCCAATTGGTAAACTAGAATGGCTAAGCATGCTCCGTACCATATCCATAAGTGTACGGTTGCGTCTTTCAGCTACACCATTCTGCTGAGGTTCGCCCGGCATAGAATACTGGGCAACGATGCCATTTTCCTGAAGGAACTTAGCGAAAGGGTCAGGAATTTGCCCATAAGAGGCATGTCTTCCATAATATTCTTCCCCACAATCCGATCTCACCACTTTAATTCTTAAGTTGTGCTGAAAAATAAAAGAACACTGTTTCGGCCGGGCCCAAAAAACGGCCCTAAAAAATATGCATTCGGCCCACAAAATTGTGCATAGCCAAAACAACATCATGGCCCAAAACAAACGCCGGCCCAAAAGCGCTCGCGAGCGCGTGGCCCAAAAACTCCCGCACGGGAAAAAATCCCGCACGGACCAAAATGCTCACGGCGCAGCCCAAGAAATCGCGCACGTGGCCGTAATTGGCCGAAAACGGCCCATAAATCGCGCACGGGCGCAGCCCAAAACCTCAGTGGGGCCAAACAAAAGCAGCTCCCGCGTGCAGCCCTGAAGAAAATGTCGCACGCGGGGCCCATAAACGTGGGCGGCCCAGCGAAAACGCGCGTGGCACGCGGCCCACAAATTTCATCCGCGCGCGGGGCCCATGGAAACCACTCATGCGCGCGCGGCCTAATTAACTCCAGCGGCCCATGCGTGCGCGGCCAGCCCTAAAGATCAGCCCCCACCCGAAAAACATGTGAGCCGCCCGATCAAGATCGGACGGCTGAAAACAGAGCCGGCCCATAATGCTTCCAGCTCGACGAAAATTGACCGCTGGATCCCATCCGACGACCACCGTGCGCAGCAGCCGATACAAAAAGGGTGAAACCCCTAACCCTAATGCCATTTCAACTGGGTGCTCCCGAAAAACACGGATCTGAGCGGCGGTGGCGCGCGCGGCGCCCGCGCGAAGCGGCGACGGCGGAACGGTGGCGGCTGCGCGCTGGGGCGAAAGCGGAGCGGCGGCTCTCGGCGGCGCCATCCTTGCGGCGGCGCTCGACGACATTTGCGGCGGCATAAGGCGGCATCGGCGACGGCCATGTGCGCACAGGCGGCGCTCGGCACCGGGCGGCGGCATCAGCGCGCTCGCGCGCAGCGGCTGCATCGGCGGCGGCCCTGAGCGGAGCGGCGGCTCAGCGACGGCAGCCCGCTCGCGGATCGGCGGCGTCGGCGACAGCCCCAAGCGGAGCAGCGGCGCGGCGACGGCAGCCTGCTCGCGGAGCGGCGATGGCACGCGCCCGAGACCGGAGATCCAAATTCCGCCGCCCTCCCAAAAACCGTGAGATCCGCCTCCGATTCGACATTTTGATTTGGATTTTAGGGTTCGGGTGGAGGGATTTTGGGGTTTTTTCATTAGGGTTTTGCAAAAGATTTGTGAATCCCCTCCTTCTAAAATTCTAAACCGAGCCTTAATCATTAGATCTAAACCTTTAGACATAAGATCCGACCCTTAAACATAAATCCGAGTTCGGTTAGGGTTTGAGTAGGGTTCATGTGATCCTAGGGGACGCTCTGATACCAAATGTAGATATTGGACTAAGCCTAAACATGAAGCTTTAACATAAACCGTAGATCAAGCATGAACACCTAGCCAAAATACTTAGAGCGGAAGCGTGATTACGTACCCGAACTTGATGAAACCATGAAGTTGCTCGGTTGAGTCGGTGAAGCAGAGGTAGATGGCCGGAGTTGCTGTGGTTGATGCCGACGGGGATGAAGACGAAGAGGGTTCGGTCTTCGTTCACCGTAGCGCCCGTGATAGATCGGGTCTGTATAGGTTTCTTTTGGGATTGAACCCCTTTCTGAAGCCTTACCGAAACCCCTTTTATTTGGCGCTAGGTGACCGGGACCGCAACCACAAGCTGTTGGTAACCGCCTCCGATCAAGGCGTGAGGTGGAGGCACTCCTCCCTGAAATCTCGGGGTGGTTAGCCGAGATCAACCCAACAGGTATGTCATGTTCTAAGTATAATGACGTGGGGGTGCCACAGAGGCCTACAAGGATTTGAGGACTTGTGGTCAAAGGAATACAAGGGAAAATTTAGGTCCGGTTTGGAACTCATGTATTTTTTTTGAATCCCGCATAAATTAGATTGTTTCTGTAAAATTTCTGTGAAATTTATATGTTCTAAACGGAGCCTTAGGATTGACGTGTATATTTAGTGACAAATGAAGTAGAATAAGTTCTCTGAGGAGTGGGAAAAAGTGTTACAAAATTAAAAAAAACGGTGGCCAAGGATGTCGAGCATTTTTTTCCCTGAAAACGAAAGGAAAACAGCATGTGTTTCGTACCAACCAGCCGATTCATCCGGTGACCCTTTAACGCCACACCAGAAAACGGCAGCGGCGCTCGGGTCCATTACGAAAGAGGGCGTGCCGACAATTAGAGAAAGAATAAGCACATGGCTAGAACGGAAGGATGGGGCAGAGAAGTCAAGTCTTTGATTTCGATTGGTTTGTGGCTTGGACAAAATGTGTTAATAAATACTAATTTTATATTTTTTTTCTATCTATCATTTAGATTTATATATATTGAATTAAAAATCTATCGGCTATAAATTCTTTCCCTTCCAAAAAATCTCTTCATCCTCCAAAAAATCCCCCTCTAAAAAAGATACTATTAGATCTTTAATCTAATAATTCTAAATCTAGATAATTGTTAGAAAAAATATTTACATAATATCTAGACACATCCTTGGACAAATCAAGCATGCAAAGCCAGCAGCAATTCAAAGGAAAAAAAGTCACCGCACTGCCACTCGGCCAGCCTCCGTTTCTCTCCTCTCCTCCCTCGCGCCCGTGCGCGCGCATTCTTCACGTGCGCGCCAAAAAACCAGATGCGCACGCACACGCAGCATTTCCTAAAGACGAGAGAGAGAGAGAGAGAGAGAAGCAGAGCGATATATATGTAGACGGGCCGAACCACCACCTTCCTGAATCTTGATCTCACCTGTTCCTTCCAAGCTTAATTGGAAATCACGTATGGTGAGAAGAGCAAGAAGCTGAGGGAGGAAGATCGATCTAGTGAAGAGGTTAATGGCGGAGGGGAGGAGTGGCGCTCGAGACTCCGAGGGAGGGCGGCGCACCGGCGCCGGCGCCAGTGATGACGGGAGTAGTGATGGGGGCGCGGTTGAGCTCAGCCTCCAGCTGAGGACCGGGAGTAGTGCGGCGGCAGAGGAGAAGGTTGAGAAGAAGGCGGCGCCGGCGGCGAGGAGGAGCATGACCATATTCTACAATGGCCGGGTGTGCGCCGCCGACGTCACCGAGCTCCAGGTAACTGCCTAATTGGAAGTACGGCCATGTTCCATGCATGCTAATTTAAGCAGTTCAGCCTTAATCAGTACATGATATATGTTAGACAGACATGTAGTAGAGCATTACTAGAGTATCCATAATTGATCGTGCGCAGTTGAATCTTGGAAGTACGGCGATATCCGTGATCACAGTTTGGAAGATCAATCTAGAACCTGACACACACACCTCAAGAGCTTTTTTTTCCCTGGAACTGAACACACACCTCAAAGGTAACGTAGAAGCTAAGAAAATCGACTTCGAGTTAAATTTTTTCTGGCAGCTTGCAAATAGCAAATACGATATTTTTGTATTAAAAGGAGGCTCATAACATGTTCAAAAGATTACATACGCGTTGATTTCATCTGGTTAGGTTAACTTCGAGGTGTTCTAGCTAAAACAATTGTGGATGAGTTCTTTTAGGTTTATAACTTGGTTTTCTATAGTAACTAACTTTTAAACAAAGTGTCTTTTTAAGACAAGGTTTACAAGTCGATTGTAATAGACACTGTCCTGATTTCATCTATATCGGTCAAAATCGTACGTAAATATTTCTCTTCATATTCCTTCTTACGAACAGTCAGAATTCAAAATTTTAATCTAAAGATCATAAATCACAGCCAAAAAAATAGTTGAAATTTTCTTTCTGGGCTTTGGTTGAAAAAGTCTGGCAAAAATAATTCTACACGTGTTGCACCAAATCAAGGGGACAGACAGGGCAAATAAAGACGCAGTATCATTAGTTGGTGGAGTAGTACGTAGATGTGTAATTGACCACCATAATGCAACATGGCAGCAGCACGTTTAGTTTCAACTCCTCCAAATGTGATCATCTTAGACTAAACCACCTGAAAATCAAAAACTAGTCTCCGTCTCCCATGTTTCCAGACACGCAAACAGCGCGCGCGCTCACACAAAAAGCAATTTGTTTTTAACAAAATTAAAGAAGCAGTAACCGCGCGCCCATGTAGACCATTGCACCGATCCTTTTGACTTTGGCCGTCAAAGTTGTCTAGCGAGTTTTAGAGTAAATCTAATAATATCATAACATATATATAAAGAATATACCAATATGCCCTACCTCTCCTTATTATTGAGAGGCAAGATGGATAATTTCTATTCTCCCCTATTCACATTTATAAAGTCCCAAGGAGGCACCAAGAGGCTGGGCTCCTATTCTTTGGATCAGTTCTTTTTGGCTGAGAATTATGAGGCTTATGGATTTTGGCTGCGGTTTGTGATTTTTGACCTGTTCGTGCGAGAGACTACAGAGTAATAGAAACTCATATGTGGTTTTTGCTGATATAAATGATGTCGGTACAGTATCTACTACAATTAACTAGTAGATCCTATCTTGAAAAGACGCTCGATTTGAAAGTTAGCCAATATAGAAAAATTAAAAACAGAAGTCTAAAGCTAAAAAAGAATATGACCTTTATCGCTCTCCCTCTCACACAGGTAAATAGTGTTCTCTTAACTCTCTCAACTCTGTATCTTTAAGGAAAAAGGGTATGAACTATTCTCTGTTTGGTCTCATTGCTACAATACGCATAGTATCGGATGTCAATTTCTGCGATTAACACTTGTCATGCTCTCAATGCACGTGCTAGTTTGGCATACGCATGCGTGTACGTACTCATGTTCTAGCACGTAAAGTGCGTATGTGTTGCTAATTGACTCGTTACGATTAATTAATTAAATTAATCGCAGGCATGGGCGATCATATCCATGGTGAACCAAGAGATCTTCACGCAGCAGCAGCAGCGTAGAGATCACGGTCGCCACCACCAGGACAGCAGCGGCGACGGCGGCCATCAGAATCCGACGCCGGCGGCGGCGCTGCGTGCTGCGTGCTGCCACGCGGCGCCGTCTTCTCATCAGGTGCTCTCCGAGGCGGCCCCGCCGCCGCCGTTGATCAGCCATGCGGCCGCGGGGCTGTCGATGAAGCGGTCGCTGCAGCGGTTCCTGCAGAAGCGGAAGACGAGGGCCGCCGCCGTGGCGTCGCGCTACGCCGGCGCCCGGCCGGACCAGCCGATGAAACCATAGGATAGCTAGGTCAGTACCTAGGTCAGGGTGTGCGTGCATGACGGCACTTGTATATGGCAGAAATAAGTGGCGGATTTAGAATTGCATCATATCTTATGCTAAATTTGCTATAAAAAAAAGGACTAGATACTAGAAATAATATAGGCTGAATTATAGGATTTATACCCTGGGCTAAGCTAAAATTATATAAGCTATATACTAGTAATTTTTTCACGTCTCGAACTAGAGCCTATGTTACTATGGGCTCAGACCCACTCTTGACAGAGATGGCCTGTACAAATGTAATGCTTGTTTGACCGAAATTTGCTGTTGTTGACTTGTTGCTGCATGCTGCTGCACTATTTTTTTTAAATTACTTATTGCATAGGGAAAAAATTGTTGTGAGCGACACCACACTCACACCTAGAGATGCAAACAGATCGAATACGGACGAATAATGCCTTTATCATATTTGTTTTCATATTTCTTCTCCGATGCGAATACGAATATGGATACCTCGTATACGAATACAAATACGAATAATATCGAATACAGATACGGAGCGAATACGAATCGAAACGAATACGGTCACCAATATTTATCGGAACATAAAAACCCTTTAAACTATGCATCTAAAATCAATGAAAAAACATAAATAGTTTATCTTGTCAAAACATTAATGAAATCTAAACAAGCATAAGTATTTTTAACCACAATAGTCATATCATTGTACAGATTTTAAATCTTCAAATGGCAGTTGATTTTTCTAAAGTCCTAAATAATTCTTAATGGATTTCTACCATTTACATGTGACTAATAAATTAATTAAGAATTTAACTTTGCATCAGAATGATTTAAATGGCAGTACATCAATTTAATCAGTATAAATTTTAATCTACCGATAATACTCAATTTATTTTTAATAAACATAAATATTTGCTAGTGGGTTGATTGCAGTGGAGATGAGAGATCGAGGCTGGTTGGGTTGGGCAATATTGGGCTAAAATCTCATATATCCAGATCCGTATTATTTGGATAATCCATATTTGTATCCGTATTCGCGAGATATCAGGCCTACTGTATTCGTATTCATTTCCGACAAAAAAAATCCGTATTTGTTTCTGATCCGAGAATTATCCGAGGAAAACCCGATCCGACACTATCCGTATTCGTTTTCATCCGGATCGGTTGGAAGCTATCTGATCCGTTTTCACCTCTACTTACACCACATACATAAATATAAGAGTAAATAGCTTCTGGAGCTTTTTAGTTTTCAGCTTATTTAAGCCACACTTGTAAACATCGGCTTCTAATTTTAGTTTATTTTACTTTTTTTATTTTTTGTCTTTTCTTTCTTCTCCTAATTTCTTTGCTCTATCTATGACGATATAACGATTTTTTATCATTTTTTCTATTTTCTTAGAAAAAGCTAACAATTGATATAATACAATTTCAGCCAAAAGGTACAAGCCAAAACCATAAGCTATTTGGAACACCACCAAAATCCCTCGCTTGCACGTACAAGGAAAATGAGCTAATCGGAAATCAAACTTACAATGAAATTCCATGTATATACAACTTGCATGGGCATGTATACAACTTCCATGAAAAGCTTTATCAAAATCTATTTTTATAGTATAATTTATGTATATATACTTCTTTTATATATAAAATAGTATATATAAAAAAAATAAAAGGATCTAATAAAACTTTTTCAACCATGTCTCATTAGAGTATCTTACAATTAGTATTTATGTATACCAAAAGCGATAAAAAAGTATAACACATTTGTTTCAATGGTATATTAGAAGGTGTGAGTATAGAAAAGGCTTCCTCTATACACACGCGATAGTTTAACCATGTTGCATTGAAGTATCTTAGAATTAGCATTTAAGTGTACCAAAAGCGATAAAGAGGTATAACACGTCTGTTTAAGTGGTATATTGGAAGGTAGAAATATGTACTTCGGAGAGTATGGAAAAGGCTTCCTCTATACACACACATGATAGTGCTATTCTGCTTCTAACTCTGGTTGTAATGGGAACCACATGACCTGACCATAAAATTATACGATCCCAAGTCTCCCACATGCGACGCGATCCTAGGTCTCCCACGCACCACACAATTCAAGGCAACCGCCTATAAAACCGTTCCAACCGCCACTACCTGTCTTCCACCACGTAACACGGCAACGTCGCACAAAATCAACCATAAAATGTCGTGAGGCTGTCCATACATGGGTGTTGTAGCCCACTGATTGGCAGTAATTGATCACCATCGCTCATATCGTACGATTTTGCTGCCACCGCACAACCGTCGTCTCCGTGCCGATGCCACAACTGTGTGATGGCGGCAGTAAAAATGAAAATCATATTTACGAGTAGATACATACCAAATTTACCACCAAATGAAATCATTTTTACTATATTGACAAATTTACTGCGCACGTTGTCAGAGATTATTGCCACACCAAGCCGTGGTGCATGTGGCTATTTGACGCGGATAGTAATATTGAAAACCATAATTACTATCAACTATATTCTATTTACGACCAGATGAAACTTCTTATATTGTACTGATAAAATAACTAGATGTATCATTAGAGTTTACTGACACAACTGCCGTGGCGCATGCTGGCCATGTGATAGTGGTAGTAAAAAAGCATATGTTATTTACGTCTAGATACATACCAATTTACATCTAGATGAACCGCGTGACCCAACCATGCGCCCAATCACAATCCACCTGCGCGCAATCCCAAGCACCCTCGGGCAACCGCTTTTTATGACTAGATGTTTACAAATTTACGGTCACATGAAATCAATTTTACTGTACTAACAAATTTACTAGGCACATCTTTAGATTTTACTGTCGTACCTAGCCATGGCGCACGCTGGCGATGTAGCGACAACAATAAAATTGAAAACCATAATTACGACTAGATGCATATCAATTTATGGTCCAATGAAATTGGTTTTACTATACTAATAAATCTATTGGACGCATCGCTATAGTTTACTAACACAGCTGTCGTACGCATATGATGACAAGTAAAAACGGATATCACATATACATCCAGATGTATACCAATTTACTGCAATGATGAACCGTGAGCGGGTGGGGATAATGGGAACATGGGTTTGTGGCCTGTAGGTGTCGAGTGGGTGAACACCGATCGGTGGAGGGACAGGCTTGATCGGGGCTAGGGGACTCTCAAGCTTAGAATAGTGTATGTATGCCTTTTTCCATACCCTTAAGTATATATACTTCCAACTTTTTAATATACCAAAAATTAGAGGGAGATTGGAGGATTTACCCCATGCATAAACATGGAATTTGATGATTTGCCTTATTTGTCTCGTTGAAATGTGGGCCTTGGCCCCACATGTCAATGAGACATCATGGGGCAAATCATCAAATGCAAATGAAAGATGTGGCAAAAGATCAAATATCTCAAAATTAAAATAGCCTGCGCCCAAGCCCGTATTCCAATAAAATCTTCCCGTCCCCGGTAGAGGATCGAACGGTTCTTGGATCGATACATATTAAGCCGGTTGATCGGCGGCCGCCGGCTAGCTATTAGGACCGAAGTGCGGCGGCGCGGCGACGGAGCTACCGTGTGATTGATTGATTACAAGCGTGACGGCATGACTCCGAACTTGTCGGCCTCGGTAATGACGTGGTTGCGGGTGATGTCGGCAAGCGAGTGTTAGACTATATTTGGTAGTTCCTATTTTCCCGGCTACCCCGCCTTATCTCTCCGATTCTGATTCTATAAGTCGGTTGAGAGATTACGGCAGGAGGTGGCCTATATATGTACTTCTCCGTGATCAATACATGCATTGCGTTGAGTTATCCCTTATCACATGGTATCAGACTTTTTTCCGATCTACCGCTTCCGCACCTGAAGTCTTCTGCCAGCAATGTCTTCCGCCACCTCTCGTCCCGATGAGGCGGTCCTTGACTCCGTTGTGAATGCCGTCGCCGACGCCGTTCGCGACGCCCTTCGCTCACCCGACGCCGACTCCGCAACCGCTGCCGCCGTCGCCGACGATGCAGCGTCCAAGGCCTCCAGCGCCGCGCGCACGGCGCTTTCCTCCCTCGTCGCGCGTCTTCTCTCTCCGACGCCCGCCACCAACAACGGCACGCCCGACACATCTCCTTCGTCTGCGCTGGCCGCGGTGACTGCATCGCCTCCTACAGCGCCGGCTCCCCCACCATCAGTGCCGGCCGCCCTCGCCGCTCTCTTCGCATCCATGTGCTTTGCCCCAGACGGCCCGCCTCCTCCCGGCCACACCCTCTACGGCGGATCTGGCGCTGCACCCCCCGGCGGCGCACCGCAACTCCTCACCCCTCCGCTTGACGCTGACGCTCTGTCCGCCCTTCATGCCCAGCCTTATCTCCCCGATTCTGATTCTATAAGTCGGTTGAGAGATTACGGCAGGAGGTGGCCTATATATGTACTTCTCCGTGATCAATACATGCATTGCGTTGAGTTATCCCTTATCACAGCGAGGTGCAGCCGCTGAGCGGCTGAGCGCCATGGTGATCTCGAACTCATCACACATCATGCGCAGCACGTTCCGCACCCCGGCCTCCCCCGCCGCCGCCAGCGAGAACACCACCGGCGTACCGATCTACGCGCGCATGCGCATCAGGTTGGTTAAGGTTAGCAGTCAGTTGCAGATTAATGGCGTGAGGCGTCCCGTCATCTGAATCTCGAATTCACTAGTAGTAATACTTACAAAGACGGCGGCGGCGCCCAGAGCGCGCGCCTTGAAGACGTCGGTGCCACAGCGGGCGCCTCCGTCCAGGAAGACGGGGAGCTGTCCGCGAGCACCCTTCACAACCTGCGCGCATGCAGTCAGATGAACTGATATATACTATTGTATCTGAATTCTGAAGCAAAAGATGCAAGTGTCCGGTACAGCCTTTTGGGTTAATCTTGTTGTATACGTGTTTTGCTCGTATATGTGCATATACTCTGTACCTATTGTCGTTACGACTAGTACTAAAGTTACACCGAGTATTGTAGCTCGAGTACTCTGTGGTCGTAACGTTGTAGTCGATAGTCAATGGTCGTGGTCAATAGTTGATGGTCATGGTCGATAGTCGATGATCATGGTCGATAGTCGATGGTCGATGGTCAGTAGTCATCAGTGTATACTCAGAGGAGTACTGTGAGCGTTATACTCAAAGGAGTACTGTGGACGTCATACTCGGAGGAATACAGTGGACGCCATACTCGTATGAGTACTGAAGCACCCGGAGGACTCGAAGCCTATGTGTGGTCATAGCGCCGTGGTCGTAGTGCCTATGTGTGTTGTCGGTTACGACCATGTTGGTGTGGTCGTAACGACCAGAGTTGTAGTTGTTGGCATCGCGGTCGTAGCTCCTGCGTATCTGTGGTCGAAACTACAGTGCAGTGGTCGAAGACAAGCTAAGGATGAAGCTAGCGGTCGTGGTCGAACGTCGATCACTGTAGCAGTTGGTAGCTGGCGTCAGCACGAGTGGTCGTGGGTGACGCAGGTCGTCCTTAGCCGGCTAACTGCCTGGTATGGGCAAACGGCTGGACACTATAGCGGCCATCATGGGCTGGTCGCTGAAGCACTCTTACGGAACTGAGCGAAGCAGTATGGATAGGCGGCGATCATTGTAGCAGTCATGGGCAGCTGAGCTAAGCGGCAATGACAGGAGACATATTGAGTGAGTGGCCGGCTATGTCTATATATACTCTGTAAGTCATTGAGAAAATTGAGCCAGTGAATAACAGAGAAAACACAGTGGAAAAGATGCATCAGTTTACATCATATAATCGTGCCTCAGTTCTTGTGTTCAGTCCTGTTATCAGCTCCACCTTGTCGTTCCCACCTCCGACAAGCAGTCCACGACTGTGTATCAGAGTCTACAGCCAAAGCATGCGTTTGAGAGAGCCAGAGCCAACCTCAGGTGATCAGTCGTAAATGAGTTAAAACCGCTGACGCCGAATGAGTTACGACCACTAAGTGAAGTGTTTCGAGTGGTCGTGTCCCCCCTCGGGTCTACTATGTTCTTCGTCCGACAACAGAGCACTCGGGCGTTTGGGCGTGTTAATCCTCAGGTAATCCCTTCCCCACATCTGGTATCAAAGCCTAGGTGGTTGTCGAACACAGACCGAGAAGGAAAGCAGGGCTTTGGCTCTCTCCGTCCTCTCGGTTCTGGCGTATCCATAGCAGAGCTCGAGCTCTCTCTTGAGCTAATACCTACATTTGGGGGATCAGATCTTGTGGTCGAGCACACATTCCTCCATGTTGCGTCCGAGCTCACCAAAAAGTGCCATCGGCAACGAGGACACACTGAAGAGCGGCGATGGGAGCGAGCCGAAGGCGTCGACATGTGAGGGTAGCGTTACCCTCCCGTATCCCATGTTTACGAGGAGCAACTACACGGCATAGGCTGTGAAGATGAAAGTGTTCATGTGCGCTCAGGGCGTGTGGAATGCAATCGTGGACGAAGTGGTGAACGAGAGGCAGCAGAGGCGCATCTCGTGGTGGAGGAGGCCACGATGAACCGGCGCTGATGTGAAGAACCTGCAACAAGATTAAGGGGGTGATTGTTGGGTTAATCTTGTTATATGTGTCTTTTGCTCGTGTGCGTGCATGTACTCTGTATCTGTTGTCGTTACGACCAGTACTGAACATGGTAGGTGTTAGAAATAATCTTGGCTTAGAGTTCAAATCGTAGTAGAGTCCGTCTCTGCGTGTAACTCAAGTTGAAGTTGTGTCCAACTTGAAGTCCAAATACATATACTAGTAGGAGATTATTAGTCTATATATTGAGGAGGCTTGTTACCAGTTTTGTAAAAAGAAAAGCAAGAAAAATGGGGAGCAAATAAGATAATAGAGAAATTCAAAAATTCTCCCATGTTCTCTCCGTTTACTTGCGATATGTGTGTTTTCTCCTGAATCAAAGTTTTAACAGTAGGCTTGTTCTTTTTCCTTTATTACTTAGTTCTACCTCTAGGGTGAACTAATCATGGACACACATGAAGAGTGAAATTAGTGATTACTGAACCCTTGAAATACAAATTCTTGACACCAAACATAACAACAGAAGTACAAGAAACACGTTTACTCCGTAACGTTTTGCAGTTTACCTCACAAAGTGAACTTAGAGAAGTAAACTTTCTTTAAAAAAAAGAAATTGTACTAAGCTCCTTGAACTAATAAGATTATGCCACTTTACTCACGGAACTTATATTTTACTTCCTCAGCCCCTGAACTTGTAGGGTTGTGATACTTTAGCCTTAACTTGTATTTTACTTTCTCAGCTCTCTGAACTTGTGTTTATTTGCACTACATATCCACTGGACCGTTTGCTAACAGAAAACGCTGAGCTGATATAGCATATGGCTGATGCCATAGGGTTGGGCCAGATCGCATAGGCACAGTATCAAGTTGGCACAGTGTCCTCTTCCCCCTTGCAGCGCAGTAAAGCAGGGGATAGAGGGTGTGGGGGCGACAACGCGTATGGTGGCGGGGAGGAGCACGGCGGTGGTGCTCCACAACAAGAGGGGTGACTAAAGGAGATAGGTTTCGGTTTCAGTGCGATGCGGCACACCTTGTGACATGGACGGCTTGGCACGAGGATGACAGAGACAGCGGTTCCCCAAGACTCGAGAGGGGAGAAGTGACGCAGCTCAATGTCGATGGCCTGTCCAACGAGCTTTGGTGGTGGGAGTGGCATTAATAGGACCGCAATGAAGTAAGGAAGGTAGTGACATGGTCAATTTTGGGAAAGGAACTAAATTAATAGCGATCGAGTCCGACCCTACAACATCAGCCCTGTGTTATGCCAGCTCGGCGTATTCTATTAGCAAATGGCTCAGTGGACTTGCTGTAACATCCCAAATAGGGAATTATGGTAATTACGAAAAGTGTAAAATCTTTTAATCGTTTTCTTGGGTATTTCAAAAAAAATCTTTGTTGTTATTCAATTGCTCAAGTTGGATTTCTTGCCGAAAGCCCAATTGATAAAAATCAAAACCTTGGAATCAAGATATCAAAATTTAAAAATTTAGAAGATCCTAATTTACCCGGGAGTCTTAATTGCAAATTTAAATTGAAATCCGGATCTTCGAAACCAAGGATAGAAATTTGAATCCAAGATAAAATCCTTCCATCCAATTCTCGTATCTAGACATTCAAATTCGAAAATTTTAAAATTTATTTCTCCAAAACTTGGCAATCTTAAAATTTAATTTGCTGGATTCAAAAATGTGAACTGAGATTTCAGATTCAAATCTGCTCACAAATCCAATTTCTGAAATTTCATAAATCCCAAAATTCCTTTTGGGGCTCGGCCCATTTCCTCTTTTTCCCTGGCCCACTTACCTTCCCACCCGGCCGCCCAGCTTTTTCCTTCCTCTGGGCCAGCCGACGCTGCTGCCTTCTTCTTCCCCCGTTTCTCCCTTCTCCTTCCTCCTCCCTCGTTCCCCTTCGCGTCGAGGCAGCCCACCCCTGCGCCTCTGTTCCTCGCGCCGGCCCAGCCGCGCAGCTCGCCCGCCCCAGTTCGCGCCGCCCCCGGTTCTCCCCCCCCCCCCCCCCGTCACCTCTGCACCAGCGCCCCTACCACCGGCCTAGCCACCGCGCCATCCCCCTACGCGCGCGCGCCATGCCGTGCACGTCGCCGCCCATACCCGACGTACGCCGTGCCCATGCCGGCTGTACTTCCCCAGGCGCGCGCACCAGTGAAGCCACTGCTCCCCTTCCCCGCCTATAAGAAGCCGGCCGCCCCCGTCGCTTCTCTTCCCCATCGCGCTTCTTCCCCCATTTCGAGCCGGCCGGCGCCATTCCTGCCGCCGCCTCCACCCCAGTCGGCCCCGGGCCGATTCCGCGCGGCAAGAGCGGCGCCTCGACGCCCCGAGGCCTTCCCCACCGTCAGCCGAAGCTCTCGGTCGCCCACGCCTCTCCGCCACGGTCGCCTCCCCCGCACCGCCGCCTGCGCCCGTCGTCGGCTCGCCTCCGCCACTCTCCGGCCAGCTCGGCTGCCTCGGTGAGTTCCTGGTATGGTACTCGAGCTCATGCGCGCGTCATTTTCTCCCCTCTCCTTCCCGGTCGCCGGCGCCCCATTCTCCCTTCATCGCCGGCCGCCAGAGTCGCGCCAACTTGCCGGGGTGCCATCTTAGCCGAAGCAGCCACCTCCCCGAGATTCCTCGTCGCCGGCGCAGCCCATTTCCCCAGTCGCCGTCGCCTCCCCGGCCCCTCCCCACTGGCGACGCCGCACGGCTCCATAGCCACCTCGCCTCCCCTGTCTCTGCTTTGCCTCAGCTCTTTTACCTGACAGCCGAAGACACCTCCCTCTCCCTGTGTCTTTCTTTGTGTATGGCATGTGGGCCCAACTAGGTAAATCAAGTTTAAGTAACATTCCTGCTAATGAGATGAAGTAGTCTATGAATAATAAAGGGAATATGAAATTAATTATGGGTTCATAATGAAAAGATTTATGTAAATAAGCTAAAAACTTAACATGGGATAATTATATGCCAATTAAGGTTAATATATTAACTCCCATGTAAAACTAAGGCAAGATCATACATGGTCTATTTTCTTATGACAAGTAATCAACATGAATTCAATGGACATCGATGTTAAAGATCAATTATGCGAAAATAATTAAGAGCCCGCATTTTACAAATCAAAGGTGCTAGAAGTTAATCCTAGATAATCTTAGATGCAAGTATAAAACCTTAAATTATATATATATGTATATGTATATATAAATTCAATGCTTTCAAATTTTACTCTAGAAACTTGAATAATACATTTAATCATATCTCAAGTAGTTTAGATACTATCCTTCATCCATCGATCTAAATATATTTAAACAAATTAAGAAAATCAATTTAACAAGATTTTGCCACATAAAATATTGACCATAACTTGATCATCTTTAAGACCATGTCATCTCTCTTATTATTGCTTAAAATAAACATTGGCAAGCCCCATAAGATATCAAGTGTGGTTTACTCATCTCTAAAATCATAGAAGCCATCTTTCCAAGAGTGCTTAAAATACTTGTAGTAAAGACCTTAACATTATCTGAAATACTGAGATTTAAGATGACAAATAAAATATGATTAAGAAAGTCTTGAAGAAAAAAAGAGCAATCCTTAATCTTTGTCTCGCATCCAAATTCCCCATCATTATCTCGGGATTTAAGTTTAATGATCAAGAATAATTAATAATAAAAGAAATAGCTTAATTAATTATATCCCTAAAAAGTCATAGCATCTCTTTTTAGTAAAACACAACCGTTGGCCATTTCTAATAATTTTGTTAATGAAGTAGAATAATTAACTTTGCTCATAATAATGATTGGACTGAAATGGCCAACCCCATCATTCAATTAAGTCGTTAACATAATGGTTTGTTAAGCTGGCTACCGCAATCTCAGGTAAATATCGCCTCATGAAATATCAAATTTCATTAAATGATTAAAATTACTCATCTTCTGTAAAGCCCCCGCATCCTAAAAATACAAAGTTCTATTCCTCTTTACTATCTTCGCTAACCCCTTTTATCTGTCCGTAAGTCTTGCCTGACTCATGGGATTTCCTTGATAAATATAAAATTAATAATGAGAATGTTATCCAATAAATGGTCGAACCTCGCATTGCCCCGATCAGCTATGTTTTGACCTCTACCTTTTCAAAAGGGGGTATATTCCTGTAGATACTTCTTCATTTTGGTCCCTCCTTATTCTAAATTTTCCCTCACGGTAAAGCTATTCTGCCACCTCATTCCTTCGCCCAATTCATCTACCGCTGTGCTTTCAGCACACTAACTTGAATCATCCTTCTATTCTCAAATCGTAATAAATGTATAATTTAAATTAACTTGGGCATTTAAAGTGTTTGGATTTATTTGGTCTTTCTTTACTTTGCCGCGTATTAGAATCTGAAGACTCGATGAGGCGACGGATTCGAACAAGATCAAGACTCGGGTAAAAGCGACGGATAGGAAGTTAAGATCGCTGACTGAGCAGGCTTTGATTTAGATCAATCAAGGCCATGGTACCCCAAGCAAGGCAAGTCATCACTTTGATCATGTTGATCCTACATTTTATGCAAAATTATGTTTCTTTAAATTATCAAATTGCATGCTTACTTTACTATGCAAATGTATGTTAAAGCTTAAGGTAGTTACCTGCCTATTGGATGTCTTAAAAACTACTATGTCTTTCCTTGACACTTGAATCACCTGACCATTGTCACCCTAGATGTTAATAATAACCTTACTAGCTATAAATCATATTAATGCCGTGCTAGTCTTGACAAGTCCAGGGCACTAGTGGCCCTGATCATCAATCTTTAAATATGAAAACTGGTTTTGGGACAGTCACGGGATGTACGTGGCTGATTATTTGTGATAACTTAAGTTATGCTTCTCAAAACCTTAAAAATCTGCTATACCAGTCTGGGCGGATGGTAAGAGTTGTGGGTGTGGATGTAGCACAAGGATTGTGGTCTGTGGAATGAACCGCCCGGACAAATTAAGGACTTAATCCTGTGATGACCCCTCCGTGTACAACAGTACAACCACAAGCTGGCAAATTGTAGGCTTGGCTGAATAATTTACTAGACTCTCTAGCCATTTCACGGAGAACGTGTGTAGGTGGGTAATAAAAGCCCCCGTGGAATGGGACATCGGATATAGGTGACGTCGCCGAGGCTAGCGTGTGGTGGAGAGTGCAGTCCGAGTGCGCTAACCTGTGGTGGACATCCCGCACAACCTATGGAAGCAACCCCATAGGGGTGAGATGCTAGAGAGCGAGGTATTGTAAAGGCCTCGTGGTAGTCTCTCGATCTGCATGGCTAAGGAATCATGTAGAACCATCGGGACGATTACCTCTTGTGGGTAAAGATGTACAGACTCTGCAGAGTATACAACTATTCGAATAGCCGTGCCCACGGTCAAGGGCGGACACGGAAATCTTCCTCGAGTTAGTTCTATTTCAAAAACCTTTGTGGGTGGGGCAAAAACTTATCAGAGGGAGGTACTCTGATTTTGAATTTTTCCTGGAGGGACGTACTCCAGCGTGGTAAATAAGGTGGAAGTGGCATAATGATCAAAAGCTAGCATAGGTGGATGGAACCATGTAATCGGTGGATGGAACCTACACCGTTATAAATATTGCACAATTTCAAACTCTTTAAAGCATGTTTATAAAATGCCAAGTTATAGGAATTTTAATTATGAGTATTGCAAATGTCGCACTAAGCAAATAAAAAAACCTCAAGCCTCCTTTGACAACCTTGCATCTATTATTATTGCATCCTGTGTGGTGGCTTGCTGAGTATCATCGTACTCATTCTTGCTTAACTGCTATCATTCAGTCAGAAAGGAAACAAAGTCAAGCCCTGCGATGCCTAAAAAGGGTCGACAGAGCTGGAAGACGATGAGGTCATAGACTAGGTTGCGAACCCCAGTTGGCTGCCTGTGGGCAAGTCCCGCGGGTCCCACCTGTGTGAAGTTTCCGCTGCTGCATTTTATCATTTTCGCCTAACCGGCCCATGAGTAAGTATTACTGTATTATTTACGCTTCCGCATGATATGTTTTCGATATACAGTAATGTATCTGTGAGCACTATCTACTGATCCAGGGAATAGTGCGGTGAATCACAGAGGATCTGGGTTTTGCTAACCTGAGGTCCGACAGAGCTGGTATCAGAGCATATCGACTGTAGGTCGTAACCTTAGTTAGCATGGCCGTTAGCTTTATGACTAGAATTATTTCTTCAAAATCTAGCTGCAAAATATAAGTAGTATTACTACTCTTATCCCTCTTAGATGATTCCCTCTCATCTATTTGCTGCCCTGGCCATTTTTAGCTCCAAGGCTCTCTTATCCCGAATTCAAACTAGCGCGTGCCTGAGTTCTCTTCTGGAAAAAAAAACAATTTCCTTGGGCCAAAGTCATAAAACCTATAGTGAGTTTTATTTACAAAAGTTGTTTATCCTTGGAAGATTAAATTGCCAAAATTTTATTTGCAAAGCTTCTTTTCAAGCTTACTTCAACTAACTTAAGCTTCCAAGGAAAGTTTTCCAAAAATTTAACTCCCTGCCAGTTTATTCTAAGGATTTGCCTTGATTTCCCAGATATATGTGTAAATCTTGGTGGAATTCATGTCAATCGTAAAAGAGAATCAATGGTGTAAATTTCTGGGTGAAAAATAGGCAAATCAATTTGAATAACTGGGTGAGCTAAATGGGTGAACCTACTTAATGATCGGATTGACTGAGTGGATAGATCAGTTTACCTGATTTGATTGATTAAGACGGGTGGACCAATTTGAATGATTAGATTGGCTGAATTAGTACACCAATGTAAAAGGACTAAATGGGCTAAAAAAATCAGATTGGTTGGAAAAATGGAGAAATATAGATGATTGAATTGACGAAATGAGTGGACCAACTCAAAAAGATTGGATGGGCTCAAATAAGTGGATCGATGGGATTTCAGAAAAGTAGGGAGCATAAAAGCAATTGTTGGTCTGCAGCTCTAATCAATAGCATGGCTCCCAGTGAATGTTTCCACTAGTGGGATAATGGAATATAGCTGATTACTGGATGGATTATTGGAAATTCTGAGGAAATTAGGAGAAGTAATCTTGATTTATAGATTTGAGTAATAATCTTATTCTCGGTGGACGTTTAGGACAATGAGGTCGTTTGGAAGAAAATTTGCGGATGGTAAGACTGATCACTTGATAAACAGATTATGAGTATACATCAATGGTGAAAAAGGTTGGATTATAGTACAAATGCTATTGGTGGATTGAAATATTGGAACCATAATACAAGTGGTACTGGTGGATTTAAAATGTAAAAGATGTGAGTGGTATTGGTGGATTTAAAACATGGAGATGTTGAAACCATGATACAAACACATACGAGTGGATTTAAAGGTAAAGAATTTGGAGTAATGTTCAGGTAAATAATTGAATGGGATTGTGGAATGATGAACCTAAGGCTGGATTTATGATTTTATGTAGGAAAGTGAGATTCATTTGAGAAATATGTAACTCTGATTCGGTGAATGGAACCGTAGATGATACCTTGGAAGTTATATGATCTGTGGACCGGATAAATGATAACACTCACCGTTTGGAGTATTAGACAACCATCATGCCGAGACTAATTGATAAAGGGAGTTACTTTTAGATTCAATCAAGTATATGCAAGATTAACAATGCCTTGGATTCTAAGCCTACGAATAAAAGATTATGGGAGTAGAATTAGTCTGTTGATATTGCGATATTGGAGGATGCTAGGATACCTTTGCCAAAAAGGGGGTATTTTAAAAGTTCTAGTATTCCAAAACCATTTCGTAAAAAAAAATCAATCTTGATATAGAACTCTATATCAAGAGTATACAATGTATTTTCGTTGCAAAAAGGGTTGATTCAAGTTACTTCGAAAACTGGCCCCAGTATTTGAAAATCCAAAATTTTAATTCCCTAGAACTTGCTTCTAAAACCAAAACTTGGGAATCTACTTGCGCTGAAAATTATTGATGAGGTTATCTTGGAAAAGGAAATGTTTTCAACCTCAGATTTCTGAAAACTGTTTTCTAAAAAGCTCTATTTTCAAAATAATAATAAGAAGCATGAGCTTCGTTGCCAAAGCACTTCTTAACCCTTTCCTTCTGCTACTTCTGTCTGAAAAAGGAAATTGGTTTTCCTATTCCCCCCTTACTTCAAAGGCTTAAGCTTGAAGGTGTCAAGTATGCTCGTGAAGATTTGATGGCCTCGCTTCAACAAATCTAGTGTTCAGAACCTTGTGTTGTTTGTGTGTGTATCCGCACATAGACGTTGCTTGGTCCAAAAAGATATATTTGGCCCTGTGCACTGCCTTCTTGCCCTCGGGCATCATATTTCATAGTCACAGGAAAAGCGTGTTTTCAAAAGCTTGGTTTTTTTTTCTGTGTGGCTTGTGTACTGCCCCAGCTTCTGGGTGTGCACTCCTTAGAATGGGTTAGAATATCTCATCTCGGCGATCCTTTGCGCACCTCATGCTAATTCCCCCTCACCTTATTGCTGAAAACCTCGTCAGGTCTGCAGGCAAGAGGTAGCCGATAGCCAAGACAAGACCCTTCAAGTTTTGAGGGGAAAGAGGCAATATCTCTAGAAAGGACAACAACTAAGAGGCCTTAGCCTGCAAAAAGGATCCAGACTCAAGCCTCTATTCCACAGTAGACTCGCTGATACAGTCATCATCAAGACATTGTCAATGGCCAAAAAGAAGGCTAGAAGCAAGAAACCAGGACCAACAGTTTCTACTCACCACCGTCTCAAGCCAATACTCAGATCCATTCCGCCAAGACCACCAAGAAAGAGTCGCCACATGACAGGCAACCGTACCACTACATCAGGTGGACCCCGAAAGAACACCACTTGCTTTTATTGCGGAGGAGAAGGGCATGACATTCGTAGTTGCCCTGAGAAACGGAATGGTAAGGGTGCTTATCCCCTTTGCAGTAACACAGGATGTTGCGTGATCAAATGTCCCCAATGGAATCTAGAAGGATTAGCCTGGGATGCTATCACCACCAATCAAGGCCCTCAAAGGAAGCCAGGCCAAGGGTTCAACTGCTTCAAATGCAGTGACCCAGGACATTATGTGAGAGACTGCCCTCTACGAAAATCGAACAAGCAAGAAAAGGATGTCAACGCCACCAACCTCAGTCTTGGCAGAGGAAAGTGTAGTAGCTCCAAGTGCACTATCCAGGGACCAACAGGACCCAACAAATCCCTACTACCAGGTCTGGGAGCTCTGCCAGTTACTGCATGTGCTGAATGTGGCAAGACAGGACATGACGCCCAATCATGCCCTCCACTGCGACAGGTTACATGTTTTGCTTGTGGACAAACAGGGCACTACAGCTATAATTGCCCAGCTCCGTACTATCCTTACTGCAAGAAACATCCTCTACCAGAAGGCTGTCTCAAGAACCTAATAGCATATAGGCGTTGTGGAGAAAAGGGATATGAGAAAAGTCAATGGACTGCAAACTGCCCCAACTGCGAAGAAGATCATCAACCTGGAGAATCCTCCATGAGCAGGGTTACCTGTTTTCTCTGTGAAGGACAAGACCATTGCCCCAAGGATTGCTCCATGAGCCTGTTGCTGACCAAGGCTGCTGAGATACAGAGACTGAGCTTTCAAGTCGCCATCAGACTCGTCATGAATGGAGCTGACAAGAGCAATTAGTACCGGTCACTCTTCATGTTAAGGGGGGTAGCCTGAATAAATAAGAAGTGTTGGAGCACCTTGATGTTAGGCCCTACTACCACCCCAGCATAAAGAGAAGTTAGCAATCAACACTGAAGAAACAGCAAACCCCTGAAATGTCAAGCGCTGAAGTGAAGCTAGCTGCAAGCTATCCAAAAGAACAAGGTCTCCTGTGTGGTGTGTTCTCCAAGTGTTGATCCGCTTTTGTTTGGATGTCCTCTCTTCGGATGGCTCCAAGGAAAGGGGCGTAGTGCCAAGCATTACTGTAGAACCTTTTGCTAGCCAGCTTGTTTCCACCTTGTTCCTTCTACTCCACTCGAATCTCGGGGACGAGATTCCTGTTAAGGGGGGTAGGATCTGTAACATCCCAAATAGGGAATTATGGTAATTACGAAAAGTGTAAAATCTTTTAATCGTTTTCTTGGGTATTTCAAAAAAAAATATTTGTTGTTATTCAATTGCTCAAGTTGGATTTCTTGCCGAAAGCCCAATTGATAAAAATCAAAACCTTGGAATCAAGATATCAAAATTTAAAAATTTAGAAGATCCTAATTTACCCGGGAGTCTTAATTGCAAATTTAAATTGAAATCCGGATCTTCGAAACCAAGGATAGAAATTTGAATCCAAGATAAAATCCTTCCATCCAATTCTCGTATCTAGACATTCAAATTCGAAAAATTTAAAATTTATTTCTCCAAAACTTGGCAATCTTAAAATTTAATTTGCTGGATTCAAAAATGTGAACTGAGATTTCAGATTCAAATCTGCTCACAAATCCAATTTCTGAAATTTCATAAATCCCAAAATTCCTTTTGGGGCTCGGCCCATTTCCTCTTTTTCCCTGGCCCACTTACCTTCCCACCCGGCCGCCCAGCTTTTTCCTTCCTCTGGGCCAGCCGACGCTGCTGCCTTCTTCTTCCCCCGTTTCTCCCTTCTCCTTCCTCCTCCCTCGTTCCCCTTCGCGTCGAGGCAGCCCACCCCCGCGCCTCTGTTCCTCGCGCCGGCCCAGCCGCGCAGCTCGCCCACCCCAGTTCGCGCCGCCCCCGATTCTCCCCCCCTCCCCCCCCGTCACCTCTGCACCAGCGCCCCTACCACCGGCCTAGCCACCGCGCCATCCCCCTACGCGCGCGCGCCATGCCGTGCACGTCGCCGCCCATACCCGACGTACGCCGCGCCCATGCCGGCGGTACTTCCCCAGGCGCGCGCACCAGTGAAGCCACTGCTCCCCTTCCCCGCCTATAAGAAGCCGGCCGCCCCCGTCTCTTCTCTTCCCCATCGCGCTTCTTCCCCCATTTCTGGCTGGCCGGCGCCATTCCTGCCGCCGCCTCCACCCCAGTCGGCCCCGGGCCGATTTCGCGCGGCAAGAGCGGCGCCTCGACGCCCCGAGGCCTTCCCCACCGTCGGCCGAAGCTCTCGGTCGCCCACGCCTCTCCGCCACGGTCGCCTCCCCCGCACCGCCGCCTGCGCCCGTTGTCGGCTCGCCTCCGCCACTCTCCGGCCAGCTCGGCTGCCCCGGTGAGTTCCTGGTATGGTACTCGAGCTCATGCGCGCGTCATTTTCTCCCCTCTCCTTCCCGGTCGCCGGCGCCCCATTCTCCCTTCATCGCCGGCCGCCAGAGTCGCGCCAACTTGCCGGGGTGCCATCTCAGCCGAAGCAGCCACCTCCCCGAGATTCCTCGTCGTCGGCGCAGCCCATTTCCCCAGTCGTCGTCGCCTCCCGGCCCCTCCCCACTGGCGACGCCGCACGGCTCCATAGCCACCTCGCCTCCCCTGTCTCTGCTTTGCCTCAGCTCTTTTACCTGACAGCCGAAGACACCTCCCTCTCCCTGTGTCTTTCTTTGTGTATGGCATGTGGGCCCAACTAGGTAAATCAAGTTTAAGTAACATTCCTGCTAATGAGATGAAGTAGTCTATGAATAATAAAGGGAATAAGAAATTAATTATGGGTTCATAATGAAAAGATTTATGTAAATAAGCTAAAAACTTAACATGGGATAATTATATGCCAATTAAGGTTAATATATTAACTCCCATGTAAAACTAAGGCAAGATCATACATGGTCTATTTTCTTATGACAAGTAATCAACATGAATTCAATGGACATCGATGTTAAAGATCAATTATGCGAAAATAATTAAGAGCCCGCATTTTACAAATCAAAGGTGCTAGAAGTTAATCCTAGATAATCTTAGATGCAAGTATAAAACCTTAAATTATATATATATGTATATGTATATATAAATTCAATGCTTTCAAATTTTACTCTAGAAACTTGAATAATACATTTAATCATATCTCGAGTAGTTTAGATACTATCCTTCATCCATCGATCTAAATATATTTAAACAAATTAAGCAAATCAATTTAACAAGATTTTGCCACATAAAATATTGACCATAACTTGATCATCTTTAAGACCATGTCATCTCTCTTATTATTGCTTAAAATAAACATTGGCAAGCCCCATAAGATATCAAGTGTGGTTTACTCATCTCTAAAATCATGGAAGCCATCTTTCCAAGAGTGCTTAAAATATTTGTAGTAAAGACCTTAACATTATCTGAAATACTGAGATTTAAGATGACAAATAAAATATGATTAAGAAAGTCTTGAAGAAAAAAAGAGCAATCCTTAATCTTTGTCTCGCATCCAAATTCCCCATCATTATCTCGGGATTTAAGTTTAATGATCAAGAATAATTAATAATAAAAGAAATAGCTTAATTAAGTATATCCCTAAAAAGTCATAGCATCTCTTTTTAGTAAAACACAACCGTTGGCCATTTCTAATAATTTTGTTAATGAAGCAGAATAATTAACTTTGCTCATAATAATGATTGGACTGAAATGGCCAACCCCATCATTCAATTAAGTCGTTAACATAATGGTTTGTTAAGCTGGCTACCGCAATCTCAGGTAAATATCGCCTCATGAAATATCAAATTTCATTAAATGATTAAAATTACTCATCTTCTGTAAAGCCCCCGCATCCTAAAAATACAAAGTTCTATTCCTCTTTACTATCTTCGCTAACCCCTTTTATCTGTCCGTAAGTCTTGCCTGACTCATGGGATTTCCTTGATAAATATAAAATTAATAATGAGAATGTTATCCAATAAATGGTCGAACCTCGCATTGCCCCGATCAGCTATGTTTTGACCTCTACCTTTTCAAAAGGGGATATATTCCTGTAGATACTTCTTCATTTTGGTCCCTCCTTATTCTAAATTTTCCCTCACGGTAAAGCTATTCTGCCACCTCATTCCTTCGCCCAATTCATCTACCGCTGTGCTTTCAGCACACTAACTTGAATCATCCTTCTATTCTCAAATCGTAATAAATGTATAATTTAAATTAACTTGGGCATTTAAAGTGTTTGGATTTATTTGGTCTTTCTTTACTTTGCCGCGTATTAGAATCTGAAGACTCGATGAGGCGACGGATTCGAACAAGATCAAGACTCGGGTAAAAGCGACGGATAGGAAGTTAAGATCGCTGACTGAGCAGGCTTTGATTTAGATCAATCAAGGCCATGGTACCCCAAGCAAGGCAAGTCATCACTTTGATCATGTTGATCCTACATTTTATGCAAAATTATGTTTCTTTAAATTATCAAATTGCATGCTTACTTTACTATGCAAATGTATGTTAAAGCTTAAGGTAGTTACCTGCCTATTGGATGTCTTAAAAACTACTATGTCTTTCCTTGACACTTGAATCACCTGACCATTGTCACCCTAGATGTTAATAATAACCTTACTAGCTATAAGTCATATTAATGCCGTGCTAGTCTTGACAAGTCCAGGGCACTAGTGGCCCTGATCATCAATCTTTAAATATGAAAACTGGTTTTGGGACAGTCACGGGATGTACGTGGCTGATTATTTGTGATAACTTAAGTTATGCTTCTCAAAACCTTAAAAATCTGCTATACCAGTCTGGGCGGATGGTAAGAGTGGTGGGTGTGGATGTAGCACAAGGATTGTGGTCTGTGGAATGAACCGCCCGGACAAATTAAGGACTTAATCCTGTGATGACCCCTCCGTGTACAACAGTACAACCACAAGCTGGCAAATTGTAGGCTTGGCTGAATAATTTACTAGACTCTCTAGCCATTTCACGGAGAACATGTGTAGGTGGGTAATAAAAGCCCCCGTGGAATGGGACATCGGATATAGGTGACGTCGCCGAGGCTAGCGTATGGTGGAGAGTGCAGTCCGAGTGCGCTAACCTGTGGTGGACATCCCGCACAACCTATGGAAGCAACCCCATAGGGGTGAGATGCTAGAGAGCGAGGTATTGTAAAGGCCTCGTGGTAGTCTCTCGATCTGCATGGCTAAGGAATCATGTAGAACCATCGGGACGATTACCTCTTGTGGGTAAAGATGTACAGACTCTGCAGAGTATACAACTATTCGAATAGCCGTGCCCACGGTCAAGGGCGGACACGGAAATCTTCCTCGAGTTAGTTCTATTTCAAAAACCTTTGTGGGTGGGGCAAAAACTTATCAGAGGGAGGTACTCTGATTTTGAATTTTTCCTGGAGGGACGTACTCCAGCGTGGTAAATAAGGTGGAAGTGGCATAATGATCAAAAGCTAGCATAGGTGGATGGAACCATGTAATCGGTGGATGGAACCTACACCGTTATAAATATTGCACAATTTCAAACTCTTTAAAGCATGTTTATAAAATGTCAAGTTATAGGAATTTTAATTATGAGTATTGCAAATGTCGCACTAAGCAAATAAAAAAACCTCAAGCCTCCTTTGACAACCTTGCATCTATTATTATTGCATCCTGTGTGGTGGCTTGCTGAGTATCATCGTACTCATTCTTGCTTAACTGCTATCATTCAGTCAGAAAGGAAACAAAGTCAAGCCCTGCGATGCCTAAAAAGGGTCGACAGAGCTGGAAGACGATGAGGTCATAGACTAGGTTGCGAACCCCAGTTGGCTGCCTGTGGGCAAGTCCCGCGGGTCCCACCTGTGTGAAGTTTCCACTGCTGCATTTTATCATTTTCGCCTAACCGGCCCATGAGTAAGTATTACTGTATTATTTACGCTTCCGCATGATATGTTTTCGATATACAGTAATGTATCTGTGAGCACTATCTACTGATCCAGGGAATAGTGCGGTGAATCACAGAGGATCTGGGTTTTGCTAACCCGAGGTCCGACACTTGCGGTGCAAACAAATGCAAGTTTAGAGGCTGAGAAAGGAAGATACAAGTTCAGGAAGATAAAATGGTATAACCCTAGAAGTTTGGAGGGCCGAGAAAGTAAAATGCAAATTAATGAGTAAAGTGGCACAATTCTACAAGTTCAGGGGCTGAGAAAAAAATACAAGTGCAAAAAGTAAAGTGGTACAACCTTACAAATTCAGATAGTTACAGTGCAATTTTCTCTTAAAAAAAGGTATATTGGATGCTGATTAACCAAGACTAAATATGACCTAATTATTCGACACTGCTCGTGCAGATTCCCACAAGCATATGCCATGCACATCAACATAGCAGGGGCAGGAGCTGTAACAAAGCAAAATAAGCAAGAAGGGCTTACAGGATCCTGGAGAACGCCTCCCTGTTCTCTTGGAGAGTCCACTCGTCCTCGGCGCCGGAGGCGTAGTAGTCGTAGATCAGCTTAGGAAGCTTCTGCTTCGCGATGGCCTGGTACTCCATGACATTGGTGATCTCCCCCATTTTTCTGTTAAGCTAGTCAACCACCTGCACCACTCCACAACAAGGAACAAAGCCAGTTACTTGATTTGTCCGAAGCAAAGAGTAACAAAACCTTTACCCCTGAATGAAAACATGTATTTTACATGCAAGTAACTATTATCTGGACAAGTTTACATGATTGGTACAAGGATAGAATCATAGAAATGGAGAACAGGTAGGCTTCATCAGAAAAGAAAATAAAACAATTCCTTACAGATCCATGCAAATGCATTCCAAATTAAGTCACAACTAATTTGTGAGATACAGTGGATAGGACGCAAGAACTGGAGCATGTACTGAATCAAGAACTTTTACCTTGAAGCAGGTACAGGGGAAGGAAGTGAGTGAAGGGGAGAGAGAGAGAGAGAGAGAGAGAGAGAGAGAAGAGAGAGAGAGATGTTTATGGGTGAGCCATTGGAGGTGGGAAGGGAGGATGGCTCTCCCTACTAGAGATGGCAATGGGTACCCAATACCCGAATACCCGACGGGTTTTACCCGATAAAGAGACGGGTATGAAAAATTTTATGTACCCATGGGTACGTTATTGGGCGAAATCCTCTACCCGCCGGGTAAGCGGGTGCGGGTGTGGGTATATACTACCCATACCCGCCTACCCGCGGGTAATGAATACCCGCATTAGACAACTACACATCCCACTCAAATGTTAATTTTATTATCTACTTGTTGTTGATTGTTTATTTGTTTGTTATATGTTGATATGGTCATGTCAAGTATGTTTATATGATGTACTAATTTTGATCATTAGACGCTTTTGTGCTTGGCATGTATGATTAATGAATGTCTAAATTGATGATATTCTTATGTGTTGAACCGGGTATGCTTGCGGGTACGGGTTACCCGTCGGGTAGTAATACCCGCGCGGGTACGGGTATGGGTAAATTTTTCTACCCGCGTGCGGATACGGGTAACCCGACGGGTAAATTTACACCTAGCGGGTACGGGTATAGAATGGCAATACCCGATGGGTATTTACCCGTTGCCATCTCTACTCCCTACCCTTCCTTCCCTTCCATCCCCAGAAACTATATTTGCAGTGGAATTATCTCCTCCCGTCGTCACACAAAATAGCCTTCAGTTTCAGGATTTGTTCTTTCTCCCAGAATGTTTTGTTCCAGGATTGATCAGAGGTGTTTGCGTGCTTCCGACGTGGCGACCTGTCAGGTTTTTAGGTACTTTATTAGTGGCAATAATAAATTACTTCCGACGTGGCTAAGATGAGGCTGGAATGCTAGGGCAGATGCATCTCATGTCGGTTATTCTACCATGATCACGTGATTATCTTTCTGTACAACTTTATCATTGGAATATTTTGCCTACTCCAATATAATAACTGTCATTGTCTCTGTCAGGTAATGTAAATGATTTAAGATAGAATATTTTAACTTCAATTTGTTGTATAAACAATTTGAATTCAAGTTTACCAGACATGTTCACAAAAGAAACCATGAGAACAAAAAATATTTGCATCACATTACTCATCAAGTGTCATCAGCATATTCAAAGCCAACTTCACTTAAAATCAACTCAAAAGTTAAAAGAGAGTAAAGAGGAAAAACACAATACATTTTTGCTCCGCTCTTCTCAGGCAAGTATTATTTACCCACATACAACAGAGACACCGCATCCTCCAGCAAACCGTACTTCTTCAGGCACAGAAACTGTCTCCGGGGCCACAGGTATAACGCAGGTAAGTCATGAAAATCAGAAAGAGCACCGTAGTAGAGTACCACTCGAGTTTTACCCTAGTTCCAACAGATAATTCATCTGAATTCCTTCTGATTCACTGCTGGCATGCAAGCTCCAATAATCTTTCCTTCATAAACTGTATGTTTCTATTTAAATTTAACAGCACGCAGATGACAGAAGGCGCATTAGTTTCCCCAAACACTGTCCCATGAGTTGTTTGCTTTTGGTGCCTCAATAAACTGCTGGCCAGGTCCCTCAAATGCTGGGGCATCTGCGCCCTGAACACGGCCCTTCTTTGACTTTGTTCGGATTCCTAGCAGACGCAAGACAAATCTTGCAAGCTCGCCGTAGAGCATCCCAGACCGATCAAAGAGCTGTGGCAGTCATGGTACCAACAATTTAGTACAAATATGAGCAACTTATTTGAATCGTGTACATGGGAAAAAGCGTGAGATAACAGTACCTGCAACATAGCTGTGATGAATAGATAGAATGCTTGTGTGTTCTGTTCAACTAGGAATGCAACTCGCCCAAAGAAATTGACGACACCATGCATCTGCAGCAAGTTCAGAACATAGTTACGAAGTGTTGCCCTCAAAAGATGATGATTCTTAAATGCATCTGCTCTGGAAGAATGAGATGTAACCTTACAGATATGGTGTTTAATCTTGCATAGATGATAAACAAAATCTCCCAAAAAAATGTTACTTAACTGCCAAATGTAATAACCTTAATATGATAAAGCATGCATATTACAGCATCAAACTAAACAGTGGATTGAAATTATAAGCACTGGAGGACTTAGAAAGTACATTCACTAGGGTCCCATGTAACTCCTGATATTGAAGAAGTAGGTTCACCACACTATAGAATTATAACATTTAAAGGGAAAAAGATATTTAAAGAAAGATTGGGTTGGTTTGGTCTGCAAATGATGAAGCATTTCTCATGGATAGATCTTTAAAGAAACATCATAACATTTCTCAGTTTCAAATGTAATAACTTCAACATGATAAAGCACACAGATTACAGCATCGAACTAAACAGTGCATAGAAATTCTAAGCACTGGAGGACCTATAATGTAAATTCACTGGGGTCCCATGTAACAACAGACATTGAAGCAGGTTCACCACACTATAAATTATAACGTTCTGAGCTTCAGAGTAAAAGAAAGGTAGTAATTTGGATACACAAGAAAAATATCTGTAAGGAAAGCTTGGGTTGTTTTGGTCTGCAAGTGATTATCATCAATATTCTCATATGAACGAACATTTCCAAAGGCTGTGCCACACGTTTTAATGTTGACTGGACCAAGTGAAAAAAAACACAATCGCAATGAATGGCAAATTAGTAGGAAAAGTGCTGTACCACTCGTAGGAAGGACACCCAGAAACCTGGCGGTGCTGCAGGAGGGCCAAATGAGTTTGGATCTGGATTACCGTAAGGACCCATAGCACCCATACTGCCCATACCGTAACCACCATAAGGGCCTCCCATCCCACTGTTATACATGCCTCCACCATACATCCCAGAACCTCCATAAAGGCCACCATAACCTCCTCCATAACTCGAGTGCATGCTATTACCATAGAGCCCACCAGCACCATAAGTATTGCCAAATCCACCATATGAACTATACATATTAGATCCACCATATCCTGCATTCAGTGAGGCGATGTCACATTATGAGGACCAACACTGTGTTGCTACGGTATCAAAAAAAAATGTGACTTCAAAGCAGCTGATTACCACCGTAAGTGTTTCCATAGCCTGTCTGCTGCCAAGGGCGTTGTGGCATAGGCCTCGAGACAGTGTTATTTACACTGGCAGGAACGTTCCTCTCCGTGGCAGTGACGGTTTCTCCAGGTTTAGCCATGCCAGAAGCTTCGACGACATCGCTAGTGGTGCCACCAGATGGGGGCTTGAAAGGCGCTGGACCAGAAGTTCCCTCAGCCCCAGCACGCTCCCATGGCTTTGGTGGTGAACCTGGAAGATTGCATTCACAAGTGCACATCAGAATTCACCTCAACCATCGAGAAAAATCATTATGCGAGACACAATCTCAGTAACTTAAAGAGGCATAATGACGGTACCCACAACGGAAAGCACGCTGACAGCAAAGAATGAACAACAGCTAACGAAATTACGAGTCCAGCGCAGAAAATACAAGAGCAAAAGGCCCCAAAGGGAAATGCACAAGTAGATGAGTATCATTCAGCCAAGGATCTCGTTTACACGGTTTACTAGATAAAATCACTACTAATTTGTGTGGGAAAAAGGAGCGGAACGGAATGGGTTAGCTGAACCATCAACACCAATTCCGACCAAATCGAACGAAAAAAAAAACTTGACACCAGTTCCTCCGTCCATGACGAGATAGCTTAAGCAACCGCGAAAAATCCGTGGTTTCGCAAGCTCCGAGCTATTGCGCGCGCGCGCGCGCGTTCCCCCCAAAAACCCCCCTCCAGCTAGGAAAAAATCCAACCGAAATCGGGCCAGCAATCGGACGAATCCTCCGCACGGTGTCGATTTGGGACGAAAATCGGGGACGAATCAAGGGATCTAGGGTTTGTTGGGGGTGGTTGGGGAGGTGTAAGAGCGGGCGCACGACGAACCTGCCATGGCGATGGCGTGCGACTCCTCTCCACCAACGGGTCTTGCGAGCCAGCCAGCCCGCCCGTTTTATATCTCCGGTCGGCTTGGCCGGTCTGGTCCGGTCTACTCGTTCTAACGATGTGCCCAAATGACGGCACGGCCGGTAGACACGGCTTGTTTAGTCTATCAGTAAGTCAGAATAAGCTATGCCGTGTTAGTCTGTAGGCCAAGACGTCAATTTAGGCATGGTTTAGGGGGAATTCATACCGTATCAGATCAACACGTGGCTGGTTTAGCCCGATGGGCCACAGAGGCACGGTACATCTGTTTGGCTCCGCTAGCCTGTTCGGTTCGAAAAAATTATAAAAAGTTTGATAGTTTTAGAAAATGTAGAAATAAAAAAACACAAAATAAATTGTAGTAAAAGACACATTGAATTATAGAAAAAACACAATACATTATAGAAAATGTAATGCTGAGCTTTATTGATATTAAAATAGTTGTCTCATTAAAAACTTTACAAAGTAAAAACTCAACTCGAGAAAGTCTTGACAAGGAAAAAAGAGTACAGCCTGTAGCTCAGCATTACAGGTAAAAAATCATAAAAGTGTAATGTATATATAGATGCTCTAAGAATTATCGGTGTCTTGACTGCCTTCGCCGCCATCTAGATAGAGAATGTTGAACACGTGTTCTAACTCTGTATCCACCACGCAGTGTTGAGCTCGTACATCAGCTTGTTCCCAGTCTTTCACTGTGTGAAATATTTCTACCATCTCATTAGTGAGTCTTTTTCTTCTCTCCTCCAATATTCTTCTGAAAAAACTGAAAGCAGACTCGGAAGAAACCATCGAGACATGAACGGTTAACACATCTCGTGCTAATATAGATAGCACTAGATATGTTAGGTTGTGCTCGCGTCACTAGTCTAAAATGTTGAAATCCTCTATATAGTGAGGCACGGGATTGCTGTCCAGAAAGACTGATAGCTCTCCATGGGTCCTGGTATGCATTGGTCCACCACTTGATGATGTAGAGCTTGATCTTTCGGAGGATCGTCCAAAGGAAAAGATGGTACCCCATATATTTTTCTTCTTACTTGTAGTGGGTGCGGGTGGAGGTCGTTGCAACCGAACTCCTTGAAGCTTATGCTCATACTTCTGATAAACTTCAGATAATTGTGAACAAACAACTGTAAAATAATTAGAATAATCTAATCCTATAGAATCACCTATAATAGAAAGAACATTAGTGAATCCTATACTTTTAGCTCTTAGATCTAGAATAAATGCAAATACGTACAAGTACAGAATCTTATTTTAATATTTTAAATATTTAGTTTTTATAGCGCACACAGCCTCTTGTAACAATATATCATTTTCAATTTTTTAAGTGAACGATAATCGCAAAAATGTGATGCAAATTACCAGAACTGTTAGATAGTATACTCCGAATAAAACAATAGTGGATTCATAAAAGAGCTCCAGAAATACTAGTAACTTCTCAGTAATATACTAGTGGTGCTCAGCCAGTAGTGTGTTACTGGTGTGGTTGTGATAGTGAGTATGGATAAAAACAGAAAATATGAGCTTATAGGGTAAAATATTTTTCTAGCATGAGATAAGTTGAGTTCCACCATACCAGCATGTCTATAGCGAACATTCGTGGACGTACACCCTGTTGGATCGAAATCGGCGACAGAAGGGGGGGTGAATGTCGCTTTTCTAAAATTTACCCCAAAGAGTGCACAAGAGAATCTCCCCTTCAAAATCTATGGAAGCTAAGAGAAGAGATTGAAATAAGCCCTCTGGAAGTTCAGCTTAAATAAACACGAGAGCAGGGCAGAGCATAAAAATCTGCAATCAAAAACAGGAAGCCAAACACCAAGTGACAGTCAGGCGGTCAGACCGCAGGTCATGGACCGGTCTGACCGCACTTTGGTTGCCGGTCTGACCGCTCGGTTGGCCGGTCTGACCGCCTTGGCAGGTCCGGTGTAACCGCCAAGGGGAGACCGGTCTGACCGGCCCTCGGGCAGATAGATGCTGAAATCTGGAAACAGCAAACTGAAAAATCAGAATCTGGCCAATTGCAAGAAATTTAGAGAAATGGTTCTATTTTCCTCAGACCTAAAGAACAAGAACATGATTCAAATAGCTCAGGGACCTTAGGAATCAAAGGAATTTACCACAAGACAAAGGGATTAGAATATTCCCTAAAATCTGAAAATGAAGTGAAAAGCAAAGCTATTTTTCAGATTTCTTGCGATTCATCCATCCCTTGCTCAAGAACTTTTGCAAATAGGTTAGCAATGAACTCAAGAAAATTCAGCTCAAATATTATGCCATCTCAAAAGTGGAAACCAAGAAATCACAAACCCCTGCCTCTAAAACCCTAGAACTGGAATAAACAGAGAGTTTATGACGCGGCTCAGGGAGAAAGAGGAAATCAATGAATCTTCCATTTGATCTTGAAAATGGAATGCCCAGGGAGTCTAGAATCTCTCCCCATCTCAGAGCTACCAAGAATCAGCCTTTAGATCAAAGATTCAACTCAAGAAAACAAGAAAATAGAGGAAGAACAGAAAAACTGAAGAAACTGAAATTCATCACATATGAGCAAGAAAATGAAAGCAACTCATCACAATCCTTCTCATTGAGTGGAGATGATTACAAAGGAGTTCCCATACGCGATTGGAACAAAGAAATGCCTCCTCCTCACTACATGCTTGAGAGGAGAGGAGCACTCACCCAGGAAACCACTCAGGGAGGCATCGAAGGAGACAAAGTACACACACACTTCTGCCTCTGCTCAACCACTCTCAACAACTAAAGTACAAAGCAAAAGAAAACAAACTCTAACCCTCTCCCCAAGCCATTTGACTAAAAGCAAAACCCTAAACCATCTCACTCAAGCCCCATTACAACCAGAAAACTCTCTCCTTGTCGTAGGGGTGGCCCCCACCTAAACCTAGCAGGCCTGGTAGGAAGGTATAAGGCCCAGAATAGGCCATGTGTAATGACATAACTGCCCCCAGGGGGGATAACCAGATGTAAGGGTAAAACCGTAAAAGCACTCCTCATGTATATATATATGATGAGAAGCCATTGGGAGGATCCAGGCCATTACACTTATCTTCATCACTCTCCACTACCATCTCTCTCTCTGTTTGGTCTGTAGCCACAACAGTTGGCGCCGTCCGTGGGGAGGACGAAGACAAGCCTGAAGACCGAAGGAAAAAGATGGCACCGAAAAAAGCTTCTTCAGCGGCGGCGAAGGGAAAGAAGGCGGTCGGCCCGGAGCATCGTATGAGCACCAGGGCTTCGGCAGAGGCGGACGCGGGCGCCGACGCAGGCGTGGTGGCCGAAGACGCCGGCGTTCGCGCGGTGACGACCAACCCCGTCACCGGCACAGCGACGACCAACCCCGCCACCGGCGTTGCGAGGACGGACTCGGCGGTCGAAGACGTCGACACGGGTGCAGCGACAACCGACCCCGCCGACGCGACGACAGCCGACCTCGCCGCCCCCATTGCAACCCTCGCCGGCGGTGCGGACCGGGCGGTCCGAGGTAGCCGCGACGGAGCGACCGGCAGCTCGGGACCCCGCGACGCGGTCGTCCCCGCGCCGATCCGCCCGTCGGAAGCACCGGCGACCCCGCCCGCACCGGGGATGGAAAGCGCCCTGCTGGCGGCTCTCAACGCGTTCCAGCGGGAGCTGGGGGACCTTCGCGGAGCCGTCAGAGATATACAAGAGGCTCGGAGTCAGCCGGCCGCGCCAGCAATCGCGTCCGAGCCCGCGCCGGAGAGGGCGGACAGTCGCGAAGCCCCCACGTCCAGCCGCGGGCCGCTGCGGCGCGTGGATCCGGAGTCCCCGCTCTCGGCGGGGCTGCAGCAGGCGGCATGGCCCGAAGACTTCAAGTTCCCTAGCGCCATCGATTCGTATAAAGGCGACACGGACCCCCGTGAGTTCGTGCGCGTATACGAAACCGCGATCGAAGCCGCGGGCGGAGACGACACCACGAAGGCAAAGGGACTCCCCCTCGCGCTACAAGGAGTGGCGCTCTCTTGGTTTTTTACCATAGAGCCGGGCTCCATCTACGCGTGGGAGCAGCTCCGCGTCCGCCTCCACAACAACTTCCAAGGAAACTACGTCGACCGGGTCGAGGCGGACCAACTCTTCGTCGTGAAGCAAAAACCCTCGGAGAAGCTCCGGGATTACTTCAAACGCTTCGCCAAGATTCGATGTCAAGTGAAGGACGTCAACGAGACCACCATCGTCAATGCAGCCATACAGGGCCTTCGTCCGGGCCCGATGGCCGAGTACAATGCGCGAAAGCCAATCAAGACGGTGGCGAAGCTCTTCGACAAGATGGAAGAATATGCCAGGGCGGAGGAGGACGCGCGGCGAAGGCAAGGTGACGACTCCGACTCTAACCAGGCCGGAGCCCCGGCAAAAACCGAAGATCCGCCGAAGGGCGGCTCTTCGAAGGGAAAGCGTAAGCAGGAGTCATCCAGGGACGCGCCCGACCGCAGGGACAACTCGCATAAGGAGTCGTCGGATCAGCCCAAGCGCGGCCAGCAAAGGTCGAGGCGAAACCGGTACGTCCTCGACATCGAAGGCGGGTCCGACGAGGGTGCTCCAGCGGGCCGAGGCGGCCGGGGGCGCCGTGGCAGGGGCCGCGACGATAAGGGTCGTGGAGATTACGACGACCAGCATCAGGGACTGTGGTGCTTAGTCCACGGCCGCGGCAATCATGATACCCGCAACTGCACCTCCATCGCGGCGCTCCGCGACAGCGTCGCTAGGGACAGAAACCCGGAGGCGCGCCCGCCTGCGGTGGCCCACGTCCAATTCCCATACGAGGCCCCCATGCAGGTACAGGCGCAGGGAATGCAACCCCAGGAAGGCACCTTGCGGATCCAAGCTCACGTACAGCAGCCTCGGGAGGGCCTCCTGTCGTTGCAAGCCCCAGACGCAACCTACCGTAGGGTCATTAATGTCATATCCGGCGGCTTTGCGCTGGAATTCGCCTCGGCGCGGCAGCAGAAGGCCTACGCGCGAAGACTACATCACGTGGCGGCATACCCAGCGCAAGCACCGCCGGAATGGGCGCGGCACGAGGTTACATTCACACCTGATGACGCCCAAGGTGTGGACTTCCCTCATCAGGACCCCCTGGTCATCCTGGTCACTATCGCGGGATGCGACGTGGGGCGCGCCTTGGTGGACGGGGGTAGTTCCGCGAACGTATTGTTTGCGGCGGCCTTCGACCAAATGGGGATTCCTCGAAGCCGCCTGGGGCCCTCGGGAATCCCACTGCAGGGCTTCGGGGGACAGCCCCTGCGGGCGCTGGGCCAGATCGGCCTTCAAGTCTCCTTCGGCCGAGATGACTGTGCGGACCGAAGATGCCACCTTTGACGTGGTCGACCTCCCGTATCCCTACAATGCCATTCTGGGGCGCCCAATCCTCAACTCCTTCGGCGCGGTACCACATCACGGCTATCTGTGCATGAAGATCCCGGGCCCCCGGACCATCATCACCGTCCGAGGCGACCAGGATATGGCTCGGCGCATCGAGCCAGGCAAGCGACGCCCTTAGAGCCGACGTCACAGCGCGGAGGTCCGTGGGGTCATCCATTGGCGCCTGCACGGGCCTTGCAGATGTCTAGCGACTAGAGGCTGCGGCCGCACAAGGGCAAACGGTCAGTATATTCACCCTTTGTAGTCGCTCACCCGCGCAAACGGGGATATAATGAAGATCGCCGTTTGCCGTTAATTTTTCTTCGTCACATGCAAGCACGCGGTGAGGGCCAACGCGCGCGCCCCCACAGTATAAACCAAAGACGCACGTTAGCGTGTGCACTCGCCGTCGCCAAAGTGACGGGACCGAGTATAAACCAAAGACGCACGTTAGCGTGTGCACTCGCCGTCGCCAAAGTGACGGGACCGAGTATAAACCAAAGACGCACGTTCGCGTGTGCACTCGCCGTCGCCAGGGAGGGCGGGACTGAGTATAAACCAAAGACGCACGTTCGCGTGTGCACTCGCCATCGCCAGGGAGGGCAGGACTGAGTATAAACCAAAGACGCACGTTAGCGTGTGCACTCGCCGTCGCCAAGGTGACGGGACTGAGTATAAACAAAATACGCACCGGGGGGACGCCCGCGCGCGCGCGAGTCTTCGGACTATAAAGAAGACGTAGCGTCGAGCCTAGCTCCGCACGCAATAGTCCACGGACTCTAAAGAAGACGTAGCGTCGAGCCTAGCTCCGCACGCAATAGTCCACAGACTCTAAAGAAGACGTAGCGTCGAGCTTAGCTCCGCACGCAATAGTCCACGGACTCTAAATAAGACGTAGCGTCGAGCCTAGCTCCGCACGCGCGAGTCTCCGGACTATAAAGAAGACGTAGCGTCGAGCCTAGCTCCGCACGCAATAGTCCACGGACTCTAAATAAGACGTAGCGTCGAGCCTAGCTCCGCACGCGCGAGTCTCCGGACTATAAAGAAGACGTAGCGTCGAGCCTAGCTCCGCACGCAATAGTCCACGGACTCTAAATAAGACGTAGCGTCGAGCCTAGCTCCGCACGCGCGAGTCTCCGGACTATAAATAAGACGTAGCGTCGAGCCTAGCTCCGCACGCGCGAGTCTCCGGACTATAAAGAAGACGTAGCGTCGAGCCTAGCTCCGTACGCAATAGTCCACGGACTCTAAATAAGACGTAGCGTCGAGCCTAGCTCCGCACGCGCGAGTCTCCGGACTATAAAGAAGACGTAGCGTCGAGCCTAGCTCCGCACGCAATAGTCCACGGACTCTAAATAAGACGTAGCGTCGAGCCTAGCTCCGCACGCGCGAGTCTCCGGACTATAAAGAAGACGTAGCGTCGAGCCTAGCTCCGCACGCAATAGTCCACGGACTCTAAATAAGACGTAGCGTCGAGCCTAGCTCCGCACGCGCGAGTCTCCGGACTATAAAGAAGATGTAGCGTCGAGCCTAGCTCCGCACGCAATAGTCCACGGACTCTAAATAAGACGTAGCGTCGAGCCTAGCTCGGCACGCAATAGTCCACGGACTATAAAGAAGACGTAGCGTCGAGCCTAGCTCCGCACGCAATAGTCCACGGACTCTAAATAAGACGTAGCGTCGAGCCTAGCTCCGCACACGCGAGTCTCCGGACTATAAATAAGACGTAGCGTCGAGCCTAACTCCGCATGCGCGAGTCTCCGGACTATAAAGAAGACGTAGCGTCGAGCCTAGCTCCGCACACAATAGTCCACGGACTCTAAATAAGACGTAGCGCCGAGCCTAGCTCCGCACGCGCGAGTCTCCGGACTATAAAGAAGACGTAGCGTCGAGCCTAGCTCCGCACGCAATAGTCCACGGACTCTAAATAAGACGTAGCGTCGAGCCTAGCTCCGCACGCGCGAGTCTCCGGACTATAAAGAAGACGTAGCGTCGAGCCTAGCTCCGCACGCAATAGTCCACGGACTCTAAATAAGATGTAGCGTCGAGCCTAGCTCCGCACGCGCGAGTCTCCGGACTACAAAGAAGACGTAGCGTCGAGGCCTGCCTCCGCACGCGCGAGTCCCCGGACTATAAAGCAAGCCAAATTGCGGAGGTCTGCCTCCGCATACGTCAGTCTGCGGACTGTCCGTTCTACGGAACCCTGGCGCAGCTACGTCGCCAACGGCGGCATCAACACACAGCGCACATCGTAAAATGCCAGGAGGTCTGATTACCGGAAGAATCACATGTACAAAGGTCCGCCAACACCCCAGCCGCTCTAAGCCACTACCCCGCGGGTTCGTCCTTAACACGCGCTAAAGTTGGGGCCTCGCTCGAAGAAGGCCGGCTCGCCCAAAAATCGAGCGAATCTTCGGCCCTTCGCCATCGTTGAAGGCGTCGTCGGGTTGAAAGGTCGGCCGCCCGAAGCCGGCCCCAACAGGGAAGCTGCCCGGGATATAGGTAAAAATCAGCATGCATGCAGAAAGTGTGCGCTTTATTAGCAAAGACAAGGGACAGTACAACGCACGCCTACACTAGGCGCCGCGGCATCAGACCTGCGGATTCCCGGCGCCTTCGGAGGGCCCAGCGCCGCCATCATCGCGTCGAGGGACACCGTCCAGAAATTGGCCAAGGCTCCCCGTCCCGTAGAGCGACTTCTGGAGCTCGATCCGCACAGCTTCCGCCCCGACGGGATCCCAGATCCGGTCGCAGAAGGGCCCAAGGGCACGGCGAGCGGAGCGGACGGCGCCGAACATTACTCCGGCCCCGCCAGGCATCTCCAGCTGGGGGTCATTTAGCCCCGCGACATGCGTACAGCCGCGGTGCTGGAGGAGCGCGCACACCAAGCAGGCCGAAGTGTACGCGCAGTGGGTGCCGAAGGACGTCGCCGCGTCGCGCGCGGCGTTGGCGGCATCCCCGACCCAGCGGAGCGTCCGAGACAGCTCCTCCGGACCGAAGGCGCGTCCTGGCACCTTCGCCACCAGCCCTTCAAGATGGCTCTCCAGCGCTTGCGTGGCGTCCCAGGCAACCACCGAGGCGTCGCCCAGCGTCCGGTTGCGCTCCGCTAGAGTCAATGCAAGTTCGCCTTTCTCCTTCTCTAGCGCGGCGACCTGCTCCAGGAGCCCGTCCCGCTCCGCCGCGAACTTTTCATCAGCAGCTGTTGCGGCTGATTCCCGCGCCAATGTAACAAGCCCCTCGGCGTGCGCCCTCGCTTCGGCGCATTCCGCTTCCAGCTGGCGGATGCGGGCGTCCTGGGCAGAGCGGGCGCCAGAGGCTTCGCGCAGCTCCCCTTCGGCAGCCCGCAGCCTATCCTCGAGCGCTTTTTGGCTACGAGCATAGGCCGCTTGCAGGGCCTGCCCCAGCACGAGTGTCTGTAGAAGGGAAAAGACTTAGCAAACTCAGCTAAACTCAGGCGTGGTCGCATGAATACTTCCCTCACCCCAGACACCTCGAAAGCGTCCTCGAGGCGCCCCGCACCATAGGCCTGCAGCACTTGCGGATCGACGCTCGTGGCCGCGTCATTCACAATCCCGCGCCACGCCCTCAGCGTCTCCGGAGGCGGCACGAAGTCCGCAGGGTTCACGGGCTCGGAGGCCCCGTGTTCCGTCGGATGCTCCCCCTCCGGAATGAGCAACGCTGAAAATAAGGATGCGGGTGACCACCCCAAGGCATAAAAGCATACATCAGAGTAAGCCAAGCCACCCTACCTTCGGTAGCAGAAGGGATGCTCCCGCCGCGAGCAGAGGCCTCCACGTTCGGGGAGGACGACGGCTGTCCCTGCGCGGCGGACGGTGGGGCCAGAGGGGCAGAAGGCGCATAGGCCGCGGGGCCCCCGGGGCTTGCGTGGGAGTCCCACAAGCTTCTGATGCCCGTAGCCACGACGAACCCCCGCGGTGTCCGGTGGAGCTCTGGCCGCACACATGGCCGTTTGGCCGGGGCGGCCAGCAGCGCTACCGCCTCCGCAGCCGGGGTTGGGGAAGACCCCGCGGCTGCTGCGCCTGGGGGCGAAGGTTCCACGGTGGCAGTCGTCAAAGGGGGCCCCTCGGTCCCCGCCGCCGTTGGCAAAGACAGCACGGCTACGTACGCCCCCGCGGAGGGCGCCTCCGGCACCACAGCGGCCGCGGTCGAAGTCTCCCCCCCGCCATCGCCGGTCCGCACGGGGTCCGCCTCGACGACTACGGCGGGCGGTGAGGCTTCCCCCCTCCGGCTGCCCGCGGCAAACCCACCGTCCGGGACGCTCGTCGAGGACACCTCGCCTTCGGCGCCTGCACCACCCAAGCCCGAATCGGCGTACTCGCCGAGTCTGACTCCGCGCCCGCCGCGCCCTCGGAAACGCTAGCAGCAGGCGCGGCAGGCGTCCCGCTGCGGCCCCTCTTTCGAGACGAGGTCTTCTTCTTCTTCGCTCCACCATCGTCTGGAGCGACACGGTCCGGCACCGCAAGGCCCAGGACCTCGCACACGCGGTTTATTCGCCCCAGCCCCGCCTTGGCGATAGCAGCCGCGCGCTGCTCGTGCTCCCTGGCAGTGTACGGCCCCAAAAATACGCGCGCGGCCTGCTCCGCCTCCTCCAAGGAAATCCGTGTAGCAAAGGAGAATGGCATCAGCATACAACGCATTTCACGTCAACAAAGGAGGGCCGCAATCGAGGCTTACGGGGGCCGGGCGGCGCCGGTAGCAAACCCACGGCGAAACATTGTCGTCTCGATGCCTCTCGGCGGCAAGACGCCAGTCGTGGGCAAGCGGTGCCATGCCGTACATCACGTACTCTTCGGCAAGGTCACGCATGTTGAGGCGGGCGGCCACGCCTACGAGCCGCTTGACCCTTCGCTTGTCCTCATCATCGAGCGTTCGGCCGGGCGAGGGCTTGAACGCGATTGGTCAGCCTGTGCACTCAAGGCCGCTCCCGCTCTCCACACGGTGGTAGAACCACCGCTTCATCCAGTAAGACTCCCACTTGCCGCGAGTTGAGTTCGCAGGGAAGAGCTTCTTGCACGACGAGCGAAGAATAAAGGAGACGCTGCCGAAGCTTGACAGCGTCCCATCCTTCCGGCCCTTCGGCTGGCAGCGTGCCTCGTGGAGATAGGCGAACAGCGACGCGCTGGGCCAGCACGCCCCCGAGCGCAAGGCCCAGCTGTACACCGCGAGCCGGGCCACGGTGTTTGGAGTCAGTTGCGCCAGCTCCAGCCCGAAGGTCCGCAACACGTCGCCCACCACGGCCGCCGCTGGGATCCGGAGCCCCGCGTCGAAAAAGGCAACAAATACGACCGCCTCCGACCTCTCGGGATGCGGTTCCATCTCGTCGCCGGTGGGCAATCGTACGTCCGGCCGCCCGGACAACTTCCCCGCGCGCAAGAGCTCTTGGATCGTCTTCTCGGTCACGAGCGAAGGGCCTAGCTCGCCGGAGAATGTGCCTCCCTCCTCCGCCGCCAGCCGCTCCTGGTCAGCCGCCGACGGGTCGCGCTCTTGGAGCCGCCGAAGGGTAGGGGACGGAGCGCGCGCGTCTACTTCGACTAGGCGCCAGCTTCGCTGCCGCCCGTTCGAAGGGTAGGGGACGGAGCGCGCGCGTCTACTTCGACTAGGCGCCAGCTTCGCTGCCCCCCGTTCGAAGGGTAGGGGACGGAGCGCGCGCGTCTACTTCGACTAGGCGCCAGCTTCGCCGCCACCCGTTCGAAGGGTAGGGGACGGAGCGCGCGCGTCTACTTCGACTAGCCGCCAGCTTCGCCGCCACCCGTTCGAAGGGTAGGGGACGGAGCGCGCGCGTCTACTTCGACTAGGCGCCAGCTTCGCCGCCACCCGTTCGAAGGGTAGGGGACGGAGCGCGCGCGTTTACTTCGACTTAGGCGCCAGCTTCGCCGCCACCCGTTCGAAGGGTAGGGGACGGAGCGCGCGCGTCTACTTCGATTAGGCGCCAGCTTCGCTGCCGCCCGTTCGAAGGGTAGGGGACGGAGCGCGCGCGTCTGCTTCGACTAGGCGCCAGCTTCGCTGCCCCCCGTTCGAAGGGTAGGGGACGGAGCGCGCGCGTCTGCTTCGACTAGGCGCCAGCTTCGCTGCCACCCGTTCGAAGGGTAGGGGACGGAGCGCGCGCGTCTACTTCGACTAGGCGCCAGCTTCGCTGCCGCCCGTTCGAAGGGTAGGGGACGGAGCGCGCGCGTCTACTTCGACTAGGCGCCAGCTTCGCGGCCCCCCGTTCGAAGGGTAGGGGACGGAGCGCGCGCGTCTACTTCGACTAGGCGCCAGCTTCGCCGCCACCCGTTCGAAGGGTAGGAAACGGAGCGCGCGCGTCTACTTCGACTAGGCGCCAGCTTCGCCGCCACCCGTTCGAAGGGTAGGGGACGGAGCGCGCGCGTCTACTTCGACTAGGCGCCAGCTTCGCTGCCACCCGTTCGAAGGGTAGGGGACGGAGCGCGCGCGTCTACTTCGACGTACGCGCCAGCTCCGCTACCACCCGTCCGAACGGTAGGGGACGGAGCGCGCATCGACTTCGACTTCGGCGCCAGCCAAGAACGGAGAACAGCACATACGACCACCATAACTCGAACAAGCTCGAACAGGCAAAGGGCAAGGTTGCGGCAAGAACAGACATGATCTCGTAGGCAGATATGAATCGCCGCACCAGCATATGCTCGTTCGCACGAGCAGAGCGTACGGATGACTCCATATCTGCCTACGAGAGCAAGTCAGGCCTTGTCATTTCCGCGTCAAGCGGTGAAGCATTCCCACAAACGGGACGGTTTTTGGTTCGCCGGCGCTCGCGGGCATTGACGCCGGTCGTAGCGGTCATCAAACACAGGTGCACAAAACTTTTCCTACATATGAGAAGTTAACCATGAACAGGTACGGGATGTGCAGCAAGGATGTCTAGGGAGCAGCCCCTGGCGCCAGCTTATTTATACTCAGCCTCGCTAGGCGAAGAGTCGCCAGCAGGGAGGCAGGCCAACCGACGGAAGCACAAGCGCAAGGCGTCGGGCGGCGCAGTTTCCAGAGGCGCGTAAGAGCAATCGTCCGCACTCCACCGCATGCTATCCGGAAACCGTCGCGCGCTCCACTTACGAGAAGGCACACTGCTCGATGCGACAGCCTGCCCCCTGGCAAGCCAACCATCATTAAAGAGCACCGAGCCAGGCGGCAAGGTCGCAACGAGTGCAGAATGCGCGCGCCTCGGAAGTCCAGATGCCGGGAGTCCGCCGTCACATGGACGGTCACGACGCCTCAAGGCCTGCACTGCGCCGAGCACGCTTCACCGCGTGGACGACCAGAAGAGCACGCAGCTGCTTCGGCCGCAGCGCAGCCCCGGATCACGTCTGGACAGGCTCACAGGCCGCGGGACGGAGGGGGCCAAAAGACTCGGCAACATGGCTTCGGCCTTGTGAAGCCCGTTACCATGAGAGGCTCCTGTCGTAGGGGTGGCCCCCACCTAAACCCAGCAGGCCTGGTAGGAAGGTATAAGGCCCAGAATAGGCCATGTGTAATGACATAACTGCCCCCAGGGGGGATAACCAGATGTAAGGGTAAAACCGTAAAAGCACTCCTCATGTATATATATATGATGAGAAGCCATGGGGAGGATCCAGGCCATTACACTTATCTTCATCACTCTCCACTACCATCTCTCTCTGTTTGGTCTGTAGCCACAACACTCCTATTTATAGCCCTTGGCTAACGGGTCTCCAACCCGTTTTACCCGCTAAATCCAAACTGAAACCGCATCCACTTGTGCAGCTTTACGCTTTTACCGAAACGCCCCTTCTGCACCTTCCGGGAAGCTTCCGTATTTCTTGTCGTCCAAGCCTCGCAACCACCTCGAGTCATTGCCGTCTTCGGCACACCTCAACCGTTCTGACCTCGGCACCGCCTGCGCCTAGTCCGGTCATCCCGTGCCTCACCACGACTCCGCTCGATGTCCTGCAGCCATCACAGACAAGAAACACATCACATAGCACCGCTCGAAACATGCAATCACGATTAGCATCAATGGATCGTACTCAAGCATAAAATGGCCCAAAAGCTCAAACGGGAAGAAGAATACGCCTCAAGTCCGACTAACCAAACCCGACTGAACCAAATGCCATCATGGCACGAAACGCACAACCAAACTCAATCTTTTCAGAACCCTCGTCAATTACTCATCACAAACATGGGGTCATAACCACATGGTCTTTCACACCCATCGCAATGCAATAGGTCTTATATGTTGCAATTCATTGATTAGAATTATTTACAAAAAGATTTCATCATGAAAAGCTTGAAGATATGGATCCAATCTCTTCAAACTAGTTTTAACTATAAGATTAATAATATGGCAGGCATATTGTTGATGTAGTAAGAAGGATTCAGCATATGTACCAAACAAGGGAATGAGAATATCCATTAGCCTGAAGTTTGTTGTACCATTATCCAAGGTAATTGCAAAACTTTTGTTTGTAAGACCAAAATCTTGCACGACTTTGATAATACATTCTGCTATATTCTCACCCGTATGTGCTACATCAATTAGTTTGAAGCCTATGATTCTCTTTTCTGATACCCAGTCATCATTTATATAATGAGTGACCACACTAAGATAATCCTCCCTAGAACGACCACTCTGTATGTCTGAGGTCAGGACTACCGAAAATATATAGGTTCCAAAGAGTTCTTTATTTTTTCACGACTATTATTGTAGTATTTAACTAAATCTCTAGTGGTTGTCTGTCTAGAAATGTGAGTAAATCTAGAATTATGAGCAATTCTAATGTACTTTCCGAATGCATCTGATGCACCAAAGTTTAAAGGAAGATCTTGCGAAGCAATTAAATGGGCTAAAGATTCTCGAGCTACCCCAGGATTATAATCCTAGTTACATACCGTATTGTCGGGGTTGTACATCAGCTGCGTTTACCTCATGATGACGCCTTGCTTTTCATTACATCTTTGGGCATATCTATGCGAGTGCCTAGTTCCACCTGTAGACATTGCAGATAATTCATCAAAGCGTGAAGGCAAGAACACTTCCAGGGGTGGTGGCCAAGGCCGTCAGAATCGGAAGTTTGATAAGGCAAAAGTGAGGTGTTATAATTTGTAACGATTATGGACATTGTGCTTCAGAATGCCCCAAGCCGAAGATGAAGAAGGCGTTTGTTGCTGAAGCGCTCAGCGATGATGAATCAATAATACCCTGATGGTGAGTTGAGTCAGGGACATCGAGAAGATGTGTCACCATCCAAACTCAAGCAAGGTGAAAAGGAACTAGAACGTTGAGGAGATGTGTCACCGTTCTATGTCAAGTATGAGTTTAGTAAGTCGTAGTTGAGACCGGCTGTCTCAATGTTTTAAAATCTTTGCATCCGAATGAATCTGTGCCAGCTAAGTTGAGTTCCTACATGTAGTTTGCATGTAGAACGCTTCATGTGGATGCGTGGTTGGTAGTTCATAATTCATTGAGACTAAAACTAGAGTATGTCAAGTCAAAATTAAGGGGGAGATTGTTAAAAATAATCTTGACTTCGAGTTCAAGATGTAGTAGAGTCCGTCTCCGTGTGTAACTCAAGTTGAAGTTGAGTCCAACTTGAAGTCCGAATACGTGTGCTAGTAGGAGATTATTAGCCAATATATTGAGGAGGCTTGTAGCTAGTTTTGAAGAGAAAAGCAAGAGAAAAGCGGGAGCAAATAAGAGTGTTAGACCATGTGGCTAGGTCTAGAATATTTTGGTGATGAATAATTGACAATGGTTAACTTATGACGATACATGTTTGATAATATTGTTTATCGATATTATGCGAGACGTGTGGCGTGCGTGGACTGATGTTGGTCAAGTTGGAACGAATTTGTGCCAAAAAATATTTTTTGGTCTTTACATGTGCAGGGTGAGCATGGAGGCGATCATGGTCAGTGACAAGGTGGACTGGAACTAGGATGGGGAGATCCGAGGTTCGGACGGTCACGAGATGGTCGGGCTCATGCTTGGGGCGCATGGAGATCAGAGATGGATGATACGTGTTGGAGCTACGGAGGTGCGGTCCGAAGGCTACGAGCCTACGACACGTGGTGGATGATATGTGGAGAAGCTACGAGAGGTGCGGTCCTGGAGACTTGACACGTGACGTGTTAGAAATGTTGGAATTTTGGAAAACCCGTGTTAGGAAGGGTTTCGGATCCATTTGCTGTTGGAATTGGATTAGAACTCGTGGGATTAGGCTCAGCCTATGTTTTGGGCCCTAGACTATAAATAGAGATAGGGTTAGGGGGCTAACCCTGTGGTTTTTGGAGAGACTAATTTCGTGTTAGGGTTTAGGGGTGCTAGGCGAGAGTATATTGTAGCCACCATAATTTAGAAATAAAGTATAGATTTATTTAGAAGAAATTAGATCCGAGCGTTACCGGCGGCGCGTTTGCGTTTTTCTTCAGATTGTTTTCATCTCCTTCACCGTGCGACGAAACATCGGTTTATTGGGCGATCTGTCAACCACGTGCTTCGCCGAGAGAGCCAGTGACGTCGGCCTCGTCAACTTTTCTCGGTCCGTGCGCGAAGCGGCGGTGTTGTGCCGATGGTTTTGGAGGGATTCATTGCTGCCGAGATATTTGCATTGGGTACAAAAATTTGAGCCGGCTGTTGAATGTTTGGTGTTCTGATTATTTGCTATGCATGATGCAACTTGACGTGACGTTTGTTATTGAGGCTAGAGAAGATATTTTGTTTTGCGTCAAGACTGCTGTTGAGAGTTAGTAAATTAAAGGGCTTCACATGTGGTGAAAAAGACCTACATGGCATACTAGAAGTGGTTGCTTTTGGTTTTGGTTCTCTGCAAAAGAGTTCAACAGGCTTGCCAAAGAACAACCAAGAAGAATAGTAAAAGAGGGCACAAGGTATTTTAGCTTTTATTATTATTATTTTTAACTGGTTTCTTTTTTTTGTGATTTGTAGGTTTACAAATAATAATAAATTTTAAGAAAAACTTTCGCTTGACGCTGCAATCATTCACTTCATCTGATTGCCATCGACGATCCTACAAGTGGTATAAAGAAATTCAGAAATTCTCCTGTGTTCTCTCAATTTATTTGCGATGTATGTATTTTCTTTTGAAATAAAGTTAATAGTAGTCAGTAAAGAAAAGGATAGATAAGAAATAAGTGATGGAGAGACGTCACGCGACTAAGGTGTATGATACGAACAATTCATATCGAACCTATGGCCTCTACCAATTCCGTAAGTTGAAAGAGTGGAGCCGTTGACTTTTGTTCATCTAGGAAGGATCGCGACATACTCTAGGATGGCAACCGTGATGTGATGGAAGAACCCACTGGACAGGCTTCGATTATTCAAATCTATGCTTTCGTCGTCGTAATACTCCGCTAGCTGGAATCAAGATTCCCATAAATAGCTCGCTAGTCAGGTAAAGCATCATCAAGATGCCCATAAACAGCTCAAATCCTTCCATCTCATATACACCTGATCGATCACCGTCCTCTCGTCTCTGTTGATCCGAGGCCGGGATTGTATTGCATTGCACTATTAATTAGCAGTATATACAGCTGTTAATAATAGTTAATGGCGGAGTTGAGGAACCGGAAGGTGGTGCTGAAGCGGTACGTGACGGGGTACCCCGCCGAGGATGACATGGAGGTCGTCGACGGCACCGTCCGGCTCGCCGTGCCGCCGGGCCTGCCGGCGCCGGCCGTGCTGGTGAAGAACCTTTACCTCTCCTGCGACGCCTGGATGCGCGGCCGCATGTCCAAGCGCGACGACCCCGTCACCGTTGCAAACGACTTCGTCCTAGGAGAGGCTCTGACTAATTTCGGGGTGGGCAAGGTGGTGGACTCCACGCACGCCGATCTCCGAGCCGGCGACCTCGTGTGGGGGATGAGCGGCTGGGAGGAGTACACTCTCGTCACTCAGCCGGCGTCGCTCATCAAGATCAACCACCCCGAGCTGCCGATCTCCTACTACACAGGCGTCCTTGGTGAGCCATGCATCGTCGTGTCATCTCATCGATTTGATCTTCGGATTCTTCTTCCCTTCGTTTCTCTCTGATCTAGTACAGTTGGTGATTAATCAATCTTGCGGGCAGGCATGTCCGGCCTCACCGCGTACGCCGGGTTCTTCGAGGTGTGCAAGCCAAAGAAAGGGGACTACGTCTTCGTATCGGCCGCGTCCGGCGCCGTCGGCCAGATCGTCGGGCAGCTCGCCAAGCTCGCAGGCTGCTACGTGGTCGGCAGCGTCGGCTCCGACGAGAAGGTCACCCTCCTCAAGACCAGGTTCGGCTTCGACGACGCAATCAACTACAAGAAGGAGCCGGACCTCGCCGCCGCGCTGAGGCGGTGCTTCCCGGAGGGCATCGACGCCTACTTCGACAACGTGGGCGGCGCGACGCTGGACGCGGCGCTGCCCAGCATGCGGCTGCGTGGCCGCGTCGCCGTGTGCGGGATGGTCTCGCAGTACAACGCGCCGGCCGACGACGAGGGGGTGCGCATGCGCAACCTGCCCTGCCTCGTCGCCAAGCGCATCCGCATGGAGGGGTTCAACGTCGTCGACTACCTCGCCGACGCCGCCTACTATGGCCGGTTCGAGGAAGAGATGGCCGAGCACCTCGCCGACGGCAGGGTGTCGTACGTGGAGGACGTCGCGGAAGGGCTGGACAGCGCGCCGGCCGCGCTCGTCGGGATCTTCCGGGGGCGCAACGTCGGTAGGCAGGTCATCGTTGTTGCACGGGAGTGATCCACCGAAACGGATCAGCGGTCGAGCTCTTCTAAAAAAACTATTTTTCTATAATAAATAGTTTTTTTATAGTATCTAACTTTTTTGTAAAGTATTTTTTTAATACGAAATTTTTTAGTCAATTGTAGTATAAACTGTAACGACTTCATTTATATCAGTCAAAATCGCACATAAATAGATCTATAACCTTTTTCACAAGTTGTTACTATTTATAATGTAAAACTAAAAACTTATATAAACAGGTTTAATCGAGAAATCTATATAAACAGGCCAATTCGTAGCTCACAATGGTCTACGTCGTTGCTTTCCATTTTGTACAAGGCGTAATAAAATAATCGAGGATTAATTGGTGCTTCTTTATAATTAATTCTTTATTTGTCAAAAACCTAGAATTGATCGGTTCTTTTTTAATCTAGATTGAACAAATCTTTAGCATGCATGCATGGTTAGTTTTTTTGAGAGCTAAAATCCCTCGGTGAACAAAACCATCAAATTATCATCCTCCAAACATAAAATCAAAAGAGCATCATCAACTTATTATTATGGAGGCTGCCAAACTTTGTAGCACATTGCTGACCATGCATCAATATCCCTTGTATGAGTAGATGGGTTGTGAGACTAGTGGCAGTCACCCGATGACTTTTGGTTTAAAGAGTTTATGAAATTTGAGTTTTGTTTTTAAGAGTTTACAATTTATCTAGTTGCTTTCTATCGCTGGCAGTATGATTGGTATTGGGGCTGCGGCTATACCGACTAGAAGCAGTATGACCGACCGAGGGCCGATGGTCAGACAAGCGATGGAGCAGCGGTCAGACCGGCATGGGACCTACAGTCTGACCGACAGAGTGCGGTAATACCAAGCTTAAATGGTAGTCGGACCAGGATTATGATACAACCGGATTCTAGTTGGTGGTAACTATTTTCCAGAGAGCGTGTTTTTGTTAATGCACTCGGGGAGGCGACGGTATGACTGGCCTTGGATTAGCGGTCATACTGGCCGTGGTGCCGGTAGTTTGATCAGCCTGGTGGCCACGGTTAAGTTGGCATGGGAGCCACGGTCTGACCGGCAAAGTGCGGAGTACCGGGCTTAAATACCGGTCGAACTAGGGTTGCGGTACAACCATAATCTAGTCGACGGTAACTATTTTTCAGAGAGTGCGTTTTTGGTAAATGCGCTTGGACGGTCATACTGGTTGTGGTGTCAGCGGTCTAACCAACCTGGTGGCCGCGGGCAGACCGCTCCCTTGTTCCCAAGGTGAGCAGAGGTGGTTAGACCAACCGATGGCCGATAGTCTAAACGACATGCAACCAGCGGTATGACTAGCTTGGTGTCAGATCTTGGAGCAACAACTCCGAAATCCTCTGTGTAGATCGCACTAGCCTAGAAACAGCTAGTGCACACAGTAGAATAAAGATACATATCAAACACAAATGACCAACAATATTAAATTAAAGAGTACGGCCTTATGGCCAAGTCTTACATTAAGATCCCTAATAACAAAAATAAAGAAAATAACAGCGGAAACAAGACGATAAATAGCGAAGCCCGATAACATGCCTGTAACATCCTGAAAAATTTGAGTTTGAAAATGTGAAGCTTTTTGAATTTTATTGGTAATATATTTGAATTTGGATTTTATGGTGTTTTTCTGGAATTTGGTTGAGGTTCCAAAATTTAAGAAGCTCAAAAAGAAACAAGCATTAATAATGCCCTAAAAGGGAATATGCAAATAATAGAAAAACTAAAATTGTAAATACGAATCTGAAAAGATGATCCAGTACAAGGAGAGAGAAACCTGAGTTAAAAATATAAAATCTCATTTTTTTAAAAAAAAATATGGCATAAATAGCAATAAAAAAGGTGAATGATCAAAAGTACAAGCACATATGCATATATATATGCGCATATACAAATTGTGCCAGGGAGAGTTTAGCAATACAGGAAATAATAATAAATATATATATGAAGATATATATATGCAAAATTTAAATAAGCTAGCAAAATAGTAATATATGAAATATTAAAGGGAGCAACAAAATTAACAAAACATTAAAAAATGAAAGGAATGCAGTCGGCCCGGCCCAACTCCCCGACCCGCCTCCCCTCGCTGCGGTCGCTGCGTCGCGGGTCCCATCTCCACCCTCGCCTCCTCTCTCTGCTCGCGGGCCCAGGCGCCCCGCGCCTCTTTCCCCCTTCTCCGTTCTCCTTCTTCCCCCGTGAGCGCGCGTGCTCTGCTGCGCGCAGCAACTCTACGCCCCGTGGCCTCCATGCAGTCTCTGCCGCTCGCTCCATCGCCTCACGCCGCGCGCATGCTCTGTGGAGTCACCATCAAATCCTCCCGGGATCCTGCTGCAGCGCTGCCCTGCCGCCCTGCCACCGCCGCCCCGACGTGACAAAACGCCCCGCCCGTTGCCCGCCTCCTTCACCGCCTATAAAAGCCATTGGAGCTCACCAACATCTTCTTCACGCTCCCCTAATCCTTCCACCGCAGCTAATTGCTCCAAGAACCCCCGTGCTCGCCGGAGCGGCTCTCTTCCCCGAAACCGGCCGCCGCCGCCTCCTCGGTTGACCTCCCGTCAATTCTACGCCGGTGGAGCACCCTCTCACCGCCCCGAACCCCCGCCGACCGTCGCCGGAGCCTCTCTCCCACCCTAGCTCGTCGGCGCCGTGCGCTCGCCCGCGCCGCCGTAGGCCATCACCGCCAACTCACCGTGGCTTCCCTCCGGCTCAGCCAAGCATTCGGTGAGCATCCCCTTACCTCCCTTGTGCTTCCGCGCCCGCCTAATTTCTTCCTCTTCTTCCCAGTCGCCGGCGCCCCTTTTCACCCTCCCCGTCATCCGCTCTCCACCGCCGCAGGCCCGCCACCGAGCCTCCTAGCCGGAGCCTTCGCCCCCGGTGGCATCCCCGCCTCGGGGAGGTCCCATTTTAGCGTCCGCTGGCGCCTCCCCGGCCGCACCTCGCCGGCAACGCCACCGGCCATCCGCTGCCCCGAGCCTCCTCTGTTTTTGGACGCTGGAACCACGGCTCACCCACATTCTTCTCCCTGGTAAGTCGAGAAACAACGCGTGCTCGGCTGGTTACCAAAGCGCACGCACAGTATAGTGACCCGAGCTCGATTCCAGCCGGCCACACCTCTTTTCCCCATTTTTGTTTCAAATTTTGTAACTCATTTTAATTAATAAAAAACCAGTGAAAATTTGGGAATAATGTAGAGAAGCTGATAAAATTTAATTAGAAGGTAAACAAGATTATTTAAGATTTTAAATTTGGAATTAATCCATGAAAGCCAATGAATTTTACTAGAATGTGAATAGAGTTATTTAGGATTTAACATTTAGTTAAATACCACATAAGAAAAGGTAATGAACCTTTATTATCTGTAATAAATCTAATTATTAATTAAAGGTATTAATAAAGAAAGAGTGGCTTTTGGTTAATTGCCCAAATTAGTAAAGATACCCTTAATTATATATATACATATATGCCCAATATTTAAAATGCAACCATTAAATAAATCTTAATGGTAGGTTTTGCTAATTAGCAAGGGTAGAAATATAACCTTGCTAGGTAAGCAAATTTTAATTAAAGCAAATAACAAGTATTAAAATATAAACCCTATCATTAGCATATTGCCGCCCATGCAATCTTAAAATAGTGGCTTTAATTTAATAACGATGACAAATACCATCATGCATGGCAAGTTCGAGTTATAAAGGGATAAAATATCAGTAGCAGTAGTACTTTAGAGATCACTCAAATTAAAAGGGCATAATAATATACATATGCTAATAATAGCCCTAAGTCATCAAGTATCAAAAATAATCTCACAGGCATGTAAATACTCTAAAATAAACATTTAAACAATAACGCGGGTAAATAGGGTCGCATAAATTGCTGCATCCCAAGCTCTGCCCGATAGCCGAGTTTTAGAAGTGAAGCTAAGCCTAATAGCAGCTAAAGTATGAGCAAGCTAATAATAGTGCCATTAATTAAATCTTAACACTAGCTTTAGTACATAATAGTATTAAGCATAATTGTATATATAACAAGTTAGGACCCATATGAGGGGATCCTAATTCAACTTAAATTTAGCCTAGTTATGAATGAAGATACATAAAATATGACAACGGGATTATTAGATATTTAAATTTTAATTAATTACCATATAAGAATAAATATTGAGCCCTTGCTATTTATCTTAGTCTAATTAATAAGTAAAGGCCTATACCAGAGATTATTCTAAAACTTAATAAACATATCCAAGTGTTATAATACTTTCGACTAAAAGATTTATAGAATAAGTACAGATCTCATCCATCAGTCCAGTTTGCCTTTACCATAACCTAAGTTACAAGGAATACATACCCAGCCAGACTCGCACTTCGATACATAGGTCTAACCTAACTCATGGAACTTCCTTGATAAATACAAAAATAATAAAAGAGGTGATCAATAGAAAGATCGAACCATTATATCCTTCCACCGACCCTGTCTCAAATCGCCCGAATCACTCATTAGCTCATAATGAAACTAAATCGAGTTTACTCGGATTTATTTGGATCTTTTGAGTTATTTGCCTTTATTTGGATTCAATCGCTTATCGCGTAGCTAGAAATTGGAGTCCCGAAGAATCAATGGATCAGGCGTGATCAAGAGCGAATCGAAGATAAAGACCAGAAGCCCAAGAGAAAGCATTGTGTGAACTCAAGATCGCGATAAACCACGCCAGGCGAGTCAACACTTTGATCATATTGAACCCAGCATTTCAAAGCTATTTCCTTTTAAAATTATCAACTTGCATGCTACTATTTCATGAAATATGATATGTTTGATTTCAGCAAGTTAGATATACCCTGTTGTTGCTATTGTGAATTATTCTCCTTGCCATACTTGGAAATGTGAACCTTGTCGCCATAGTAAGAATTAACTTATGATTTCACAAATTAAGTCACTATTTATATGGCATGCTTAGGAATGCTAGCTACTTGGGGTGACACTAATGCCCCAAGGAATCCCCTTTCAAACTATTTTGAACATGATGGGAAACTTATGGTGTGATGCCATAAGCCACATATGGTGCGATGCCATATGTATTGTTGGTGCGATGCCGACAATTAGCGTATGGTGCGATGTCATACGCCGCCCTTGGTGCGATGCCAAGAGGTAACTTATGGTGCGATGCCATAAGGATTGTTGGTGTGATGCCAACAATAAGCATATGGTGCGATGTCATATGCCGCCCTTGGTGTGATGCCAAGAGGTAACTTATGGTGCGATGCCATAAGGATTGTTGGTGTGATGCCAACAATAAGCATATGGTGCGATGTCATATGCCGCCCTTGGTGTGATGCCAAGAGGTAACTTATGGTGCGATGCCATAAGGTTAGTTGGTGTGATGCCAACATGATTACCTGGATTATTACAATGAATGGTTTAAAATGTGATTTCAAACCTGCTAGGTCATAGGAAATTTTAGTAATTGTATTCAAAAGCACTCTTTGGCAAACAAAATAGTCCTATGCCTTTCCATTGACAAGCCATGCATGTTATATATTTGCATTCTGTGTGTTGGCTTGCGGAGCACGGGGTTGGAGTGCTCACACTCACTTTTGCGACAGAATTCAGAATCAGGAATCAAATCACCTCGCCTCAGCAACAAGATTGGACAAGCTGACCGAGAAGATGAAGATGTCAAGGGCTAGGTCGCGAACCTCCAGTTGGCTGCCTGTGGACATGTCCTGAAGGTCCCACCTGTGTACTTCGTTCCGCTGCTGCAATTTATTGATTTCGGCCTAATCGGCCCATGAGTAGGTCTAATATTATATTTACGCTTCCGCATGATATTTACTTAGATATTCAGAACTGTAACTGTGTGCACTATCTACTGATCCAGTGAATAGTGCAGCTAAACACAGTGGATTTGGATTGAAAAATCCGGGTCCGACAATGCCCACAGGCAGACGACTGTAAGACGCGGCCTACTCATCCAAGTCATCACCGTAGTCGAAGTCGTCCTCCTCTGAGATGAGATAGCAAGGTGAGTACAAACTTGTACTCCGCAAGTCACACGGAGAAATGCATTACAATGATAAAGACAACAAAGGAAGCCATATAGGGTTATTTATGTGTAAAACAACATTTAAAGAAATATAGTAAATAGATTGGAAATGCTGAATTTAATACAGTAAGTAAAAAGAGTACTTGTAAAAGAAATTAATACCGTTAGTGCATTCTCCGACCAAACACTAACCTATTCACGGGCATCTCACCCGAACCATCTTTCCAAAAACACCTCGTATGGATTCCATCTATCCACATGTTTCCACACACTCATGGGTCCCATCCATCTACAAGGTTTTCAAAATCATTTTTGAAAAACAAAGTCTAATCCATGAAAAACTTTTACTCAACATACCCATGACCGTGAGTACGGCTATCCAGGATAGATTATACACTCTGCAGAGGTTGTACAGTTTTACCCACAAGACATGATCATCCCGGATTGCCACCGGATAAACACACTTCCTTAAGTGTGTGGCGAGGAGATCATGACAAGGCTTTTACAATGCAAAGCATTCAACCTAACCAAGCCAACTCTAAAGTTTCACCCCAGTAAAGAATCCACCAGACCAGGACCCCCTCTTGAGCCGAGTGAGACTTCTCATGGCCAACACCACGCTCACTTTCAACCTACGACGAGACTCAAGTTGGGACCCGCAAATTAACCTATGGCCTGAGCATTGGGGTGAGAAGCGGTGAAGACATCCCACCACTCCGAAGTGGGTCCATGCAGCTAGTGGGAAGCAAAGAGGACTCGCTCCCAATCACTGTATTGCAGCATATCCAACTTCTTGCCGACGGCTTGAAGCCAGTCGTTAGCGTCCATAGGCTCAGAGCTGCTTGAAAAGGTTGGCGGGCGCATCCTCATGAACTCTAACAGTTAGGACTAAGGTGCTTGAGCTGGCTGTGGGTGGTGAGCAGGTGTTGCAGGGTTGGCGATGGTTTGAACTAGCAGCTGAATCAGATGGTTTTCGTTGGCCATCATTTGTGCCCAATCTGGTCCATTAGCAGGCGGTGGTGGCGGGTTAGGTGCAGCCTGGTTTCCAGTGTGGTTGCTGTTATCGTAACCATTGCCGTTGCCATTGCTCCTCGTGTTAACCATCTGCTCGGTGTTCCAAGGTTTAGAAGGGAGGAGACAAAGGTTACTAGGGGGTTCTACTTGATCCATCCCACACACCAATGCAAGCAAAACAACCAAATAAAGCAATCTTTCCACAAGCAAGAAAATACTTTTAATACTTTATTTTATTCTGATAACTTTGTGGCTGTTGACAAGGAAAGTATAGCTCACAACTACGTTTTATTAGCTAGCTTAATGACTTATCCTAAAGGGGTAGGGGTTGTCTTGGTGTGATCCTTCGTGGCTCTTAGGGTACAAAATGCGATCCTTCGATGCGAAGACTGAAATGATGGCAGAGATGAAGAACTGCTTTACGAGCGGCTTTTTGTCTGGCTCTTTCAAATGAGTAACCATTTCCTTTGAAGCAGTAATGAAGACTTCCTTGTCCAGTGTGCTTGGTGATGAGTAAGGTGAAGCGATGTCCCATCGTCTGATCTCCACAACGGTCTTCTTTGTGCACGTAGATAGCTCGACCTTGGAAGCCCAAACGGCGAAGTAGTCAATGAAAGCCTACACTCCATCCATCTAGGAGAGAAGTTAGAAATATATTTTTGAATGATAACATAAAGATGAGGAAGGATTGAGAGATAAGAGAAAGCAAATATTGAGGGGTAAGAATAAGCATTTTATATATATATATATATATATATATATATATATATATATATATATATATATATATATATATATATATATATATATATATTGAAATTACTGTTTATTAAAAATAAGTCCTTAGGGTCTGACCATTCTATTCTACCTACGATCACATCCTAGAGTCATTGCGGCTCTGATACCACCTTTGTCAGATCCCGGAGCAACAACTCCTAAATTCTCTGTGTAAATCGCACTAGTCTAGGAACAGCTAGTGCACAAAGTAGAACAAAGATACATATCAAGCACAAATGACCAACAATATTAAATTAAAGAGTACGGCCTTATGGCCAAGTCTTACATTAAGATCCCTGGTAACACAAATAAAGGAAATAACAGCGGAAACAAGACGATAAATAGCGAAGCCCGATAGCATGCCCACAGGCAGACGACTGTAAGACGCGGCCTACTCGTCCAGGTCATCACCATAGTCGAAGTCGTCATCACAGCTCTGACCAAACACTAACCTATCCACGGGCATTCCACCCGGACCATCTTTCCAAAAACATCTCATATGGATTCCATCCATCCACATGTTTCCACACACTCATGGATCCCATCCATCTACAAGGTTTTCAAAATTATTTTTGAAAAACAAAGTCTAACCCACAAAAAAGTTTTACTCAGCATGCCCATGACCGTGGGCATGGCTATCCAGAATAGATTATACAATCTGCAGAGGTAATACAACTTTACCCACAACACATGATCATCCCGGATTGCCACTAGATAAACACACTTCCTTAGGTGTGCGGTGAGAAGATCATGACAAGGCTTTTACAATGCAAAGCCTTCAACCTGGCTAAGCCAACTCTAAGATTTCACCCAAGTAAGGAATTCACCAGACCAGGACCCCCTCTTGAGTCGAGTGAGACTTCTCGTGGCCAACGCCACGCTCACTTTCAACCTTCGACAAGACTCAGGTTGGGACCCGCAAAATTAATCGGCCATAACTGTCCCATACCAGCCTTGTGGTAGTACGATAGTACTTTATAACATTAGCTCATAGACCGGTCCTTAATTTGACTTAGTCTCAACCACATACCTCCTATGCACGACAATCAACACTGCGTCTCCGAAAAACCCGCTTCACCAGAGTTACAAGTTTTCAAAGAAATCTTGTATAACCGATTTAGAGATTTTTTTCACCTTCATTAACAGATCTTTGTTCTTGTCATACACATGCAAGAACTCATCCTGCAGCACCACCCTGCACCCTCTTTCTGTCATCTGCCCGAGACTGAGTATATTGTTGCACAGATTTGGTATATAGTAAATCCCTATCAATAACTTCTTATCTCCGTTCTTGCATTGCAACATCATCATCCCTTTGCCTCTTATCTCCACAGTGGAATCGTCACCAAACTTGACCTTGCCCTAAATCTTCTCATCGAGCTCATGAAACATGGAGCGATCTCCCATCATGTTATTGTTTGCTCTATTGTCCAAGTACCACTGATTCGTGTGATCATGGCTGCCTTCCTTCGTGCGTAGTTTTGGAACTACGTTCTCCTCGTTCAGCATCACCATGACCAATGCCTTTTCAACATATGAGGAGAGTAGTAGTACCAGATTATAATCCTCTTCTTCGTCTTGGGTGAGGTTCACCTCCCCGTTCTTCTTCTTGCTTCAGCAATCTGAAGCATAGTACCCCTACTCGTCACAGTTGAAACACTTTATATGGCTACGGCATGCTGACGCATAGTGTCCATATTCGCCACATTCAAAGCACTTAACATATGACTTATCACGGAATCTATCACCACCGCTTTGCCCAGCCTTGTCTCTACGGCCACCTCTGCCGCCTCGACCATGCCATCGCCCGCAGCTACTTGATGAGCCACGACCGTCTCTCAGATCTCCCTTTACTAGCAACGCCTGCTGGTTATGGGACAAAGACCCCTGCTCGTTATGTGACTGAAACCCCTTCAGTAACTCCTCTTGCGCCTTGAGTGATCTGGTGATCTTCTCGATCTTCTTCTTGTCCAAATCGGAGGAGTACATAAGCGTGGTAATGATAGGTATGTGTTTCTCCGAAAGCACGCATAGATATTTTTTCACCGCCACAGATTCCTCCATCTTGTCACCAAGAAAGTTAATCTGATTGTACAGTGAAGTCAGTTTGCCTGTGAACTCGTCCATCGATTAGGTCTCTCCCATCTGAAGATTCCCGAACTCACTCCGCAAATTCTAGAGCCGCACCTTCTTGACATGATCAACTCCCTCGTGCATTGTCTGAAGCGTCTCCCACCCTTCCCGTGCTGTCTCCTTCCCGATGAGCTGATGCATCATCGAATCTAGCACCGCCTGATAGATGATAGTCAAAGCCACCTGATCCACCTTATTGTCCACCTGCTTGTACTTCTCCTTCGGATCGACTGCACCCTAGACTCCTTGGGCACGTATGTTCGTCTTCATCTTCATTGCCCACACTGGGTAATTGTCAATCGTCAGGAGAGGGTACTGGAGAGATATCAGTCCATTTCGGGCACTCGAAGTTGACGCTTCTCCCATGTTCTTCAGGTACCACCAAGATTAACAGGCTATGATACCACTTGTTGAATTTCTTCCGATTCTTCGCTGCTCAGTCCAGAGACTCCCACCAACCTCACCTACCGCGTGACGTGTCTCCGTGGGATCAGCCCAACTAGTAGATGAGAGATACAAAGCAACCGTGACGAGATGAAAAAACGCACAGGATTTCCCGGGAGCCAAACCACTCCTTCTTTATTTCTTCTTCTCTGTCTATTACATCCAATCGCACGCCCCACATTCTCTCCTTACATGCAAGGCCTTTTAAAGCCTGCCTACGAACTCACAAAAAAAGACTTGGAAAAACGAAACTCAACTTGTATTCTACACGGCAATGACGTAGAAAATTCTACGTATACGGACTCATATACAACTCGTACGGGATATGACTCGCAAATAGAAACGACACGAACTCAAATACGGTCTAAACAAGAAAACAAGATTACTAACTTAACAGGAAAGAAAAGAAGAGAGAGATGCAACATTGCCATGATATGATTAGGCTTGGAGATTTGTTGTGTATTTTGCGGTAAGGCAGTGAGAAGGTCGTAAAATGCATGCGTGTCTGCTTGCACTGATCCCTTCTGTTGATGCATGTGACACTACAGGCCATGTGACTAGTGAGATCGAGAGAGAGAGAGACCAAGCAAGCAGGCCCGGCTCTAGGGGTAGGCCGAGGGGGCGCCGGCCTAGGGCCCCGGCCCAGGGAGGGCCCACCCCCAGGCCCCAATGCCCCACGCCAAAAATTCACGTCTGCGGAGCGGCCTCCTGAAGAAGGCGTTCGAGCCGTCGGTGCTCTGCGACGCCGAGCCGCCAAGGTCGCGCTCATCGTCTTCTCGGCTTCTCCCCGTGCGGCCGCCTCTACGAGTTCGCATCCGCCACCGAGTACGTACCCTACGCGCGCGACCGCCCGCCCTAATTTCTTTCTGCTTGCGTGCTTAATTTCTTTGCCTGCTGATTCGTTTTGTTTGATGATCCGTACGTGTGTAAAAATCAAGTACATGAAATATATGTATATGTCTCCTGCTATTTCTCATACGATGAATACTGAATAATGATTCTCATCTTTTCTTAGTTTATTTAATCACATATGCATACTGTCTTCACCGGGGAGAAGATCAGAAGAACGCCTCAACGCCCGATCACTTGGTTGTCTCTCAATTCCATCTGCATCCGCCGCATCACCGAGGTGAGGCAAGTAGGCAACAATTTACATCTAGTGATCTACTCATCTACATCTACTTCAAAAAATTAGGTTAGGATTTTATGTTCTTATTGTTTACTTTACTTTGTAAATTACAGGGTTTAGAATGTTGCCTAAGAAGCATATGTCGGGTGCTCAAAAAAGAAACAAAAGAAAACGAGAAGAACGGTTTATTGAATCGCGAATATCTTGGATGACATTGATCTCGATGCTATTATTAATGATTTTGCATCAAGAAGTGCTAGAAGAAGTTCCTTTTTATGAAAGACATTGGATATTTGTCGCTCCTATTTGAGGTAAATTAATTCTTACTAGTTACATTTGGTTTATGAACTAGTTAGTACCTAATTAGTTTATCATGTTAGAACTATTGATTTGTGTCACTTTAGACAATATAAAGTTTAAACTGCATATTTTATAAGTAGAAAAAAATTTATAGTAAAAGGCCCATAGAGCCGAATTCGCCCTAAGACCCTCGAAAACGTTGAGCCGGCCCTGCAAGCAAGGACACTGGACTACATGCACCTCCACTTGTTCTCCCCTAATTTCTTCCCTGTCGTTGATGAACAAGGCCTCATCTTTTGTTGGTGTCATGCATATATGGGCCCCTCCCCCCACAATGCATACAAGCCCATCTCTCTCTCCATCTCTCTCTCTCTCTCTCTCTCTCTCTCTCTCTCTCTCTGCAAATCTGTGTTCGAGTCGATCGAGTGATTGGTGGTAAGTTTGCTCATCGCGTACGTGCCATCAGGAGAAAAGGAGAGGACGTTTGGCAAAGATCAACGGTTGGCATCATGATGTGGCAAACGGCCGGATCGAAAACAGTACTGTCGCACAGTTAAGAGCAAGCTTAACTAAGAAGATATGGTGCTTAATTGTGTTAATTAATACCACTACTAGAAAAAAAATTTCATTTTCCGTCTCAGGTGTATATGTGGTTAATTATTTGGCTGCTTGATGCTGCATCCATCGCCGTATATATGGTTCTCACACAGAATCTTTTTTTTTTGTTTTGCCAGTATTGTCTGGTTTATGTAAGGAGGAGAAGAGCTCCTGACGTTAGCATGTCGTAAAGACGAAAGACGAAGAAGGAAGGCTTAGCTCACTGTCTGTTAGGTTTAAGAAACGTCCTTATTGAGCTTTCCTTCCTGTGAGTTGGGGAAAACCCTGGAATAGATTAATCGGGAACAAGGCACAAGGCTCATGTACATATAGGTGGGGATAGGGGTGGCTTATGGAAACACAACCGACCTCCAATATCCTTGCCTAATACAACTCAATCTATTAGAGTCCCAGACGTAAAGTCCAAGGGAACTCCCTAGCCCAAACCGAGTCCTATACAGAGTCCTGTCTAACACACCCCCGCAGTTGGATCGTCGGGTGACCGGACGTTCAAACTGGACCTGAACTCCGTGAAGACCATGGAAGGCAATCCCTTGGTGAAGATGTCCGCATACTGGGATGAAGTGGGAACATGAAGAACGCGGACATGACCAATAGCAACACGCTCCCGAACAAAGTGAAGATCGATCTCAATATGTTTGGTGCGTTGGTGCTGAACGGGGTTGGAGCACATGTAGACAGTGCTAATGTTGTCACAATAGACCAAAGTGCTGCAGCGTAGCGGGGTGTGCAACTCCAGGAGCAGTTGTCGTAACCATGAAGCTTCAGCAACAGCATTAGCAACAGCTCGGTATTCAGCTTCTGCACTTGAACGGGACACAGTGGCCTGGCGCTTGGAGGACCAGGAGACAAGGTTATTGCCAAGAAACACCGCATAGCCGGATGTGGACTTGCGAGTATCGGGGCAACCAGCCCAATCGGCATCTGAATATACCACCAAATCAGATTGCGAAGAAGGCCGAAGAACCAAGCCAAGATGCAAAGTGCCACGGATGTACCGAAGGATCCGCTTCAAGGCCGCCAAATGTGGTTCGCGAGGATCATGCATATGCAAACAAACTTGCTGAACTGCATATGAGATGTCTGGGCGGGTGAACGTAAGATACTGGAGTGCACCTGCCAAGCTGCGATAGTCTGTTGGATCAGCAACCGGAGCACCAGCAGTAGCGGAGAGCTTCGGATTCAAGTCAACTGGAGTAGAACAAGGCTTGCAGTCCTCCATACCTGCTCGACTCAGGATGTCAAGCATATACTGATGTTGGGAAAGAAGTAGGCCTCCTGAAATGCGCTGCACATGCATGCCAAGGAAGTGATGAAGTTCACCCAGATCTTTCATGGGAAACTCCTGCTGAAGGGATGTAATGACACGCCGAAGTAAAGCAGGTGAAGAAGCCGTGATAACAATATCATCAACGTAGACCAGAAGATACACCGTGTCACCACCATTATGATAGATGAAGAGTGATGTGTCTGACTTGGCTTCAGTAAATCCGAGCTTGAGTAAATAAGATGCCAGGCGGCTGGACCAAGCACGCGGAGCCTGCTTTAACCCATAGAGCGAGCGATTCAGTCGGCAGACGAAGTCCTTGTGAACGGGATCCTCAAAGCCAGATGGTTGAGAAGAATAAACTGTCTCAGTCAACAAGCCATGCAAAAAAGCATTCTTCACATCCAGTTGATGAATCGGCCAGTGTCGAGAGAGAGCCAAGGAGAGCACCGTACGAACTGTGGCAGGCTTCACAACAGGACTGAAAGTCTCATCGTAGTCGATCCCAGGTCGTTGAGTGAATCCTCTGACCACCCAGCGAGCCTTGTAGCGCTCAAGCGAACCATCCTCCTTGAATTTGTGTTTGAAAAGCCATTTGCCCGTCACCAGATTAGTACGAGGGGGACGAGGCACAAGATCCCAAGTGTGGTTAGCCTGAAGAGCGGAGAACTCCTCCTCCATAGCAGCACGCCAGTTGGGGTCTGCGAGAGCTGCACGGTAGGACCGAGGCACAGGAGACAGAGGAGCTGCGTGGAAGATGGATGGTACCCGGAATCCATGCTTGCCCCGTGTAGCCATGTTGTGCTGATTGGACACCGGGGGTACTGGAACTGCTCCCTGCGGAAGGGAGGCAGGAGTGACCGGGGCCGGAGGCAGCACCGGCGAGCTGGCTGAAGTTGGTGATGTGGCAACAACTGGAGGGCGTCGAACGTAGACGAACCGAGTGTCCTTTGGAGGCACAGCAGGAGTGGCCTGGGCAGGATCGGTCGGCAGGTGGGAGGCGCCGGCCGGCACAGGCGCAGCCCCAGTAGTGCCCAGTTGGGGCAACTCTAGGCGGACCAGAGAGGAGCCAGGCACCGGAGGCGCACATGGCTGCGCGGTGGAGGCTGCAGAGACACCGGGGGCCGCACATGGCTGTGCGGAGGGACCTGCAGGGAGAAAAAACTGTGACGGTCCAATGGGGGCCGGCACAATGTCAGCAGGAGTATCCAGGAACGCAAGCTCTTGGGAAGTGGGAGGGGAATCTGCCGCAGCGAAAGGAAATGAAGTCTCATCAAAGATAACATGGCGAGAGATGATGATGCGGTTAGAAGCAACATCAAGACACCGGTATCCTTTGTGGTGGGGCGAGTAACCAAGGAAGACACAAAGAGTCGATCGAGGAGCAAGTTTGTGGGGTGTGGTGGCCGACAAATTGGGGTAACATGTGCAGCCAAACACACGAAGGTGGGCATAGGATGGGACTTTGCCAAATAAGGCAAAGTGAGGAGTAGAGAACCCAAGGGTTTTGGTAGGCAACAGGTTAAGAAGATATGTGGCGGTGCTGAGGGCTTCAACCCAGTAGGAGGGAGGAATACTGGCCTGAAACAGAAGAGAGCGAACCACATTATTGGTAGTACGAATAATGCGCTCGGCTCTTCCGTTCTGAGGGGAGGTGTGGGGGCAAGACATGCGAAGATGAACACCGCGAGAGAGGAAGAAGGCCCGAGAACTGGAGTTGTCAAACTCCCGTCCGTTGTCACATTGAACACCCTGAATAGCAGTGCCAAACTGCGTAGCCACATAAGAGAAAAACTGGGACAGCGTAGGGAATGTGTCGGATTTGAGCTTAAGTGGAAACGTCCAAAGGAAATGAGAGCAGTCGTCAAGAACAACCAAGTAATACTTATGGCCAGAGATGCTCAGAATAGGGGATGTCCAGAGGTCACAATGAATTAATTGAAATTTCTTAGTGGCACGAGAGGACGACATTTGAAAAGGAAGACGAACATGACGACTAAGCTGACACGCATGACACAAAGTATGACTGGCACCATTGGGGCAAGGAATAGCTAAAGACTGAGCTAGCTTCGACAAAACTTCAGAACCGGGGTGTCCAAGACGCCGATGCCACAAGGAAGCGCCGGTTGCAAGGAAGGAAGTAGCCGGGAGCTGCAGCGGGTATAAGGGTCCGGAACTATTGCACCTGATGATCTCTCTCCGGGATGGAAGGTCCTTGATGGAACAACCAGAAGGGTCAAATTCAACAGAGCAATTGTTATCAGAAGTAAACTGACGCACAGAGATTAGGTTCTTAATAAGGTTCGGGGCAACAAGAACGTTATTAAGATGAAGGGATGAATCAATGGTGGTGGAACCCGTGGAAACAACAGGAAGTAAGTTCCCATTGCCGACAACAATAGATGAAGGAAAGGATGAAGGAGTGGAGGAGGGATGAGAGAGGATACCGGCGTCGGAAGTCATGTGGTTAGTGGCACCGGAGTCGAAGTACCATGGCTGCTGGAGGGACATGGTGCTGAAGGCATTGGCAAGGGCATGCTGATCCCAAGACGGTGCGCCAATAGGGGGGTTGTGGAACCCTGGTGGGGAAGGCAGGAAGTTCGCAGGCGCCCCTGTCGTCTGACCAAACGCCTCTGAGGTGTGACCAAAGGTCCCTGGGTAGGAGCCACCTGGACCTGGAGCCGGCCCTGGAACACCGGTGAAATAGGCGTGGGGTTGGGGGCCTTGGGGCGCAGAATGCTGCTGTGGACGCGCCTGAGGAAGGGGTGCCAGAGGTGGAGGACGAAGGCCGGGGCACATCTGGATGGTCCCAGTCCATGGGTTGAGAAAGCTAGGCGCCCATGAGCCAGGCGCTGCTGGCTGTCCACCAGAAGGACGGCCACCCTGAGGAGGGGCGTTCTTCTTCTTCTTCTTCTTGCCGCCCCCATAGTTGGCGCCCCCGTTGTTGTAAGATGGCTGCTGCTGGGGGGGGCGCGGAGCACCACTGCTGTACTGATTGGGGGGTAGACCAGTACCAGATGCGGCGACAAAGGCCGAAGGGGTGGAGGAGCGCTTGGCGAGGTTGAGTTCCTCCAACAGAAGATCATTCCGAGCGACGAGGAAGGATGGGAACGGCCGAGCACGCTGCAGATGCATCCCAATCACGGCAAACTTCTCGTTCAAGCCGCGAATAAGGTTGAGGACCAGTGTGCGATCCTGCACAGGTTCGCCAAGATCTCCGAGGGCGTCAGCCATGCCCTTGAGACGGCGACAGTAATCCGCAACGCTGAGATCGCCTTGCGAGAAGTTCCGGAACTCAGCATCCAGGTAGAGGGCGCGGGTCTCACGATTGCCAACGAATTGATCTTCAAGGGCAAGCCAGACAGTACGCGCAGTGGTAGCCGGCGCCATCACGGTCTCGACAAGATCAGGGGAGATGGTGCCGTAGAGCCAAGAGAGGACAACACAGTCCATGCGAGACCAATCTGGCAGCGTGACGTCGGGGTCATCGGAGAGGGCATGCTCGGAGAGGGCAAACTTCCCAAGGGTGATGAGGAAGTGTCCACGCCACTTGGTGTAGTTCCCGGCGGAGAGGTCAAGGACAACCGGTACGAGGGACCGGATGTTCTGGACAGAGACAGCTTGAGCATGGAGATTAACCACAGCTGCTGCCTCGTGGAGAAGAAGGGCTGCCCGAGCATCGTGATGATCTGCAGTGTTGTCGCCGTGGACACTGAGATCAGGAGGAGGCGGGGCAGCGGCGCGAGCCTTTGCAGCGCGAGAGAGGGCCTCACGCATGCGGGTTTCGGCGAGGAGAACTTCCTGATCTGCTGCGTCGACCTCAGCCAGGGCAACCGCACGGGCTTGAGCAGCCGTGGCGGCAGAGAAAGCCTTGGTATGAGCTGCAGCCGCGACCGCAAGCGTCTTCTGAGCAGCGACGACAGCAGCCGCGGCGGCGGTGTCCTCCGGGGCAGCAGCGGCGGCGGATGTGGCCGTGGCGACAGCAGCGGTGGCCTGCTCATGATCTGCGGCCGCCACATCTGCGGCCTCGCGGGCCTGGACAGCAGCAGCCGCAGCAGCCTTGGCGTCGGAGATGCCAGACGAAGCAGAGGGCTCGGACGCCATCGATCAGGGAGAGGAAATCACGCGAAGAAAAAGAAAAGGGGGAGGAATCACGCGGAGGGGAAGTCGCGGGCGAAGGAGCCGCGCGAGATAAATCAGCGGAAGGAGAGGATCGAGACGATCCGGTCTCGTGATACCATGTGAGTTGGGGAAAACCCTGGAATAGATTAATCGGGAACAAGGCACAAGGCTCATGTACATATAGGTGGGGATAGGGGTGGCTTATGGAAACACAACCGACCTCCAATATCCTTGCCTAATACAACTCAATCTATTAGAGTCCCAGACGTAAAGTCCAAGGGAACTCCCTAGCCCAAACCGAGTCCTATACAGAGTCCTGTCTAACACTTCCCTCCAAAAAAACCTTTTCAAGCTTGTCAATTTTACAAGATCTCTATCTCTAGCTCTTCCTTACCGAACGAAGCAAGATCGCAAAAGTCCTTGTAAATTAGGTTTTTCTGTTCAAAAGAGTTTAGTTATAAAGGGACTCTTCATTTTAGCTTCTAAAAGTTGATTTTTTTTATAGTAACTAGCTTTTTAACATAGTGTCTTTTTAAGACGGGATATACAAGTTAATTCATTTGTATCGGTCAAACCAGTACGTAAATTTCTGTTACTTTATACTCTTTCTTATAAATAGCTCAGAAGTCATAATCCGTAGTAATAATTGAGTCCAAAAGAATAGGCTAATATATGCCGATTGCTTAGGTACTGTCTCTAATGTAACTTGTCTTGTCATATGAATGGGACGTGGCAGTACATGATCGATCAAGTTGATGTAATCGACACGTTAAAAGTTTTCAACGGGAGGGATGATTATTCATTCCATCGATCGATATCGGTCGACCAATATGAACACAGTGCATGGTAGCTCTCAAAGGGCTTCGTATCATTGGACCTGGGAGGCCTATCTGCGCCCTGTCATTTTAAGCCGACGCCCGATCTTGGTCTGAAATGTCGTATTCATGGTGATGGTGAGGTTAGATATTTTGGGGGCCCTGTGCTAAAATTAAAAGTTTTTGGAGGGGGTGAATTTTTTTGAAGGGAGTGGGGAGAATTTGTGACCCTTAGATCTCTAATCCAACGGTCATAAATCTGGATGATAGTTAGAAGTCTCTAAACTAGTACCAAAACTTTGAAGTGAAAAGCATCATTCTTCTAGCATGCCTTCAAACAAAATATTCAATTAACTTTGTAATTAGTCTTCCCAAATTAAACAACAATTGCAAGTGCTACCCTTAAGTCTTTCATGAGTCATTGTAGAATGCAAGTAGAACTTTAACAAGTTCAATTTATATAAGCTCTTTCTTGCATATGCAATATTCGCCGGAATAGTCAGCAGAATTATACAAACAATTGCATTACGAAAATAATTTGTCCATTTTCATAAACTTTAAAATATCAACAAGGCTCCATAGTTTCTTAGGAATGGATTTAGGAAGAATAAAACAAAGAGGCATGAGGTGGAGAAAAATGGATGTGAATCAGTGGTAGTTTTCAGGAAGAAGAAAATAAATAAGATGCTCACTTACTCTTACAAGTACAAAGATTAGGATTTAGGAAATAGTCATTCAAGAGTGGATAGAAAATGGAGGCCCCTAATTTTTTGGGGCCCCTGTGCTGCAGCTCATGCTGCACGTACATGTATCCTACAAATTGTACAAAACGGTAGGGTCTGGGCGACTCGAGTCTCACAAATTACACCAAGTTGTGTTCTAAAAAAACAAATTTCACCATGTTAAACATATAATTAGAACCTATTCATATTGATTTTGTACAATTCTGAATATACTTGTTCGAAACAAAAAAAACACATAATTTCTTGATTTATTTTAAAAATTAAAAAATGCGAAAATGGGTGTTTCCTACGCTTTTTCCCGAAAATCCGTTGGATCTGAAGGAGATTCAATTTTTTGCCACTTTTAAGATTGACCAATTCACTCTGTCACTTACATGTGGGGTCACCTGAGTCACTGACAATGGGCCAGAGTGGCAAATCTGTTGCCACTGGACTCATAAGAGTGGCAAATGATTAAATTTTCCTACAAGAGTTGGGGGAAAACACTACTCAACCCCAAACAGTTAAGGGTACTGCCCAGTTAGTACTGTCAACTCTCCAATGAACCAATTGGAAAAGAAATGAAGAGCCTAGATTGGAGAAAGACTTGAACGCAAAGCTCCCTACATCATTTCTGGTGCAATTCCAGGCGCAATTTCAGGTGCAATTCGTCGCAATTGAGGAGGATGGATGAGTGCCGGGCACTCGATCGCCTGAGTGGACATCCCCAGTGAGAGGATCAGTGGTAACACTGAACAGACAAAGGATGAGGTTTCTTTGCTTGCCCCCTTTTGCCCTCTTGTTCGTTGCTGCGAGAGTAACAACAGTGCACTTGATCTTGTTCAGCTCTATCTATAATTCTACCGAGTTACACACTCACAATACACGGTTCATATCCATCGCCATTGTTAGGCATGGCCTCCATACACTGACCTAATTTATCTGCCATGTACACATGATATGATCAAACTTTTCGTCTGTACTTGTGAGAAACAACACTGTTTCTTGATAGCTTTATTTATGATTCATGTATCAAACACACATAGAGTGTGCTTTTAGCTCACCTTTGTTGCCCACGGGCCTAACTTCCTGTGTCGGGACAGCCAAAGTATCTTGGCCGAACAGAAGGACTACTGCTTCTCTCCTCTTTTTTTAAAAAAGGATTATTTCATGTAAAACAGTAGATTGACCTGACTAGACAAACAAGATACTGATCAAAGCTCATATGCATGGACAAACTGCGCCTACCTGCCTGCACGCACTGACTCTCAAGCATAATCTGTCAACTGTTGAATTATCTGCATGATCCAAAAATTCTTGGCCTACCAGTGATGTGTGCTGATACGTCAGCATAATTTTTTATGCTTACTCTCAGCAAAACCAGTCGATTACCAATGTTTATATAGTCCTACTATACTAGTATATATAGGACTAGGGGTCTATATGCAATACATAACTCACAGATAGTAGAGTAATAATGCTACAGTACTTGTAACCTGAAGAAAATATATATAATCAAGAACAAGTGGATACAGGAACCATGTGATCAGAAGATCAACCTCGCAAGTATCTCTTGACTAGGGCATGTGAATTTAGATGGTGGTTGCCTCCCATGCCAATATGCCATCAATTAAAGTAATCTTGCTTGCAGGGGCATAGAATAGAGCCAAAAAGGCACCAATTTCCAAACTGTGCTAAAGATTTCAACAGGGGGAGAGTGATATGATCGCAAGAATCTGAATTTCTCTTGTTTAATTATTGCCAGCTGATGCGATCGTCCTGAATTGTTCACCGTTACAGTACTAGATGTGTATGTGATTTGGACTCGTCCGATGTGATGTAAATTTCGGCTGGCTTTTGTGTGTTGCTAGCTAGGGGATGGAGGAAACGCAGGCCGACACGACATGAAACCTAGCTAACGAGCTATGGGGTTGAAATGACAGGTAATGATCAACTTGGCTAAAGTTAATAGAATATGTTTTGCTCCCTGAACTATGGTGTTGATTTAAGTTTTAACCTTTAACTATAAAACTAGGTGCCTAATATCCCTTAACTATCAAAACTCTCTACTTTACCTTCCTAAATCCAAACATATTGGTTTCATCTGACGTGGCATCTAAATATCAAATATTTTTGACACGTAAACACATTTTCGATGATATGGCAGCCACTCAGCAAATTAAAGACAACCATTGATTAATGGGTCTAACTTGTGAGATAGAGAGAAAGGAGAGTAAGGCACAGAGAAGCAAAAAAATAGAGGAGCAGGGGTGCGGTGGTGCACAGGGAAGGCGGCGGAGTCGATGAGGGGAGGTGCGGGAGGTTCGAGGGATGGCCAAAATGGATTGGTGGGGTCCCAGGGAAGCTGTGGGAGCTGGTGGCGCGGGCAGAGGTCAGGGCTGCAGCACGGCGCTGGCGCACGGCAATGGCAGTGCTTCGGTGGCAGCTAGTGTAGGGGAACAAGTGGAGGCCGAGACCGAGCCGACAGCAGCCAAGCAGCTGGCAAGGCGTAGGGGGCTGGCTGAGTGAAGCAACAGGGCGATGCTGAAGGTTGGGGTCGAGCTGGGGAGGCCGAAGGCCAAGCTGGAGGCGGTCGGAAGCTGAGCCGACCGGTAGGGCGCAAGAGGCTGCCCGAGTGGAGTAGTAGGGCGGTGCTAGAGATCAGGGCTGAGCTAGAGGCGTGGAGGGTGACGCCAGAGAACAGGGGAGGTAAGGTGGCACCGGAGACAAAAGCGGCATAGGAGGCATTTTTGTCCATCACAGCACAACAAAAGCACAATGTTGTGGCTACAGACCAAACAGAGAGAGAGATGGTAGTGGAGAGTGAGGGAGATGAGTCATGGCCTCCCCTCTCCCCATGGCCTGTATCCATATATATGTACACATGAGGAGCGCTTTTACAGTTATACCCTTACATCTGGTTCTCCCCTTCGGGGGCACTTATGCCATTACACATAGCCTATCCTGGGCCTTATAACCTCCTACCAGGCCTACTGGGTTTAGGTGGGGGCCACCCCTACAACACACAACATAACACCAAACCTCCACCTTCGGCTTTCTTCACCACCACCGCGTGCACATGCGTGGAGCAAAGCTAAAAAATCACATCAATCATAAAAATAGGTAGGAACCAAGTAGATCAAAGCCATTCTGGGGAACCGGCGGAGGCCGAGCCAACAGCGACCGAGAAGCCGGCAGGGCGCAGGGGCCGGCCAAGTGGCGTAGGAGACTGGGGCTGGTCAAGTGGAGCAGCAGGGCGACGCTGGAGGTTGGGGCTAAGCTGGGGAGGCCGGAGGCCGAGCTAGAGGCAGCTAGAAGCCGAGTCGACTGGCAGGGCACAGGAGCCGACAGCAGCAGGGAGCTGGGGGTGTAGGGAACCGGTTAGCGCAGGGGGTCGAGTTGGTGCCAACGGCTGAGCGGGAGGCGCAGAGGGCGGCGCTAGAGATAAGAGAGGCGCAGGAGGCCGGTGCTGAAACCAGAGTGTAGCAATAGATGCATTCAAGCAAAGGAAGAACATAGGGAAAGCAAGTGGGGAAAGAGAGAAGAAATGAAGAGAGGGAGGAGAAATGGAGAAAGAGCCCGGTAAATGGAGAGAGGAAGAAGATGAGAAAAGGGAGATGAGTAAGAGGAGTAAAGGCTGCCATGTGGGGTCTTGATGATTAGTGTGTCCACATTGCAAGAAAAGGTAACATGGTGGCCATAAGAGTAAAAACTACTTATGAAACCAGCCTTGGGTTATTTCAACCGGTTTCAGGAGTTTCTGTCATGTTTTCGGTACAAAATTCGTCGTGTTTTCCGTAGTCTACTTGTACGCACGCACAATTAATATTAAGGTCATTTGTTTCTATAATAACTAAAATTTTTGGAGTAAGTACAGTTCCTCTAAAATTCCTATAGAATTCCTCGAATATTCAGGGTTCAACCTTGAGGAGAGGTGGTATTATCCCAGTTAATTGTGCCTCTGCCAGTCCTAAGTTTCACGCTGGAAATCGGTGGCCAAAAGATTACAAGAAACTCACGGCGTTAAAACCTAAAAAAAGGAGTTATTATTATCCACGAGGTCGATCCCTGTTTGCTCTAACCCTCTGTTTGCTGCTGCTTGGCGAGACGAAACAGCTAATGCGAAAAGGCGCTTGCGTTAAACCGCTTTCGGCAAACCCCGGTCGATCACGAAAAGGAACCCGGAAACGCAAACCAAAAGGCGCTTTCGGCAAGCGACGACCGGTCCGTTAAAACGAGGTTTAGCGAGTTCTTTAAAGTTTGACCCAAGAGAAAATCCTAAAAAAAATATAAAATTTGTAACAAGTAGGGTCGGCTGGGGTTTTTTCTTTTTCAATTATTTTTCTTAAAAAAAGACTCAGTGGCTGACAGGTGTGGATCGACTGGGTTTTAATTTCTTTTTCATTTATTTTCCTTAAGGAAAATCGATAGAGAATAACAGGTGGGGTTATGGTCCATATGGACTAGGTCTACATAGCAATTCACATGAAATGGGGCTCACGTGTTAGTGGCTCAGGTCCACAAACTGGGTCTATGCGGCAGTTTCAAGGGCATAGGGTCTGCATGTCATATACTCATACTTTAAACCAAGGCATAATTAGAGTTATTAACTACATCGGGCCCACATGTCATACTGACATTAGCTAACTAATTCTCTGCTAACTAATTACTGATTAAACTAACTATATGTTGGACCCACTAGTCAGCGACCTAATCGTGTTCTTCCTTAGCCGAAATAGAGGAACGAGGAGGGTGGCCATGGCAGCTCAAGTTTGGGTTCAACGCCGGTGAGGCCTGGTACGGCGACCATGTGGGACGAGCAAAATGGAATGCTACAGTCCCGATGAACCTAACGACACTGACGGTGTGGCGGGAGAAGCTCCAAGGCGGTCGCGCGTCGGTGAAGGCAACGACGGTGCTACTGTGCATGAGGGGAAACTACAAAATGCTAGAGAAAGCTTTCAGGCAAGGTGGGCTTAAGCATCTGCATATCATCGTGAAGCTAAGGGTGTGATTGTTGCTAAGGATGCGATGGTGGGCAAGGTTGTCCACGGCGTCCTACGGCGACGCGATGAGAGGCGATGGTCCTACGGGCATCTAGGCGTTACAATGACTAGCCTACCATGTGTTACAGCATAAGAGAATGCAAAAAAAATGAAAGGACTCACGAGAAAGAGAGGAGAGGGAGATCGCTAGCGACGAGGTTGGTGCGTGCTCTGAGTCAACGACAGAGAAGAAGGTGCGTTCCGCCGGCTCTGGTGCATGACACAGAAGAAGAAGAAGAAGAAGAAGAAGAAGAAGAAGAAGAAGAAGAAGAAGAAGAAGAAGAGGGCGTTAGCAAGAAAGGAACGAGGTGAGCATGATAGACATGACCTTCAAGTTTAAAGCTCACAGAGACGAAGAAGACAGGGCGGCGAGGTCAGCGGTGGTGATAGTCGCACTTTGGAAATGACAGCGTTGACAGTGTTCCATCCTTACCAGGGGAAAATAGGCATGGCAAGGTGAGCACAAGGGAGAAGGATCTAAGTGAACACAAAGCATTTGTTGGCAGCAACAAAAACTCACCGGAGCTTGTGAGAATCGAACGGCAAAGCCAGTGTCTGGACTTAGGGAAGAAGGCCAAATTCTTCTCCACTGATGGCAGAGTGGAAGAGGAGCTTAGGGGAAATAAAGAGTGGGGTTAAGGCAACAATTTTGATGCACTCACCCAGGGCATAAGTAGAGGGGGAGGGAGCTTGGCTTTAGGTGCAAGGGAACCTAGAGGGAAAGAGTGTGTGAGAGCGAGAGAGAGAGAGAGAGGGCGAGCAACGATGGGACAAGGTCGTGATGGTGCAAGGCTCGAGATAGCGGGGCTGGCGTGGCTCTAGTGCGAGTGGCGTATGCGTACAACAGCATTCGCTGGCGCGAGAGAAGGCGAGAGAGAGAGATGGCGTGGAGAAGAAGCACAATACTTCTCTTTGTGCTGACAGGTGAGGCCAGGGCCCACTCGTTAGTGAAATGGAGAGAGGAAGAGAGGTGAGTCTAGCAGTGTGTGCGAGCGAGCAGACAGGCCAGCTGGCTGGGCCGCAGGGAGGAAACAGAGAATGAGCTGGTGGGGAGAGAAAAAGGAAAGAAGGTCGGACCGGCATCTGGAATTCTGTCCGAATGCGAGGAGGGAAAGAAAATAGGTTTAAAATTTTATTTGGGATTTGAATTTGGATTTGAAATTTTGAGGGGTTTTGCACACAAAGATTTTTGGAAATTTTGATTAGCACACAAACAACTTTTAACAATTTTCAAATCTGATTTTTGAGCCAAGGAAATTTATTTAAAAATTTTAAATTCAAGCAAGGCCTTTGGGAAAATTTTTAGATGCATCAAAAGTTTTTAAAAATTATGAAAATCGTGCGGTTTTTATTTAGAAGACAAATCTGGGACGTTACATGGCAGAAAGCCCCCGGGATTCTCTGACGTAACGTCAGGTGACGTTGGGTCACTGACGTGTGGGCCCATGAGCCGTGGGACCCATATGTTAGTGATTCAACGTCACCTGACGTTACGTCAGAGAATATGCGCCGGGCAGAAAGGTTGGCTTATTGGTTGCTGTCTCCATTCATGGCACTCTGTTTCTTGGCTCAGTGCTTGTTGTCCTAGTGGCAGTGCGTGTCTTGCTGTGCTGCCCGAGCTCTTGGGTACGTTTCTTGCCGCGGTTTTAGCGCGTCTGCGGCAATGGTGCCGTCCGTGGCGCGGTTCTTGCTCCCGGCGGTTCTCTTTGCCGTCGTCGCGTCGATGGCGGCGGTGGCGGCGGAGGAAGAGGCTGGGGTGGCGGCACTGCGGGAGTTCAAGCGCACGCTGCTGGACGTCGACGGGCGCCTCTCGAGCTGGAACGCGGCTGGCGGCGGCGGCCCGTGTGGGTGGGCCGGCATTGCTTGCTCCGGCGCGCTTGAGGTGACCGCCGTCACGCTCCACGGTCTCAACCTCCACGGCGCGCTCTCCGTCGCCGTCTGCGCGCTCCCGCGCCTCGCCGTCCTCAACGTCTCCAAGAACGCGCTCTCCGGCCCCGTGCCCGCAGGCCTCGCCGCGTGCCGCGCCCTCGAGGTGCTCGACCTCAGCACCAACTCCCTCCACGGCGCCATCCCGCCGGAGCTCTGCGGCCTGCCGTCCCTGCGGCAGCTCTTCCTCAGCGAGAACCTGTTGTTCAGCGAGATCCCGCCGGGCATCGGCAACCTCACCGCCCTCGAGGAGCTCGTCATCTACAGCAACAACCTCACTGGCGAGATCCCCAAGTCCATCCGATCGCTCCAGAGCCTCCGCATCATCCGCGCGGGGCTCAACGACCTCTCCGGCCCGATCCCCGTCGAGATCACCGAGTGCGCCAGCCTCGAGGTGCTCGGCCTCGCGCAGAACCACCTCGCCGGGACGCTGCCCAGGGAGCTCTCCCGGCTCAGGAACCTCACCACATTGATCCTGTGGCAGAATGCCCTCTCCGGCGAGATCCCGCCAGAGCTCGGCAACTGTACCAACCTCGAGATGATCGCCCTGAACGACAACGCCTTCACCGGCGGCGTCCCGAGGGAGCTCGGGGCGCTGCCCATGCTCGCCAAGCTGTACATTTACAGGAACCAGCTCGACGGCACCATCCCAATGGAGCTTGGGAGCCTGCGGAGTGCTGTGGAGATCGACCTCTCGGAGAACAAGCTCGTCGGGGTCATCCCTGGCGAGCTCGGCCGGATACCGACGCTCCGGTTGCTTTACCTCTTCGAGAACCGTCTGCAAGGCAGCATCCCGCCGAAGCTCGGCCAGCTGAGTGTGATAAGGAAGATAGACTTGTCCATCAACAACCTCACCGGCACAATTCCGATGGAGTTTCAGAACCTCACCTGTTTAGAGTATTTGCAGCTCTTCGACAACCAAATCCATGGTGTCATCCCTCCATTGCTGGGTGCCAGCAGCAATCTCTCGGTGCTTGACTTGTCGGACAACCGGTTGACGGGGAGCATCCCTCCTCACCTCTGCAAGTGCCGGAAGCTCATCTTCTTGAGCCTCGGGTCGAACCGTCTCATCGGCAACATCCCTCCGGGAGTGAAGGCTTGTAGGACTCTGACGCAGCTCCGGTTGGGGGGCAACATGCTGACGGGCAGCCTGCCCGTTGAGCTGTCACTGCTGCAGAACCTGTCGTCACTCGAGATGAACCAGAATCGGTTCTCGGGCCCTATACCGCCTGAGCTTGGCAAGTTCAGGCGCATAGAGAGGCTAATTTTGTCGGAAAATTACTTTGTCGGACAGATCCCAGCTGGCATTGGCAACCTGACGGAGCTTGTTGCCTTCAATATATCATCGAACCAGCTCAACGGACCGTTTCCTCGGGAGCTGGCACTGTGTACAAAGCTTCAAAGGCTTGATGTCAGTAGGAACTCCCTCACTGGACTCATTCCTCAGGAGCTCGGCACACTAGTGAACCTGGAGCAGCTGAAGCTATCTGACAACAGTCTGAATGGAACCATTCCAAGTAGTTTTGGAGGCCTTTCACGGCTCACCGAGCTGCAGATGGGAGGCAACCATTTGTCTGGTCATGTGCCGGTTGAGCTTGGCCAGCTCAATGCCCTCCAGATTGCTCTAAATGTCAGTTACAACAAGCTATCGGGTGAGATCCCAACGCAACTAGGGAACTTGCGCATGCTGGAGTGCCTATACTTGAACAACAATGAGCTTGAAGGAGAAGTTCCTTCCTCATTCTGTCAGCTCTCAAGCCTTCTGGAGTGCAACCTTTCTTACAACAATCTTGTCGGGCCGCTCCCCAGCACCACGTTGTTCGAACACTTGGACGGCAGCAACTTCCTTGGGAACAATGGCCTTTGTGGTATCAAAGGGAAAGCTTGTCCAGGTTCATCAGTGTCATCCTATGCAAGCAGGAAAGCAGCAGCGCAGAAGAAGCAGTTTCTCAGGGAGAAGATCATCAGCATTGCCTCCATTGTCATCGCACTGGTTTCATTGGTGCTGATTGCAGTCGTTTGCTGGTCCTTAAAATCCAAGATGCCAGATCGTGTGCCAAATGAAGAGCGCAAGACTGGGTTTTCTGGTCCTCACTACTTTCTGAAGGAGCGGGTAACCTATCAGGAGCTTATGAAAGCGACTGAAAGCTTCTCAGAGAGTGCTGTACTTGGAAGGGGTGCTTGTGGCACAGTCTATAAGGCTGTCATGCCTGGTGGTCGGAGAATTGCAGTGAAGAAGCTCAAGTCTCAAGGAGAAGGCTCCGATGTCGACAGAAGCTTCCGAGCTGAGATAACCACCCTTGGAAATGTCAGGCACCGCAACATTGTCAAGCTTTATGGTTTCTGCTCCCATCAGGACTCCAATCTTATCCTGTATGAGTACATGGCAAATGGTAGCCTTGGAGAGTTGCTTCATGGTAGCAAGGATGCATATCTACTGGACTGGGACACCCGGTACCGGATCGCCCTTGGGGCTGCTGAAGGCCTGCGGTATCTTCACAGCGATTGCAAACCAAAGGTGATTCACCGTGACATAAAGTCCAATAACATACTGCTCGATGAGATGATGGAGGCTCATGTGGGGGACTTTGGTTTGGCAAAATTAATTGACATTTCCAACTCCAGAACAATGTCTGCTATTGCCGGTTCATATGGCTACATTGCACCAGGTTTGCTCCGCTATTCAATCATTAGTTCAATCTGCGTTGTCAGCATATAGTTCCACTTGGTTTCATATACTATATCATTTAGCTTGCAGACAAAGCTTGCTGTGTTTTTGCAAGTTGATACACACAGTAGCACATGATAGTTTATTCAGCTGTTCTTTCCAAAATTGCACTGTCAAAGTTCAGTTTCTTAAGCCGTGTCTAAAGCTTCTAATTCTGTGCTTATTGTGATGCAGAGTATGCTTTCACCATGAAGGTCACTGAAAAGTGTGATATTTATAGTTTTGGGGTTGTTTTGTTGGAACTAGTGACTGGGCGATCTCCAATTCAGCCTCTTGAGAAAGGCGGAGATCTTGTCAATTTGGTGAGGCGAATGATGAACAGTATGACACCAAATTCCGAAGTGTTTGACAGCAGACTCAATCTGAACTCAAGGAGAGTAATGGAAGAAATATCTCTGGTGCTGAAAATTGCATTGTTCTGCACCAGTGAATCACCATTGGATAGGCCTAGCATGCGAGAAGTGATATCAATGTTGATCGATGCTAGATCCACCTCTTGTGACTCATTTTCGTCTCCATCATCGGAGCCGCCTATCGAAGATGATTCATCTTTTAAACTTTAGAGGTGATATGAAGTGACCATATGCTTTTGTTAAAGAACTGTTGAACAAGCAGTGTATCATTGGCCTTGCCCATTCATATTTTCATTCTTTATTTAGGTAGTCGCCATTGGGTAGCTAGTGCATTGTTCAAGTATGAAACACAATGTGCTATCAATCAATTACTCCCCAACAGCTCAATCTTTTTAAGTAATTGGCTGGGCATGAAACTCGTATTAATGTGGACCAGTCGCTTGCTAATCTGCAGCCATAGGTTATGTTAGATCATGTGGATGGTCGTAAATAAAGAGATGATGAATAATTGACAAAACATTTGGTAAATAAAGAGATGATGAATAATTGATATTTGGTTTGCTTTGGATTTTGCGTTTGTGAGAGACTTGGTCGGTTGTAGTCGAAGACTTTGCCCTCGAGTGTTTGTGTTCTGCTTCGAGTGCTATCAGTCGGCTCTTGCATCAGATTACGACCACGACATGGCCAAACGACCACAGATATCGACCACGGCATGCTCCAACCATAGCACTTCGAACACGACTACGACTACATTTGGCTTCGACCACGGCAGTACGACTTCGACCTTACGACCGCGGCAGCTTACGACCACGGCAGCTTTCAACCACGACAGTACGACTTCGACCTTATGACCACGGCAGGTAATTGTAGCTACAATATTTTTTCATGGTTGTAGCTACAGTGCTCGATAGTCATAGACTTTACTGGTCGTACTCGATTGTCGAAGGTTTTACTGGTCGATAGTTAAGGGCTTTGCAGTCGTTTGTCATAGGTTTTGCGGACTGCTTTCTTGGTCATAAATTTGGCAGTCTTGTCTATACTCGCAGACTTCACAGTCTGTTATTCTGTCTTCGATAGTCAGAGGCTTAGCGATCGGTTGCCATAGGCTTCACAGTCGGTACTCGTAGGCTTCATGGTTGGTACGAGTGCTTCACTCTTGTGATCTTCGAGTACGTCGAGTACTCGTGTTGGGCCAATGATTAAATGGTCAGTGTAGTGGTCGATGATGAATGGTCATTGCTGTAGTACCAGGTGGGTACTTGAGGATTGAGGTACTCATAGTCGGAGGACTCGGTACTCGATAGAACTGGTTTCATGATCGTGGACTCGTGGTAAGCAGTCAAGTGTCAGAGTGTTGTCTGTACTCGTAGGCTTTGAGTACATGCTGCAGCTATGATTTCTGATCGATACTCGGTAGTCGGTACTCGATAGTCGGTCAGTAGCGGTGCGTGTGGTTTCCGAGTACTTGTGGGTTACGAGTACTTTGAGGTAGTGGTCGTATTGAGTGTTCTAAGGGTATGTTTCAGTTAGCAATAGTCTGTGTGGTCGTCGACGATCTGGGAGATGGTCATAGTTGGTTTGGTTCTTGTTTGGGGATAGACAAGGGTGTGTTTTGCTAATGTGTGTTGATTATGGTAAAATTGGGGAGAACTTGTATCAGGAGATGGTTTCTTTGGTCTTTGCATGTGCAGGTGGGCTTAGAGGCGGCCATGGTCAATGACGAGGAGGACCGGGACTAGGAGGGGGTAATCTGAGGTCCAAGCGGTCGGGATGTCACGCGAGGAGGCCGAGCTCATGCTGGAGCACGTGGAGGTCAAAGGTGGATGATGCGTAGAGACGTGGAAGCGGTTACGGTCGGTGACGAGGAGGGCCGGGACTAGGAGGGGGTAATCTGACGTCTAGGCAGTCAGGATGTCACGCGAGGTGATCGGGCTCACGCGAGAGCACACAGTGATAGCGCATGATGGAGATATAGAAGGGGATATTCTAGAAGCTTCATTGCATGCGAAGTATGGAGTTGTGGATGGAGTCCATGACTTGTACGAAGTGGTTAAAACCCTTGTTAGGAAGGGTTTCAGGTCCTTTGATTTGAGGAAGAGATAGGATTGCGTGTCTAGGTGGATAGGGACACGGTTTGAGGTGTTTGAGTTGAACACGCCATGTGCGCTGGCCTATAAAAGCAGGGAGATGTTGTAGGTTAGTGTATTAGGTTTCAGTGCTTTCATAGAAAAGATTTTTAGGGGTGCCGTGAGGGTACTTCGTAGCCAAGAACTTGATGAAGAAATAATAGATCAAATTCTTTCCAGAAAAAGTTCTTCGGTGACTTCCAAGGTATTGCTCTATTTCCTCTATTTCATGTGCTCTGTTTTGTCTTTAGCTTGTACTCGTTCGGTTGGTGGTCGAACGGCTGAGGACTTCAGGCGGGAGGAGGTCACAACTACGTGCATCGTTGTCATGTTGAGCGATCGGAACGAGCGGACGATCGATCTGAGATCGTGCCGAGCGATCAGAACGAGCGAGCGATCGATTCGAGCACTCGTAAGTGAGCAGTCATAAGCGAGCGGTCAGAATGAGCGTTTAGGACGAGCAATCGTAATAAGCGGTCATAAGCAAGCAGTCGGAATGAGCAGTCAGGATGAGAGATCGTAACGAGCGATTGAGGTGAGCAGTCGGTTGACAGAGGCGCTTCGAGCACATACGAGCAAGCAGTTGCGGTCATTATCTCCACTTGATAATCTAGATTGTTTGTTTTTTGTTCCTCTACATTGTGTTTTGATTTTGGGTGGCAAAAGTGGAGACAATCATTCACCCCCCCTCTGATTGTGCCATATGATCCTACAGGTTGGCTAGTTAACTACAAGATATATGCGTCATCACCAAGTTTTCAGCCATTTGTATCGAATAATTATCGGTAATTTTATTATCTTCTTAGACAAAACATGTGCTCACATAATGTTTATTCTTCTTTAGCAGTCAAATATCTTCAAATTTTCGCCAGTCATGTATCACTATCAAGGGAGTACCCACTGAACTGAGTTCGTAGCTGAAGAACATCTAGTGTATGCCTTGTTGTTATAACTTGACGTTCCAATGTGACAGACCATGTGAGAAGGTCCAGGATAATGTTGTAATGAACCATTGCAAGTTTCATGGAATGATTAAGTGATTTTGCAAAGATCGCACTTTGTTTGGATATGTTTCTCAATTTTCAGGGAAATCGGTAATACCGCTACTGTGTCAGCGGTAATACCACAGTGCGGTAGTAACGCAGTGAGAGCGTGGTCATACCACAAAATGGTAATTCCGATTTCTAGTTGGTGGTAGCTAACTTCCAGAGAGGTTTAGTACGAGGTGCAAAGGTGCGGTAGTACCAGTTTGGGGAGCGGTAGTACCGCAGTGCAGTAGTACCGTCATGTTGCGTGCGATACTACTGGATTTCATAGAAAAATAGGATTTTGGGTTTCGAGTTATAGATTGAGTTAGAGTGACCTGGGTCAATGTATTAAGGTTGCATGATTTATGTTTTGGCTAATGTGGGTCAAGTTGTGAAGATTTTGTGCCCGAAAATGATTTCTTTGTCTTTGGATGTGCAGGGTTGCTTAGAGTCCACCGTGGTCAACGGTGAGGATCGGGACTATGCTTATGAAGGAGCTGAGGCTTAGAATGATCGAGGATGCTGGGTGAGATGGTGAGTTCAAGTATGGCACGAGAAAGGCGGGAAATATTGAATGCGAGTTTAAATGGCGGGATTGCACCATGTGACTTGGACGGGCCAAATGAGCCGTGGTTCAGTAGAACCGAAACGAGAGAGACTTGACGACGTGTGGCAAGCTAATGGTGCACCTACACGTGGCAAGCATAGCGATTACTTGCAATAGATGGTGATGACCCGGTCAACGAAGGGTATTTTAATAGTCCGGCCAAAATACTTAAAACTATTTTGGATCAAAACTGCAGCGCATGAGTGGCGCTTGGAAGAACGGTTTAGACCAGGTGGAGCTGGTTTGATCAAAACGGATCAAGCCTAAGAATTTAACGAATTCGAGCTTATGCATTTTGAAAAACGTGTATAAGTAAACATGTGTTAGTAAAACTTGTTTGTGTGGGGTTAACAGATTTTTTCTATTGTGCTAAGTAGATCCACTAAGGATTAGAGGTGGCTAAATAGCCCACCTATAAAAGGTGATTGAGATGGAGATATGTGGTTAACCATCCAACCCATCTCTCTTGTGCCTTCATGTCTAGGGTTAGGGTTTGAGAGTTGAGTGCCTTGTGTGCTCTTTATCCTCTAAGGTGGAGTGGCTGTAAAACCTACATTCTCAAGTAAGCAATACATCAATCATTGTGCATCTCCTTGAGTCTCTCATGTATTGATTGATGTGCTCTTACTTCGGTTAGTTTTGATTTCTCCTATTCTCTTCTCTTGATCTTGTTATGCCAAGGATATATAAGAGATTGAGATAATCTCTGAGAATCTATCTCTATCCATCTAGGCACTTTAATAGTAAGTTAATGAGGAAACACGTCTTTGCTTGACATTGACCTCTTCGAGCAATTTCATGATCCAAGGGTTTTTGGCTTGATTTCTTCGGTATCCTAAGTTGATGTGATATGTAGGAATACATTTAGACCCATCTTAGTCATCATCCACTCATGAGAAAGTTGTATTCACCGACTTTAGTTTTGGCTCGGTTTTGGTGCACTCTTCCTTCAAACTGAAAAAGGCCTCAACTTTGGCCATGATTATCACGATCGTTTATTGGAATAGGTTCTTGATATCCTAGGAAAGGTCCCTGCAAATTTTTATGTCATTTGAATCTACGGATTAAAAGTTCCATCGATTTTGATTTTTAAAATCATGCTGAAAACACCTTGACTTTACTGTTACAACGGTGGTACCGCGATTACTGTAGCAAGCGGTATAGGTTGGTACCACGATTACTATAGCAGTAGTACCGCAGTACTGTAGCAAGCGGTAGTTCCGTAAGTACAGTGGCGGTAGTTCCTTTTTGCTTTTTGGAGGGGCAGAGGGGATTTCAATGTCTCGGTTCGCAAGTTTTTATGGTGATTTTTCATCCTAATCTTCATAGCTCTGTAACTATTGAAGTAAAGGATTGATGAATATTTGAGGCATCCCCCCTCCTTTGTTGCCATCTTGAGTCCTACACAACGGAACAAGAGGTTGCCATCCTGACCAAGATTAACCACTGGTTCAAGCATTTGAAGTTGTAATTCGTACTTCAGTGACTGCTGTTTCAATGGAGGCAGATACTTCACAGTGTTACTTCAGTTCTGCAGACCACACAAATTCACTCCCTTAAGCCTGATATAATAGTAGTAGCATGGCATTGTACATACTACATAGACCACTGTATGGTTGTAAATTATAATAAATATGATAAATTAAGCTCTTGATTAGTTATTTTTGCCCTTTTTTGTCCTTGCCAACTTAGTGTAACATGATAAGAATAGATCACCGCCAGAAATTTTATCTTGTCGATGGTATGGACAAGCCTGCAGCTGCAGCCTGCTTCAATGCTAACAGTCAAGTCTTGAGCTGCAGGCTGCTTCAATGTTAAAAGTCAAGTCTTGACCATCTTTTCAGCTCCTGTTGGGTTTGACTTGGTGTCCTGCAAGCAGGTCAGCAAGGCACACAAAATTAGGTGTTTCTGTAAGCCGTCGATAAAAGTGAGCTGATCCATTCCATGCTACCACGGCTCAAAGGCAGGTTGAAATGCACCAGCTGCTTTTTATCAGACTGCAATAGCAAACAACACTTAACAAAGAACTGTTCACAAAAAAAAATCGTAGTAGCTTTCACAACCTTTGCAGCTGACACGTCGACCACGTCTAAACTTGGTATGATGCCAGGAAAGTGAGATAATTAAGAGGAAATGAAACTGATGAGAAAGAACTGGTTTGTTTAAAACTTGCATATATTTTTCACAAACTGCGCAACTGAAATGTTAACAATATTATAAGCTGAAATTATCATGAAAAAGTAATGCGAGGCAGCCTGTAGCATTGTTTCAGCACAATGTTCAGTAAGTTCAGCAAATGGACTGGTTGCAGCAGGCAACCAGCAGCCATTGTCAACTACACATTACCAGCTTCTAATAAATCACTGAGAAATATAGACAAATCACTGCAAATAAATTAAATTTACATCCAGTTGAGCACCGTGCCCAGCACACAAGGTAGAAACAGACTTACACATCAGATTTAGTTCATCTGATAGACTGGATCAATGAGTTCTCTACTTCTCTCACAACACACAACCGAGAATAAGAAAAATGACTGGGATAACTGATCCCACAATGTCAAAAGAGCCAATCCAGGGCCGCATGCATCCATCGGCAAAGTTTTAAGATGGAAAGGATTACAAGGGCGTCCCTCAGGGCACTCTAGCAAGTCTTGTTCCCGAAATTCTCACCTCCACAAAATGAATACAACAGGCAGGAAAAAAAGCACAAGATCATCTGAGCAACGATGATGAGGTTCTTTGATGACCACAGTAGATGTGCGAATGATGATCTACTTCTGACAGCGCAGGGAATTATCCCTAATGCACTTATGGAAGCTTCAAGCAATGAATGGAGCTCACACGAATAATAGGTTGCAATGATTTGTTGTCTTCACTTCCTGTAATTGTCTACAATGATGATTTCCATCAGATAAGAGGATGCTACTTATAAATCTGTAGTGCAAATGCTACAAAATTTATAACATCAAAAGGTATTGTGCACAATTTTTCAATTGATGTAACGAAAAGGCCAAGACTGTGAACATATTATCATCAACAATGGGGAAACATACATTGTACCATGCTTTTTCAGATCTGTCACTAAATAGTTTGCAATGCTGACAGGTGGGCAGAGGCTGAGCTATGATACTTCAGTCTATCTGACTTTTACTTTTAACCAGAAATGGATAGTGTGGACCAAACTGTTTTAGCATAACACCATTTTGGTCATTCCAGTTTTCTTGATAGAAGAGCATGGAAGCACATTTCCTAAGGTTAATCACAATAGAAGTGTAGATAGCCATATACATTGGTGAGTTAAATTATCCTCCTGGGATGATTTTACCAGAACAGATAATAAAACTCCAGGTTCATTTCACCTGTCAGATCCATGTTGAGCATAATGCCAAGATATGATTCACAACAGCTTTGTGCTTATCTATTGTGTAAATATATTCCAGGAGTCCAGACGAACGTGGTGAACAACAGTTTTCAAAGACCTTTAAGACAACATATTTTAATTCTAGCAAGTGTACCACATAATGCTATAAATCAGCTTATCTTATAAGTAAAAGAAACCATGGCAATCCATGATAGTTCTTGGGCAGTGAAAAGCTAAAAATTGCTGGCGAGTAGTGACCAACTTTACTCGAAAGGTCTGATCCGAAGGCAGCCCGAGGTCGCCGCCGTCGAGCTCGGTGCACCACCACCGTCGTCTTTCACGAAGGCCCTGCCGGAGACGCCGCCGTTCATGGAGCCACCACTTGCCGCGTCAATGCCCGACAACCAAAGCCACCCTTGCCGCCGAACGCCGAGAGTCGCGGCCACCACCGCCCCATGTCGCCTCTGTCGCTCAGGCCGACCCGCACGTCATCACTCCAGCCGCTACAAACGCCTACGCCACAAGCGTCGCCTTTGATGCTTGGGTCGCTCCGGCCGCTGCCCCTAGTCACCGCTACTTCAGTCGTCGCCGTCGCCACAGCCGCTTCGGCTCCCATCGACACCTAGGTCACCTCCGTTGTTTAAATAAAAAAGACAATCTAACCGCCACATCGTCCAGCGCTGCTTGTTAGACTTCATTGCCTTGGTCGTCGCACCGTCTAGCGCCGCCTACCGATGGCTTCCATTCTATCAATTGCGATTCCATTCTCGGGAACAAAGCTCTATGAGACGAACTACAGGTTGTGGTCTTCACTCATAGAGATCACGCTCCATGGCCTCCATCTCTAAGGGACATGTCACTGGTGCATTATCTTCTCCGCCACCGCCGGTTCAGCCTCCTCTCAAACAGCCTACCTCTGCACCCCCTGCAAAAGATGAGACCGCTAAGGAGGCAAAGGTGCTGCTAGTGTTGACATTGCTGATGAGGCCTTTCAGTATGTCATTGACGCTTTCAAGAGCTGGTGTACTGATGAGGCCCATGTTATAGTCATCCTGGTGGTCAGCGTCGACGACTCCATCCAGTCAGACATTGTTGGTCTGCGGTCTGCTTGTTACATATAGGAGTACTTGTGATGAGGACATCCCTACTACTACTATTTCGTCTACCTCTCCAAGTGTTCAGGAAGCACCAAGAGGCCCTATAACAAGAGCAAGAGCTAAGTTACTAAATCAACAAGTGCTTTTGTTTCTTCACAAATTTCCTATTGTTTTAATGAGAATTGGATGCTATCTCAGTCTAGTACTTTGTGTATGCTTAGGTTTGATCGAAGTGAAGACCTTGGAATCAAAGGAAAGGGAGACCCTATGGCCAGCAAGGAGGGAATACATGCAGCCCAAGGAACATCAATCTCAAGCGGCTCACATGGGGAGGAAGTTCCACCGGCCAAACTCCAGGGAAACAAGTCCATGCGGCTGTCCACCTGAGGGAAAAAGCCCATGTGAGAGAGAGACACAAGAACATCGACATGGAAGAGGAGCACCAAATACAATCCTATCCATAAGAGAGCCAACCAAATGCGTGAGATAGTCCAAGGCCCATCTGGTCATTGATTGGCTAAACACATTGATTTGCATATGTGTTATTTCGTATGGACAGGTTTTTCATTTGTAGTGAACTGGACTTGAATTGAACCATGTGTGTGTGGCCCATGTGTGTGTGGCGTGTGACGGCCCTAGGCCCATGATGGTGTGTGTAGGAGGGGGGTGGCCGAACCCTTTTGTAGCCGCCACCTCTCCTGGAGGAAGTATAGACCACCTTTTATACCCTCAGAGTTATAGATTGTTGACTTCTTCATGAAATCATAGATTAGGGTACAACATTTGTATTTTCTCTCCAAATTCAGTGTGTGATCCACCATGAGTTTGAGAGGAGCGTTAGAATAGGATAGGAATTCTTTGTTTCCTTATATACCTTTGTTTTCTTATTTGTGTATGGTATATTCTCTTATAATATCCCCTTGTACTCCTAATATATCCTTTGGGCCTCATAAATATACACACAATATTCATAACAAGAGCATATGGTAGCAATATTAATGATTTTCCTATTAAGATAGGATTGTTAAGGATAGAATAGGAAATAGATTAGGACTATTTCCTATTCTATCCTTAACAGATGTTACAGTGGAGACGATATGATTGATGAAGACGTGAGCTACAGAATAAGAGCAGTGGTGAATGAAATGGCACCAAGCATCGAGTGTTTTGTGTAATAAAAAATCCCTCAAAAGTTAAAGGGAGTGTCTTATGTGATAAAAAAATCCCTCAAAAGTTAAAGGGTAATTTTTATAGGACGGCGATCCAACCTACAATGCTATATGGAGCAAAATGTCGGGCGACTAAAAGACAACATGTACAAAAGATGAGTGTAGCAAAGATGAGAATGTTGTAGTGGATCTATGGTCACACAGAGCGGGATCGAATCTACAATGATGGTATACGTGCTACGTTGGGAGTAGCATCAATTGAAGAGAAGCTTATCCAATATCGCTTGAGATGGTTTGGACATCTCCAACGGAGACCTTCTGAGGCACCGGTACGTAGTGGAATTTTAAGTCGTACCGAAAACATAAGAAGATGCAAAGGCCGACCAAGGCTAATGTGGGAGGAAGCAATTAAAAAAGGCTTCGATTGGCTTTGAATAGGAGCACATGGAAGTTAGCGATCCACGTACCGAAACCATGACATAAGAAGAATGTTTAAAGACAATCTTTTATGCTCTCGGTTCAGATGACAGGATATAGGTCTTAGGGTTTTAGCCTTACATGTTTTATTACAATGCTCTCATTTTTTTGACCTTAATGAGATTTTATTTCTAGTCTACCCTAACTTGTTTGGGACAAAAGGCTTTGTTGTTGTTGTTATAAGCAACGCAAAAGATATGAAGATAATTGCAATGCACACTATGCTTAGCTTCTGAGGAAAGGCGACCTAAGTTATAGTTAAGCTAAAAAATAAGCCATCTGCAGGTGTTCTTATTATTCGTAAAATTGGTAAGTAGTATTGATGGCAAATGAATGGGGTAAACCACTAAGTTAAACTAGCTGCTTAAGAGTGTTTTTTAAGCATCATGCAAGGTAGGATGACCTTGCATGGTGTGAATGATCTTCTGGTATGTCAATATGGTTTACTCATAATTTGTACAATTTTACTCCAGGATTAGCACTTGGAAGTTCACCTTGAAACTTTTCAAGGGTAATCAAGTTTTGATGACATGCTCATATGATAGTCATTTGTAACTGGTAGTGTCTTGACTACAGCGTAAGATTTGAGAAGATTATGCGGGATGGTTCGCCCTTCAATAGAGGTAGATGTTTGATTGCTTGGTCTATGTATCTCACTATGAGATCTTTTTGGGTGAATACCTTGAGTTAGACCTAGCAACAAGACCCCCAAAAAACTATATCTTGTTTTCCACAGATCAGGAATGATAGTTCCACCTAATATTTTTTCCTTTTTTGTACAGTTGCATCATACTCTCAGTTCCTCTTTTCAATGGAAAGAAATAAATATCACTATTTAACCCCTTACTTCCTCCACTAGCACCGATGACTCAACAGCACATAAATTGTCCATGCCTTATGGTCCATGTCAACTATTGATGGACTCAGCCAACACCTTCTGAACTCCCAATAATAAATGAATCCCCCGTACAAAAAGAAAATGGCCCAATGAAAAAAATTCACTTGGGTACCAATTACCAATTGATATAGTGCTTAGTAAATACTTTTGCCAATGAGATTTGAGTTTGTTATTACATTTTCTAATACAGCAAAGTTATACATATTAAAAAAATGCAATTATATTCTTCAGGTAAGTTTCAATGCATCTCACGTGATACTTAAAAAATTATAAAACGAGCAGTTTAACTTGTTAAGACGCTCAACTTTGTTGTTCTAAGAAGGAATGCTCAACATCAAGCACAGTAACCAAAATACTAGCTAAAAACCATATCATTCATGCCATGAACAAGAGTTTGCTTTTGTTAAGGTTACTGCATATTCAGCTCTTCTAAAAACTTTCTAGTGTTTGCTCAATAAGCAAAACAACATAGGGAAAGGAATGCTCAACAGCGCCTCTACTTCTACCTAAACATATCAAAAGCCCGGAAATGCTTTTAGAATATACGACAATCCTAGCTGGGTATTTTTGTTCGTTCTGTATTTCCTGTTCATGCATTTGATTATATAGCTGATCCCTTTCATGCAATACTAAAACGTAGCCTGGGCTTACTACAATTTAAGGCATTAAAAATCCTATGCCGGGCAAACAGAAACCATGCGATTGGCCTGTCTCCTATGATAATTGTTGGGGGGAACAGAACACCAAACCAGATCCCTCTCCACTGAGTAGTGAATTGACACCTGTTTGTAAAGTTGAGACACTCTCAATTGCGCAAGAACAGGCCGAATGTTTTATGGGATTTAGGGGCACAAGGCCACCTCGAGAGCCACCAAAAGGGCGAGATAAACATATCAAATTGCCAAATGGGAAGCGTACTAGCCTTAAACTAAGGCCTTATAAACACAAGCAGCCAAAAAGCAAAGAAAGCAGAAAACTTTGGAGAGTTCATCAGCTTACCATCCAAGAAAGCGCTGCATTGCGCAGTTCTTGATCAGTTCTTGTCCTTCTCCTTCATGTCAGCTTGCCGGAACCCGTCCCAGAGCTGCAATGCGGCGGCGGCGGCGAACTGGCTCTCAGCCGTGGTGGGCGCGGCCACTGCAGCGGCCGAGCTGAACAAGAAGGGTATGTTCGGAGCATCCAGTGGAGTAGACAGCCTCTGGAGCTGGTGGTGATGGCTGGAGAGGTGCGGCTGCGAATTGGACTGAAGGGTCCCCCTACTATTGACACCCACAAGACCCGAGGACATGGAGAAGTTGAGGTTGTAGTCTCCGGCCGGACCCGAAGCCGCCGCCGCATGGACGGGCATGAAGTGGTCCTGCAAGAACGAGAACTGCGTCATCTCGGCGTGCGGCTCGCCGCCGCCGGAGCCATGGCCCGCCAAGCTGAAGTGCCGCGCCGGCGCCATGGCGATGGGCGTAATGTTGCCCAGGTGGGGGGCGGGGGAGGCGAAGTTGTGCGCCATAGCGTGCCCGGCTTTCCGGGGCTGCGCGAACCCGATGTAGTCGGCGGTCGCGGACACGGTCATCGGCTGCCAGGAGGTCTGCTGCTTGTGCTCGGCAATGGCCGGGGCAGCGGTGCCGGCGGCGGCAGTGCTGGCCACCGCCAATCCAGTGAGCAGCTCTGTGAAAGAAGCCGCCTGCGCCGAGGTGCTTGCGGCGGCGCGGCGCCCGAGGGCGGCGCCAGGGCCGGTTTTGTCGCCGGCGTCCTTGTCCCTCGCGGCGGCGCTGCGCTCGCGCGCGCGCTCCCTGGCCTTGACGCGGCTCTCGGAGCGGGACAGTGAGAGTACGGACCCCTTGCTGGTCTCGGACGTGCTGCTGCAGCCCGATTTCGTAAGCTGCTGCTGCAGCAGCAGCTGCGACCCATCGGGCTCCGCATCAGAAGCATCCTGCTCCTCCCGAGCCCCCTGGTTGGCGGCGGAGGCGGGGTGGGAGGGGAAGGCAGCGGCGTCGAGCGAGGGCAGCTTGTCGATGGCGACGGAGGCGGCCTTGATGAGCCACTCGATGGCCTTGCTAGGCTGGTCGTAGCCGAGGCGGTCCTGCAGGTCGTAGAACTGGATGGCGGTGGAGACGGAGAGACGGACCCGGCGGTCGCGGATACCCTTGGCCGTGTAGACCTTGCTGTGGCGGTCCTTGCCGCCGGACGCCCGCGAGACGCGGTAGATCCGCGAGGACGGGTGCTGCTGCCCCCACGGCACCGGCGCCAGCCTCTTGGCCTCCCCCTCCCTTCCCCCCTCCCCCTCCCCGGGCTCCTTCACCCGGCCCCGCTTCCGCCCGTGGCCGTTGTCGAGCGCCGCGCCGCCCACCTCCATCCCGTTGGCCCCTCCTCCGTCCCGCCACTACCGGCTCTCATGCCCTAGCGACGAGCGCATTGATACGCGCGTGCCGAGACCTCGTCAGAGCGCGGCGGCTTTAGTGCGCGGATTTGAGCCGCCTGCTGTGCCGCGGCGAAGCAGCAGTAAAGGAGTAAAAGTAGCAGTGGGCAGTGCGCGAGCGCTGCGGCGCGGCAGGGAGAGGCTTTTGTCTGTCTGGGGCTCAGATCTGCGGTGGCGCCGATGGTGGAAGCGGGCGGGCAAAGGCGATCGGCGCGGCACGCGTGGGCTATGGCATTTTCTGCGGTTTTGCGTGTGATTTTGAGGCCTTTTGGGGGTGGTGCCTGCCTGCCCGGCGCGGCGCGGCGCGGCGCGGTGCGGGTGGTGCGGCCGACTGGCCGGGGAGGCGAGGTTTTTGGGAGAGTGAGACGGACGAGGGGTGGGCGTGATGCGGGGGATTTTATGGGATCCGTGTCGCCTCACCCAGTGAACAGTAGGCGAGGTTTGAAGGCTCGATTCGGCTCGTGCCACAAACGAGCTAAACCGATGCAAAGTTTTAGCTCGGTCCGTTAACGAGCCAAGCCGCTCGCTAGGCTTAGTAGCCTCGCTTGACCCAGCTCAGCAACATCTCCGGCCCATCATATGTGAACGGCTCAGTACAGCAGTAGTAGTATGTATGTATGCATGCCAATTTTTGCACCTCTTTTCTCACTGAGAGGTATTATTAAAGTACACGTTACTCTTTTCTCTGTTAATTTCACATATGAAAAGGAAATCATATAACTTATCATTCAGAAAAACAAATCTGAAATATAAAAAGAAAGGTTAAAGACACTCAAAAGTCAAAACGAGCCTAACGAGTCGAGCTCGAGCTTTTCAGAAAAGTCAATTTGCATATTCCACCTAACAAGCCGAGCTCAAACTTTTCAAAAAAAGTCAATTTGCATATTCCACCTAACAAGCCTAACGAGCCGAGCTTCTCTTTTAGCTCGTTAGTTTAACGAGCTGAACCGAGCCGAGCCTCCTCCCTAACGAGGCTTCACGAGCCGAGCCTAACCGAGCCGACTCGATATCCACCCCTAGTGAACGGTGCTGCTTAGGGTGCGATTTGAGCAGACACGAACAGATATGGTTTATTCGATATATTAGAATCCATCAGTATTTATTATATGTAAGAAGATAAATATATAAGATATTATAGGTAAGAAGATAAACTATATACAGGGGATTTCAACATTTTGGACTGGTAGCATGAGCACAAACTAATATATCCGGTGTTGCCCATATTATCACGGGATGTGTCAACCGTTCCTGTCTCGACGGTTTTTTCAAGTTTACTTTCAGTCTTTCTAGAAAAATATTGGAGGAGAGAAGAACAAGAGTTACGAGTGAAATGGTGGAAATACTTTTTACAGTGAAAGATTAAGAACAAGCTGACGCGCGAGTCCAACATTGCGTGATGGATACGAAATTGGAACATGCGTTCAACAATCTGTATCTAGATGGTGGCGAAGGCAGTCAAAACGCCGACAACATCACCAATAATTCTTAGAGCATCCATCTATACATTGTATTTTTATACTTTTCACTTGTAATGCTGAGTTATAAGCTGTACTCTTTTTTCTTTACCAAGGTTTTCTTGAGTTGTGTTTTTACTTGGCAAAGTGTTTAATAAGGTAGCCATTTTAACATCAATAATGCTCATTATTACATTTTTATAATTTATTATGTCTTTTTCTATCATTTTTATAATTTAATATGTCGTGCTATGTAATTTCTATCATTTATTATGTATTCTTCAAATTCTGCATATTTTTTTCAACTACATAGTTTTTTTCAAATTTTTATGGGTCGAACAGGCTAAATGGGTTACATGGGCTTGTCGTGCCTCCGTGGCCTAACGGGTCAATCGTACCTAGTGTCAACCCGGCATGGCACGAACCCCTGGGTCGTGCCTGGGCCGCGCCATTCTGGCTGACGAGCTAAATGGGTCGTGCCGTTCCACCGCAAGTCCGTCGTCGAAATGCATCTCTCTTTGCCGTCCGCACCACCTGCACAGACTACCACTCCCCATCGTTCATCTTCGCTGCACATTCGGGAGGTATGAGATTCGCATTGTACATTCGGAATGTTTGTTGTGAATAATATCGTTTCGTCTTGCAGCCTCCAGTTCAACATGGCGGTGACGACGAGTCCACTGATGACGACACGGGCCTCTCATGTACTTCTAGAGAGCAGTATACAGTGCCAAGGTTTGCAGCGTACGTAGGGCTATGACTCAGCGTTCTCGGCAAACCCAAGGTTTGGACACTTCGGTGGGCAGAGCTCCTTCGGCTTCGCTGTCACATCGTACAGTCAAGGTGAGAACTCGTTCGCACCACAAGGGAGATTTTTAGAGTCCTTTGTACACGATACTATTGTGGGTGGCTCGCAGTTCGGCACGTCTCAGTTGGACGACTTCGACCCTTACCGGACCCAGCGTACTGTACCGGTAATTCGGGCCGCATAAAATTCCCAAAAAAATTCAATAATAACTATTACTGCATCGGGAGGCTTCACATAAAATTTTGTAATTTTTAGAGCTTGTTTGCTATATATGAAAACTCGTAAAAATATCCAAATTGTATAAATTTTTTAGCAACATTCGCTATGTATAAAAATTTTTCCAAAATTACACTGCGAGGAACGTTGTATCGGGAGGCTGTACATAAATTTTCGTATTTTTAACTTATTTGATATATTTAAAAATTCAAACAAACACTAAACGGAAAAAATAGGCAGGTGATTAGGCTGGCTAATTAGTGAGGGGTCAACAGACGCCTGCCGTCGGTGGCAGCGCCACGCGTCGCCTCGCGGGCGCTGTCACCTGACCCTCCGACGGCAAAAAAAAATATTTTTGTCAATACAATCGACATACTATTATTTTTATAAATACGGTGCGAAATAATATCAAAAATGACTTTGAATCCACGGCTCGCTCGCGCGGTGCACCTACCCACTGCCTACGTACGCACAACAGGATCGGGCGACCGCGACGCGGCCGTTGGATTGGCCTGCTCGTGCCGTGCGCCGGCGACCTCGTAGCAGTTCTCGGCAGATGGAGGTCGGCGACGGGACCCGGCGGGGTGAGCGGCGGGCCGTCGAGTACTGGTAATTGCCACGATGCTGGCTAGCTACCAGTACTGTGTACTACTGCTGCCGCCGACCGGCGGGCTGGGAGGAAGAATCGTTGAATCGCGGCGTCGGCATCGAGCTGTGACAGTGCGATCGGATCTGGTGCGCGCCGTTCGCCGCTTTCACTCATTCCGCCCGCCTTGGACGTCGACGTGATGTCGGCGTAAAGCCCAACCAATCATCCGTCCGACCGTCCGTCCGTCCATCAATCAGTCCGTCAGTCAATCAAAAATCAAGCGCCGATCGATCGTATCTGGTCTAGTACCTGTTCTAGCAGCGAGCATCGGTCAATTTTGCAATCCTTGTACCCTCGACAAAGGTGGATGGATGAACACACTTGGAATCACGTGGTACGTTCGCAGCGGTGGGAGTAGGCATATATCGCCGTCCTGCTCCGGTCAGGCTCTTTCTTGGTAAAAGCGATCGACGTTTTTTATTTGAAAGCCACGGCCACACCGGCGCCGCCCTCCGGCAGGTCGATCTCTACATGATACTAGCTAGAGATACGTGCGTTATAATAAAATCATAAAAATAATGAGATGAAACTTACTGTCTGACTAACTTCACACATCAAATATTAGAGAGCAAACGACAGAGAGAGAAAGGTGGCCAGAATGCGCGAGGAGATAGGAAAAGTGGAGGAGGTAGGCAGTTGTATCCTGAGAGAGAGGAGAGAGACGAATGGTCCAGATCAAATCGGATGGCTGAGAAGAAAGAAGGGAGAATGGACCAACCACCAACTCACACTTTTATAATAGTAAAGATATTTTCTGCTTCCAATTAGTCATCTTCGACCTTGCGATATTTAATATAGTTTTTTTTGTTTTGCTTTGCTGCAAACTTTAGGTGCTTAGTTCTTGCACTTGTTATGTGCTCTTACACTATCTTTGATAATATCATTATAACCTTATGATCGACGTTTAATTAGGGGCTGAATAATACGAATTTTTAGTGGATTTGACGCTATTTACGACGGTATTTACAAAACTAGCCGTATACATAGCGTATTTGCAGAAATAGCGTTTTTTCCATCCGGTGGGCGGGTGGGCAGCAGCGCGGGGAGACGACACGTGGGCACATGCCGCCCCGTGAGCAGACGCTAGACACCTGCCGCCCGCCCACAGGACGGCATCACTACCTAAATTCGTAATTTTATATCATATTTATTATATTTTTAAATATAGCAAGTGATGGCAAAAATTGCGAAATTTATGCATAGACTCCTGACACAATGTACTTCATTGTGTAATTTTTTTACAATTGTATTCCCTCCGAATATTGCTCAAACATTCGTATGATTTTGACATTTGTAGGAATTGTTATATATAGCAAACGAGTTTCAAAATTTATAAAATTTTATGCAAAGCCTCCCAACACAGTCGACCTAATTGTGTATTTTTTGATAATTTTATGTGCTCCGAATTTGCCATGTTAATTCATTATAATTTAATCATAATTAGTGATATACGAGAAAGGATGTCCCTCTTGGTGCTGCCTCCTTGCCCGCAGAAATGTCAGTTTGTCCATACTATACCCCTTTACCCGCTCCCTCCTTCGAACATGTATTTGCTTCACATACCGGCCCCCCTTGCCCACTCCCTTGCACGCACAAATGTTAGTCTGGCCATGTCACCCCGCCTTGCCCGCTCCGTCGTGCGCACATATGTCACTTTTACCATGATGTCCCCTGTCGCCCATGGTGGTGCATGTCAAAAACGCGTCCGTAATTTCCGATGGCAACGCACCGGATGCTCTTTTCGCTCGCTTCAAATACAAAGCTCTAAACTGTATTTCGCATCTTGTAGGAAGAAGAATCTTCTGTATCATACAATAACATAGCATTGTAGACACCGAGTGGCCAGTCGGAGCGGGGTTGCCAAAGGAAGACTTCCCCTGGAAAGGAGGGAGGACTTCGGCCCTAACAACCGCTTAATGCCAAACAAGCGGGCTCAACCGGTATGGCAGAAATGCAGACACAGGGAGGACACGGTCGTGCAGGTCGTCGAAGGCCATTTCGATGGCGGACGATATTTCTTCCGATGTCCACACTCTGGGGTACAATTAGCCAATAGTTTATTTTCTCTTACTACTAATATAGTTTTTATGTTAACCCTTCTTTTCAGCAGATTGTGAAATATGACTTCGTTCGCTGGATCAATCCTCCCCATGAACACTACGTTATGAGGTACGTGGATAAAATGTGGGAGCGAATCTTAGAGATAGATACGCCGATTGACAGTCTTAATGAGGAGAACGGTGACCTCCGGTAACAGATGCAGCGCAAGAGGGGCAACGAGGAGGTCGTCAACATAGGAAGTTCGTATGATCCCACATGCTATTGCACGAACCCAACTATATATGTGCATGCCACTACAACGACGGCCAGCCACGTCCGAGACGCCCCCACTGCAACACTCCATGTGGGTACCACGAGGCACCTTCTACCAATAGGCACGTACATAGAAGCTTGTAGCATGTAGTTCGTGGTTATGTTTAATCTCGTAAAGCATGTAACTAAATGGTGTACGCGTCGTTGCGGTTGCTATTTTTTGAGTGGACTGTTCAAATGCTGCGTTGTGCGCATTAAGCTAAAGGGGGTCGATATGCATTGAATAAACGTACATCATACAAAGGAATACAAATAAAAACGTAACAATATTACAGACATCATGTGCAATAATAGATTATGGAGTAAATCATTTAGGTAATCAATTGATTAATTGCCAATTATATCTCAAATGGGTACAAATATGAATTAATGTGATACACTAAAAGATACGTGAGATTATGACACTGATTGGCAATCAGACGAGCTCGGTTTGTTGGGGCAATCCTTCAATGAGTACCCGAAGGTCTTACATATTAAGTATTTCACTGTGTAGGTAATGCTGATACATTGGCTCACATCCATATCGTTCTAGATGCGTCATGTCTGCCGACGTCCTTTCGCAGATATCTTCAACTCTTTATTGGGGGCCATTGCAGCATGTCCGACAAAGATCCCTGTAGTTTATGTCCAAGCCTCTTTGTACGTACCGTACATGGACTCGATGACTTTCTACTTACCCCGTCGGACCTTATTGTAGCTGATTGGATAGCAACCACATTGGCAACTTTTGACATGAGCATCGTCGGGGAGATGGAAACGTCCACCGCAACTAGGTGGCTGATGATGCTTGCCACATATGCGGAAATCACGTTCCCATGATGGCGCAAGGGCTCGCTGAGAACGCAAGTGTGGTCGATCATCACCTTGATCGAGAATGCCGAGCCAAAAATCTTGGCTCGTTGAGCACTGATCTTTGCAGATCAGCCTTCCATTACGCACTTCACAATGTAATTGGCTGGGTTGGACCGATGCACTCAGTACACACGGTTGATAGACAAGGCGTACCGTGCAATAGTTTGTTGCACAGCTGCCTTGCTAGGGAAGCGCTACCCAACTAGGAGGGTGTCAGCTTGAAACCCTCACTAGGACCATTCTTCTTGTGGTAGTACGAGGGAACGCACCGCAACATCATCGAGTCTAGATGACACATAGGTCACCTCTTATTACACAATTCCCCTGGGTGGACCAACTGTCTGTTGTGCGTCATCCTCGGTATCATCGGAGCCTAGATCAGTGTCCTCGTCGGACTCCCACCCAAGCGGATGGTTCGGTAGATACTCATGGTAGTCAATTCGAACTGACCACCACATGCCCACCCCATCATTCCACACGAAATCAGGGGCGAGTCTTTCCTCCGATACAACATATTCAGTGGTGTCATTTTAAAGCTCCACTTGTGATTCCCTAGGTGTCGAGGGTCCGAGCTCATCAACGTTTTCCGACTCCCGGCGTGCAAAACTTAGGTACACCATCGCCCTCCCGTAAATGGCCACCTCGGGCTGGGAGGCAATTTGCATGTACTGCCTCCATGTTGTAGTGCCATTCACCTTTATGAGCTCCCACACGCCATTGGTGTAGGTGATCCCCTCGATGGCAAGTTTCATCGCCATTGCCTCCGTGGCGAACTCCCTTCGGATGCAGCTGTAGGATCCAGGATACCGACTAGAGGTGGAGTGAATAGGAGGTTTTAAAATTTTTCTTGTTTACTAAATTAATTCTCTACAATTTTAATAGCAAGGATGAAAAGCAATTAAGCCTACACAATTCTAGTCAAGTAAGCAACAAAACTAGCTCTAAATCAAGTAAATAATCACAATAATGCAAACAAGTAAGAGCTAGAATCAAGCAAGAGAGAGATGTACACAATCGATGTTTTTACCGTGGTATTCGGAAACTTGCTGGTTTCCCCTAATCCACGTTGAGGTAGCCCAAACGAATTGGACCGGCTCCACGAATTAAGCCGAAACACCTTGATCACTAGTGGTAGCTCTTCCCCGCTCTAGGTAGGTGAGCTCCAACCTTCACACGAATGTCGGGCCTTCTCACAATCTCCTTTGAGAAGATCACCGATCAATCCTTCTCCAAATCTTCCAGGTGCCGACAAGCACCAAGAGTAAAAGAGCTGGGCTTCACTTGATTGTAATGTGCCAAGGATCAACTAATGAATGCAATGCACTAAATTTCCCAACCACCTAAAATTTAATACTCAATGTGTAAACTAAGGGTGGGGTGAATGCTCTATGCTCAAGAAATGTTCAATGGGTCTCTTTCTACTGTCCTTGAGCAGTGACACGGGTATTTATACCCTCCACCAACCAAAACTAGCCGTTTGGAACAAATTCCAGAAAAATTCAGGCGAGCGGAACTGCCGCCGGTCTAAGGCCGGAACTACCGCTTCCCTATCTGACACAACAGAATGGCTATGTCAGAGGCTCTGCAGTGACCGTTGGAAAGTCAGCGCGGTACTACCGCCGTTGTAACTTCCGGTACTACCGCTCTGCGGTAGTTCTGCAAAGTCGGCGCGGTACTACCGCTTGAGCCAAACTTCCAAAAGTCTCAAACTTGACGCTCTCTGGAAAAAAGGCTCCGCTCCCCCTCCGGAGCTTCCGGGCTCCGGAAGTACCGTTCGGGATAGCGGAACTACCGCACCCTGCGATAGTTCCGGCGTTGAAATCGCCGGTACTTCCGTTCTCGCAAAATCTAAAATGCATCCGGAGGGTGCTCTCTGGAAAAAAAAAGGCTCCGCTCGGGTTCCGAAGCTTTCGGTCGCCGATTGTACCGATTCCAGGCGCGGAACTTCCGCTCTGCGGTAGTTCCGACATTGAAAACAACGGTACTACCACTCTTCCAGACAAAGCACATTTTTGGTTTTAAAGCTGATTTTTAATGAATGCATGCTTCTAATTTGATCCATATGGCACATAATTTTTGCTATCAAGCTACTTGCCATGATCCTCTTTATGGTACGATTATTTATCCTATAATCTGATCTTCCACCTTTTATTCTTAAGACTGGTAAAAATAAAAGGGATTATATTCTAAGTATACCTTTGCCTTGAGCCTTTTTTGATCTTCACATTTATCTTTTGGCTTTCATCTTGTCACCAACATATAGACTTAACCTTTACATACTCATTAAACATGTTAGTTCCATATTCACATACATTCATTAATTATCAAAACCATTTTTTGGGGCCTAGATGCTTTCAGCAGCTTCGTAGCTCATGAATATTCATGACGCCGAGTCTCTCGCTACAACAAAAATGATTATATGCGTGTAACTACATATGAATAGTTCATTAATTGCCAACAATTTGATTATTCATCTGAAAAAATTACTTGTCTTTTAGGAAAAGCAATCAGCACCACCGCATTCTCTTATCGTGTCCTTAATGAGTTATGTACTTGCTTCTCAAAATAATTAGCTACACACTCTTAATTTTGAGCGATGACCGCGAGAATGAGTTTCTGCGATGAGCGACCAAGATGACCGATGACCAACTACGATAGGTTCGTATTTATGGCTGAGCGCAAAGGGAACCAGGTGCACTCACGCTGTAAATTAAGGACTCCTTGTCGATGCACAACACTTTGGGTGAGGGGGACGCTGTGGTAACACTGACAAATATGGAGACGAGGGAGTGGGCAAGGGTGGACAACACGGGCATAACGATATCAGTGTGGACGAGGGAGCGCGCGAGGGGGATGACACGAGCAGAGTGACAATTGTGCGAAGGACGCAGTGGAAAAGATTAGATAGCAGCAACGGGCCGATATATGTGCAAAGGACAAATGTCACACACTTCAAAAGATGCCTGAACATCGCATATTGCTAATTACGATTAAATTATCACAAATTAACATGTCAAATTTGGAGCACATAAAATTCTCAAAAAATACACAATTAGGTCGACTGTGTTGGGAGGTTTCACATAAAATTTTATAATTTTTGGAGGTCGTTTGCTATATGTAACAATTCCTACAAATATCGAAATCGTACGATTTTTTAGCAATATTCAGATGGGATAAAATTGTAAAAAAATTACACAATGAGTTACGTTGTGTTAGGAGTCTATCATAAAATTTCGTAATTTTTTGACCTCATTTGCTATATTTAAAATTCAAACAAATATGATGTAAAATTATGAATTTAGGCAGTGAATCACCTGCCGTCCCGTGGGCGGGTGGCAGGCACCTTCCGTCCGGTGGGCGGGCAGCAGGAGCCTATCGTATGCTCACGGGACGGCAGGTGCCCACACGTCGTCTCCCTGGCACTGCCACCCGTCCACTGGATAGCAAAAACACCATTTCTGTAAATACCCTATGTATACAGCTAGTTTTATAAATACCATCATAAACAGTGTCAAATCAGCTAAAAATTCAAATAATACTAGTGTGTACGTAGTACACTACTGTTGTTGTTCATGAGCCTAAAGTCGGCCTTCTTGTTCATCCAAGAAGTGATGAAAACTTGTTCGAAATGCATGCCCACCAACAATTTAGTGCCCATTTACTGTACGGGGCCCACTATGATGTTATGTAATGCTCCTTTTAGTCCTTATACAAGCTGTGCATGACATGACAACACTTATGCTAAATACTACTGGTACATGTAGAATTACTAGTATTCACTGCAATTATTATGTGGAGAGTAAATTTTTTAGAACCACACGTATTTTTGTATAATCAGATAACCACACTTTTTGACTGTATTTCAAGAAACCACATGTATTTTGTACCATATTATTATAGAATCATACTTTTTATAGTAGCATACGGTGCTGATCATACGGGTCCACTTGTCAGCGAAACTTGGATACTCTTCACCTCTTGTGTTCCGCTGACAAGTGGATCCATATGGTTAACACCGTATGCTACTGTAAAAAGTATGTGTAGTAGGGGTGGCCCCCACCTAAACCCAGCAGGCCTGGTAGGAAGGTATAAGGCCCAGAATAGGCCATGTGTAATGACATAACTGCCCCAGGGGGGATAACCAGATGTAAGGGTAAAACCGTAAAAGCACTCCTCATGCATATATATATGATGAGAAGCCATGGGGAGGACCCAGCCCATTACACTTATCTTCATCACTCTCCACTACCATCTCTCTCTCTCTCTGTTTGGTCTGTAGCCACAACAGTTGGCGCCGTCCGTGGGGAGGACGAAGACAAGCCTGAAGACCGAAGGAAAAAGATGGCACCGAAAAAAGCTTCTTCAGCGGCGGCGAAGGGAAAGAAGGTGGTCGGCCCGGAGCACCGTATGAGCACCAGGGCTTCGGCATCGGCAGCGGCGGACGCGGGCGTCGACGCAGGCGTGGTGGCCGAAGACGCCGGCGTTCGCGCGGTGACGACCAACCCCGTCACCGGCCCCGCGACGATCGCCCCCGGCACCGGCACCGCGACGACCCGCCCCGCTACCGGCGTCGCAGGGACGGACCCCGCGGTCGAAGACGTCGACGCGGGTGCGGCGACAACCGACCTCGCCGCCCCCACGGCAACCCTCGCTGGTGGCGCGGACCGGGTGGTCCGAAGTAGCCACGACGGAGCGACCGGCAGCTCGGGACTTCGCGACGCGGTCGTCCCCGCGCCGATCCGCCCGCCGGGAGTACCGGCGACCCCGTCTGCACCGGCGATGGAAAGTGCCCTGCTGGCGGCTCTCAACGCGTTCCAGCAGGAGCTGGGGGACCTTCGCGGAGCCGTCAGAGATATACAAGAGGCTCGGAGTCAGCCGGCCGCGCCAGCAATCGCGTCCGAGCCCGCGCCGGAGAGGGCGGACAGTCGCGAAGCCCCCACGTCCAGCCGTGTGCCGCTGCGGCGCGTGGATCCGGAGTCCCCGCTCTCGGCGGGGCTGCAGCAGGCGGCATGGCCCGAAGACTTCAAGTTCCCATCGACTCGTATAAAGGCGACACGGACCCCCGTGAGTTCGTGCGCGTATACGAAACCGCGATCGAAGTCGCGGGCGGAGACGACACCACGAAGGCAAAGGGACTCCCCCTCGCGCTACAAGGAGTGGCGCTCTCTTGGTTTTTTACCATAGAGCCGGGCTCCATCTACGCGTGGGAGCAGCTCCGCGTCCGCCTCCACAACAACTTCCAAGGAAACTACGTCGACCGGGTCGAGGCGGACCAACTCTTCGCCGTGAAGCAAAAACCCTCGGAGAAGCTCCGGGATTACTTCAAACGCTTCGCCAAGATTCGATGTCAAGTGAAGGACGTCAACGAGACCACCATCGTCAATGCAGCCATACAGGGCCTTCGTCCGGGCCCGATGGCCGAATACAATGCGCGGAAGCCAATCAAGACGGTGGCGAAGCTCTTCGACAAGATGGAAGAATATGCCAGGGCGGAGGAAGACGCGCGGCGAAGGCAAGGTGACGACTCCGACACTAACCAGGCCGGAGCCTCGGCAAAAACCGAAGATCCGTCGAAGGGCGGCTCTTCGAAGGGAAAGCGTAAGCAGGAGTCGTCCAGGGACGCGCCCGACCGCAGGGACAACTCGCATAAGGAGTCGTCGGATCAGCCCAAGCGCGGCCAGCAAAGGTCGAGGCGAAACCGGTACGTCCTCGACATCGAAGGCGGGTCCGACGAGGGTGCTCCAGCGGGCCGAGGCGGCCGGGGGCGCCGTGGCCGGGGCCGCGGCCGTGGCAGGGGCCGCGACGATAAGGGTCGTGGAGACTACGATGACCAGCATCGGGGACTGTGGTGCTTAGTCCACGGCCGCGGCAATCATGATACCCGTAACTGCACCTCCATCGCGGCGCTCCGCGACAGCGTCGCTAGGGACAGGAACCCGGAGGCGCGCCCGCCTGCGGTGGCCCATGTCCAATTCCCATACGAGGCCCCCATGCAGGTACAGGCGCAGGGGATGCAGGTACAGGCGCAGGGAATGCAACCCCAGGAAGGCACCTTGCGGATCCAAGCTCACGTACAGCAGCCTCGGGAGGGCCTCCTGTCGTTGCAGGCCCCGGACGCAACCTACCGCAGGGTCATCAATGTCATATCCGGCGGCTCTGCGCTGGAATTCACCTCGGCGCGGCAGCAGAAGGCTTACGCGCGAAGACTACACCAAGTGGCGGCATACCCAGCGCAAGCACCGCCGGAATGGGCGCGGCACGAGGTTACATTCACACCTGATGACGCCCAAGGTGTGGACTTCCCTCATCAGGACCCCCTGGTCATCCGGGTCACCATCGCGGGATGCGACGTGGGGCGCGCCTTGGTGGACGGGGGTAGTTCCGCGAACGTATTGTTTGCGGCGGCCTTCGACCAGATGGGGATTCCTCGAAGCCGCCTGGGGCCCTCGGGAATCCCACTGCAGGGCTTCGGGGGACAGCCCCTGCGGGCACTGGGCCAGATCGGCCTTCAAGTCTCCTTCGGCCGAGATGACAATGTGCGGACCGAAGATGCCACCTTCGACGTGGTCGATCTCCAGTATCCCTACAATGCCATTCTGGGGCGCCCAATCCTCAACTCCTTCGGCGCGGTACCACATCATGGCTATCTGTGCATGAAGATCCCGGGCCCCAGGACCATCATCACCGTCCGAGGCGACCAGGATATGGCTCGGCGCATCGAGCCAGGCGCCAGATGCCCGCGTCGCGAGGCCCAGCGACGCCCTTAGAGCCGACGTCACAGCGCGGAGGTCCGTGGGGTCATCCATAGGCGCCTGCGCGGGCCCTGCAGATGTCTAGCGACTAGAGGCTGCGGCCGCACCAAGGGCAAACGGTCAGTATATTCACCCTTTGTAGTCGCTCACCCGCGCAAACGGGGATATAATGAAGATCGCCGTTTGCCGTTAATTTTTCTTCGTCACGTGCAAGCACGCGGTGAGGGCGCGCGCCGGCTCGGCCAACGCGCGCGCCCCCACAGCATAAAGTAAAGACGCACGTTCGCGTGTGCACTCGCCGTCGCCAGGGAGGGCGGGACTGAGTATAAACCAAAGACGCACGTTAGCGTGTGCACTCGCCGTCGCCAAGGTGACAGGGCTGAGTATAAACAAAATACGCACCGGGGGGACGCCCTCGCGCGCGCGAGTCTCCGGACTATAAAGAAGACGTAGCGTCGAGCCTAGCTCCGCACGCAATAGTCCACGGACTCTAAATAAGACGTAGCGTCGAGCCTAGCTCCGCACGCGCGAGTCTCCGGACTATAAAGAAGACGTAGCGTCGAGCCTAGCTCCGCACGCAATAGTCCACGGACTCTAAATAAGACGTAGCGTCGAGCCTAGCTCCGCACGCGCGAGTCTCCGGACTATAAAGAAGACGTAGCGTCGAGCCTAGCTCCGCACACGCGAGTCTCCGGACTATAAAGAAGACGTAGCGTCGAGCCTAGCTCCGCACGCAATAGTCCACGGACTCTAAATAAGACGTAGCGTCGAGCCTAGCTCTGCACGCGCGAGTCTCCGGACTATAAAGAAGACGTAGCGTCGAGCCTAGCTCCGCACGCAATAGTCCACGGACTCAAAATAAGACGTAGCGTCGAGGCCTGCCTCCGCACGCGCGAGTCCCCGGACTAAAAAGCAAGGCAAATTACGGAGGTCTGCCTCCGCATACGTCAGTCTGCGGACTGTCCATTCTACGGAACTCTGGCGCAACTACGTCGCCAACAGCGGCATCAACACACAGCGCACATCTTAAAATGCCAGGAGGTCTGCTTACCGGAAGAATCACATGTACAAAGGTCCGCCAACACCCCGGCCGCTCTAAGCCGCTACCCCGCGGGTTCGTCCTTAACACGCGCTAAAGTTGGGGCCTCGCTCGAAGAAGGCCGACTCGCCCAAAAATCGAGCGAATCTTCGGCCCTTCACCACCGTCGAAGGCGTCGTCGGGTTGAAAGGTCGGCCGCCCGAAGCCGGCCCCAGCAGGGAAGCTGCCCGGCATATAGGTAAAAATCAGCATGCATGCAGAAAGTGTGCGCTTTATTAGCAAAGACAAGGGACAGTACAACGCACGCCTACACTGGGCGCCGCGGCATCAGACCTGCGGGTTCCCGGCGCCTTCGGAGGGCCCAGCGCCGCCATCATCGCGTCGAGGGACCCCGTCCAGAAATTGGCCGTGGCTCCCCGTCCCGTAGAGCGCCTTCTGGAGCTCGATCCGTACAGCTTCCGCCCCGACGGGATCCCAGATCCGGTCGCAGAAGGGCCCAAGGGCACGACGAGCGGAGCGGACGGCGCCGGACATTACTCCGGCCCCGCCAGGCATCTCCAGCTGGGGGTCATTTAGCCCGGCGACATGCGTACAGCCGCGGTGCTGGAGGAGCGCGCACACCAAGCACGCCGAAGTGTACGCGCAGTGGGTGCCGAAGGACGTCGCCGCGTCGCGCGCGACGTTGGCGGCATCCCCGACCCAGCGGAGCGTCCGAGACAGCTCCTCCGGACCGAAGGCGCGTCCCGGCACCTTCGCCACCAGCCCTTGAAGATGGCTCTCCAGCGCTTGCATGGCGTCCCAGGCAACCACCGAGGCGTCGCCCAGCGTCCGGTTGCGCTCCGCTAGAGTCAAGTCAAGTTCGCCTTTCTCCTTCTCTAGCGCGGCGACCTGCTCCAGGAGCCCGTCCCGCTCCGCCGCGAACTTTTCATCAGCAGCTGCTGCGGCTGACTCCTGCGCCGACGCAACAAGCCCCTCGGCGTGCGCCCTCGCTTCGGCGCATTCCGCTTCCAGCTGGCGGATGCGGGCGTCCTGGGCAGAGCGGGCGCCAGAGGCTTCGCGCAGCTCCCCCTCGGCGGCCCGCAGCCTATCCTCGAGCGCCTTTTGGCTACGAGCATAGGCCGCCTGCAGGGCCTGCCCCAGCACGAGTGTCTGTACAAGGGAAAAGACTTAGCAAACTCAGCTAAACTCAGGCGTGGTCGCATGAGTGCTTACCCTCACCCCAGACACCTCGAAAGCGTCCTCGAGGCGCCCCGCACCGTAGGCCTGCAGCACTTGCGGGTCGACGCTCGCGGCCGCGTCATTCACAATCCCGCGCCATGCCCTCAGCGTCTCTGGAGGCGGCACGAAGTCCGCAGGGTTCACGGGCTCGGAGGCCCCGGGTCCCGTCGGATGCTCCCCCTCCGGGATGAGCAACGCTGTAAATAAGGATTTGGATGACCACTCCAAGGCATAAAAGCATACACCAGAGTAAGCTCGGCCACCTTACCTTCGGTAGCCGAAGGGATGGTTCCGCCGCGGGCGGAAGCCTCCGCGTTCGGGAGGCCGGCGGCTGTCCCCGCGCGGTGGACGGCATCGTCAGGGGGGCAGAAGATGCATATGCCGCAGGGCCTCCGGCGCTTGCGCGGGCGTCCCACAGGCTTCTGATGCCCGTGGCCACGACAAATCCCCGCGGTGTCCGGTGGAGCTCCGGCCGCACGCACGGGCGTTTAGCCGGGGCAGCCAGTAGCGGCACTGCCCCCGCAGCCGCGGTTAGCGAAGCCCCCGTCGCTGCCACGCCCGGGGGCGAAAGTTCCATGGTGGCGGGAGCCGCAGGGGGCACCTCGGTTTCTGTTGCCATCGGTAAAGGCAGAGCAGCTTCGTGCACCCCCGCGGGAGGCGCCACCGGCACCACAGCGGCTATGGCCGAAGGCTCCACCTCGGCATCGCTGGTCTGCACGGGTTCCGCCTCCGTGACTTCAGCGGGCGGTGAGGCTTCCCCCCTTCGGCCGCTCGCGGCAGACCCGCCGTCCGGGGCGCTCGCCGAAGATACCTCGCCTTCGACATCTGCGCCGCCCAAACCGGAGTCGGCATACCTCGCCGAGTCCGACCCCACGTCCGCCGTGCCCTCGGAAACACTAGCGGCAGGCGCCCCGCCGCGCCCCCTCTTCCGAGACGAGGCCTTCTTCTTCTTCTCCTTCGCTGCACCGTCGTCCGGAGCGACACGGTCCGGCGCAGCAAGGCCCAGAGCCTCGCACACGCGGTTGATCCGCCCCAGACCCGTCTCGGCAACAGCCGCCGCACGCTGCTTATGCTCCCTGCCGGTGTACGGCCCCAGGAACACGCGCGCGGCTTGCTCCGCCTCCTCTAAGGGAATCCCTGAAACAAAGGGGAAGATCATCAGCATACAACGCATTCTGCGTTGGCAAAGTACAGACACGAGCGAGGCTTACGAAGATCGCCGGGCGCCGGCAGCAAGCAGACCGAGGGCAAGACATTGTCGTCTCGACGCCTCTCGGCGGCGAGACACCAGTCGCGGGCAAGCGGTGTCACGCCGTACATCACGAACTCTTCGGCGAGGTCGCGCATGTTGAAGCGGGCGGCCAAGCCTACGAGCCGTCGGACCCTCTGCTTGTCCTCATCGTCGAGCGTTCGGCCGGGCGAGGGCTTGAACGCGATGGGTCGGCCTGTGCACTCAAGGCCGCTCCCGCTCTCCACGCGATGGTAGAACCACCGCTTCATCCAGTAAGACTCCCACTTCCCGCGAGTTGAGTTCACAGGGAAGAGCCTCTTGCACGATGGACGAAAGATAAAGGTGACGCTGTCAAAGCTCGACACTGTCCCGCCCTTCCGGTCCTTGGGCTGGTGCCGTGCCTCGTGCAGGTAGGCAAACAGCGAGGCGCTGGGCCAACACGCTCCCGAGCGCAAGGCCCAGCTATACACCGCGAGCCGGGCCACGGCGTTCGGAGTCAGTTGCGCCAGCTCCAGCCCGAAGGTCCGCAGCACGTCGCCCACAACAGCCGTCGCTGGGATGCGGAGCCCCGCGTCAAAAAAGGCGACGAACACGACCGCCTCCGATTTCTCGGGATGCGGTTCCGTTTCGTCGGCGGCAGGCAGTCGTACATCCTGGCGCTCGGACAACTTCCCCGCGCGCAGAAGCCCCTGGATCGTCTTCTCAGTCACGAGCGAGGGGCCCAACTCGCCGGAGAACGTGCCTCCCTCCTCCACCGCCAGCCGCTCCTTGTCAGCCGCCGGGTCGCGCTCTTCGAGCACGTATTTCACCTTTAGCGGCGCGGGTCGCCGGCGAACGTCAGAGCCACCAATCATCTGGCCGTGCTTGCCACTGGAAGCCATCGCTTTCCACGGAAAGGCTGCAGCGGTGAGCATAGCGCGAAGGTGTGGAAGGCGGAGCAGATAGGAAAGAGGGCGTAAAGGTGCGGGGACGCTGTTACGGGGGGGCTATTTCAAGCCACCTCGCCCATGCCGCCGCTACCGAAGCGTCGCAACGGTTCGTGTGCCGGATGCAACCGCAGCGGTGTAAAGGCTCGCCCCGCACGATTCCCCGTGATTAAAGGCGAAGGGTCGCGAAGGCCCGTGTACGAGACGCAATCTCAGTCGTACAAGCGCCCATCTAGCGCAACCCCCCGCCCACCGCTGGAAGGACGCGGCTCACAGGCGCCAAGGGCCGTCACAACAGCTCCGACACGCGCCATCCACTGCCCGCCCCGTGTCCCCCTTGCATAGGGAAGAGGCGAGCGGCTGCAAACACGCAACCGTCCACATCCTACCACCCACCAGTCCTAGGCCGCCGCGTGCCCCGGACGCGCCAGGTCGCAGAGTACGGAAACCTAACCCTGGCAGATCAGGGGGCGGCGCGATTCCAGGAGTCTTTATAGCGCAAGACCGCATCACAAGGCCCCAAGTCACCGCTCAGCGGCGGGGTTCGCGGGGCTTAGGCGCCAGCTTCGCCGCCACCCGTTCGAAGGGTAGGAGACGGAGCGCACGCGCCTACTTCGACTAGGCGCCAGCTTCGCTGCCACCCATTCGAAGGGTAGGGGACGGAGCGCGCGCGCCTACTTCGACTAGGCGCCAGCTTCGCCGCCACCCATTCGAAGGGTAGGGAACGGAGCGCGCGCGTCTACTTCGACTTAGGCGCCAGCTTCGCTGCCACCCGTTCGAAGGGTAGGAGACGGAGCGCGCGCGCCTACTTCGACTAGGCGCCAGCTTCGCCGCCACCCGTTCGAAGGGTAGGGAACGGAGCGCGCGCGTCTACTTCGACTTAGGCGCCAGCTTCGCTGCCACCCGTTCGAAGGTTAGGAGATGGAGCGCGCGCGCCTACTTCGACTAGGCGCCAGCTTCGCTGCCACCCGTTCCAAGGGTAGGGGACGGAGCGCGCGCCTACTTCGACTAGGCGTCAGCTTCACCGCCACCCGTTCGAAGGGTAGGGAACGGAGCGCGCGCGCCTACTTCGACTAGGCGCCAGCTTCGCCGCCACCCGTTCGAAGGGTAGGGGACGGAGCGCGCGCGTCTACTTCAACTTAGGCGCCAGCTTCGCTGCCACCCGTTCGAAGGGAAGGGGACGGAGCGCGCGCGTCTACTTCGACTTAGGCGCCAGCTTCGCTGCCACTCGTTCGAAGGGTAGGAGACGGAGCGCGCGCGCCTACTTTGACTAGGCGCCAGCTTCGCCGCCACCCGTTCGAAGGGTGGGGAACGGAGCGCGCGCGTCTACTTCAACTTAGGCGCCAGCTTCGCTGCCACCCGTTCGAAGGGAAGGGGACGGAGCGCGCGCGCCTACTTCGACTAGGCGCCAGCTTCGCTGCCACCCGCTCGAAGGGTCGGGGACGGAGCGCGCACGCCTACTCCGACTAGGCGCCAGCTTCACCGCCACCCGTTCGAAGGGTGGGGAACGGAGCGCGCGCGTCTACTTCAACTTAGGCGCCAGCTTCGCCGCCACCCGTTCGAAGGGTAGGGAACGGAGCGCGCGCGTCTACTTCGACTTCGGCGCCAGCCGAGAACGGAGAACAGCACATACGACCACCATAACTCGAACAGGCAAAGCTCAATGTTGCGGCAAGAGCAGACATGGTCTCGTAGGCAGATATGAGTCGCCACACCAGCATATGCTCGTTCGCACGAGCAGAGCGTACGAATGACTCCATATCTGTCTACGAGAGCAAGTCAGGCCTTGCCATTTCCGCGTCAAGCGGTGAAGCATTCCCACGAACAGGACGGTATTTGGTTCGCCGGCGCTCGCGGACATTGACGCCGGTCGTAGCGGTCATCAAACACAGGTACACAAAACTTTTCTTACATATGAGAAGTTAACCATGAACAGGTACGGGATGTGCAGCAAGGATGTCTAGGGAGCAGCCCCTGGCGCCAGCATATTTATACTCAGCCTCGCTAGGCGAAGAGTCGCCAGCAGGGAGGCAGGCCAACCGACGGAAGCACAAGCGCAAGGCGTCGGGCGGTGCAGTTACCAGAGGCGCGTAAGAGCAATCGTCCGCACCCCACCGCATGCTATCCGGAAACCGTCGCGCGCTCCACTTACGAGAAGGCACACTGCACGATGCGACAGCCTGCCCCCTGGCAAGCCAACCATCATTAAAGAGCACCCAGCCAGGCGGCAAGGTCGCAACGAGGGTAGAATGCGCGCGCCTCGGAAGTCCAGATGCCGGGAGTCCGCCGTCACATGGACGGTCACGATGCCTCAAGGCCTGCACCGCGCCGAGCACGCTTCACCGCGTGGACAACCAGAAGAGCACGCAGCTGCTTCGGCCGCAGCGCAGCCCCGGGTCACGTATGGACAGGTTCACAGGCCGCGGGACGGAGGGGGCCAAAAGACTCGGCAACATGGCTTCGGCCTTGTGAAGCCCGTTACCATGAGAGGCTCCTGTCGTAGGGGTGGCCCCACCTAAACCCAGCAGGCCTGGAAGGAAGGTATAAGGCCCAGAATAGGCCATGTGTAATGACATAACTGCCCCAGGGGGATAACCAGATGTAAGGGTAAAACCGTAAAAGCACTCCTCATGTATATATATATGATGAGAAGCCATGGGGAGGACCCAGGCCATTACACTTATCTTCATCACTCTCCACTACCATCTCTCTCTGTTTGGTCTGTAGCCACAACAGTATGGTTACATGATAATATGGTATGAAAGACGTGTGGTTTCTTGAAATACGGTCAAAAAAGTGTGGTTCTCAGATAATTTATATAAAATACGTGTGGTTCCAAGAAATTCACTCAGATGTGTAATACGGTGGCCTTTACCAACAAGCTAAATGTTGTTTTGGACTTATGCGACTGTAAAAACACAACTTTGATATCTAATTTTATATAACATACACATTTTATTTTAAAAATATAAATATTATAAAAATATTTTTCAATGTAAGTATACTCGTATCATTTGTATATGGCCAGTCTAAATATCCATAAAGATTTTATTGGTCAAAATAAAAAAAGAGGTTTGATTGGACGCATTCTAATTTAGCGTTCCTTTATGATTACGTGAAAATGAGGCTGTACTTCGTTTAATAATCTATTTTTAATTAGTTATGTGAAAGTGGCTTTTCAATCTTTTGCTAAAGTACAGTTACAAAAATTAACAAAGTTTAATCTCAGGGACCGTGCAATGACAAAGACATACATCAAGTATTTGTAAACAAAATAACTCTTGGTTGGGTAATTTGGTGCCATCCAAAAAAACATACTACCTGTGATCGTTTTGGTTTCAGCTTTTAGCTTTCAGCCTATTTTTTACTATTCATAAATTTCGTCTTTTTCTGAACTTTTGACTTTTTGTTGAGCTTTTTTGCCGGTTCTTTTTTTCCGTATTTGTTTATATTATACGTAATAGGCTAACATATTTTATATATTTTTTTAATTTTTTAAATTTAATTATGCTAAATAAGCCTCTGTCAGCTACAGCGTTTTTTCAGCCAGCTACAGTGCTTTTCAGCCATAAGCCACACAAAAAACCCAAATGATCACAAATCGAAATTTTGGATCCAGCATGCATGGTTGTGCACGCTGCTGGAGGATATGCCCAACTTCTCTGATCAAGCAACCCTATGTTCACTGCCGATTGGTAGGGTTCTTCCATCCAACAGAGCAAACATTTATGAACAACTTTCAGATGCAGCTTGGATAATGGAATGCAGTGCTTAAAGGATAAATAGGGGGGAAATGGTTGGTATCAGAAGATAGTAGCAAATACTCCCCATATTACGCCCCGCGGAATGCGCGCGCGGAGAGCCCCGCCACGTCGCCCCTGCGCGTGCTTCGGCCAGCGCGTGGCGGGGAATCTGCGTACGGTCGGCCGACCTCTTATGCGAAAAAGCCCCTCTATTTTTCTGAAATTACATAAATGTCTTTGATTCTCGCGAAAAGGCCCCTGCCGGTTTTTTTGAAAGCACTTTTTCTGAAAACACCCTCTACTTTTGTATACTTTGCAGGATAGACTTTTTCGAAAATACACATGCGCCCTCGATTTTTTTTAAAAAAGCTCCTCACGCGGTTTTCTAAATTAGACATTTGGCTTTTCCGAAAATACACATGTGCCCTCATTTTTTTTAAAAGACTTCTCACGAATTATTGTTTCTTTTACTTCGATGCACACGGTGGCTGACGCGGCGTGAGGTCGCGCCTATGAGGCTAGTCAATTCAATTGCCAACGGAATAGGGATCACAACTCCCAAGTCTTTGAAATGGCTAAGCCACTACGCAATGTCCTCACTTATCCTGTTATCCATGCATGTGGTACACTGTTCTACTGTTATCTATGCACATCTAGCTAGCCACTTAATTATCTAGTACTCCTCCATATGCCTATGCAATATCAAAATCATCCTATGTGTTACATAGGCAAGGCTGGGAAGAGAACTTTTCATGCGAGATGTAAGGAGAGGACAGTATACTGGCGTTATATTAATCCAATGAACTTTTTTATTGCTGAAAAATTAGTATTAGATCACTCTTTTGAACAGAATATTTTTTTTGGGAACATTTTAGCAGACATAATTATTGACATGTCCCACAATCTCTCAGGTTACCCCTTGAGAAAAGAGCACAATGTTCATGCATGCATAATACTACATCATTTGAATCATTTGCAGCCTCTTTTGTTCTTTATTTCAGCTTGTCATTGAAAGAAGAAACTTTCCACTGAAGCAAGTTGCAACCTTTTCTCCACATACTATGATAATATAGCAATGTACGTAATATAAAAACTTGCGACATTTTCTTGTGTTCCTTTCTTACTTCTTTACAGTAAATACTTTCTTAACTTCTTTAGAGCAAATACCGACATATTCTAATTAAGCTGTTCGTATCTAGCCATTCATTTTAAGCATCACAAAACATGCTTTCAAGAAACAGAGAAGTGTGATAAAATCTTGGAACTTCTACAAATAACACACCCAATTACCCAGCACATGTAACATGCATGTACCAAAAGCTGAGCAATTATGCACTCACTGTTCGTAACCGAAAGCTGAGCCTGTCATTAAGTGACACACAGTGATGCATGCTCGTATGAAACAAAGTATATACTAAGACGTAGAATAGTCTTGAACTCAAGATCTCTTGATTCTATACTATATTAAGTTACATGCACAAATTAATTAAAGTTAAACTGATGACGAAAGATGAGTAATTACTTATACTTCAACACTCTACCTCATATGTAGGTTCACTCCGATTTAAGATGTAGAATAAAAGTGAGTTGCAATTATTTTTTTTAATCATATCAGTCGAATCTTGAATCTAAAACCTCTTAGTGCTGATACCATATTAAATTATATGCACCAACTAATTCAATTAAAAACTTAAATCGATGAAAAAAGATAAATAATTCACTTATACTCTACCAGTGCTGAAGTACATTAACTTAAACTTCAACAAGAAGTACAGTGGTAAGCTCCGCCTTTCTCTCTCGCCATATCGCTGTGGCACCTAAAGAGCTAGCGTTCAGTTATGTGAGCTCATGCTCTGATCTCATCTCATCTGCCAAGTTAGAAAAGAAAAGAAGCCAAGATTTTTTTTGGTACCGTTTGTGTGGTTGTCATCGCACATGGCCTGCTTTTGTTCCACTCTCACACACCTTGGTGCGATCTTTTCAGTTATGATTTATCTTTTGAATTTTAACTGTTCGTAAGAGAAACAGAGTAAGATAGTTACGTACGATTTTGACCGATATAGCAAAAGTCGATACAGTGTCTATTATAATCGACTAGTAAACCTATCTTAAAAAAGATACTCTGTTTAAAAACTAGTTACTGTAGTACAAGTTATAAACCATAAATCAGAAGTCGAAAAAAACGAGGCTTTTCCTCCCTGATGGAGTCGGCATCAAATCATTGCTTCCAACAAGCTTCAACTACTGTCCTAAAAAAAGATTAGGCTAGCATTGTTCCTTGTCAAAGAAAATTAGCAACACTGGTTTTCCACGGACATGCTACAAGCTTCTTGCATCCTTTTGCTTTACTACCTACTCTGTTCATTTCATGCATTATAATTATTACCTACCTTACCTTATCGACGATCTTGAGTACACATGGTGCAATGCAAAGCTACCAGCTTTGTAGAGCCCTTGATGACCACTCATGTTTGTGACAAGACTCTCATGAATTATTAGTAGTATTTACCACTGTACTACTTGCTAAGGGAAGATATAGGAGAAGGATAAGGTGAGAAACAGGAAGCAGCAGTCAAATTTTTTTTAGAAGCAGGAACAGTTCATAAGTTTCGTCTTTTTCTGAACTTTTGTCTTTTTGTTGAGTTTTTTTGCCGGTTCTTTTTTTCCTGTATTTGTTTGTATTATACGTAATGGGCTAACATATTTTTTAAATTTTTAAATTTAATTATGCTAAATAAGCCTCTGTCAGCTACAGTGCTTTTTTCAGCCAGCTACAGTGCTTTCAGCCATAAGCCATGAGCTTTTCAGCCGAACCGATCACCATTTAATGTGGTCATTTTAAACTGCTTCCTCTTTCTTTCTTTTTTATTTTGTACACTGTCTAATATATATTGTCAGATGAACTTACTTGGAAGTCAACTGAGATATCTGTACATGCTTATTTTTTTCCATAACTTTTTTGTAAGCTTCATGTCTATATATGGGACCAAGGAAGTAGTTCACATATGTGGTAGTGTACTATAACGAAAGATTATTATTGTCTTTGTATATTACTTTGGGACAAAAAAAAAGGAATTGTTAAGGCCGATCTGGTTGTGCAGGCAGATGCATCTGGCTACTGGGGACCATGGTGATTTCAACTATTATCCTAAAAGAATTTGAGAGCGACAGAGAACTAATTGGTTATCATCCTAAGAGGATTAGAGAGAGGAGTGGAGAATACCTAGTACAGTTTCCCTATTGTTTTCCAATTACTTAATTTGAGTGAGAGAGTACACAGGTCCTCCACAAATGCCTCTAGCTTTCAATCAACGTAGTACTTCATCGAATATGAAATCCAAGTTTCTGGGAACACAAAGATTTAATCGAAGCCTACATTTCTGGATTGTTTCTTCAAGAATCCATACCTACAGTCCTGGATGGTAACAATGGCAAATACTTGACATTGCATACCTGAACTTTGCATTATGTAACTGCACGCTATAAAAACCATGTCATCAGTATAAATACTAGAGCATGCAACTAATACAGAGACACGGCAATCATATCAAGCCATATCACGACCCATCCACGTATAATTTATACGGCGCGCATCCATGGCACCTAACCAAATTGCTTCAAAAGATGAGGCAGGCATGACAGCACCACCAAAGCAAGATGCTGTGGGCAAATTATGTGTTACTCTATCCACATCACCTTGTATAAAATGACACCCCTGCCCCTCCTGAGGAAAGATCAGAAGACATGCTGCTCATTTCAGCTTATACCTATAGTTTTTAGCTTCTAGTTTCTTAATTTCATTCTTTTCTGTTTTTGGTCCTTTTTTATCTTTTATTTATTTTCTATATTCCTTTGCTGTATTTGTAATGAGATTACCTATTTTTTCTATTTTTAATCTTTTAAATTTAACTACGCTGAAAAATATCAACAATTACAGTAAAAACCGGTCTCAAAACAATATAAACCAAAAGCTACAAATTTATTAATCCGAAATGGGCAGCACCGAATCATGCCTCCTCCTTTCATAGGGCAGAAGGAATTAATTTAACAAATCATGCCTCCTTTCATAGGGCACAAGAAATTAATTTGACAAATCATGCCTCCTTTCGTAGGGCAGAAGAAAATAATTTGACAAATCATGCCTCCTTTCATAGGGCAGAAGAAATTAATTTGACAAGTGGCACTGCCCGTACAAGATTGGCAGGAAAAAGAATGGCTAGGCCGCATGAAAAGAACGATATCCAAAAGCTCGAGATGCGTATTCTCGGACTCGCATCTACCCATGCCGACACTGGGGCCAATGCATTAGAGCATAAACTAAACCCCCCATGAAATCTACACTTAGCACCTGGTTAATGGCTACTCCAAGCTGCCTCCCAGCATTGTTAATCATTCCTAGGTAGGGCCGTAGGGGAGGGCCATGCCTCCTGATGCAAATCCACGGCGCAGCGCCGTCGCGCGACGCACCGGCGATCGAGATCGGCGACGCGTGGCCGGTGGCGCGGTGGCTTGCCGGAGGAGAAGAGGCCAAGAGGACGGCGCCATGAGGGGGATTAGGAGTAAACAATGGCTTAAAAGGAGGCTTAAAATCCTGCGCTTAGCTTTAGATCCTAGGGTTAGCTAGCTCGTGCGTCGAGGAGCAGCACGAGGGGGAAAAAATCTAGTTTTTAATCGCCAGCAGATCCGGCGCCTAGATAACACTCGATTAGTCTAATCGGCGTGATTTTGTGTGCCTGCGTAATCTAATGACCAACTGGGATGGTGCAGTCGCTTGCTAATCTTTGCGCCACTTGTCCGGCTCCCATTGGCCGCGCCGGGACACGTTTCGGAGCCCCAGTGGCCGCCTGCTTGCTAAATAGGAGCTGGAAATAAATTAGCCGTCTTGGTAATGCTAATCTTGTTGTTTAACTGTAACTTTCCCAGGGTTCCAAATTTGAGCCTCACTTAACTGTCCTGCTGCTATGCACTGAATAGTCCAAGGTAGTTACGGTTAAAAAAACTGTCAGGATTGATTACACATTGTACCGTTTAATTTAGCAAATTCTTGAGATGTATATATGCATACTATATTTTGTTTCTTACTCCGAAAAAAAATGCTCCATCCGTTCTTTTTTTATTTTACGTTCTAGAATCTATACGGTTAAACTTTCTTAAGTTTAGCAGCCACTAGTTCAAAATGATTTAGATTAGCTATATGTAAATTATATCATTATATTCATAATGTTATAATTTCATTAATACATCGTAACGTAAAGTTCTGGTTAAAATGTCGGGTCGCTTACATATTGTACCGTTTTAGTCTAGCAAATTCTTGAGATATATATGCTTAATACATTTTGTTTCTTGCTCCGAAACAAGGTAGCTGTTAAGATTATCAGCAGTAATTTACATAAGACGTGAGCCCAAAAGGGCCAAAAATAGAAAAGAATGAAAATGTTTAATGTGTGAGGCACACCAAAGAAGAATGCCCTTTAGAGGACATCGTGCTCAGTATGTGGAGGAAGCACCTCAATTAAAAATGCCTGCCATTCAATTCTCTTATTTTTGAAAGCTGCTAGATGCAGGTGCGGAACCAGGCCTCAGGCTAGATGAGTTATAGCTCGAGGCCTGAAAACTAAAACCCATAAAAATATTGATTTAGGTGTGAAAGGTTAGGAATGAAAGTCCATATCAATCTAAAACCAGTTGATCTAGTCTGGAGCTTAGGCTGAGCCTAGTTTAGCCCCTCGCTAGATGGTATATTAGAAGAAAAAATAGATCTGGGATAGATACCATTACGTATGCATGGCTCCTAAAAACCACACATAGTAAGTACTGTTACTACTACAATCAAATACTGTTACTACCCGTCAAGTGTCAACCGCTACCACCAGGTTACTGTGTTTTGTGTTGATTTGTCCGAATTAACTAGTTTGATTACGTCTGGGTTAGGATCAAAGAAGCAGAGCCCAGCTCTTCTTACTTGCTCTCAAATGCCATAACCAGTGTCCAATAAGGGAAGACGCCGAGGCTAAAAACTAAATCTCATCCTCTAAATCACTTTTTAGAGGACACAATCTAGAATATAGAAGACACTGGTTATGTCCTCTAAACAATGTCCTCTCCAACAATGTCCTCTAAATCTCATCCTCTAAATCACTTTTTAGAGGACACAATCTAGAATATAGAAGACTAAAAATATGTAACCTCCAACAAGTCCTCTAAATATGGTCCCCTAAATTAAAATCTGGGTCCACAAAAACTACCAACCAAAGAATTTAGGGGATCAGACGGCGCAGGAGCGTTGGGACCGATTTAGGGGATGGTGTGCGTCCTCCATATATGGGGGACGAAAAATCAGGGATGAAGTCCTCTATATTTTTGGGTACCACTTAGGGAATCTGTTGGAGCCTTTTTTTTACCTTTTCTTCTAAAATATAGGGGATATAAACACTTTAGAAGATTTGTTGGAGATGCTCTAACTCTCCTTACTTGCTCTCAAATGCCATAACTAGAATCCAATAAGGGAAGAGGCCGAGGCCCAACTTTTGCACGGTGGCAATCGGGCCTGCTGGGCTATGTATTGGGCAGTCCTGGGCCGGGTTGAGTCGCACCTGCTCGTGCGCCATCTTCTCTTTCCTCTCCGCACCAACGAACGAAAACCGAAGGAAGGCCCCCGCGTCCGCACGGCATGAGCAGAAGCGGCGCCATGGCCGCCTCCTCTTCTGCCGCGCTCCGCCTCCTGCGACGCCGAGAAGATGCGTCCGTGCGCTCCCTGCGCCGCGGTTACTTCTATATGAAGGTGAGATTTTGATCTTTTCTCGCTCTCAATTATAAGGAAACTAATCATTATATTTCTAGTCCCTGATATTCTGTCAAACTATCTAAATTTGTACGTGCTATAGAACCCTGCGGTACTGTTCATGCGTACCTGCTATAGTACCGTACGAACACTATTTACACACTACAGTACCGTGTAGTGTTTATGCTACAGTACCGTGCATTGCTCATGCCCTACCGCGCGTCTCGCTGGGATTATGGTGGTGATCAACTCGGCTTTGGCTTCTGGCTTATTTTGCACTATTCATAAATTGTCTTTTTCTGAACTTTTGGCTTTTTGTTGAGCTTTTTTGCCGGTTCTTTTTTTCCCGTATTTGTTTGTATTATACGTAATGGGCTAACATATTTTTTATATTTTTAAATTTTTTTAAATTTAATTATGCTAAATAAGTCTCTGTCAGCTACAGTGCGTTTTTCAACCAGCTACAGTGTTTTCAGCCATAAGTCATAAGCTTTTCAGCCGAACCGATCGCCACCTATAGACCATAACAGAATCTTCAATCCAATCGGCTTCCCATTGCATTTAATTTCGAGGTTGAGATGTATTCAGCACGAGGCTAAGGGGTGGCTTAGGGATTTAACCAGCCAAATTCATATGTGTTAGGGAGAGCCAACTTAACCTGGCCAAAACCTTTAGCTCTCCTAACCCAGGATTAAGCTAATCCACAACAACTAGTTAGTTTTGTTTTTTTTCTTCTACTGTCAACCTAGTTAATCTAGGAAAAGAATATTTTAGACTAACTAGGTTTGTTGCCGAAACACAAAAAATGGGTTAAGCAAATCCACTTGAATCAGTATTTTGATTTTGGTATTTAGTTTCAACAACTTAAGTGGGAATATATCCATTCATATATAATCCTCAATAGTAGGTCCTATAATAAGGTGTTTTGACCTCTAAGCATTTCCTCCAACGTTTTCTAATAGAAGAAATATTCCTGGTCCTTTGTTAAAGCTACCGATATAGTTTAACAAAAGGATTGATTCTCGAGATATGACAGAATTCAAAAGAGCAATCACTAGAGAAGGCCGCGGATATGCCTGGTTAGAACTCGCCGGCTCTACTTTGCTTTAGGCCCTTTTTCAACTTATAGCTTCTTTTAAAAAAATAAATGGAATAATTTTTCGTTGCATTTTAAAGTAGTTTATTAGTATTTAATTCGTTCATATAAATGCTTATATTAGCATTAAAAATCATTAGTTGCAATCATCGGATATGCCTGGTTAGAACTCGCCGGCTCTACTTTGCTCAGCTGATGGCTTCTTTTGAAAAAAAAATAGATGGAATGGTTTTTTTGTTGCATTTTAAAGTAGTTTATCGATATTTGATCTGTCTGTATAAATACTCGTATTAGCGTCAAAAGTCATTAGTTACAGCCATCGGTTGTATAAAAAAAAACGCACCAATTACCTTGCCAATCACATGTGCGCCGTGCAACCCTGGAATTGATGGAGAATTTTCTGGCTAAATGCGTTATTTGCTTGCTCTACTAGGTCCTAGTGCGTTGCACTTGCACACTTTTCCTTTTTATTTCACTTAGAAATGGCCAATGGGCTAGGCTACTGTTCATGGAAAACGATCTCGAGGCACAGCAAGCATGGACTCAAAGTCACAGACTCACAGTTGCGTAGTGCACTTCATCACAAAGAGATGCAAGCCTTAATAACTGTTTTTTTTCTCACTCAATTGTGATGCTCCTTATACCTTGAAATATAAGATGCCCAACTGGTCACAAGCTGCAAAATTAAAATGTACTATATCAATATCCTTTGTTAAAGGCTTTGGTCACATCACCAGATTTGTTGCTTGGCAGCCTTGACCTTGACTGCTAAGTAGACAAACAGGAGACGTTTTGGCCTGTTTGATATGGTTATGGTTTATAGTTTTTGACTGTAATTTTTAAATTTTAGCTGTTTGTGACAGAGATTACAGAGAGAGATACTTACTTGCGATTTTGGTTGATATAGATGTTTAGCTTTTAACGTGTATTATAATTAACTTACAGACTATGTCTTAAAAAAATACTCTATTTAAAATTTAGAGACTATAATAGCCAAAAGTCGTTTTTAAAAGACGTAAAGAACAAGCCAGGCTCTGATGATTGGACTAATTAATAATAAAGTAATATTCTTATCTGAGCATGTGTGCATCTTATCTGAGCATGTGTGCAATGATCAGATGTGGACCGGTGGCTCGTGACAGAAACTAATGGGCCCCAGGAAAGGGCCATAAAAATACTATGTTCAAGCCCGTTACGGTCCACGGTTGAGCACTTTCCGTCCCATGGGTTTCTCCACCCTCATCTCAATCTCACTGATCCATGTAAAGAAAAAGGATTTCCCTCCAAAAAAATGTTAAGAACAGGGAAGGGTATATTATGGATACCTGCAGTGCACAAGCTGTAGTTTCTTCTTCATCAGTTCGCACACTAATTTGTGCTTTATAATTATTCCATTAGCTTTTCGAAAGAGGGGGAAATATTGGTGGCAGATAGATCGCATCCATTTCTCTGAGCATGCTTGTTGGTGATCAGTTGGGCTTAAAAGCTCATGGCTTATGGCTAAAAACACCGTAGCTGGCTGAAAAAAAACACTGTAGCTGACAGAGACTTATTTAGCATAATTAAATTTAAAAATATAAAAAATATGTTAGCCCAATATGTATAATACAAACGAATACGGGAAAAAAAAGAACCGGCAAAAAAGCTCAACAAAAAGCCAAAAGTTCAGAAAAAGACGAAATTTATGCATAGTGAAAAATAAGCCAGAAGCTCAAGCCGAACCGATCAGGGAAATTTGGAGAATGCCATGGTGATGATGACTACGTACGTACCCGGTGCCATTCAGCCTTAAGTAACTGATTTCGCTCTTGCAGTTTGTAGCTTGAGTTAATTAACCATGCATGTTGAAAAGAAAGTGATCGATCGATCGACGTATGCAAAGGCAGCCATTTGTTGTAGTATATATTCCTGTAGTACGTACGTAGTACTGCATGCAATTAACTTAATGAGCTTGGAAACGGTCCCGGCCAAGGGCGGAATCAGGCTTCGAGCTAGATAGGTTATAGTTCGAGACTTAAAAACCAAATCCCATAGAAAATAGTGACTTGGGTGTGAAAGCTTAGAAACAAAAGCCCAAGACAGCCCAAAACCAACTGGCCCAGCCCGAGACTTAGACTGAGCCTGGTTCCGCCCTAGTCCCGGCCGGCGGTGGTAGACACGACCTGTTTAAAAACTATAAGCTGAAAAGACGATAAATAACATGACATGTTTAAAAACTATAAGCTGAAAAGACGATAAATAACATGACATGTTTAAAAACTATAAGATGAAAAGACGATAAATAACATGACATGTTTAAAAACTATAAGCTGAAAAGACGATAAATAACATGACCTGTTTAAAAACTATAAGCTGAAAAGACAATAAATAACATGACCTGTTTAAAAACTATAAGCTGAAAAGACGATAAATAACATGATATGTTTAAAAACTATAAGCTGAAAAGAAGAGCATATCTGCTAGCTAACTTTGTTAGAGTAGCGCGTAAGCATGGTTTGGAGCTGGGGATAAAGGCCAAAGCGAACAGTGATCGACGAGCACTGACCAACCAACATCTGCATGCGAGGGCAGAGGCCGGGCCGGGGGTTCAGTTCAGCAGTCCATCCCCTCGTCACCCGTCACCCGTCAGTGCATGCCATTGCTACCTGACCGATCTGCGCCCTGTGGCTGATCGACCTCCTCTCCTGTCTGCTGCGCCCAACAGCTAGCTGCTAGCTTAGCCAAATCAAGACTCGCCCCATGATCTGGTCAGAGATCGATCGATATGCATCTCTGCACTTGGATCACATGGGCAAGTAGACGTAGTCATTGTGCAAACTACCTACTACAGCTCTCGATATGTTACGTCAGGATCACTTGGAAATTATTGGGAATTTATTCGGTCGATCGACCAACGCAAGCAGGCACAGGGATTAAAAACTCATCCTCACCTACCTTCCCAAGGATCCATCGGCTAGCTGCAGCTTATTACGTGGAGAAATTACTTGCTTGAAACTGCATTGGCTTGCACACGTACGTACGTACGTACGTACACGGCTTGATCTCCAACGTATCGTCCGATCAAGCAATGTATAGTACGTATAGAAGCTGGGAGTTAGGGGTGGGAAAATGTAACGGATAATCTGTTTTATCTGATATTCGTATATGAGAAAACACGAATGTGGTGAGCGAAATCCGTATTCGAAAAGTTCATATTCGTATTTGAAAATATTTGTATCCGTATTTGCGAATATTCGTATTCATATTCGTATTTGAGAATATTCGTATCTGTATTCGTATTCGAGACTATTCAATTTGTATTCGATCGTTTCTAGAACCCGGGAAAAACCCAGACGAATTTTGTGATTCAAAATTTGAATTTAGGCGGTTTAAAACCGGTGACAAATCGACAAAACCGCTAGGAATTCGTTTTATTTGATATTCGTATCTAAGAAGATATAAATGTAGTAAGTAAAATCTGTATTCGAAAATATTTATATTCGTATTCAAGAATATTTATATCTATATTTTAAAATATTCAAATTCGTATTCATATTTATTTTTAACATACAGATTTATATTTATATTTGAGACTATTCGTTGGTATCATATCCGTTTTCACCTCTAGGAGTGATATTCAAATGTGTGACGCATGGATCATGCATCCAGTTTGGACAAGCTACTAGCTCTATAGCTATGCTGCTATAGCATACGTGTACCGCTGGTCTTTGCAATATATACTGCCGTGCATCTGCGTACATCTCCTTCTCTTTCGAGCCAGCAACGACGTGCCGGCCCTATTCTCGGAAACCAGCCACGCCACGCTCGCGTACGTGTCATTTCTTTCTTTGCCTCTGCAGTGACTAGCTAGCTAGCTAGCTAAAGCTGCAGTAGCCACTAGCCACTTTACTTTGACCTATTTTTTTGGACGTGGCCCATGATTTTTGGTCTGGTGACCTTTATTTATATTTTTCGAAATAGCAAAGAATAACAAAGAAACAGTGATATAGTTAGTGCATATAATTTTAGACTCAAAAAACTATTTAAAAAATCCGCTTTAAAATTAGGGCTTTTGTCCTGCCTGCCATATGTATGTACGTACTCCGTTCAATTCGTCCTGCCTGCCATATGTATGTACGTACTCCGTTCAATTCTACGGCCACCACATACGCCAGTGTACTAATTCCCCTCTATAAGCCTATTTATATTGGCTTCTAAAAATTGTTTTTCTACAGTAAATGATTTTTCTACAGTTTCTAGTTTTCAAATATAGTATCTTTTCAAGACGTGATTTATTAGTCGATTGTAATACATATTATGGTGACTTTATTTATATTGACCACACGAATATCTTTCTCTACAAGCTACGACTATTTATAAGCTAAAACCAAAAACCAATATAAACGGACCCTTAGTTTCTACTAGCTAGTACTAGTGCAAAAGTGTATATATGAACGCTACTGGATGCTAATGCGTACAGTGATGGCCTGATATATACGCCAGCGCGCGCATGCATCGATCGCGCGCGTTTGTGTTCATGCTCACGGCCTGGTTAATTGTTCAGCTACATATATACCCTGATTGCGATTTGTTCATGCATGCATAAGCTGGCCATGCATTACGGTGAGATCGAGATGCATGATCATTGATCGCCACATATATATAGTGCGAGAAACGAGATGAGACAGAATCTCACAGCCACTAGCTCACGCCTTTGAACGAAGCAAAAGAGGAACATGAGAGAGAGAGAGAGAGAGAGATGATTCTTCAAGGCTGCATGCGGCTTGCTGCTCTGGGTGCCACTAGTCCTACGTAGGGTACGACCACATGTATCCTCTATGCACGCATCTCCCACTTTCCGCACGCATTGCTTTTTCCTCTCTTCTCCTTTCAGTTAATTCAATTCAATTTCCAACCAGCAATACTTTTTTTTTTGTCTAGTCGCTATATATCACTACTCTAAAAAGAATCATCACAGACAGTTTTTTGAACTATCTATATTTATGTGTCAGTGATAATCGGAAGTTATCACAGACGGTTTGTGAGCCATGTGTGATAAAGACAATATAGACGGTTTGTAACTAGAACTGTCTGTGAAAAAAACTATTACAGATGGCTCGAACCAAAAACTGTCTGTGATACTCACATATCACAGACGGTTCTAGTTACCAACCACGTGTGATTGGCGAGTATCACAGACGATTGGTATATAGAACCGTCTGTGATGGTCCTTCATAGACGGTTTATACCACAAAATCATTTGTGATAGTTCATTCTATACCTAAAGGTTTTTTTTAGCTAACTTCAAAAATAATGTTACCTATACCCTTTGAAAACAAACAAATACAGTGGCAAACATAACATCACATTCCATTACCATTAAGATTAGAATATACCATTACAGCATAATAAGATAATTAATCCAACTCTTTAACACGGCAAGAATATATAAGAAGCAGAGATCCTAGCAGACAGTAGATGCTGGATGCATCGGATGGCGGCCGGATATCACCGGCAATGGAGAGGCGGCGGCAGCGCCACCTTTGTGGCACGACAGTGAGACTACACAAGACACTTTTACGACACTTACGACAAAAGTGTGTTATGCAGTCGACCGTCATGTCACAACGGAGGCGCTAGCTCACGGTGGTAGTCGACGTCGTCAAGGAACAAGCTGTATGCATCAGATGGTAGCCGGATATCACCGGAAATGGAGAGGCGGCGGTAACGCCACCTTTGTGGCACGACGGTGAGATCGCATAAGACACTCTTACGACACTTACGACAAGAGTGTGTTATGCAGTCGACCGTGGTGTCACAACGGAGACGCTAGTTTATGGTGGTAGTCGGCATCGTCGAGGGGAGGATGCAGGAAGCTATATAGTGGATGAACTCACGCGTGACTGCCGGTGGAAAGGTAGATGGGGAGTAATTAATAAGGTTGAGTGGTGGGAGGAACCGGTGTCTGCCATTCGATGTGGAGAGAATGAACAGGTGAGATCAAAATCCTAGGGGATACGCCACGGATCGGTGACGTGTTATTATCAGAGACGGTTTGTCATATGAACCGTCTGTGATAATTAACATATCAAAATCAGTTTGTTATATGAACCGTATGTGATAAGTCAAATATCAGAGACGATTTGTTATATGAAAAGATAGTTTAATTTATCTCTGAATACTAAAACCGCGAGGCAGCATCGCATCGCATTGCATTACCACGCACTCGAGTAAATTAAACACCAAGTTACTGCACTAGCACGCACGCGTATCCCCTGGCCTCCACTGTAACTAACGTTACCACAGGTAAAAACGTACACCAACACACGCAGTGACACGGCTAATTAAGCTTCGTTAATTATATGTACGGCTCACTAAAGCTTAACCAGCACCCCGCGCTGCACGCGACCATGCATGCAAGCTTTACACACAAGACGAGACACGACCGATCATGGAGTCAGCTCAGAGCCAGAGCGCGCCGGCCTGCTTGAGGAGAGGGACGAGGGTGCCGTTGATGTGGCAGGCCATCACCTTCTCCACGCCGCCGAGGAGCCTCCCGCCGACGAACACCACGGGGACGGCAGGCTGGCCGGGGGGCAGCAGCTGCGCCAGCGCGGCCTGGATCTCGTGCCCGCCGCCGCCGCGGTCGGCGAGCTGGTCCAGCTCGTAGACGATGGGGCCGACGCCGAGGCCGAGAAGGAGGCGCTTGACGACGTGGCACATGCAGCAGCCGCTGGCGCTGAAGACCACCACCGCGTTACCGCTCGCCATCCGCGCAACCCGCTCGTACACCCCCATCATCGCCTGGTCCGCCTCCTCCACGCCGCCGCCCTCCACCACCTGCATCCACATCTCTCTCTCTCTCTCTCTCTCTCTCTCTCTCTCTCTCTCTCCTCCCCTCTTCTTCCTACCTAGCTAGTGACTAGTGAGAGTGCAGTGGGTGTACTAGTGGTTCCTTGGCACAATGCAAGTTGAACAAATGGAGGAGCTGGCTGCAGTGTGTTTATATAGTAGGGATCGGCAGGGTGAAGCGAACGGAAAGGTGTCCTTTGCTATGTACATGTAGAGAGAGAGAGAGAGAGGTGTAATGGAGATGGAGGGAAAGGAAGGGTGTGAGGTGTGGGGGAGTCAAAGCTAGCGACATGGATGGCTTTTTTGCAGTGCCGGTCGCGAGCTCCGCAACGAACCCGGCCGGCACTCTCTGACCACCAGCACTCCACCCCTTCCACTACGGTTAAGAGAGAGAGAGAGAGAGAGAGAGAGAAAGATGCAGTAAGTAGTAAAGCAAAGGATGAACTTAAAGTGACTGTTACGAGCTAGGGAAGGTGCTGGTAGGGGCCGAGCCTCCTCGTAGTTGGATAAATTTATATACTACATCTTTATATCTTAAAAAATTTTGTTGTCATTCGTACTATCTAGTCCTTTCTTCAAATGTACTTATTTTGTATAGCCTGTTTGGCTTCTCTCGATTTACAAACCCTGACTTCGCCCTGGCTGGAGCGAGTTTTTTGCTATTATAGTACTCCTCAAATGCGGCTTCGACGAAACGGTATCTACGTCGTGGGCTTCTCTAAAATAGTATCTATTTCGTGTACTCCTCTCTATAATAGTATTTTCAGAGATTTAAAGTCATTTGAATTTGATTTTCGAATTTAATCTTCCTCATATGACTAAAATGCCCCTTGGCTTTTTCAGCAGACCGAATCGCCATCTCCTATTTCAGTACAGGGAGTCTTTTCCTCTTCCTGCGAGGTTGGCTGCGGCGGCTGCGGGGAACGAGAATGCCGGCGGCGGGCAGGCTTCGGGGCCGACGCCGTCGCTGAGCCGGAGCTCTTCCAGGAAGGCGGAGCAGTCGCCATACCGGCGCAGCCCCATGGCCGAGATCGACGAGAATTCCCTCCGCAATAGCAACAGCAACAAAAATGCCAAGCCTCAGAAGGTAAGGGATCGATGAAAATTTGAATTTTTTTAGCCGGTTCTTGCAATTCCACATCTTATCATCCGATAAGCCGCTCAAACTCTTTCAAATAACTCCAGAAATCGACGGAGAATGCCAGAAGAGGAAAAGACTCCCTGTACTGGAATAGGAGATGGCGATTCGGTCTGCGGAAAAAACCAAGGGGCATTTTAGTCATATGAGGAAGATTAAATTCGAAAATCAAATTCAAATGACTTTAAATCTCTGAAAATACTATTATAGAGAGGAGTACACGAAATAGATACTATTTTAGAGAAGCCCACGACGTAGATACCGTTTCGTCGAAGTCGCATTTGAGGAGTACTATAATAGCAAAAAACTCGGCTGGAGCTTATCTAGCTTTTGTAGACGAGAAAAGTTGAAGGAAACCAAAGGAACCGGCTATATGCATGCCGAGCTTAGCATGCATATATGTATGTTGCCATTGCTTTGTTTACTTTACGTACGTGAACCGGCTATTCTATACAATCTGATCGATCAGTTCGTCCATCTCGATGGGTTACCAAGACGATGCGATGCGATGCGAGGCAAGCAAAACAGTACGTTATGCATGATCCGATGATTGTACAATGCATGGCAATGTGACTACGTACGTACGATGCTGTTACGATGTCACGTCTACGCAGTGCGTCGTATTTTCGCCTTAATTTTTTTAGAGCAAACTAAGTTCCGGTTGTCTTGCAAAACAGTAAAGCTTGCTCGGAAAACGGTGAGGAGAACCGAAGGTTAAGCTTCATGCAAAATTGACCGGTCACGCTAAACAGACTGTGTTGTACAGAGAGAGACAACGAGCGTACATACATATGTACATACACGTACGCCGATACGTATATAACGGTGATCGAGATAGAAGTTGGAGGGAGAGAGAGAGACGGGCGGCGTGAGAGGAAGACCGAAGACGTCATCACGGCCGGCAGCGGAGCAGCCGACAGCGCGACGTCCCCCTCCGCCGCCGTTTCGTTTGACCCCTCGGGAACCATGCGCCCACTGCCGAACGCCGTCTAGCTCTATTCGCCTCTCTCCTCTCCCCCATATCTGTCCGTACGGTCTCCCCGTCCTAGAAAGCTTCACGTGATTCCCGCAACCGCAAACGACATGCCACCAAGCATAACCGCCGATCGTACTTACGTCCTCCATCAGTGAATGAGGCTTCCCTGTCCCCCGGTGTTCCCATCCGTATCCCCTCAATCAAACGGCTGAGAAATGGCCACGTGGCAAAAATAACAGCTCACATGATTTTTCTTCTCACTCTTATGATCTTGTTTTGATGTTTTTATTAAGTTTTATTTATATCTTTTAAAATATAGAGGAGCTCGCCTCCTCTATGGTCGCCTTCACGTGGCACTCTGGCTCCAAAACCAGGCATGCGAGCAGGGGGCATCAGGATCCTCGCGTGGCCGTAGCCTACATCCCATGCCACAAACGCTGGCGAGCGATGGCGAGCGCCATCGATGGTCAATTGTGGTAACTTCTGCTTCGGAATGAAGACGTAAGAGGGGGGTGACGGTAAGGGGGCACCAGCACCACCTAACCCCCCGATGGGTCCGCCCTTGACTTGAGCAGCAGGTAGTGCTGGGTCATCATCAACTCCTTCAAATGATTCATGGACATTGTGCACAGCCCTACTCCTTGCGAATCCCAACCTTCATCTCCACGGCCATTGAGAGCATGTGCACATGGCCACCAGGGAAGAGAGCATGGAACAGCCGACGTTGGGAACATGGTAACGATGACCTAGCTCCTCCTTCCTTTGCACACATGCCTTCCCATGAGCTTCCATCTCCTCCGTGGGAATCCCATCGATTCAAGATCCACAATATAAATCCATGTGGGTGAGAGAGATAGGGAGGGGAGGAGAAGGAAGAGGAGTGGGAGGCAGCGGCTGGCGGTGAGGCAGTAGGTTGTAGTTCGCGGCGAGTTGAACCCAACCCCGCCAACTTGTGCTCGAGAGGAGTATATGAGTATGACACGTCGGTCAAATTAGTTTTTTTTGGTTTTGCCAACTTAGGGCCTGTTTGGGAGAGCTCCACCAGCTCCAGATCCACGAAAAACAGCTCCACTCCACGAAATTTTATCCAAACGCTCCAGCTCCGCGAAATCTGGATCCACCAAAATTCTGGATCTGAGGGCCAAATCCATGGATTTCATGGAGCTCCTCAAGGGGTGCTCCACCGTGGAGTTGAGTGGTAATTACCCACCAATGCCACTGGTTACACACCCCATCCCACCAAAAGTGGTCATTCCCACCAAAACCTCAATTTCGTGGATCTGAAGCTGCTGTACAAGCCAAACACTCTATTGTGGGATCCCAGATCCACGGTGGAGCTGCTCCAGATCCACGTTTTCAGTGATGGAGCTCTCCCAAACAGGCCCTTAGCTTTATAGACTTGGCAATGTTTTGTCCACGTGGATACTATATCAACAAAAAATCGGCCTATGCGTGCTAAGTCATCTAAAATCATAGTGGTTTCTGACTAATATAAAGTTTTTAACTAGTTTTGAGAGTTTGAGGGCGAGAAGCAAACCGTTAATGGGTCAAAGTTCGGGCTCAAACAAGATTGAAAATAGACTTCAAACCACATACCAGCACTAACATAGAGGAGCAAGAAAAATAATGGAGTGAGCGAGCGCTGCCGAGTGAAGCGTGGAGCTAGCAGCATCGGGGAGTGTGTACAGAACACGAGGCTGCCTGGTCCGGTCCGGTCCGGTCCGGTCCGGCAGGCATATCGGCCGGCAGCAGCGCAGCACAGTGCAGCGCAGCAGGGCTGCAGGGTGATGGAGAAATAACTAGTATATGCGGTCAAAGGAGAGAAGTGGCGTGATCAGATCACGCCATCCCCCACTTTTGTCTGCCCCGGCCGGCCCTTTTCTCATGCGATTCGGCTGGTCGCGGCGAGCTAGAAAGCTCCCACAGATCACGCTTCTGATCTCTCATTCCATCCACTTTTCCGCGTACGTACGTCCACCTCTCCTTCTCTCTCTGTACAGGAGTAGAAAAGGCACGCTCTTAACTGCCATCCTTGTTTTGTTTGTACTGCTGTATAGACCTGTATAGAGTATATATACTCTCGTTGTATTGCTCCTATTTGGATGGGCCGTTGGAACTGGTTTTTTGCTGGTGTTTTTTTTACTGTGACTTATAACTTTTAGTTAAAAATAAATAGTAGCAGCTGAAATAAATGGTTTTTAGAAGGACGAGGCGAACGGTGAAAAAATGAGGAGAGATACGTGGTGTGACGGGAGCGAGAGGAGTGAGGTGCGTGATGTATCTATGATTCCCCTAACTTATCTCTGAAACGAGAGGAATAAAGAAGCTGTTTTAAAAAATAAAGTGTTCATATTAATTTTTTATTTTTCTAAGCGAACGGTGAAAAAAATAAGGAGAGATGCATGATGTGACGGAAAGAGAGAAGTGGGATCTATGATGTATCTGTGATCCCCTAACATAGATGATAGTGAAAACAATAAAGAAACTATTTTAAAAATAAGGTGTTTATACTAGCTTTTGTTTTTTCTAAGTGAAAGAGAGTACAAACAGGCCACTCAATGTACTAGCTTCCATGATCAGTTCACGCTGAGTTTAAAATAAAAAGAGAGAGAGAGAAGAAACCATATAGTCAGGGGTAGAGTGTGCCACGCATGACACGGACGGCCGGGCCACATGGCGTTCTGGTCCCACCTGTCATGCACGGGGTGGTAGGTTCAGGTCAGGTGTGTAGACGTACGTTGTACCTTGTGGATTGGAGGAGGACAGATCTCATGTGCACGTACGTACTTCCGGCTAATCCCCGGGTAACATCCTCAGCTCGTACAAGACAAGCATGTCGAAACAACAGGCGACTTTACTTTCATTTGATGGCTGGCTACCGTTTCCAAACAACCGGACATTATATATTGTTTCGGTTTCACTAAACTAGCCCAAACCATACATACTCCAAGAGGCGTATGCCCATAGGGCATGTCCCAGCCGGATAGACATGCCTACAATGGATATCTGGTGGACTGCTGTCCGTCTGCAGTGGACGAAAGGCAAACTGTCGAGATACTAATTGCTGTGGTACAAAGAGTTCGAGTCGTTACACGATAGCGACGTCATATGGGGTCCATAGATAGTAGATTTTGTGCATCGTGTATCGCCGTACGGGCTGTCCCTGCATTACCTGAAGGGCACGGAGCTATAGGCGACGACACACCATCTGATGTTCTCATATATAGTGGAGGCTTACACGCCACAGCGCGTCATGCAACAGTTCGGTTTGCACCAGACCGTGCCCCCTTCTAGATGGCAGGTTCCTACCACAAGCTGTACACCGGTGAGTCAAACTCCATCTGACTAATATGTACACGTTGTATGTCTTGTTATGTAACATCAATGATCCTGAAAATGCAGGCAATCAAGGGCTGGTCGACATGGTACAGACTGGTGGGCACTGCAGTAGCAGTGGACGACAGCATGGATGGACACGGCGCACCTCGATGTCGTCATAGAGCAGTGTCCGTACGACGTCTAGACGTACAAGAACCTGGAGTGGTACTTACCTCGGTCACACAGCAGACTCACCATTCCTCCACCAGATCGCCTCGAGCAGATCACGCACGAGGAATGTCTGCAACGCTCGATCGATCCCTACAGTACTTCGCGGCGGCATGACAGCGTAAGACAGTTCAGATATCTTATCGTTTTATTCAAAAAATTCATACCGCTCGTTACTAAACCTGTTTCATATGTCACTTCAGTTGGAGCAGGTGCAGTGCATCGCAAGCGCATCGGAGGCAACCATCAGCAGCCCGGAGACACCACCGGCTCTGCAGAAGACTATGAAGTTCATCCTAAAACAGGCAAAAAAAATAGTGCACAACCTAAGCTACGGATTCAGATGGGTGAGCCATATCGCATTCAGTGTGATGCATTTTTATACTACTTAATTACTTTTACTTGTACAAGTATTCGTAATGTATAAAATTGTAAAAAAAATCATGAAATATTCATAAATTTATGATTAAATTAATCCAAATAAATGTGATAAATTTATACCACATGAAATTCTTAAAAAATTACACAATAACTATGACTATGTCGAGAGATTTCACATAGAATTTCGTAATTATTGGAACTCGTTTGCTATATATAAAAACTCATAAAAATATCAAAACTGTATGAATATTTAGCAATATTTGCAATGGATAAAATTATCCAAAAATTACACTACGAAGTACATTATGTCAAAAGTCTATACATAATTTTTCGTAATTTTTTGAGCTCATTTGATATATTTAAAAATTCAAACAAACATTAAATATAAAAAATTAGGGCAGGTAATTAAGCTGGCTTAATCACCTTCCGCCCCCTCACCAGACGGCAGGCTTGCCTACCATCCGCCATCAGGCGGCAGGCTACCTGCCGTATGTTGGTGGGGCAGCAGGCGCCTACCATCAACAGCCTCGCCGCGTGTCACCTCGCCGGCACTATCGTCCGCCTACCGGACTGCAGAAGTGTCATTTTTACAAATATAATATGCATATGGCTAGTTTTGTAAATACAGTGTATAACATTGTCAAATCTGGCTTTTAACTCTGAATCTCAAAGTGGGTCTGAGGGTGGATGTGGGGGTACACATGTCAAAAATGAGATTCCCATGTACTCCTACGTACATATAGATCTCGTTTTGGCCTTCGTGCGATAGGAAAACTAATCATTAATTTGATAGTCGTAGTAATTTCTTTATCGTATAATGGTTGGTGACGTGCCATGCAAAGGGGTTAGCTAGAGACAGTTGAACGGTTATTGTTCCTTGTTCATGATATAACTGTATGTAAAAGAACACTACACATTACCTAGGAATTCGTGGCTTGAAAACTTTTGGAGTTCCTAGCTAGCAGCTAGCAAGAACGGAACCGTGACTCGATCACATATTCTTTTCGTAGCTAGGCAGCAAATGCTGGGCTACTGGGCAAACCGGCTAGGTTCCGGCCGGCCGGCCGGCGGGTGTGGATGCGGTGGCCGGCCTTTTGTGCGATCCGACCGGCCGGACCACGCGAGGTGCATGCATGGCATTCTCAGTCAATCTCCGGGCCGGCCACTCGCGGCGGGGACTCCCCGTCGCCGATGCCGACGCCTTCCTTTTGACGCCTTCCGCTTGTGCGCTTGCGCCCCAAAGCAGAGCGCCCTTTTCCACACAGCCAAGTATACATGCATGCACAACACACACAAAAGCTAGCTGCCACTCGTAGTAGTAGTAGTATTGCATGCCATAGCCTTAGCGCTTCGAGAACCGAACCAGTAGACCAGACCAGGCCATGCATGCATGCACGCACGCAGAGCGGCCGGCTGCATGCTTTCTTTCTTTCTTTCTTTCTTTCTTTGGCTTCAGCATGCTTGGTCGCTTCCCCTTGGCCGTGCGTTGGCCCCTCTTTAACTCGCCGCCGTGATAGCTACCTGCAGCAACGCATGCACGCACGGCCACATCTCTGCCCCTCCCCCGGCCAGGCCGGCCTCTAGCTAAACATTTACTCTAGTACTTGCTGCTAGCTGGTGGTACATTCTTTATACAATAGTAGTTCAATTCATTGCATTGCATTGCATTGCCTTGTCTTCATAGTATTGCGTTTTTACAAAAAAAAATTCCAAATAAATGGTAACAGAATATAGTGGCCAAAGAGCATTTTGTTGACTTTGAAAAGTGAAAAGCATCAGCATCGACATGCAGCTAGCTATATGTATAGACTGCGCAAGATGCTGGAGCTGCTATGCGGACGAACGAAGCGTCCTTGCATGGAGTCTGACATCAGGATCCCAAATTGATCGTGCGGAGCTACACCCCGGATAGGGTAGACTTCAATCCGAGGTGTGAAAAAATATCTAGTGTACAGCTTGGGTAATTCAGTCCAGTTTGAGAAACGTCCTTGCATAATATGATATATATATCTATATAACGGTGTGCTACCCTGTCTTCGGCCGATGGTAAGCTAGAGTTTGATCACCCTCTACAAAAATATATGGGGTTGATATCTGCCGGCAAACAACATGTTGATGCATGCTGTCGGTGATCATGCCTGGGGAGAACTCCCTCCTCGCTACATGTGGATTATATTTGTATGAGTATAAATTTCTGCCAGCAAACAGCATGCCAAAAGGCTGCGTGCCTGCATTGACGCGATTCAATTCAATCGATATTATATCTGCATGCATGATGAGGCCATGCATGGCCGGGCCACTCGCACTGCATTGACGTCGTGCGCTCAGCTCATGCATGCATGCCCATCTATCGATCGATTTCATCAGAAGGTGATGTCGTCAAGAGGCTCCACTCTGCAGAGATCGATCGATAGATCGACATGCTGCGATCGATGCATGGAATGGCAACGACTGCGCGCGAGATGCAAAAAAAAAAAAAAACAAGAGATTTGGGGTGGGTGCACTATCGTTAGGGCCTATTTGGGAGAGCTCCACCACTGAAAACGTGGATTTGGAGTAGCTTCACCGTGTATCTGGGACCCCACCATGGAGTGTTTGGCTTGTACAGCAGCTCCAGATCCACGAAATTGAGGTCTTGGTGGGAATGGCCACTTTTGGTGGGATGGGGTGTATAACCAGTGGCATTGGTGGGTAATTACCACCCAACTCCACGGTGGAGCACCCCTTACGGAGCTCCATAAAATCCATGGATCTGGCCCTCAGATCCAGGATTTTGGTGGATCCAGATTTCACGGAGCTGGAGCGTTTGGGTAAAATTTCGTAGAGTGAAGCTGTTTTTCGTGGATCTGAAGCTAGTAGAGCTCTTCCAAACATACCCTTAATGGCGGCCGCAGCGACCACTGCAGGTGCTGGGGGATCAAATTAAGGAAAGTTGCTTCGCTTTGCTGCATGCATGCGTCCATGTTTCGTACGTACGTGCCGGCCAGTTTATGTGTGCATGCATCTTGTCATGCATGTTGCCATGTCGTGTTCGCCGATAAGGTTTTTTTTGGGTAAAAGCGAGCTACCAGTTAGATCATGTGATGCAGATCGATCGTGCGCCATGCGTGTGTTAGCTAGCCATGCTATATTGATTCTACTGTTCATGTAAATTAAATAGGTACAAATCCCCACGGAAGGAAAGTCTTTTAAGACAGCCATGGCCTCCAAAGTATACCATTTATTAGGGCATACAGAATACGCAGATAACTGCTATCTATAATACGTTTCTATATCATTTATAAATAATAAGACCACTCCTACAATAACAGTGGCGTATCAAGAACAAAAATAACGCGGGGCCTCATGCTCCATGCGTGTACTTATTGACATATCCATCAATAATGTAGTAGATAGTAATGCATTCTAAATTTTATATCTTTGAACTCGCTATACTTAAGTCATCTGCTATACTGATCAAACCATACAGGGTTAAATCTTCTCTTTTTCTTCCTAAACATTGTATATAGAAAATCATATGTGCGATGTTGACAAGGCCCATTATTCAAATACTTTCTTTTTACCACATATTTCGAATTGGGGAGATAGTCATCTATTCTTTTCCTTTTTCCCTATATCAAACTTAATCTCCTCTTTCCAATTAATTTCTGGACTTTCTGTATTCGTAGCATTTGCATTTGAACCTGGTGCCTTTCTTTTTAGAAATAGCTCCATGACTAGGGACTACCTGCTATAGGGCCATGACAATTATTGAAAGTTAGAGCACACCAAATTAGATATTGAACACACTGAAAAATTTTATAATTCAATTGTTGCAAAAATTGAAACATGGCATTCTAATATTAAAGCCCTAACCCACAAATATTTTTAAGATTATAGAACTGAAACCCTAAAATCTAAATCACAAAATTTAATACCTATTTTGGTCGACTGATTGTTACTTTGTTAGCTATGAAGATCATTGGATATTTGAACTTTGAAAGCAAAGGAGCCAGGACGAGACGACGAGTAGACGATCTTACCTATTGCCATGACCATTGGCCATATTGCATACAACATACATACATCGAGATTTACTCCATTTGAATGCACACGTAGTGAGATTAACACAGCGAAAAATTTAACCATACCATCCAACACACGCAGGCACAAGCGAGAAGCGGCCGGTGTGCTCCCAGATGACGCAACTCCGGTGTCAAGCCCATCACCGCTATAGACAAAAGGTTGTGTGCGTGGCGTGCTGCATGGGGGATAGGGAAGGTGGGTTAAGCGTTGTCCGGACCTGGCATTGGCTACTTGCACTACTGCAAAAACAGGTTATCACAGACGGTTTGGAATCATCATCATAGACAGTTCCTTGAACTGTCTAACTTCATGGGTCTATGATAATAGGGGATAAAATAGATGGTTTTTGGACCTACTGTAAAAACAGTATCATAGACGGGTCAGAACTAGAACCGTCTCCATTATCACAGACGGTTTGAAACTAGAACCGTCTGTGATCATCCGTTACAAGGTTTTAAACTAGAACCAACAGTTTAGAATAAGAACCGTCTGTGATAGTTCTTTCTATGCTAAAAAACTAGCTAGTATACCTAAAAATTTTATTATTTTTCAGCTAGCCTTAGGAAATGCTAGCCATACCCTCTGAAAGTAAAATGACATATTTAAATTTGAATTCCAAATCTGAATTACATATAACACTGCATACACAAGAGGACACCTACAATTTTACAAACATAAGCTTCACAGTTATAAATTCAGAAAGATGCTTACACTACAAAAAACCTTCAGGCTAATGCAAACTAGATTTACACATCCTTTATTAAACTACAATCTAAAAGAAGTGGAGTGGGAAAATTTTTAAGTAGCAGAAATAAAAAGGCAACGAACACCATTTTCAGCTCCTATGCCAAAATCAATAGGATACCACACTTTTATGTTGTAACGAGCAAAAGCCCCTGCCAATGCTGATGACTTGAAATAGTATAGATGTGTCATTGCCTCCTTCCTTTTCATCTTACTTCAAGCAAAATTTTAGTCACCCTTGCGGCCTTGCCGAACCCCTTTCCACCCCTACCGCGCACAAACGAGTTGGAGTAATACCGGTGATATTGGTTCTTCAAGTAGGGAGAGAGGGGTTAATAAGGGCGAGAGGTGGGGAGGAGACCGTTCGATGTAGACAGAATGGACAGATGAGATCGGAATCCCATGGGAGATGCCGCAAATCAGTGACGTGGCAGGGCATCACAGACGGTTCAGATTACAAAAGCGCCTATGATCAATACATCATAGATGGTTCTTAACAAAAACCGTCTATGATAAAAGGAGATATCACATATAGTTCTTATTAAAAATTATCGGTGATAATGGCCATCACAAAAATAATATATTGGTATAATATAAATAGCTAGTCTCAAAAGATAAAATAGCAAAATTTTATATGGCTTATATATGCTTTTTTGAAAGATTTCGATGAGATCTACAATTTTGTAGTTGAGGCAGAACCCAAATTCTAAAGGGAAGACCAAGAAAAAAGGCAAAAAAAAAACCAAAAACTTGCAATGCGAATTCAGGGCCAAAGATGGCCAATTTTGAGGGTCTTAGAGGGCAATTGGTGCAAGCTTGGACATTTGTTTTTGGATCAAGCTCATCGTTAGCTTTATAATGAGGATAAGAACACCAAAAACGGACACCGTATGCAAAAGTTATATCTGTTTTACTAAAAGTGTCTTGGAACGGGATCCTTGTAGGACATAAATGGGAGATTATGAAATTTTGGGGGATTGCGAGATGGGAAACTTATCATAGATGATTTTTAATATAAACCGTCTATTATAACTTTATTACCACAGACAGTTTAAATAAAAAATCGTCTGTGATATTTGGCATATCACAAACGATTGTTGGTAAGAACCATTTGTGATACTTCATAGTCGGTGCTCACCGTGAATCATCTGTGATAATTATGTATCACAGACGGTTCTAGCCATAGTAGTGTAAAACCATCTATGATAATAGCAACAGAAATGGTTCCAGAGAACCGTCCGTGATGAGGCGTCCATTATAGCCTTTTTTTGTAATAGTGTTGGTTGGCTTGGGGTTGATGTTGGCTTAGGGCCTTGGGCTGACATTGGTTTGGGGCAGGACTGGCTAGTGGCCCACACTCGATCGGTTAAAGTAGTCCTTACTATTTTGTTCTCTTTTTATGGTCAGTTGATATGCTGTGTTGTACCAGCTTTAATTTACACACATTTTTTAGGAATGTATTGCTTTGTGAACATCCTACGTGTGTTTCTTTTTTACTCCCTGTGTTTAAGCCTTTTTTCTTTTAGATGGATGTTGTCCTTAACATGTGGGGCACTAGTTTTTGGTATGTGGGAGCACAAGCTGTGTAAATTTGGACTCTAATTAATAAAAATTAAAATTGGATTGGGGGCCTATGCCCCACAATAGGTTGTAAACAGCTCCTTCGTGTATAATGTGTCTTTTTTCTTGTGTTACAGTTGACTATTGCATAAGAGACGCCCTGGTACGTTCTCTGCCCCCTCACCTATTCACATCATCTTGTGTTCTACGTGCCAAGATTTATAGACAGTTGATGCCATATCATTATATATGCTCATATAAACATCTAGCACAAATTTATAGAGGGTATAATAATGCTAATTAACCCTGTATACATATTCTGTTATAAATCACAGGACTAAGAATGCCTACACATTCTACAACGACTTAATAGCTTATGGTTTAAATTTTTGAAATCTGGCTATTCGCGAGAGACAGCACGCAGAGAAAAATAGTCACATGTGATTTTATCTGGTACAACTGAATTTACTATATTTTTACTACAATCTTCCTATTAACACTGTCTTAAAAACACACTGTTTAAAAGCTAGTTATTTTTAATATAAACTATAAAACATATACTATAAACTTAAAAGAACGCACCATAAACATATACAGGCAAATAGGGCAGTCGGGGAATGGGGGATTTATAATAATGCTAGTTAAAGTGATACCACTTGTTTTTTGTCAAACTAAGTTGATCAGTGTCTGATCGGCGCACATAAAGGGTGGATTTTTTTTTTTGGATTTATGGCTTTGATTTCTACAGTAACTAGTTTTTAAATGGAGTATCTTTTCAAGATAGGATTTACAAGTTGATTATAGTAGGCATTGTCCTGACTTTGTCTATATCGGCTAAAATTGCACACGAGTTTATCTCTCCCTGCTCTCTCTCACGAAAGGATATAATTCAAAATTTTAAACGAAAAGTCATAAAACCACAACCCAAAAGAACCTACTCAAAGTTTAAAGTTACCACACATAGGTATTGTTCTTTTGAACTATGGTTGATGGATTTTAGCTGCGCTTTTCGAGATGACGACATACGACAGAGACGTCGACGGGGATAACATATACAATTGTAGACTTAAAAAGTTGTTTGGAGAAATCTTTTCGAGAAAACGTCGCGTTGTGCCGATACGTATCGAAGTGCTTAAGTACATACATGCATGCAAGCATGTAAGTAATGCAGATCTGGATGGATGGATGGAATGAGAATGGGCCATAAGTGTGTTCCCTAAACGGGTGTTTGGGGAACGGAGTTAGACACAACAATTAAGATAGATACTTCCTCCTTTGGGGTAGCACTAGTACTAGGTAGTCTTTTTAGTTGCCCAACCATGCATGGTGTCGTGTGATCTTGGGGCAGTATTATTGCCTTTCACCATGTCCCAAATGTCTAGAACATGCTAAAAGCTAGCGACCGGGACGCCGGTTGCATATACTTGCATGGCCTAGCCTATGATGTGAAGCATCCATCCCTCCATCTTTTTGGGACAAAGATTATGTTGGTAAAGTTGTTTTTTGTTGGGTTATGCGATTATGTTCCCTATAGCTAGCTCCCCTTTGCTTTCATCAATCAATATATCTGGGCATGCAATGCAAGAGCAGCTTATGCATGGAGCATGTTAACCTGGGCAAAATAAATAAATAAAAATAAAAAAGATTTTGCCACGATGCTACTAAGGTGGTGCTCAGTTAGGCTAAATTTTGATAGTTTATGGCTAAATTTTCACTGTAACTGGCACTACTACAGAAATCCACATTACAGACGGTTCAGAAACGTCATCACAGACGGTTTTCTGAACCGTCTGAAATTATGGGTCAGTGATAATCCAAGTTATCACAGACGGTTTTTGAACCGTCTGTGATTATGCGATATCACAGACGGTTTTTCATTAAAAACCGTCTGTGATTATCCAGTATCACAGACGGTTCAGCAGTAATAACCGTCTGTGATACTCCTTTTTCCCGCCACAAATACCACAGACAGCCTTCAAATTAAAACCGTCTGTAATAGTTTACATTACAGACGGTTTCACAAAACCGTCTGTGATTTGCCGTCTACTATTAGCCTTTCTGTAGAACCATGGTTAAAATTACACTGTAACAGATGATAGCTTATTTGGTATAATTAAATTTAAAAAACTAAAAATAAAAATAACGGGTTAGCCCGTTACGTATACTACAAATGAATATAGGGAAAACAGGCAAAAAAGCTAAAATACCAAAAAATTAGAAAAAGATGAAATTTAGAAATAGTAAAAAATAAGCGGAAAACCAGAAACTCAAACCAAACGAGCGGAGCCTAAGCGAGACCTATTCTTCAAACTGTCCATGCATCTCTTAGGTCTTCAATACAACAATGCAGTGATTTAAGCAAGTATTTACCTTGATCTTATAACACCTCGGTGTGTTTGTCCATGCATGTTACTAATCTCCTCTTCTTTCCTCCCACGAGTTAAGGGTATTAATTTGGTTCATTTAGGGAAGGAGTACTGTATAAGAGCATCTCCAAGAGATGCTCTTTCTCACCCCCTATCTTAAAATATTGGGTATGAAAACTAAAAATAAACTCCAACAGATACTCTAAAACACACCCAATAATTTTGGTACTCTAAAATTGAGGTGGATCACCATCAAATATACAGTGCCTAGATAGTAATTTTAGGGATCCAAGTTTAGAGGAGCTGCTGAAGGAGGGGAAAGATTTAGAGGACAATTTTTTCAGGAAGACTCCCAATATGAGATTTTAGAGGACAAAATATTGAGTCTCTCTTGGAGATGCTCTAACACTGGCACCTCAGAAAGCAGTCAAACTGTTCTGGCCTAAATGGAAGCTGACCGTCGTAGCTAAGGAAACATAAACGAGATGCCATCTAACGGAGCAAAAATCCAGTGGCAGCGGGATGGATAGGGGTCTAAGGTCTTGTTCTAAACAATTTTCTGATTTCTATTTTTTAGTTTTTAAAAATTAGAAGTTATTCTGAATACGTTGATTTTTTAATACGGTTTTTTCTTAAACTATACTATTTGTTTGTTGTAGAAAGCAAACAGCCGTTAATGGGAGAACGCGACTTTCCTGTTTTTTTCTCCGTGTTCTTCTCGTGTTCCTGTCGACGTGGTAAATATCTAGAGCACAAACATCCAGAGCACCAGGGGAACATGAATGAGATAGGAATAGTGCTCTAGATATTTGCCACGTCGACGAAAACATGAGGGAAATACGGAGAAGGGAACAAGAAAGCCGTTTTCTTAACCGGAAGCATGCAAGCACCGTAGATGGATCACGCTTGTACGTACGTGTCCGGTCCGTACGTAGCCTGCAGCAGCACGTGCAGGCTTTAGCAGGCCATGATCCGGATTTGGTTACAGCCTACAGGAACGTAGGGCTCAGATCTCGCTTACGTGCACGCGCGCTGAGCTAGCTAGCCGATCCGCGTGCAGTGACATGTCGGAATTTTACAACCCCTTTTTATGCAGCGACCGGTGAAAAGCTATAATGAATTAATGGAATGTTAGGATCAAAGGACTAAGTTAAATTAGTATAAATATAATTTTTACATCTTGATTGAGTTATACTCTCATCTATTGAGGAAATACTGATTGAATTGATTATCAAATTGTTATGTAAAGTTTATTTCTTTATTATTATAAATCTATAAAAAAACAATAAAACAAGTATTAAGGTATCAAGTATACGACTAAATTAATGTGACCTTGCAGGCTTCGCTCTAAATGGCTTTAGCTTTTAGTTTTTTTGGCTTTCGGTTTATTTAAACCAGAAAAAGCTTGAATAAACGTGTTGACTTCTATTTTTAGCTTTTTTGCCTTTTCTTTTTTCCTTATTTATTTTTGCATTGTCTATAACGATATAGTGATTTTTTTCAATTGAATGACTTAGAAAAAAACTAGTAATCTCTATAGTACAATTTTAACTAAAAGTCGTAAGCCCGAAGGTTAAACTCTTTGGAGCGGGACACCCAGTCAAAGAATAGACAGTTAGGCCTTAATTTTCGTGTGACTTGAAGAACGTCTGTTTGTGCCTTTGTACTCCGACTGATCTTTTTTTGTCCCAAGTTTTAAGCTCTGATTTCTTTTTTCTTTCTTTGTTCATTTTTTTTATCTGCACCTCCTGTCCTATTTTCATTACATTGCGCAACCAATGTTGATCAATTGTTCAGCCTGAGTTTCTATCAGCATTTGCGACTTCGCATTCATTCTGTCAATGTTGATCGGACAATTTTATGTTGAACTTTGTTTTCAATAATAAAGTTGTGCAGCTTGCAGTGTCGTCATCATCAGGAACAACAACAGTGACCTCACCTGACAAGCAAATGGCAACTACAAGAACCCAGCTACTGAACTAACTTTCTTTGGACTCTAGAGGACACAATCCATGGACACCCTTCTTGTGATCGGAATGATTCTACTTGTAGTCTAGATACTACAATTGAGAAGAAGAAAATTTAAGGAAACTTTGAAGTAAAATTAAACAAAATTACTAGCCTAACTAGATGTTCTGCCTATCAAGATTGCTAAGAGTTCATATTAAGTTACAGGTCTCTTTGGCCTGAACCGAACAATTGTGACTCTCTGCGTGTTGTGATTGCCATTGCTAGGAGGTGTTCGACTGGGATCGCTTCAAGTACGACGACAAGATGGGCCACGTGTTCCTGGACCTGCCGCCGGCCGCCGTCGCGACGAAGCTGCGACGCACGCTGCAGCTCATGTCCGGGGAGACCAAGCTCCAGAAGGTGGCCCCGAGCGCCGACAACTGCCTGCTCTCCGATAGCTTCGTGACGTACGTCGATGGGGAGGTCGTGCTCGACGCAAGGCTGAGGCTGCACGACGTTGAGTCCGATGAACTGTTCGTCACCATCAAGTGGATTGAAGCTGGCGCCAAATGAGAGGCCAGCTTGCAGGCAGATGAGATGACCATGGTGGGGGCTTCGGCCACTGGACGGTAGGCTACAGCTCGATAGAGCTTGATGAAGCTCTCCAATGGCTCCGGCCCTAGCAGTGACATCTTGCATGATTGATCTCACTCCTAGCTAAAGGTAATTTCAAAAATCATCTCAAAATTAAATGTTCAATACTACTCTTGCATTTGTCTCTGCCTTGGCCTTGTTCATTTCATAGCGGAGTTCTAGGAAAAAAAGAATTTTCATAGCCTTCATTTAGTTGTTTCAGAACTTGCTATTTTTCGAGTGCTAACAGAACACATTTTATTGGTCTAGAAGAAAAAATAGTTTTTTTTCTTTTTTAAAAAATTGGTTAAGAGTTCCGGCATTCACTGTCCAATATATATTCAGTTATTCACATGGTTAGCTCGATCAGTAGCTGATAGCTCTGACACGACGACGACGAAGAAGAAATGCGTCTGTGGCACAGTAGTACGCAAGTCTTTTGGGCTATATACGGCCCAGATTAGACTTTAGGCCTACCATCTTATCATAATGCTAACTGGGCTGGGCTGGCTTCCGACGTCCAGGTAGTACCAAATTTGGGCCAGACAGACAAGGTCCATCCCTGGGTTGACCTGATAGGCCTGACAGCAGTGCGTCACAGACTTGCTGGCTTCGTCTCAAAAAAAAAAAAAAAAGAACCGAAAAAATCGATCGCTATAAACTGAATTCTTACTCATTCTGTTCAATTTATCTAATTGTCTGATTGTTGTTCAGTTTATTCATATGTCTGCGGTTGTACTGTTCACTACAAGCTGGAACTAGCTAGCGTGGTCCGTGGGCGGAGGCTCCCAGGATTTTTAATCAGAGAATTTGTCAATTTTACTCGAGAAATTTGACCAGATGCTGGCCAATTTTGTCTGCAACTATTGTGTATTTATGTAGGATCGAATACCACAATTATAGGAGTGGATGAATGATTGGCTCCGCTTTCTAAAACCTAAAAACAAATATCAAACCAGAAGAAAAACAATCTAAACAATAGATTATATCTACTGGAATCATAGAAGCAAGCTCTAAACAAAATAGCAGTGAAAATCAAAATCAAAAGCTTTTGGCCAGTCATACCGCAATGGTGAGGGCGGTTTGACTGGTGGAGGATGCTATCTCGCCACGGACGTCTTGGAACGAGAACGAGTCGAAGACGACGCTCAGAAAATACGTCGCTGGTGCCAATTAACTTTTCTGGAATAGATTTGATCTTTTATTTTTCTTAATCATGTTCCGTGCCTACAAAGTGCCCTCATGTCATCCCTCAAACCTTAGCACGAAAACTCTAAAACCTTTCTCCCGAAAAGCCTTCTCAAGTTATCTCCAAGCCCCAAAGTCACGACTAAACACTTAGCCTCTCTCTGCTTTTATATGTTAGAGACCCAAATCGTGTCCTCATCAGAATGGATACGAAATTCTAATCGATTTCAAAAATCAAGAGACCCAAAAACCCTTCAAAACATGGATTTTCCAAAATCTCTAAACTCTCCAATTATGGACACCTTTCATAACTCCTCACGTGTCGAAGCCTCCATGACCACACCTCCCGTAACTTCTTCACGCATCATCCATGTTTGATCTCCACGTGCTTCAGTGTGAGCCCGACCACCTCGTGACATCCTTGACCGCTTAAACATCAGATTTCTCCATCCTAGTCTCGATCCACCTCGTCATCGACCACAACTGTCTCCATACCTAACCTGCACATGTAAAGACCAAAGAACGTTTTTCCGATACAAGTTCTCTCCAACTTGACCAATATTAGACCACACACGCATAACACACCCCAAACCAACAATACCTACAAACCAGATCATCCACGATCTCAATTTTCATGCTTTCCAAATATCAACCGCGGACCATCCAGAAAGACCGGTCTGACCCATGCACAGGCCAGTCAGACCGCTGGCCCATCAGATACGAGTACTTAAGGTACTCGAAGATTATAAGAATTGAAGCATTCAAAACCTACAAGTATCGACCATGAAGCCTATGACAACTGATCGCAAAGCCTACGACTACCGATCGTGAGATCTACGACAATCGATCGCAAAGCTTACGACTATCGATCACAAAGTCTACGACAATAGATCGCGAAACCTATGACTACAACAACAGATCACGAAGTCTACGACTATTGATCACAAACTGTACAACTACCGATCACCGACCAGGCACAGTAGCTTCTAAGTATCGACCGGTCACTGTAGCTATCGTCGATCGATCGATTACTGCAATTAACGACTATTGACCTGGTACTGTAGCAATGACTAACGACCAGGTACTGTAGCTCCGACCATCGACCGGTTCACTGTAGCTCCGACTTGTTCATTATATCTCCAACCATCTATGGTCGTTCTGCCACGGTCATTTAGCTGTGGTCAATCTGTCGTGCTTGATCTACCGTGGTCGATCCACCATGGTCAACCTGGCGTCGTCAATCTGCCGTGGTCGATCTGCCATGGTCAATTTGCCGTGGTCATTCTGCTTGCCGATTGGACCTACTGATCGGACCGTCTATCCTGAATATTCCAGCAACAATAACATATCGACCAGAACTTTCACAAATGCAAAATTCAATGCAACCCAAATATAAATTATTCATTATCACTAAATTCACGACCTATCCATATGGTCTAACTTTCTCCCCTTGATGAATACATTAACAACACATCAAAATCGCTCGAATGAGTTGTGTTCTAAAAGAAAAGCAAAATTTACAAAAAGAAAGTTTCAAAGTAGTAGAGAAATGAATTTTACAAACTATAGCAGCGACCTCTTAGCAAAAACTCCAAAAAAAAAAACTCCCCTCAGCACAAGAGGAGCAATTTTAGCTAATATCTCCAATATCTCCAAAATCAAATTCTCCCATTTCCACCCTTTGGTAATATAATCATGAAGAATTTCAGAGAAAGAATAATTCTAAAAAGGAGCAATGAGAGTACAAATCAAAAAGCTTTATAGATTATCTAAGTCACTTTGTATTGATTTAATAGTTTAACCAAGCGATTCTTTTGAGTAGAAGTATCTAAATCATATAAAGTCATATATTACATAGCAATGTCAAAACAAGTTGTTCAACATTATTAAGCAATTTATATGATCAATGACAGGCATCTCAATAATGACCAAATCAATTATAAAGAGCACAATGAGATATCACAACAAAAATGCAAAGCCTAAAAGTGAAGTAAACTTTAAGTCTAGATGAGCTAATAGTCTTATACAACAATTTATTGTTCCACACTCAATTCTTAAGCATGTGGCATGCTTGTAGCATTCTTCTTTTCATAATAACATGCTTGTAGCATACTTCTTTTCGTGATAACATGCTTGTAGCATAATTCATTTAGATGGTGGCATGCTTGAAACATATTTCTTTTCATTTATGAACTTTTTATGATTTTCTTTTTGTTTACCTATGGCATGCTTGAAGTATACATCTTTTTAACTTTCTTTGTCTCATTTTTTATAACATGTCAAATTAAGTGAACGTAAAAAGATTGCAATATGAAACAAACAAGCCTTATAGCCAAAATTTTAAACAAGACTCACATTCACGCTAATCATTTTAGATGAACACCGCAAAGTACTATCTAAAATCAATCTAGTTAAAGTATTCTGTCGTGTCATATTTTAGTTTAAATATAGCAAATTAGTTACAACCAGTCATGTTCAAAACTACATAGCATATAGGGATGGAAACAGATCGGATAAAATCAAATAGTCTCAAATACGAATACAAATCCATATTTTAAAGCGAATACAGATTCAAATATTCTCAAATATGGATACGAATATTCTCGAATACAAATTTGAACATTTTCAAATACGGATTTTGCTTAACACATTGGTATTTTCTTGAATACAAATATCAGATAAAATGGATTCCTAGTGGTTTTGCTGGTTTTTGACCGGTTTTCGGAATATTACCGATTTCAAACCACCTAAATTCAAATTTTGAATGACAAAATTCGTTTGTGTTTTTCTTGGGTTCCGAAAATGGATCGAGTACGAATTGACTAGTCTTGAATATGAATATAAATATTCTCGAATACAAATGCGAATATCAATATTCTCAAATACGGATACGAATATTCTCGAATACAAATATGAATATTTTTTAATATGAATTTTGCTTACCACATTCGCGTTTTCTCATATACGTATATCGGATAAAACAGATTATCCGTTATCGTTTCCCACCCCTAATAGCGTATGAATAGATATGATAAAGACAACTCTATAACTCATTTGATTTGAATGACTTCGATTTGATTAATTATTTGATAAGTATAATAAATAAATCTTCTAAAACTTTTAAACAACAAGCTTCCCCGTCAGAATAATCCCAAAAAGTGCAACACACTCAACTCACTTCGCAAATAGGCAAAACAAGAAGAATCAAGTGGTTTTGAGAGAATATTAGCAACTTGAGAATCTAACTCAACTAAGTGTAGGACAACATCACCTTTTACATATGGTCTCTCAGAAAGTGAAATCTCTTGGAAGCCATCAAAGAAATTGAAGAACCATCAAGTATTCCAACCAAGCAATGATGTAAAAGACCGAAACTCAATCAAGCGTATATTCTCCATCCCGCGTTAACTGTTCTTACATCACAGAAAACATTGGTCTCATAGTACTGGGGTTAGTGAAATAAGATCTAGGAATCCAGTACTATGACACACAATGAGTAGGAGCAACAAATCTAGAACCAGAATCACGTACGCATGAATGATTAGAACACCAAAAAGAAGTCTACCTAACTGCCCCTTGAATTGCAGTCAAAGCTGAAGATTTAAGTGAAGAATTAGCCTCTGTCAGATTCGGATCAAACCGCCGTTGAAAAGCCGGTCAGACCGCGAGTGGTCAGACCGCCATGGCACGGTCGGTCTGACCGCTAGCCGGTCAGACTACTCCACTGATGGCAATTTGAGCAAAACGTCGGTCTGACCGGTCCTATCGCAAAAACTTCTGAACCTGCAGAAAATTGATTAAAGGGACCAAATTGATGATAAGGATCTTGTACATATTCCAATCTAGAATGGGAAATATTTCTTTACATGTCTCTCTTTCCTTTCTTAGCTTTTTGGAAGTAAAATTGAACCAAATGACCATCTCTACCACAATGAGTGCATTGATACTTGACTTGAAGAAAAGTCGTATCTATTAACTTCACAACATGTAGTTTGGTAGAGGGATCCTTTGCTATTCCAGCAGATTTAAATACAGTTTGTTTGACTTCAGATTTTACTTCAATTTTTCTATGTTCAAGAAGCTTAACATATTTAGGAGGATTATTTTTGGCATGCTTAACAAAATTAAATCCTAGACCATAGTTTTTCACATTTGTTTTTGATTTGTCTAGAATCATATTTACATTTTTCTTTCCAAAAGAAAATCTCTCTAAAGTCTCCTTAAGATACTCAATCTCTTTAGCCAATGTGGGACAAGATGTCTACTTAAAAAGTTCATTAACAAAATTCATAGAAGTACTAGACCGAGCCAATCTATTTTTTCAGTAAAATCATTAAGTTGTCTAATTAATGCTTCATTTCAATGTTAAGCTTATGGCAATTAGAGCAAGAAAATGTCTCATGATAAAACATTTGCTGAATAGACTCCTGAGATGAATTAAGCCTAACTTGTAGGAAATCACAATTAGAACAAGCTTTAGGAAACTGTGCTTTTCAATTTTATCATTAGCCAGTTTTAATTTTCCATCACAAGAGTCATGTGTCAATCCCAATTTATCAAATTTATCAGTTACATCGCTAAGTAGAACTAGTTTTGATGCATTAATTGATCTAGCAGTTTCCAACTTAGAGTATAAAATTTGACGAGACTCACAAGATTCATAATCAGGAATAGAAACTCTAACTATATTAATTTCAAAAGTTAAGCTTCCAACAAGACAATTATTTTCTTTTAGTTTCTTTTTTGTTTTTTCAATTCAATAACAAGCTTAATCAAACCATCTTTAAGCTCATTATATGACGATCTTACCTCATTGGGATTTACAGTCGTCATTGTTATTGTTGTTTGTCATGAAGCTCATGCCCGTGAAGTCGTCGTTCTTCTTCTTCTTATCTTTAGCATCATCATTATCGTGATCGTCGTAACTCTCATATTCCACATTACTCAAATCAAAATACTCAATAGCCGATATGATCTTTTTAGCAAACATATGATGGAAATTGCCACCCTTGATATTGTTGTTCTTAGATGGCCGACGACGATTGTTCTTGTCTTCCTTGACTATCTTCCCATTGAGCTTGGGGTAGTCCATCTTAATGTGGCCTGGCTCGCCACACTCAAAGCACTTGATCAAACCTGTACCACCACCTTGCTTCCTCATCCTAATGTTGTTGAGTGCCTTGTGTGCACGTGAGGAGATTAACATCAAGTTCACTTTAGGGAGCTGCTCGAGTCGTTCTTCTGAAAAAGAAGACAAAGAAATATAAGATAAAGAACTTGACAAAACAGACTGTACGGGGTTGGTCACAAGTGCTAAAGATGAAGATTTATCAATCTTAGATGTCAAAGCTTCTACCTCATAGATTTTTAATTTAGAATAAAGATCATCCATGGTTAAAATATCTTGATCGATAGTTTGATTAATAGTTGTGATAACCATCAACCACTCAAAATCTAAAGATCTCAAAATTTTAGTTGCATTATCTTCATCAGCAGGATTAACATTAACACCATGCAAACTATCCAATATCTTATCAAAACAAGCAAAAAAACATTAGACTTCATAGCAAAATCAAAGTACTATTTTTGATACAGATTCTTTTGTACTTTCTTGAGTTTAGTGATTCCTTCGTGATAATTACAAAGAGTTTTCCATATTAAGTGCGCATAATTAATATGAGTTACACGATCAAATTCTTTGCGAGAAATTTCTTAAAACATCAAGTTACAAGTTTGAACATTTAAATCAACAGCTATTTTATTTATATTAGTAACAGTAGCAGAAACCTCATAAAGTCTAGAAACCTTATTCCAAACATCACTATCTTAAGCCTCAATGTAAGCTTGTATACGACACTTCTAAAAAGCAAAATTAGTACCATCTAGTATGGAGGGACGATTCGCATACCTCTCTGATGCCATAGCGGCTTGCTTTGATACAATTTGTAGGATTGAATACCACAATCAGAGGGGGCTGAATGATTGCCTCCGGTTTTTGAAACCTGAAAACAAACATCAAACTAGAAGAAAAGCAACCTAAATAATAGATTATATCTACTAGAACTGAAGAAGCAAGCCTTAAACAAAAATAGTAGTGAAAATTGAAATCAAAAGCTTCTGGTCGGTCAAATCGCAATGGTGGGGGCGGTCTTACTGGTGGAGGATGCTATCTTGCCACGTACTGCTCGGAATGAGAACGAGTCGAAGACAACGCTCAAAAAACACGCAGTCGACGCCGACTAGCTTTTCTGGAATAGATTGATCTTTTATTTCTTAACCGTGTTCCATGGCTACAAAGTGCCATCACGGCTCCCCTCAATCCCTAGCACAAAAACTCTAGAAGCTTGCTCCTATAAAGCCTTCTTGAGTCCTCTCCATGCCCCAAAGTCATGACTAAACACTTAGCCTCTCTCTACTTTTATATGCTAGAACCCCAAATCGTGTCCTCATCAACATGGACATGAAATCCTAACTGATTCCAAAAATCAAGGGATCCGAAACACTTCCTAACACGAGTTTTCTAAAATCTCTAAACCTTCCAGTTATTGACACCTTCCATAACTCTTTACATGTCGAAACCTCTAGGACCACACCTCCTGTAGCTTCTCCATACATCATCTACCTTTGATCTCCATGTGCTCCAGTGTGAGCCCAACCACCTCATAACATTCACGATCGCCTGAACCTCAGATTTCCCTATCCTACACTCGGTTCTCCTCGTCATCAACCATGATCGTCTCCACACCCAACCTGCACATGCAAAGACTAAAGAACTTTTTTCCGACACAAGTTCTCTCTAACTTGACCAATATCAGACCACACACGCATAACACACCCCAAACCAATAATAACTACGAACCAGATCATCCACGATCTCAATTTCCACGCTTTTCAAATATCAACCTCAGACCACCCAAAAAGACCGATCTGACAGCCATGCACAGGCCAGTCAGACCGTTGGCCTATCAGACACGAGTACTCGAGGTACTCCAAGATTACAATAATTAAAGCACTCAAAGCCTACGTGTACCAACCGTGAAGGCTACAGTAACCGGTAGCAAATCCTACAACTACCGATCGCGAGATTTTCGACAACCGATCGCAAAACCTACGACTACCGATCACAAAGTCTACAACAACAAATCGCGAAGCCTACAACCACAACAACAGATCGCGAACTCTACAACTACCGATCACAAAGTCTACACCAACCATCACCGACCAGGCAATGTAGCTTCTGAGTATCGACCGGTTACTGTAGCTATCACCTATCGATCGGTTACTATAGCTAACGACTATCAACCTGGTATTGTAGCAACAACCACCAACAAGGTACTGTAGCTACGACCAATGTTCAGTCACTGTAGCTCTAACCATCGACTAGTTCAGTGTAGCTCCGATCGGTTCATTGTATCTCAGACCATCCGTGGTCGTTCTGTCATGATTGTTCAGCCGTGCTCGACCTATCGTGGTCGATCTACTGTGTTTGACCTGCCATGATCGATCTGTTGTGGTCGCTCTGTCGTAGTCGATTTATCGTTGTCGATCTGCTATGGTCGTTCTGCATGCGGATCAGACCTACCGATCGTACCTTCCATCACAAGGCCGATCAGACCGTCTAACCTGAATATTCCAGCAACAATAGCGCATAAACCAGAAATTTCACAAACGCAAATTTTAATATAACCCAAATATCAATTATTCAGTATCACTAAATTCATGACCTATCAGGGGCGAAGTTAGTGTAGGAGCATTGGGGTCCAGTGACCCCAATGAAATTTAGCAAATCTTATAAAAAATTACTGTTTATTATTGTTCATCGGTGAGGGGGCATCATCCTGTAATAGAGGTGACCCCAATACTTCTGTTGTCTGGCTTCACCCCCCTGTGACCTATCCACGTAGTCTAACAACTAGTATAAGCTACAACTAGCGTTTGCCCGTGCGTGAAGACTCCAAGGATTTTTTTACTCAGAGAACTTGTCCGTTTTCCAGTTGTCATAGGTAAACGTGTTACTCTGAACTACTTCATGGCGATCATCTAGAGCACAAAAAAAAAAAAAGCAAACTGATCCTACTAGTTTCTTCTCGCCGGGAATAACTGAACATACGAGTAGAGTTTTATACACGAAATTATTTTGGTGGAAAAATATTGTGTCCATATGTGCTGTTTTAATTCTGAATTTGGTTTCCACCTCATTGTAATTTTTTATTCATCTGGCAGGCATTAAGAATGTAAGCGAGTACTGTTAAGCCTTAAAGAGGTTCAGCTAACCACCTTCTCATGCTTTTTTTTTTTGGCCTTCGGTGTAACTGCAGCAAAGCTTTTAACTTCAGAACATTCTGATCTTGTGATATATACGCAGCACCCGAACTGAAGTTTAAATTAATATCTTGACACATTCTGTTGCAGCTGGTATGCAGTCATTGTACGACAGATGTGCTGTAGCACCTCACATATAGCTAAACTATGATACTACTATGGAACATTATCGCCAAAGTAAAAAAGTAATAATAATAAAAGCAACAATAAAAATCATAAGAAAATTAAAACCTTTAAGGTACTTTATTTAGATAATCAACGGAAGCTGGAATAAATGTTTGAAACATGGGACCGGTCCACTTCTAATCAAATAAATAATAAAATAAATGGTAAAAGTAGTGGCAAGCCACTGTGCTGAAACTCAAGTGCTCCCACCCATGCATATTGCTATTAATCCACTGGCCTTTTACCTGAGAAGGGAAAGAGCAAGCGTGAGATTTAAAAATCTCAGCAAGTACCCAACAACAGTCGCAACGCAAAGAGTAAAGACAGGTAAAACAACTAAGTGAAACAAGGGACAACATCGTAAGCAAGCAATTGATACAGAATAAAGGCAACGAACTCAAGATAATGGAAACACTGATATAGATTGAAAACAAATACCACAGAAATTGTGTAATTAAGGATAATTGTTGTTTGACAAGTTATAACAAGTTATACCAAAAACGCCGGCAACATCATCCCACATACTCGGTTATATGAGAATAGCCAGGCACATTCTTGTCCTTGACTGTATAACCGCCGATGGGGTGTAATATCTTGTGTAATGAGAATGTACGGCCCCCATACGTTACCAGGTTGGGTGGAAATCTCCCCTATATGTGGGTAATCTTGGGCCAGGTAACCATCATTTCTTATTTAGTGAATTATCCATAATGTAATTAGAAAGTTGAGGGTAAGTTAAGGTAAAATTATGAGGATAATGGTGTGATACAATTAAGACCAGAGAGATGTGATTTGTGATACAAGTGATGGAAAATAAAGATCTAGTGATAGTGTACTAGAACCAGTCCTAACAAAAGGATACTGATAGGAGTCACACAAGGTTGTCAATCATACAATTTTTATTATGTGATAAATGATTATTAGTCAGATTAATGCACCAAAACTATATCAACCAAGGCTCACCATTAATAATGAACAGTTCAAGAATTACGGGAGCAAGACATATAACAAGCCACTCAATATTAAAAGATTACTAGTGGTTAACATTAGATTTGAACATGCTTATATGCTATCCTATCCATAATTTAAGCATTTATTTCAATTCCCTAACTAAGCATGGATTATATAGTTGAGCGTTATACCAACAACAAGCATTTAACACTAACTAGCGCCGCATATTAAAATCTAATTAACTCTACAAGCAACACACAACTGGCAATCAATACATTGTGATAATCGAACACCACTCTAATGGCGACAGGTAATCATGAAATAGTAATGTGCGAAAGATTAGGTTACGGCCGCGAGTTACTTGCCTTGAGCACGCTCAATGAACACGTTGCACGACGGATCCAAGATACGCAACTGCCCAGCTACTCCCCCAACAGCTGCGTGTGAACCTACATGATGATATGGAAGACAACTGATCAGATAGGATGAATTTAATAAAGGAATGATAGGAGCTGAATTGATTGGAAAGGAAACAGTCATTCAGCCGCACGAAAACACGTTCGGCTGCTGCGCCTCTGCACCCGGCCACCAGCCGTCGACCGTCGGCTGCCGCTACCGTGCGCTGCTGCTGGCAAAGCCATGGCTGCGCACGCGTGTACAACCTCGGCTTTGCGCCACCGCCGTTGTGCCTCGCGTCACCACGGGCGGGCCGCCGCTGCTCGCCGGCTGCCACCACCGCCACCTCCGCCGTGCCCCACGCCACCGCCGCTGCTGCCGCCATGGCAGCCGCATGCGCATGGGCGCGGGCTCGTGCGTGCGGGCGCGTGCGCCGCCGCTGCTCGCTGGCCGGCCGCCGCCACACCCATGTCGAATTAGGCCCATGATAACCTATATTTGTGTGCGCATATGAGGGTATGAGTTAGTCCTACCTTACTAGTTTAGCTTGAGAATCACTAACATATAAGTATAAGGTTTCAAATAGTAGCAACATTCGGTTAACCGTTTTGCGCAAAACGAGGACGAAAGTGCAAGTGGGTTGCTACGTGTGCGTGATCTATCTAGAATGGAGTTAGGACTAAGCCGGTTTGAACCTAGGACGTTACATGTGCTTGATCACAAGTGTGCTGCGTCTTGCATGCATGGATGATGCATGTATAACTGTTACAAGGTACCCAGTCTCCTCCATTCCGTTTGAGATGAAAAAAGCCCAGCCAACTGTTGCGTCATAACAGGAGGAAGAGATCAAGAGATAGGTGCAATCTGATAGATATGCAGAGATCTGGTTAGCTTCTTGGCTACTGCATTTTGGTGAGACGAACACATCAAGAGGACACCTCAGTGGACAGTGCCCCCAGGCAGCCTTTGTCTTTTGAGTAATGGAATACAGGCACCAAAGTGTAAAGACATCAAATTCCAATTGTCAATTGTTTCAATGTAGAGTTCTCGATGTCGTTTGATTATTTGTACATATATATATCATTGTGTTTTGATCACTGAACTATGATAATATGATATTAACAAAGTTGGAAAATGGTATTAGTAGGAATACAAATATCCGATAATCCATATCAGTAGTAGCCAAATTTCAGGCACATACAACATGAAACATGATAGTTTTTCCTTCAGAAACCACTTAAACCGGCCTGTCGGTAAACTAAAAATGCATAACCTTGAAGCTTCGTCACAAGCATCCAAATCCAACATTCATCTTCGACCAGAAGCCCTCCATGCATGGCGATCATTCGTTTATCGTCATATTTCTCGCGTTGTTGTTGCCCGCTGAAAGTTACCCGCCACCTGCAAATAATTCAAAGATTTAAGCTCACACCTCCTCCACTCCACTCCACACCAATCTAGTGCTTCAAGCCTATACAAGTCCATGATGTAATGTGATTTGAGCACTTGTGTACTGGGCAAGATGGAATGGGACTCCTGACAAATGATGCAATGACAAGATCAAAGCAGATAAGCACTGATCCACCAAATGCCACTTGAATAAATTGAATCAGTGGATTTGGTGAGACGTACACGTTTGTAGGTGAAAAAGAAGCACACACTGAGACTTGAGTTGTTGTTCAGAGGCTTGGCCTTTTTATAGCATCCTTGAGGCACACTTCTTGCTCTAGCTTAGCTTGCTTGCAGTGGCGCCAAGCCAAGCCTAGCTGATTAAGCTCTCCGATCCTTCCAATGGAAGGCCTGATACCGTTTGTGTACAGAACCATAGTGGAGTATAGGAAGGCAAGGCAGGTCTCACTGGGGAGCCTCATGTACACTGATCAGCCGTACACGTCGTCGCCTTCGCACGCGCTGCTGTTCTGCGACTCCGGTCGGTGCGCCGCCGCGTTGGCTCCGTCGCCTGGCGCGTCGCCGCCGGCAAGAGCTGCCACCCTGGTGTTGCCTCTCCTCCGCTCGGCGTCCAGGTTAGCAGGGCCATGGACGAGCTAGTTGAAAATGTTATTTTGTGGAGTGTGTGTGTATATATATATGTAGCCAATAAGAGCCTGTTTGGAACGCAGAAATTTCGTAGAAAAACAGTGTAATTCTCGTAGGAATAGGAAAAATAATTTCTGTGTTCCAAATAGGACCTAAGTCTGTGAACTGTGAATGGCTGGAGTGTGCAAGTGTGTGTTCTAATAAGGGCATGGCCAGAGGGTGGCCAGGAACGGCTGTGGCTACTGGCTAGAGTGGTGAAAAGCATCAGCTAGCTTGTTGCACTTGTACATAGCAAGAATAATGCGCATGATCTGTTGTGTGTAAATGCGAGGTGTATGATGTGGTGCGATGTGCTCCTGCTGAGTGAGCCAACAAAACAAACATGGAAGTTTACCATAAAAATCCTCGAGTTTTAGAGCTCTTTCATGGTACCTCCAATTTAAAATTCGATTCTTTTCGATTTAATGGTTTATTCTTTTTAATCTAATGATTCAGATTAGTTTATCTTGAACGCAGAGTTTCCTGGGGAATTACGGAGAATTGGCACGAACTATACAGATTGTCCTCAGCCTGTCCAGTCCACCAAGCCCAGGTTGTGCCCGCTGGTAACGATCGATCGGCCCAGTTTTTGCTACGTTTGGGCCCAACTGCTATGGTTCGTGAGAACTGAACTGAAACAGAACCCATGCATTTATGATTCCAGCCTCGTAGGACTAAACAAAAGGGGAAATGAATGGTGCCTTTAATTTTTTTAAATATTTACAAATCCTTTACTCCGATAGCTATAAAGTTATGAAGATTAGGAAGTAAAATACATTTGAAAAACCAGAGAAACACATAGCTCAGTACGACCAGATCAGAGCACAATGTGGTCGAGTTACGACCGCTTGTTAGAAACACAACGTGGTCGATTACGACAACTGGTCGGAAAACACTGGACAGCCAAACTGAATGCAACCAGTCAGCAGAGAAAAGCAACGTGGTCGAAAGGCAGACAACGTGGTCGAAGCCACTATGGTCGAAACCAACGTGGTCGTAACCATAGTGGTCGGAACCAACATAGTCGAATCCAGCGTTGTCGATGTCCAGTGTGTGGTCGAAAGGCCAGCTTAGTTCAGGACCAATGAGTGGTCAGAAACTAGCGCAGTCAAAGACCGATGTGATCGTAGACTACGTGGTCGAAGACCAATGAATGATCTACACCACCATAGTCAGTGACCAAAGTGAGATTGGAGCACTCGTAACCTACTTTGGTCGTGAGCTACTCGAAAATCAAATGTGGTCGTAAATGACTAGATGTATCTAAGGAGGCGCACGACCACACGACTTCGGATCATTGAGCGATGGAGATCAAGGTGATTGAACCAAGCTGAACTTCGACCAGTGAGGTTGACGACCAGTGAACGGTCGAAACCACATGGTCAGAGAACAGGAACTACAGTACTGCCGCTATGAGACTTGCGGTACTACTGTTTCCAAAGGAAGAATAGGGGAACAGGGTTTTTCAGCCCGACCGCAAGATCCAAAATTCACACAACTTTTGATTGAAAGATCCACAAGACGTGAAGCCAGTGTACACATGTTTCTTAAGGTCTCAGGAAGCTATTCCATTCCTGGATCGAGAAATCCATGACACATTTGAGACCTTTTGCAAATTAAAGCAGCGTACACAACCGAGATATAAAAACGATGAGCAGATCTTGCTCGTGGGTAGAGAATATCCAAGAAGGCTTTGAGCACGATCCTACATGTCACAGCAAGAAAGAACATCGAAGAAATCAAATCAAAACTCTTGGATCAAGAAAAGATTGCGAGAGAAAAGAGCGAACTCAAAATAGAGCAGTCGTATGGCGTGGTCGAAGACCATCGAGCGCTCGTAACTGATTGCGGTCGAAAGCTACTCGATTAGTAGTGGAGGCGCACGACCACACTATTCTATGACCATTAAACGATTGGAAACAGGTGCGGTCGTAAATGACTAGAAGTAGCAAAGAAGGCGCACGACCACCAGATCTGAGATCATTGAGCGATCGAAATCAAATGTGATGTGATCTGAAACTTGACCGTGGTCGAAAATGATTCGGACGGACAGAACAACGCACGATTGTAAGATTTAAAAACATTGAATCTTTTGATTAAGAGATCAAATGACCGTGAAACTTTGTACACAAATTGGTTAAGGTCTTAAAAGGCTGCTCCAGTCTTGAATAAAAAAATCCAAGACTAAGATGAGACCTTTTTGTGATTTGAGAAAACGCGCACAAAACCAAAATCTTGAGATCGAAAAGATAACCAGACCATACCCGTGGGAATAGAATAGCCAAGATGGCTTTGAGTATGGTCCCACAACATCCAGCAAGTCAGATCATCAATAAGATCAAACAAGAACAACATCTCAAACCAAGAAGAGAAAGGAACAACCGAAGAACACAGAGCTGAAAGGAACAGAGGAAAAACCAAACCCAAAACAGAGCAAACTCAATCAAAAGATACACAAACGGTAGATCAAATATTGAAGTATTGCTCACTTGAGATGATTGGTTTTATAGCCACTCCCCCTCGGGAGGACAAAGCTCTAAACCTAGAGCCCACACCCACTCTCTAACCTAACACCCACGGGAGGGAGGAGGAGCTAGCCACCATAAGACCTAGCCAACCTTCTCAAACCCTAGCTCTTGCCTCCCCTCTCCTTTTATAGGCTCACCAATCAACCCAAGACATAATGGATCCTCTCATTGTGCTAAACCAAGGATAACCCGTTAACCCTACCTAACACCGGGTTTTACTCATCCACGCTTCTCAAAAAGGCTTACACCATTAACCCATTAGCGAACCAACCTTGATCGACTTCACATTTTTAGTGCATACAAGACCTAAACCACTTAGGCCAACACCGTAGTTTCACACACCGCTACTTTTCCCGATATTGGGCAATTTACCAACATGACCCTCTACCGCCTTCCTCGAAGCTTCCCACTTCCTTTGCCATGAAGCTTCGTCCATACTTCACCATCTTTCATGTGGCCCTAATGACTTGTCGTCAAGCCTCTTATGCGCTCAGATCCCACTGAACCATCATCACTTGCAAACGACCTAAGTCACTTAGCACATCACATGCTTTTCCTCGCACATGATGGCACCTGACTTCCTCGACCATCTGGACCTCGACTCCTCCCTGAGCCTAGTCTCGGTCCACCTCACCGTTGCCTATCATGTCCACCACCGGTAGCTTCCGCTCTGGTTCCTCGTCGTCCTGGCTTGCAACCACCCTACAAGCCTTAGTCATCTTCGGTATCTTCCTGACCATCCTGGACCTCAACACCTCTCCGTGCCTAGTCTCGATCCTTCCACGCCTCACTATGACCTAGCTCCGAAGTCCTGCAACCAACACCAACAAGCAAACCATCACGTAGCACTACACAATACATAAAGATCATCAATTTGTACAATCAAAATGTATGCATCCAAATTACTGATTGTAATCCTAGAACCAAGCAATAAACTCATGTGCACATTAGCAACAAACACCCTGGTCAACCCTAATCAGAACACCAACATTCCAGTGAATAACCTCAGCTCATCGACTGGTCTGATACGACTGACGAGTACTTGGATGCTCAGGGGATGAGGTACTCGAAGCCCACGAGTTCCTACCAGCAGCCTACGACCACATAACAGACGCTACGACCATCAAACGCACAGGCTACGACTACCACACAGATTGCTACGACTATCGCTCATATCAGCTACGACTATCGATCACACAAGCTACAACTTCCATAACCGATCGCTATGGCTTATGACTACCAATCACAACCAAGTAGTACGCTATGACTGAAGGCTGACGTCGGAGCTCGTGGTGGCTACATCCTCGCCAGCTCCACATGATTGAAGGCCAACATCGAGCTCGTGCATAGGTTGTGGCATGGCTCCGGGTGGTGCACAACGACCTCCATGCAGGCGGCTAGCTTGTAACGACCTTATTTTTTAGAAGAGGGCCAAAAATTTTTAGACCTAGTATAAGATTCTAGTCCTTACTTTTTACAAGTGAGGCAACCGATCACAAACCTACAAACCCAGTGCATTACGGCACTACCACCAAACCATACCAAAACCTCCACCCTAGGGTAAGGTCGTAGACTTCAACCATCTAATAGCTTTCCATAAGTAATCCTTAATCCTAATACCATTTTAAAACCTATCAGTGAAATATTGAATTAATTTAGTAGTATAAAACTTTTATTATCTAATTTACTGATGAATAATTGTCAGTAGGCTATTATTATTTAGGCTGTCAAAATGAATGAGGCCTACAAGTAAAACATGGTTTTTTCAGTGGTATGACTTAGCTAACTATCAAGTTATTCTAAATTATTATTTTAAATAAATAATAGTGTGCAAATAGTAGTGATGAAAGTACTGATAATTAAATAATATCGTAGAAACAACAAGATCAAAGACATGTGACTTGCCTCTTTCATCCAGATTCTTTGACTATTTCTCTATAGGCTTTAGGTTCATACCATCCATCTTAATTGCTCCAGTAGTTTCTTCATTGGCCAACTACTCGCATCTGGATGCTAACACAAAAGAATGGGTACAAATAAGTTCCAGCTTTATAGAATATAAGCTGGGAAACAAAATATAATAAAATAATAAAAAAGACATAAAAGAAAATGGGTTTAGATAGATTGGATTTAAGCGATACTTGGATTAGCTTAATGGAGTTGAAAATGGGTTAGATGGGCTCGATACATCAGTCAGCCTATGCCCAGAAGATGTTAGAAAGGTTCGGCTTTGAGAAGGCATACCCATCGAAAGTACTGATAATCAAGAGGTCTTTACAGCAAGAAAAAGATCCATACCGGCCTAGGGAAGAGGGGGGAAGAAGTTCTGGGACCGGAATTCCCATAGTTAACTGCAGTAGGAGCACTTATGTATTTATCAAACTACACTAGACCAGACATTGCATTTGCGGTAAACCTGTTAGCAAGGCATAGTGCAGAACCTACCAAAAGGCATTGGGAGGGAATAAATGACATCTTCAGATACCTCCAAGCAATCAAGGATCTTGGATTGTTCTACAGAAAGAATCAAAATTTGAACTTGATTGGCTATGCAGATGCTGAATACCTGTCAGACCCACATACAACAAGGTCTCAAACAGGCTATGTGTTCCTGTGTGGTGGAACTGCAATTTCCTGGAAATCGTCTAAGCAAAGTCTTGTAACGACTTCGACGAACCACTCAGAAATTATAGCACTATATGAAGCCGCACAAGAATGCGCTTGGCTCCAACGAATGACTTACCACATCTAGCAGTCATGTGGGATGAATATTGTGCAAGCTCCTACAATTATTTATGAAGATAATACAGCTTGCGTTGCACAAGTGCAGGCGGGCTATGTGAAGAGTCATCTCATAAAGCATATCAACCCCAATTTCTTTTATGCTCATGAATTGCAAAAGATGGACGAGATTAAAGTACTGTATACTAAGTCATATGATAATCTGGCAGATTTATTCACTAAGTCACTCCCTGCATTTAACTTTGAAAGATGCGTACGAGGAATTGGAATGATGAGAATTAGAAAAGTGCAGAATTCAGGGGGAGAACTTTCTCAAGCCCGTTATTAAACCTTGATCATGAAGATCGAGTACCCAAAGAATAAGTGCTGAAGATTGAATGAACTTGGGTGGATTGTACTCTTTTTCCCTTGACGAGTTTTCCTGAAGTTTCTCGGCTAAGGTTTTAATGAGGCAATTCATGCAACACAACATAACATGTATCATGTACTCCTCCAAATTTTTCTCACTGGGTTTTTATGGAGTTTTGATGAGGCATGAACGTGTTAGATGAGTGCCCAAGGGGGAGTGTTAGGAAATCTGGGCCTGGGCTGGAAGCCTTGGCCCATGGTGACACATCACTAGTAGACTATAAATAAGAAGTATTATTGGAAATTTTGTATACGCAATCAGAAAGAAAGCAATAAAGAAAGACCAGAAGTTCTCTCTATCTCTCTGTGTTTTAATCTACTATTTCCTGTCTTCTGTGATTGATCTTGTTTTGCATAAAGCAGAGGAATAGATCGGACTGGTCGCCAGCGACGGTTCCTCAACACTTTCCAAGAAAAAGTCTACAAATAATCTAATTAATTGAAATAATATCTTTGCTTACGGACCAAGGAATATGGATGGAAACGAATCAGACACGATCGAATAGTCTCAAATACGAATCTATATTTTTAAAATGAATACAAATTCAAATATTCTTGAATACGAATACGAATCGAATGTCGTAATGGATATGAATTTGAATCAAATATGTACTTTATTTGGTCGAATACGAATATCCTCCTACAATCTCTGTAACTAATCTCGATAAAACAAATTTTTAACGGTTTTACCGGTTTTTGACCCATTACCGAAAGGTTACCGGTTTCAAACTGCCAAAATTCAAAATTCAAATCATAAAATTCCGAATCGCATAAGAAACAGATTGAATACGAATATTCTCGAATACGAATGCAAATACAAATATTATCGAATGCGAATACAAATATTCTCAAATACGGATACAAATATTCTTGAATATGAATACGAACATTTTCAAAGACGGATTTTTGCTAACCGCATTCGCGTTTTCTCATATACGAATATCGGATAAAACGGATTATCCATTACTATTTTCCACCCCTACCAAGAAAGTAGAAAACAGAGCCACCAACTTTTGACAACACGAGGATCATACTTGCAGAGTTTCCAACAAAATGTGGTATAACATATCTGGGTGATCGGCCCTAGATCCAAGGGTGGATTCAGACGAGAAGATCATTAGGTCACCTTCATTGTACCATAAAGTCACCTCTACCGATGAGTAGTAATAAACATTATTTTTTAATAGGATTTAGAAAATTTCATTGGGCCCATGACCTCAATGCTCATGTGCTGGATTCGCCCTGCCTAGATCGTCATGCAGTAAGTAGCGAACAGAAATTTTCGTATATAGATGGACCACGGACAAACATCTTATTCACTTTTGTGTTTGCACCGATTGTAGAAACTAGCATAAATCAAAATCAAAAGACGCCATCTATCATGCTGACGAGCAAAGTGAAGATATATGGACAAAAAGTTAGAATCACCTACATCGATACGTGCTAGTGTGAAACGATTTGCCTTTGATTGAGCAAAGGGTTTGCTAACAGTCCAAACGATGAGTAGCATTTCTAGATGAACTCCATACAATTAAGTAGTGGGGAAAAAAATCAAATAAAGGTGGAGTACTAATAATCCGTGCATCTATCATTTGTTTTACTCACTTTTATATGTTGATATCAATTATATGGATTAACACAAGAAAAAACAAAGAAGAAAAAGGATGTTAACAATCGCGGCAGACACTATGCAAGGAGCATGAATTGTAGAGGAATTTTTTGTACGGATAATCCATTTTTTATTCAAAAATACAGAAATATACCCGCGGATTTTTTTTTACAAAAATAGGCTCCAGTCGCCTAATGGTTGGGCGACTGGAGCCTTTCGCCCAACCCAGCAGCGACACATAGAAAATCTGCCAACCGTTCGGCGATTAATTGCAGTCGCCCCACCGTTGGGTGACTGGAATCCAGTTGCCCAACCGTGTGGCGACTGGGGGTGGGTTAAAAGCCCGGCGCGCTCGGCTGTCGCCGAGCACTGTTTGCATTTCTTCTGAGCCGATCGATCCAGCGAGCGCGAGAGAGGAAGGAGAGGAGAAGAAGAGAGGAAGAAGGGGAAGAAGAGGAGAGGGAGAAGAGGAAGAGGAGAGGAGAGGGAGAGGAAGAGAAGAGGAGAGGGAGAGGGGGATAGGAGGAGAAGAGGAGAGGGATTCAGGTAATTTTTTGGTATATTGTTTTTCTTAGTGTAGAAAATTTAACATGTAGAAAATTTAGTTTACAAATTTTGTATAGTATTTTTGATGCATTATTGTAGAAAATTTAGAGTAGAAATTTTGTATAGTATTTTTTGATGTATTATTGTAGAAAATTTAGTGTAAAATTTAGATGTAAAACATTTAGTGTCAAAATTTTATATAGTATTTTTTATGTATTATTGTAGAAAATTTGTACAGTATTTTTGATGCATTATTCTAGAAATTTTAGTGTAGAAATTTTGTATAGTATTTTTGATGTATTATTGTAGAAAATTTAGTATCGAATTTTTGTACAGTATTTTTTATGTATTATTGTAGAAACTTTAGCGTCGAAATTTTGTATAATATTTTTGATGTATTATTGTAGAGAATTTAGTTTAGAAATTTAGATTTAGAAAATTTAGTGTAGAAATTTAAATGTAGAAAATTTAGTATCAAAATTTTATACAGTACTTTTGATGTATTGTTGTAGAAAAATTAGTGTAGAAATTTAGATATAGAAAATTTAGTGTCCAAATTGTGTATAGTATTTTTGATGTATTATTGTAGAAAATTTAGTATAGACTATAATGTACAAATTAATCGTGCGGTGAAATTTATACGTATTAGAAAAATCAGTAAATATTGATGGTAGAAATTAATCGTGCACGTTTATTGCAGTGGGTTACGATGCGTTTTTTGATGTATTATATGTGCTAACTTGAACTCTTTTTGTAGGTATGGCTCGTGACGGTCGTGACTTTGACTGGCGGTACCCGCTGTTGGACGAGCGCATGGACCGCGTGCACTGCGCTTCCCATCATGTGCCGCCACCGGGGAGCACGGACGAGCCGGTTGAGCTGGGAGTGGTCCGGACACGCACACCTTGCGTGGCCTAAGGACTCGACCCCCGTTGGACTGCCAGGTTTGCACTACGCCAGCGTTTTAGTGTTTCCGTAAGAACGTTCCGTGCTGACTTCACTTTGTTTGCAGGCTGCGGGATACCGGCTACTCCCTCTTGCCCGGATGGTGCAGGCCACGGAGGAGGATGGAGCTGCCTTGGTTGCGGGCGGGGACGAGGCGGGCGTGGAGCGATCACGACGCTTCCCGTTCGATTGTTCCCTGCTGACGGCTTTGGTGGACCGTTGGCGGCCCAAGACCACGCGGAGGAGGATTGCCCATATGACAGCAGGGACTACGCGGAGTACCTGCGTTGGTACCAGGCGCGGACACGTACCAGGCTTGTACATGTTGTAGACCCGCCCACCACACACGTCACTGCTCCGACAGACACGTACCCCGCGCACCTTGCACGCGACGCTCACATTGCGGTACGTTACATGTAATTTCAAAAATTCCCAAATGGCAATGTCGTTTTGATGATGGACCATTTTATGTCTTTTTGTCCAGGCTGATGTCGGTTCTGTGCTGTGGACCGAATCCGCCGCACTTCTGGATAGGGTCACCACAGGTGCGGAGTTGACCCACGAGGAGAACGTCAGCTTTCTGCGTCGGGTGGAGGCCGGGTGTAGACGTATCGTTAGCCTGCTGTCCTGCACGAGGCTACCGGCGGTCTCCACACCCACGGCCAGCGCTCCGACGGGTTGTCCACCAGTACCACCCCGACCAGCGTGGCACTACTCCGGAGGTAGTATGTGGACACGTTCTACACCACCTCACCCGGAGCAGCCAGGGGGCTCTACCTGGGGACGACCTCCTACACCACCTCACCCGGAGCAGCCAGGGGGTTCTGCATGGGGATGGCCTCCTACACCACCTCAGCAGCTCTTCACGCCTCCTCCGCACATCCCCGGCTTCCACACGCAGGGGGTGTACTCTAAGCCGTACGCCCCTCATCCTAGCGTGATGGCGCCAACTGTAGGTACGCATCGTCGGATCTCATTTTTATCCCAAGGCGATATGTAATGAACTAACGATATTGCTATTGCACGCACATAGCGTCTCCCCGGGCCACGACGATGTAGACCAGTTTTTTGCGGACTGGCCGGGGCCGTCCTCTGACGCAGCTTTTCGGGGCACACCACCGGAGGTTCTTTCTGGCAGTGCCCTCCCCGGTGCACCGGAGGGCACACAGCCAGAGGTGCAGCTGACTCCACCAGCTGAGAGGCGGGTGCGACACGCTCCTGATTGTTTTACGTTCTCTGAGCGTCATCACCTGTTGCACCGGAGGACGGCCAAGCGGTGCCGTACGGGAGGACGTGGGCGCGGTGACAGGGCAGGCCAGGGTGGCGATTGAGGGGTGGTGCTGATGTTATGCATGTAATGAAAAAGTACGCGGCATATTACTCCCAACTGTATTATGAAGTTTATTTAAATTCAAATAAGCCTATTATCTCGTCTTTTCGTATTCAACCATTCACATATCAAGTCATCTAACAAATATGAACATACCGGTTTTCTCCGCACACGAATTCTCAGCGTATGTCACTTACCAGCGAATGTCTGAATCGTTCTACGGTCAATCGTTCGTAAAAAAGTTTCTAAAATTTTATACGCACCTACAACATACAATGAACATAAATTTTTATTACGACTCCAGCACATTTTTTACCAGTTTAAAACTACAAAATTTATAAAACTTAAAACAATCACGGGGGGAGAGTGTAGTCGCCTAATGGGAGGGCGACTGTATGTAAGTCGCCCAATAGGGAAGCGACTGCATGTAAGTCGCCCAACAGGAGGGCGACTGGATGCAGTCGCTCTAGGGTGCGGCGACAGGTATTGTGTCGGCCTTTGGTTGGGTGAAAGGCTCCAGTCACGCAACCATTGAGCGATTGGAGCCTGTTTTTGTAAAAAAAATTCACGGGTATATTTTTGTAATTTCGAATAAAAAATAGATTATTCGTACAAAAATTTCAATTGTAGAGCTTCCAACAAAAAGCAGTATCATATAGCTAGATGACCATTGGGCGGTCTAGCCAAAAATAAAGATGGAACATAGACAAATCTTCCATGTGTTATACTTGTTTTATTCGCTCGTTGGCACTGATCGTATGGATTAGCACAAGGCAAAACCAAAAGACGTCATCTGTAACGCCGAAGGGATAAACCACAAACATGGAAAACCCACCATGTATCATCATTTTATCATAAACCTATAGTAGAAGTAAGATATATGGACATATAGCTACAATAATAGCAGACACCAATGTGTGTATTTGTGAGCCGATTCACCTAAGGAAAAAGCTTTGCCACCAACCAAAAATGACGTAGCATTTCTAGATGGTAATCATGAAATTAAGAAGTTGCAAAATACAGATGGAGCATAGACAAGTCATATTTGTTTTCCCATAAGTACTATATAACACTTGCACGATTTCTTAAGAGAAATTAGTCAAATTTCTCATCTTTGGATATGCGCGAAGGTTCGTGTGCCGTCACCTCCACCTTCTTCTCTGGTAACATCTTCTTCTTACTCTCCGATGACCCCTTCTTCTTTCTCGCTGGCGAGCCTGAGGGGAGAACCCCGCCCCCGCGCCTAGGGTTTACCATCCCCCGGGCATAGAGGGAGGTTGGGGGGCAGTGGCCTGGCGATGGGGGCGACGGGAGGGGTAGAAGGGTGGTGGACGGTGCCGGAGGGGCAATGATGGCGTAAGGTACTAGCTATTAGATGATGCCAGGGGGGAGGCGTGCGCTGCCCTGGTGAGAAAGGGGGAGGAGGCTGTGGGAGGGGTTCATCGCCGGCGACGAGGAGAAGGCGGTGTGAAGGGAACAACGTGGGGTAAGAGCTGGCGAGGTCTGGGTGAGAGACGGTGAGATAGGATTAAGGTTACATTAAAAAAACCACAAAATAATAATATCATCTCTTAACTACACTTTTTCCTATATAGTTGTTTAATGCTCATATGAATTATTTAATGTTTTGAATCGACTCCTAAGTAGAGTCCGATTCTATATATTTTTTGTTAAAATTAACCTCTTTAATATATTAATTTAATTTAATATTTTTTATTTGAACCGGTTAAAACACAACAGTGAAGGAAGGTCTTATGATTCGTGCGCTTTGTTCCTAGAAGAGCGGAGAACACTGACATCAGATCAGACTGGGCATGGGGAAGTGAACCCGAGGCCCAGACAATGCCCAGTGGGCTGGGCCTTGGTCAACGGGCTCGTCGAGCCCAAAGCTAAGGGCCGCTGCTCCGTCCATTGCAACGTAAATTCAACACGCGCACCGTTCGCTTTGCTCCGCCTGAGCTCGACTCTGACGCGGTCGTACACCGAACTCGAACTCACGCGCATCGAGTGCCATGCGTGACGAGGCCAGGAGCTCGTCGGCGGCGCCCGCCGACCCGCCGCCGCGGTCGGCCTCGCCGCCCCCCACCCCGGTCGCCAGGTACCCGCCGTTCCCCACCTCGTGCCCGTGCCCCCCGTCGCTTGCTGCTGCGTCTGCAGTTCCCTGTGATGTGACCTTGCTCCGTTGCTGTTTGGTCTCCAAATCGGGCCGTGCTTGGCTTGGATTGGTTCCGCGCGATGAAAATTTTGGTTTTTTTCTTTGGGTTTGGGTTCGTAGCCATAGGGATTTTGTTTGAGCTTGGTAAATAGGTCGGAGTAGGCCGTTTATTAAACCCTAGGGATGCTACTTAGTAAATAGTAACAGGAAAGTTCCCCTTTTTTGCTGCAGAAGTTAGGATTTGGGCTTGTTAGACGGTACTTGCTTCTGTAGTGGTGGGAGAATTGGTGTTATGTAGCCTGGTGTGCGGTGTGTGCCACTCGCGCGAGCTTGTCTTCTCGCCCAATGGGCGAATTCTGTAGGGTTAGATTTCTGGTGGTATGCTATTTCTGTTGCGGGGGTGTTGGGCATTTATTGGTCACCGTGGCATCGAGTTTGCAACTTTTGTAGCATTGATTTTTACACGGATGATAAACTCTTACTACCTTCATGTCAAAATATGTGAGTTTGGTGTCGATGTTCGGCTCACACAGTTTAAGCTTAGTGCTCGAGCTAGTTAGACGCCAACAGAACTGATCTAGAAATTATGGCGTTCGGTTGTAAATAGAATGGATTCTGGGTCTCTCTTATCAACCTTAACTTCAAAATTATTCACAGTTTGTAAATAGAATGGATTCTGGGTCTCTCTTATCAACCTTTTTTTAATCATGATTGCAATGTAAATGCCAAAATACCAAACATAGAAATTGATAACATTCTTGTGTTTATGTGTACCATAGATATGACACTTGATGTGAGCACTGCTGTGAGGGCCAGTGCTCCAGTTTATGTAATTTTGCCACCATAAAAGAATTGCCCAAGTCATGGTGAATAGATCTGTTTTTATTTTGTGGGAAGTATATTCAAATTACCAAACAAACCGGGTCAAGTCTAATGTTGCAAAGTTTTTTTAGAAACTCAGGGCCAAAACATGTTGCAATGATTTTGAGAGGATAAATAATCCAATCCAAGGAGAAACTAAGATGGAATCATACATTGTTTTGTTCAATGTTTCAAATGTATATATATACGTATATATATACACGTATGTACGTATATGTGTATATGTATGTGTATATATGTATATGTGTATACGTATGTATATATGTATATGTAATTATGTATATATAGGCACCGTGCTGTCTGGACACCAAGCATCTCTGCCTTTGGATTGCTTTTAGATACGTGTAAGTGCAATGATATATAATATATCAGGCAAATTCGTTAACATTCATTAATTCGAAAAAACATCGATTTAGAAAGAAAGTCATTGATTTAGCATGCTGAATCAATCATGGATGGAAAGTTTCAACCATGGAGACTGGGCACCATGGTGCCCTTGTTTTTTTTATATATATATATATATATATATATATATATATATATATATATATATATATATATATATATATATATATATATATATATATATTGTGCTCATCTAAAGCTTTTCTTTTTTCTTCTCAGCTCCGCGGGTGCCTCATCACCTCCTGCGCAAACGAATGTAGCTAGCATTGATTGGTTAGGTAGTGAGCAAGTATCTAAAGTGGAATCATCATCCCATGTTGCTCCACATGCTTGTCAGCCGTCTCTTAGTACTAATGCTGCTGGAACTGCTTCGGATTTCTCTCATCCATCATGTAGACCATGGGAACGAGCAGACTTACTTCGTCGGTTGGCCACATTTAAGCCTTCAACATGGGCTTCTAAGCCAAAGGTCATTCCTTCTCTTATTGGACCTCTCGGTAATCTGTGTCATTGTAGGTTTGTAACTAATGAATCATCAAGTGGTGATTACTATCAAGGTGTTAGTCTTGGCCCTTTGCATTTTTATCAGTTTAGGATAACTTTTTTTCTCAGAGGAATGTTTAGAATAACTGAATAATGAGAAATGTGGTAAGGTTGGTCATGGCAAGCTCAGGCTAAGGCATAGATTTCCAATTGAAATATCACTTACAACATTTTTTTTTCAGAGGAATGTTTAGAATAACTGAATAATGAGAAATGTGGTAAGGTTGGTCATGACAATCTCAGGCTAAGGCATATATTTCCAATTGAAATATCACTTACAACATTAATCTTTGCCCCATATATTCAGACTTGCAGAGGTGTTTTTTCTCTCTATCCTTTTTTCATCTTGGTGGTGCTCAATGAGACATTTTTTTAACGTAGTTTTCTTCTTCAGCAGCTGGCTGCTTACAATATTCATGTCTACATGGAGATTCTTAACTCTCCATATGTGTAGGAAAAATGGCATCTTTTCACGATTGAAACCCAGTAAATCAGATCAGAGATATATTATATAATTATTAAACCTGGACACACCTTTGAAATGTCCAACTTAGTATGTGGTACGCACATAGAACTCTGTGGGCCATTTTGAGTTCTCAAAATTTAAAGTGGGGGGAAAATATGCAATTAAAAAAATGACAAGACCCAGCTTGTTTGAACAAGAACATTCATAGTTTAATTTTTACAGGCTGCTAGTTCACTGGCTTGTGCTCGAAGAGGCTGGGTGAACATTGACATGGACAAAATCGAATGCGAGTCATGTGGTGCACACCTTATATTTACTGCATTGACATCCTGGTCCCCTGCTGAAGGTATGTCCTGAGTCAATAAGTTTTATTGTAAATCTTATCAATTTAGGATTAGCTGATTCTGCTTTAGGTCTGACTTGTGCAACTATGATTGGGTTCTTTTGGGCTTAAATTTGGCTTATGCTTGTACGGTCTACAGTAACTAGCTTTTAAACTGTGCGTTTTTCAAGGTAGGGTTAATAAGAAAATTATAGTAAAAAGTGTATTGAGTTTAACTGTACCGGTCAAAATCGCATGCGACTATTTTCCTCTACGTACTGCCTCTCGCGAACAGGCATAATTCAAATATTTAAGTTATAAATCATAAGCCATCAGCTCAAAAGAACCCACCCATAATATATTGTCCTCATCATCATGATATACTTTAGACCTTTTTGAAGTAAGTAAAAACTCTTTCACAGATGTACGGCTTGCATTGTTTCAATATGAATGATTGTGTCCTCTCATATAGTCATGCTTGGTAGCTTCATGAAAATTATGCAACAGAGGATGTCTCATCTACTTCTTTCTTGTGAATATTTTTTCCCTGTCAACTGAATTAGATGAGTTAGTTTGACAATTGTAATATATTATATTAGCCAAAATTTTGCCTGTAACATCTGTTTGTATAATGCATTTCTCAATCAGACAACATGTCAACATCTACGCAACTCTTTCACTGAAATGTAATTAAAGTTAGTTTAGGTTCTCACTAGTCACTACTGTTGAATAAACTTAAGTTATTGATGGAACAGTCAGTATTATCAACAGACATGGGTTCTTCCCTACAATTTTGACAATTTTGCCTTATGCCATATTACTTAGTTAAGCTGGTCATGTGCTTGTTGGATATTTCTCCACAAACTCAAACATGTTCAGCTGTAAAACCTAACCTTCCCTTACTGTGATCTGTATATTATGTTGTAGTTGCAAATGCTGGGGAAGCCTTTGCCGAACAGCTTGATGCATCACACCAGAATGATTGTCCCTGGAGAGGGAATAGCTGTGCTGATAGCCTAGTGCAGTTCCACCTTACTCCATCAGCGCTTATTGGTGGTTTTAAAGATCGCTGTGATGGACTGTTGCAGTTTATATCTCTTCCTGTTATTGCTTCATCTGCAATAGAGAGTATGAAGCTCACTAGGAGTCCTCAAATTGACCATGTCTTATCCCAATCAATTACTATTTTATCTGGGGAGCTGGGCTACAAAACTGACAGTACAACAGGAATTGATATCAATCATCAAGATGAGACCTGTAGCTACTCTGCAGTATATCTCTTTTCATTTATGCTCTTCTTGATGCTTCTTTTGTTGCCATTATAGTTCTCAGAACTTGTAGCTTTATTTGATCTATGTCACTTCCATCTAATTTATCTAGGCACAGAAGCTTATAAGCCTTTGTGGATGGGAACCTAGATGGCTTCCAAATGTACAAGACTGGGAAGAAAATTCAACCCGCTCTGCAAAAAATGCAGTCTCAGCTGAACCAGATGACCAGTTTCGTTCCCTCTTTCCTGAGCATCATCAAAATTCGTACTCTGCATCAGTCAAGAAAGAGAAGGGGAAAGGCAAAATGCGCGTAAAAGATTATGGATGCAGCATGAGGTCACCTTTGCTGGATTGCAGCTTATGTGGAGCTACAGTGAGAATCTGGGACTTTAGATCTGTGCCACGTCCTTCTCATCTTAGTCTCAATAATACCGATGAACCTGATACAGGGAGGAAACCTATGTCGACACGCGGAATTAGTGCGACAAGTGGGATCAATGGATGGGTTGCTGAAGGAACAGAGAGAGATAATGTTGAAGGACATGATGAGGCAGGTACTGATGAGGGAAAATCACTGTCAAATGCTCAGGTTGACCTAAATCTTACAATAGCGGGAGGTTTGCCATCAACCCATTCCGCGATGCCCTTAATGCCTGAACATTTCAATGATGGAGGGATAGGAAGAGATCTGATGATCGGGCAGGCTATTGGAAGTGAGATTGGTGGCCGTGCAGCCTCGTTTGAATCTCGAGGTCCCAGTTCAAGGAAGCGTAATCTGGAGGAAGGTGGGAGCACTGTTGATAAGCCAATAAATAGGCTCCAGCCTGCTGACAGCATAGAAGGAACCGTCATTGACCGCGACGGTGATGAAGTTGATGATGCTGCACAAGATTCAGATATTCGGAGCAAAAGGCCTCGTGGCTTTAATCTTTTTGATGTTAACCGTCCATCTTCTTCCGGAGCTGGTCCCAGCAGAATTTTAAGTTTTGGGCTGGATATAGACGCCAATAGATTTGATCCATCTAAAATTGAGGGTCCATCTGCCCTTTGCAACCCATCTGCAAGAGATTCTATGAGGGCGTCTTCTGTTATTGCGATGGATACCACTCACAGTGCGGACGAAAATTCAATGGAGAGTGTTGAATACCATCCATGTGATGATGATGATGTCCACAAACCTTCTAGTGCACTCAGGAGTGGTGGAACGAGCAATGCATTGGATCTCAACTATAGCAACCAAGCACAGCAAAGCAGTTTTGTGCAGCCTGCTGGGGAAAGTAATGCAAGAGAGAGAGGTGGGAGTAGTATGAATGGAGGGGAAGAAGTGCTCAATGCAGAAACAGCTCCTGCTCTTGCTAGGGATCAACTTAGCCTGGGAGTTAGTGGAGGGAGTGTTGGAATGGGTGCTAGTCATGAAGCCGAAATTCATGGAATCGATATTTCTGAGCATAAAACTGGTAGTGTTGTTGGAGATGCAGAGCCAGTTCCTGAGCTTACTGAAACAATGGGCCATACTGGTGAGTCAGCCCCTGGACCTGGAATGATGGATGAGTTTGTCCCTGAAGATGTTGGTCGAGAAGAGCCTCAGGGTGATAGCCAAGATATGGCATCTCAGTTAGCGGGTCGAGCTGACAGTGGTTCAAAAATATGTGATTCAACTAAAGCTGATTCTGTTGAGAGTGGAGAGAAGGTGAGCCATGCCATAGGCCATGAAAGTAACCTACACCATTCTCTTTCTTGCAACGCAAGAGTTTATTCCGACATTGATTTATCTAAAGAGGAAGTGACTCAGACTGGTAAAATGCTGACTAATGATGACTATGATCCGGGAAATGATCTTGGTACTTTCGCATCTAACTTTTCTCCGTCATATGCTTTCCTGTACCCTTTGTGCTTACATGTCACTGATGCCTGCTTTTGTTGAACTACATTAATCAAATCTTATATGTGCTGCTTCTGAATTAAAAATTATACAACATTAGAGGATTGGGCTGTGACCAGCAAGGACCCTCTATTTATCAAACCAAAAGATTTGTCATCAAAATGTAGATGACTTGACACAGTAGCAGTTTGGCATCCTATACTTCAATGAAATGGCTGTCAGGCTGCGGTCCTATACACCTATGTAGAATAGACTTCCGTTGCCAAAATATGTGTTTAATTGTTACGTTCAGATAGTTGTATCCTTATGTGAACTTGCTAATTATGTTGTTCTTCCGTTTGTTTATCAGGAGCAACAAATGGAGAAAATGACTATGAAACAGGTCTTCCAGAATTTGATCCAATTAAGCATCACAACAATTATTGTCCATGGGTAAATGGAAATGTTGTTGCCGCGTGCTGTATCAATACTGGTTCCGGCACAAGTAGTACAGCACTTCCTGGCTGGCAGCTTACAATAGATGCATTGGAGACTTTCCAGTCTCTTGGTCAAGCCCAAAACCAAACTATGCAGTCTGACTCTGCAGCGTCATTATATAAGGTAAGGATTTGGTCAAAATCATACAAAGCATTCTTTTATTTTCTGGATGCTTTGCAACAAACCAACCTGGATTACTTTCTGTGTGCTTCAATGAACTCCTTAGATTCTGTACGGTCTGCGTTAGCACTTCACATTCTCTGCCTCATATTTTGCAGGATGATCGCGTTACGCCTAGCCGCAAGCTGCTGAAAAGGGCAAACCATAGCAAGTGCTAATTGGATCGCCTCCCATACAGATGTACATTTGCTAAACTTGAACTTATCCTAGTCAGCAAATTTTTCTCAGCCCATATAGTTTGACTGATGCAAACCTGAACAGAATTGGTTTGCTATTTGTAAAATTAGGTCTGGCGTTTCACATACCAGAAGAGCTCAGAAAGCATGATCAGGCGGGAGAAGAAGGAACAAATTAAGGTTTTTACATAGTTATTGCAGAGTGTAGATGGATTTGCCCGGCGTTTTGCCAAGTTGTGCCCTAATTGTATTTACAGATTTATATCCACCCTATACTTTTCGTCAAAGAGTTGTGCTAGTGAATAACATTTGGCTCCGTTAAGCTTGGATTTTCTTTTTTACACTCTTAGTTGTCGAACTGTTGTGTTTCGTAGTCAAACTACCCTCCACAAATCACCACGGTAGGAATGCATGTCCTGACTCCTGATGACGTTTCTTTTCTGCCACTATTGTGCTATAGTTATGGTGTGATTTCATGTTTACCGTTTGATATATGATATCAAAATGACGTGGATATCAAACCAGCACTTGTTTTTGCGCGAAATATGAGAATTGCCGCACCAAGTGTTGAGACGTCCACTGGTTTGGCGATGCCCTCCAAATGGCTTTAGATTCTGATTTATTTTGGCTTTCAGTTTATTTAAGTTACAAGCTGTTGAAATATGTTGACTTCTAATTTTGGCCTTTTCAGATTTTCTGCTTTTTTTTTCTCTTATTCTTTTGCACTGTCTACGACGATATAATAGTTTTTTTATTTTTTCTCAGAAAAAACCAACAGCTATAATACAATTTCAGACAAAAGTCATAGTCGGAAATTTAAGTCATAAGTCAGTGGTGCGGGGCAGCGGGGGGTACGAAGGCAAAAGCCAAACGTCTACAAGCCATAGTCCCATTTCTAATCATTACAATATCCTTGCACAAATTTCGACACGAGAGGTGAGGGCAGTGTTGATGATATCCTACATATGAGTTCCATTTCTAATCATTACAATATCCTTGCACAAATTTCGACACGAGAGGTGAGGGCAGTGTTGATGATATCCTACATATGAGTTATTAGCGAAAATGATCGTATTTGGTATGTTATTTGCAAAAATAGCATTCTCTTAGTCTCAATTGCAAAAATTGCACTACCTGCCGCCCGATGACCAGGCGATAGGTTTCTTAGGGCGACAAGTGGTACCTGCCGCTCGGTGACCGGGGCGGCAGGTGACTTGGGCCAACATGTGGCGGCTCACAGTGCGCATTACCCATGCCACGTATTGGCCCGAGGCACTTGCCACCTGGTTACTGGGCGGTAGGTGCCACGTATCGCTCCGAGAAACCTGTGCCATTTTTGCAATTGAGGCTAAGAAGATGCTATTTTTACAAATAACGTGTCAAATACAGCCAAAAGTAGCTTTTGTTCCATATTGGAAACATGGTACTATATGGAACTTTACTGCAAAATGGAAAAAAATAATAAAATAGCTTGGCCAAGGTAAATTTGCACTTCAAATATGTAATCCACAAAATAGTTCAGGAAGCATGAAAATGATTTCTAGGGGTGATTTTAGGAGTTATCTGAGCAATACAAAACCTCTCCAGTTTAATAGTGATACATACAAAACTATTGTTGGATTTTTGTTAATCTGATCTCACAAAACATTTAGGATAACTGAGTGAATTTGGTGTCACAACTTTTGTGATTACTGAGTGAATCTCGTGCTCACAAAACTTGAATAATGAGTTACATTTAGGATTACTGAATGAATCTGATCTCACAAAACATGCAAGATTGGTAAGACTAATAAAACTTTCATTATAAGCAGACAAAACCTTAATGATCAGCGAAACATGAAACCTTTATTACAAGGAGGAAACAATAGCTAAATTACTGGAGCAAACAAACTATTATTCTAAGGAAATAAAAGCTTCGCAAGTAAAGAACCAAAACAAAATTTTATTTGACTAACTAATCATGAATTAAGGAATTTATTGGAGGCAAGTAAAGGTTTAAGTAACTCAGATACATGGCTAGCAAAAAATAATGGAAGTAACTCAGGAAGTAGCTTCTGAGTTTTTAAAATCTGACAGGGGGCAAGTAATATTGAAAGACAGCTTCAGGAAATTCATTTTTCAGCAACGTATTACATCATAGCAAACACACAAAATTGAGTTATCTTGAATGTGTTTGCTCAGTGGTTATTACAACAAGAAGCATTTAGAAAATTGTAGAATGATGATGTGGAAGCATCACATTGCAGGATGAAAAGTTGACAAAAACAAGGGAAATGAACGAGAGATAGTAGTTACTAGTTAGAGGCCAGTGATCTCCTAAACTATCAACAGAACTCGCTCACTGTTAAAGTGGGCAAATCTATGACAAAGAAACACTACACAGTTCTTGATCTCCGCAGATATAAAGAATTCCCCTGGCATCTTTTCTCTAGAATTATACAGAATTCACTCAACTAACTACAGAAATGATCTAAAAGAAGATTTAGAAAAATCACAAGAAAGCTACCAAGCTACACGCATTTCTTGAATTATCCTGCATATTCTTCTGGGTCTACCCAACCAAATCGAGCCAGCAACGAAGAAAATAGAGAAAACGCAAAAAAATAAAAAAGCCAGCAACTTGAACCAGTAGCAAATGCCCCAATCCAGAGAAACCTAAGAATAGACCTACAAATTAACCCAAACGAACAAACTGAAACGAAAAAAAAACCCTCGCCTCGCCGTCGAATTACCAATCCCGACCGCGGAAGCCCCCGGAGTGAAATCGCCAACTTACATACCAGCTTTGCCCTGTCCGCCTCCCTTCAAATCAACCGGAGCACACGTCGCCTCCGGTCAGCACGAGAATCACCGGCGAAGTCGCCCTCTCCGTCTCAGCTCCTCTCACCAGCCCAGACAAAAGAAGCACGAGAGAGCCAATGGCAAAAATAAATGGGTTGCTGACTTGAGAATCAAAACCCGATAAGAAACCGATTGTCAAGGCAGATCCAAGGGGGGGGGGGGGGGGGGGGGAATCGACTGGAAACATAGAAATATTAGCCGAGTGATATATAGCAACTCCATTTGGTAAAAACAACCAAACATACCTTAATTGTGGTAATTTAATTAATATTTGTTCAATTTGAAGCTGCAGCTTCCCAAATTGGTGCATGCATGATAATGTCTTCCGTCAATTGTTCGATGATGCTTCACTTCTTCCCATCCGTGCCTTCAATCTCCTCCTCCTCCTCCTCCTTGCTGCCCCACCACCTGGCCGGACGGCCATACCCACCACCACCACGAGCTCGAGTCCTTAGCGGGGGCTCACTGCCGCCGCTGTTCCACCAGTTCCAAAACTTCTCCTCCATATCAAGATTGTTCCTCATCTTCTCAAGCACATGGCTAAGGGCACCATCTAGAGTTTCCTTGGCTAGTTTGGCGGCCCTTTCATCGGACGAAAGGGCGGAAGTCCTTTCCTCGATGTAATCTGCAGCACATGAAATCCCGTAGAAGAAGCCGATCGCCACAAATCCGAGTAGCTGGAAGAAAACGCCGAAAAAGAGGAACCCTGCTGATACCGGAGGTGCTTCATGCTGCTGACTGTTGGCGCAAGGGAGCTGTGAGCAGGTTCGGGAAAATTAGTGTCAATCAAGGGAAGAAAAACAAGAGTAGCAATGGGACAAGAGCCGGGGAAAAAGACAGGAGGAGATCGTGTCTTTCTTGCTCCTCGCTTGGGTAACAATTTGATTTTCTCTATGTTTGTTAATTTAATTAGAAATTAGAGTTGAGATTAGAAAGGAAGTAAAATGTATTCGTTAGAGAAAAGACTAGTAATTTTAGGTACTGTATAAGAGTAATTTAAAAATATCATCTACTAGATAGTTATAGAGAAATTCAATAGTTTTCTGTACAATATTTATTTATGTTGATCAGATAAATAGATTTTAAGCTATGAATTTTGTAATCCGGCTATCTGGAAAATTTATCATCTTCTAGTACCATATATTAATCCGTAGATTAAAATTACTGGATGGAATATTGGATAATTTATCTACATGAAATATGTAGATAATTAAGGGTTCTAGAGATCCGATGAATATGATCTTAAATCCAGATAGTTTCTTAGAAATATCTAGATATTTTAGATACTTTATTCGAAAGAATTTGATGGTGCCAATTGTCATAAATCTAGTGGTCACAAGAATTTATATAATCCTTTCAATCCAAAATATACATCATTTGTGAGAGTTGGTTTTGGTTTATAAATATTTATATTTTATTTTTCGGAAGCAATATGTTCATCAAAGTGTCTATGTTAATTGTTATTGTTAGAGAGAGGTAAATCATAAATAGAGATAACATATATCAAAAACAAAAATATGTACTATTTCTTTTTCTATGTGTGTGTGAAAAAACACCATTTAATATGCTAACATAGAAAACTCGTGTATCATGAAACATCTTGTTGCTAAGACAAGAGTGGAGAAACATCGCAAAAAATTCAGCAGAACATTTTAAAAAGTTCATGAGAAAGCAACACGATAGATATTCACCTGTGCTTCTGAAATGATGCCTCAAGACCTTCGAAGGAAACTCTTGTATCATGAAATTCCCTCTCCACCATCTTCTCCAGTGAATGGAAGTACGCCGCAATATCATCGCCGATGGCACCCGCCTCAGTGGTTGCACACGGGTCGTCAGTCGAGTGGCTCTTGCCATGGTGGATGGCACCCCAGCGGTTGTGGCCGGAACGTCACCGTCATGCTTGGCGTCCCTGGTGTCCTTGTGCTCGCGGACGGACACATCGCCGTGGTGCTTAACATCCCCGGCGTCCTCGTCCTCGCAGGCTGTCATGTCGCCGTTGTGTTGGAGACCACGATAACATCGCCATCGTGCTTGATGTCCCCGACATCCTTGTCCACGCGCACAGACACGTTGCCGTGGTGCTTGACGTCCCTGGCGTCCTTGTCCTCACAGGCTATCATGTCGCCATTATGCTTGGAGACCCCAGGAATGTTGCCATCATGCTTATCGTCCCTGGTGTCCTTGTCCAGCGGACGGACAAGTCGCCATTATGCTTGAAGACCCTGGAACGTTGCTGAGGTGCTCGGCGTCCTTGTCCACACCGGCAGCCGCGTCACTGCCCATCTTGGCCGAGCTTCTCTTCCCAAACGCCACGTCAACATCCACCCTGGCTGCGCCCATCATGGTAGAGCCCTCAACTGCCAAGCCGCAGGCTGCCATCCCGATCTTCTTGGTGTTGGCGTTAGACGAGCCTCCGCCACTCAGCAGAATCTTTAGCCCCGCGGCTTCCTCGACCGCTAATAGCTTCTTGCCGTGGCTTTTCTCACCGCCGCTGGTCGTGGTCAGAGGTGGAGGTGGCGACAGTGGGGCGCTGTCCTCGGCGTCTTTACTCCTCCTGTCCGTGGAGCAGGTGCCGATCGGCTCCTTCTTGGATCCACTCTTCCCGCATCCCTTCTTCCAAGGCGAGATCTAGCCACCATGCTCGGGGTCGACAGCGACACGACCCTTCTCTTCATTGCCGTAGTTGTGGCTGCCTTCGGCTACTGGGGCAGTGGAGAAATGGGGCAGTAGAGAAATAGGACGAGGCGAACGAGGTGTCTATACAAGCATCGCCGGCGAGGGCGAGGGCTCGAAGGTGGGACGCCATGGGAGGAATAGAAGGGCAGCAATGGGGGGTTTTGGTGAGAGTTGGGGTTTGGCGAGGTTGGTAGGAGCTGCCAACTACCTGGTGAGCCCAAGCCCATTATCACCCGTACAAGGCAAGCCACGCACGAAGAAAACACATGAGGTGAGAGACGAAGAGAAGTGGGTGTCGTTGTTGGCAACTTAACAGAACTTTTTTAAATAATCTATTTTTTATTTTAAATTATAGTAATATATATGCATTTTATTTTTTTAAGTAATAATCACCTATTGCTCCACGGTTTGGCGACTTAGTCTAGTCGTCAAACTGTTTGACGACGCATGGGTAAGTCGCCTTACCGTCGAGCGACTAGCCCAAGTCATTCGACCATACAACAACTAGGCCCTAGTCACCCAACCAGATTGAGCGACTAGCCCAAGTCATTAAACGGTTGGGCGATATAAAATAAATATTATTTTATAATCCAATGGAAATAATTGTGGGGGAGTAAATGACAATTTTGTAGGTAACATATTTAGCAAATCTTGTTTCAGATATTTTTAAATAAAAGTGTAGACAATGTTAGTCAGTCTGTTTGTGATTTTTGAAGATTCTTAAGGGTACAAAATGTGTTAGATACGTAATAATATAATGTGATCGTTGTATGTTGTTGCAGTGCGATAAATTTCTGAAAGAATTTTCTGAGGAAGATTGAGGTTGCAATAAATCGTAAGTACGAAGGTAAGTGCTATTACAATGCACGATGAAATTTATACACAATCATGCCATAGAACAAATACAAATACAGAAAGGCCCCTACACGCTATCCACTACACCACCCGCAGCACCTCCTCCGCTATCACCACATTCCACCTTCGATCGGTGCCCTCTGGTACGGCTCCGCTTGGCCTTCCTCAGCGCAAGGTGTCGCTATCCCAACAAGGTGAGGCCGTCAGGAGCTCTGCTGACCTGTGCTCCCAAGGCCTCGAGGGTCAAGTCCACTTGTGCCTACGTGGGTATTAGGGCACCGCTGAGCTATGACCCAAAAAAACATCGACGGGTGCAGGTTCACATGCTCCCCTGACCTCCACCGGGTCATCAGTGAGGAAGTCGCTCAAGTTCATCAGGGGATCCTCATGCCGCAATACCTGCAGGACAGATATTGTTTATTCGTGCAATGTATCGATGCGAACAAACCTAAAGACACAAACATACCCTGCCTGAGTAGGTGAGGGTACAACATGTACAGCCGCGCTTGGTGCCCGTTCCCCCCGAAGAATGCACCGAGGTTGAGGAGGCCGACGCACACGCCTTGGTGGAGCGGACTCGGTGTACTGCCTCCGTAGAAGACGAGCATTTGCTGCAGCAGATTGCCGGGCTGGAAGAGGAGAAGGCTCGGTTGATGTCGGCGATCGGCGAGAAGGACCGCGCGCTGGGCGACGCCTCGCTGATAGCATGGAGCTCAATGGAGGCCCTGGAGAACATGCTCTCCAAGCTCACCGTTATGGTGCCTCCCCGAACCTTCGGGCCCGAGGATCTATCGAGCACCGTTCGGAGGATTGGAGAGGCTTCAGCACTCGCGTTGAGTGCTGCATGATCCTATGGCAACCACTGCTCGCTGGTGATGACCTGGATGGTCCTTGGCCTTCTTCACCATCGGGGTTGTTTGCACGTTGGCGAGCTGGCTAATCCACGCCTGGAGCTGCCTGTGGGGAGCGAGGTCATGTCCGGGGCTATGCACACGATACACCGCTCTACATGTGCATTCCATCAGCAGATATGGGACTATATCGGTGAGGCACAACAAAGGTCACTATGAGGCGGAGCCCTTAGGACGGAGGCGACCTCGGCACTTGGCTTGTAAAGGTGCCCCGGTGAGATGAAGGTGGTGCGACTAGCTCCGAGCACAGCGTCTATCCTCAGGTGTGATGTCAAAGCCCTACGCTCGTGCATGTAGCCCAGTATGTACAGCTTATCAGTCTAATGTAAAATGGCGCTACATGGCTATGCCCTTTTGGCAATATATCTTGAATGAAAATATGCCACAAGTCGTGTCCTTATGTTTGATGTTTGTGACAAGCAGGTGCTTGACAGAGGACGTTTGCTAGTTTCGGACCTTATGGTTCGGCACTGCCTTCAACACTAGGGCTGGGTGGAGGATTCTCTGCATTTTTGGGAGGAGCGGCGTTCAACGGGAGAGGCCTCTGTGCGGGAGTATATAAAAATAGAAGACCCATCGGACGAATAGCATAACTGATTAAGTCCGAATGACTGTACATGTAAAACTTTATCCCTTGCGGACATTGTCTATGGTATTATCAAAGTACTGCCTAAGGCGAGGACTTCTCGCACGCATCTGCTTCACAACCATAGCTGCCTTTCGATAATGCTTTGCCATGGTGACGAGTGATTCGAAAAGTCGACGGTAGGTAGGACTTGAGATGGGCAAGATGAAAACACTGTAGGCTCCACCCTCTGCCATTCGGACGTAATATCCGCGAAGTAGGCTCGGGATGAAGGGTCAACGTAGGCCCCTCATCTCCTTGTGAGGTGAGAAATGGGGGTGTGTGCCCTATCTCCTACCCCACAGACTAACGGCATCGAAGTTGGCGATGGAAGTAACGGCGCGCTCTCTGTACCCCACCATTCTAACTGCATCAGTGAAGCTAGCGATGGGATGAATCAAATGCGTGTGCTCCGTCCCCCACCCTTCGAACTGACGTCAGCGAAGTTGGCGATGAGATGAAGTAAACGTGCACGCTCTGTCCCCCACCCTTTGAACTAGCGTCAGCGAAGTTGGCGATGGGATGAAGTAAACGTGCGTGCTCTGTCCCCCACCCTTCGAACTAGTGTCAGCGAAGCTAGCAATGGGATGAAGTAAATGCGTGCACAGTAGCAACGACTTAGACTCCACAGGGTGTGTGCACGAGGGTGCCATCCTCCACGCACCTTATTTATACTCTGTAGACTGCACACGGAGGGTATCCCCCACCCGTATTATTTGTACTCCATAGAGTGTGCGCAAAGGGTATCCTCCACGCATCTTATTTATACTCTGTAGAGTACACGCGGGGGGTATTCTCCGCGTGTCTTATTTATACTCCATAGAGTGCGCGCAGGGAGTATCCTCTGTGTGTCTTATTTATACTCTGTAGAGTACGTGCGTGGGTATCCTTCGCGCATCTTATTTATACTTCTTAGAGTACGCGCGGTGGTATCCTCTGTGCAACACAAGTCTCTTCATGAACAGTGGGCTTTATTTATTTTCCCGTTTGCACAGGTGAGCTGTTACACATGGTATGGCATAGTAGGATGGTGGGCAGCCTTCTGCCCCTATGCATAATATCGCCATAAGCGATCTGCATTCCATGTGTGGCGAAGACTTCTTCCCTCAAGAGTTGCGAGATAATATGCCCCGTGCTGTAGAGCTACTGTGATGATGTAGGGGCCCTCCCACTTGGATTCTAACTTGCCCACCGTTGCCACGTGCAATGCCATTTTGAGGACAAGGTCTCCCGTTTGGAATTCCCGTGTGTAGACAGTGCGGTCGTACATGCGTGCTGTTCTATGTGCATATTTTGTGATGTGCTCGATGGCGCTGACTCGTGCGCCGTCAAGGAGGCCCAGAGACAGCGCTCACTCTTTAATCAGAGCCTGACTGAGGACTCTCCTTGATCCGACCTTGATTTCTTCAGGCGTGATTGCCTCATCTCCAAAGAGAAGCTTAAACGGCATAAATCCTGTAAGACGTGTGACTATTGTGTGGAGGGACCAAAGTACACTGGGAAGCTCTTCCAGCCATTTGCCTTTCAGGAGGCCTACGAGGCGCTTCTTGACCCCAGCGGAGATTGCGCCATTTGCCCACTTGACTGCCCCGTTGGATTGCGGGTGTCCGAATGAGGCGTATCGGGGCGTGATGCCCATGCGTTTGCAAAATGCCTTAAAGGGCGTAGAGTCAAACTGCAAGCCGTTGTCAACAGTGACCTCCCTGGGCACTCCGAAGTGGCAAATGATGTTCTGCCAGAGGAACCACTACACCACTACGGAGGTGACCTTGGCGAGCACGACCGCCTCAGGCCATCTAGAAAAATACTCGAGGGCGACCACGATGAATCGTAGGTCCCCTAGGGCACACAGGAGCGGTCCAACGATGTTGATGCTCCATCACACCAGTGGCCATACCAGTGGGATGGGCTGAAGATTAGTGGGAGGACTGTGAATGACCCTGCCCATCCATTGGCATCCCTAGCACTGGCGCACCAGGTCGTGTGCATCGGCGATGGCCGTTGGCCAATAGAAGCCCTACTTGAACGCCTTTCTGATGATGGATCTTGGTGCGATGTGAGAGCTACAAAGCCCTATGTGTATTTTGGTGAGGAGCCACTACCCCTTACCTCATGAGAGGCATCGCAGTAGAGGGGCACAAACTCCGCGCTTGTAGAGCACGCCGTCGACTAGAACGCACTTAATATTGCATACGGCGACTGGAGGTGTCCTTTGGCGAGTCCTATGCTTTCTTGGTGTTGGAGATGTTGCCCCTATGCCGTTGCACATCTTCATCCGCTCTTGCATACTCCTCCATCTTGTCAAAGAGCTTGGCAACTGTCTTTATGGGTTTACGTGCATTGTATTCGGCTAGCGGCCCTAGGCGAAGGCCCCGGATCACCACGTTGATGATCGTGATCTCATTCACATCTTTAACCTGACAGTGAACCTTGGCGAAGTGTTTGAAGTACTCCCAGAGCTTTTCTAAGGGCTTCTTCCTGATGGCGAAGAGTTGGTCTGCATCGGCCTGTTTGACGTAGTTACCCTAGAAGCTATTTTATAAGAGATTGCGGGTCTGCTCCCACGCATATATGGAGTCATCTTTGCCGGCGGCCTCGATAGCCGTCTTGTACACTTGAACGAACTCCCTAGGGTCCGTGTTGCCTTTGTATGGCTCGAGGGTCAGGAACTTGAAGTCTTTTGTCCACGCTAACTACTGTAGGCTGGCAGAGAGTGGAGACTCTAGATCTACATGTCGGAACATGTCGTGGCCAGAGGTGGGGGTGTCATGGCTGTCCGCTCGATCAGGCGTGATCTCCACCACCACCGTCAGTGGCATTTGCTGACTCCAAGCCTCTTGCATCACCTGCATGTCCCCCGGAGATCTGCTAGCTCGTGTTGCAACGTCCTGAGGGCCGCCATCAGAGTGCTCTCCATCGTTGGGGTAACCGCGCCTGCTTGAGCAGAGACATGTGCTGCAAGGTTGCTGGTGATAACAGCCTGCTCGCTGGAGCTATTCAGTGCGTCGGCGTGATTGGCCTCACGGCTGACGATGAGACCGACGCAAGCATCAGGACCACCCGTCGCCCCTGGGCTCAACTGAGGGTCGCTGGGCATACCCGCGCAGGTGTCAGTGCCGATGATCCCGCTGACTCTCACCACGTGCAACGAATGCACAATTTCAAGTGGACACAAATCCATCTCTAGATGCAACACATGCAATCTAGAGCATTTCTCCTTACTCACAAGATGCAACACATGCACAATTGAGAGGAGAGCCTCATGCTAGTTCAAAGGAATGAAATAGAGTCAACCAACCTTTTCTCTAGCCGACCACAAGGGGGTATTTATACCCCCACACAACAAAACTAGCCGTTGAGGACCAAAACCAGGAAATCTGCTAGCACCATTGGCAAATGGCAAGTACTACCACTTTCCTCGTAACGATTAGAAAACTAGCCGTTACAACCTGTTGTCAGTAGTACCACCCACACAAAACCCATTACTACCGCAAAACAGTAGTACCACTCCAAACATGCGACGCAACCGATTTCCTTAAGAGAGAAAACCTCCCAAAAACACACCTCTCTGGAAAAAACGTACAGCAGATAAATCAGTCATACCGCACCACACAAGTCTGTAGTACCGTAGGGACATTCTGACCGCTTACATATAGCTAGTACTTCCTGTCTTCGGCCACACAGGTCTTCAACTAGACATGTCTTTGATCAGGTAGATATTCGACCACATAGGTCTCCTGTCATACTGGTCTTCGACTATGTCGATCTTTGATCACGTTGATCTTCGACCACATAGGTTTTCGACAACGCTGGTCTTTGACTACATCGATCTTTGATCACACAGGTCTTCGACCATGCTGTTCTTTGACCATGTTGATCATATACTTCAACAAATTTTGCAAAACACATCTGCAAATTATAGTATCATACACACAAGGATCAATCATGATTCCCAACAAGTTACAAAACACATTTACACATTTTTGAAATTATGTCACAAGGTATGGGTACATGGACTCAATGCGTTTGCAAAACACATTAACAAACCTAAGTCTCATGCTACAAAGATGTGCTTCAACCATTTCTAAAACACATTCAGAAATATAAGCCTAACTCCACAAGTAGGAAATATGAACTTCAAACACTTGTAAAACACATTCGCAATAGAGTTGAACTTACAACGGTGCCGGTGTGTATGCATGTGCCCACCCTGACCCTTCGGTCTGGCCCGACAATGACAGCGGTGGTGCCCAGGGGTAGCCACATGGTCACCCTAACCCTCTAGGCTAGTCAGGCTTTGCTGGGGCACTTACACATGGCCCTACAAAGCCTCCTACCTGAGCTGCAGGGCATGGTGGCCACGGCATACGCATCGATGTGGCCACCTCCAAGAGTGTCCTATACAACATCTGGGCCACGACACGCTTGGACGCATTGTGGTCCCGATGGAAAACCTAAAGCAGCTCGTTGTGCGCCACCTCGAAACCGTGGGCGACCCTGTCCATGATCGACCTAGTGTCCCTTGCAATCCCAGCAATGATGTCTGTCTGCAAGAAATAGAAGAGTGCATCAAACTTGTAATTGTGGTAACCATACTCAAACATTTCGAAACACGAGAGTACCTACCGCAAGGGACAAGTTCTGTGCCAAGTGTATAGGGTATCTGTTGGTCGGTGCTGGTACATGAGCGGGGGAGGGGGGTCAACGGCATGCATTAGCTTGGCCCGTGTCTTTCTTTTCCTCTCCTTTCCTCCTCTCATTCTCTTCTCTTCCTCCTCTTCTCTCGGCCAAATTGAGCACAGTGCAGCATGGCTGGCGCGCGCGGCCCATAAAGCACCTTAGTCGCTCCACGGTTGGGCGATAAGTGGCCAAGTCGCCAACGGAACGGTCGGGTGACTAGCCCAAGTCATCCAACTGTGGTGCGACAGATAGTTACTAGTGCAAAAGATAAAATGCAGGTATATTACTATAATTCAGGATAAAAATAGATTATTTTTTAAAAAAATTCAACTTGGCATCATATGGGCATTGGCTACATCAAATGGTGACCAATCAAAGCACACAAAGCGATGAGACATTCATCGCATTATGCATACTTCCAACAGTACCAAACCACGCTATAGACCAATCAACGAAAAAGAACCGGTTATGCATTGCCAAGTGAAAAATGGAAAACTACACACTAGAAATGTATGTGAAATCGAAAACTATACATATCAGCTGATTTAAAACGTGTACTGAAAAGTGAAAACGGTGCTGATTCATTTTGCTCAAACGTGCAATCATGCCTTCTCCTTGTCCCTTTCGGAAGGCGGCACCCGGAGTTACGAATTTTGGATATTTATAGCGCTGTATGTTCTAAAAATTCTAAATATAGTCTCCTACGTATAAAAATTCCATTTCTAGACGTGCGGCGCCCGACCGCAAATGCCTGTGTGTTCTGCCATGTACAGAACGGATTCTCTGACTACTATGAAAAGCACTGGCAAATCAAGTTCTTCGGATACCACCCAGTAAAGGAAATGATCATATAGATCGTCTTATTAGCTCTTAACCAACTGGAGTAATAGGCAAATGACAAGTGTCCCACAACTTTTGTGCTTGCTAAGTTATTAGTTCTGACCTAACCTGCAGCAACAACAATATCCTACCCCACTACGATATAGTCAAGAACCTATCGTGCATTGTCAGTGTTACTCCCATAAGTGCGTACGATCAGGTTTAAACGTGCGGTCCCAAACCGCCCGTCTCACGTGCACAGTAAAATCGTACGATTCCGGATCACACGACTATGCTGTAACTAAATCATACGGTTCGGGATCACACGACTGGCCACAAGTCGCTAATTCAGAGTTCCGTGATCGTAAAGGGGGTCAGAAATGGAATTTTTATGCGTAGGAGACTACATTTAGAATTTTTAGGACGTACAGTGCTATAAACGTCCAAACTTCGGGAGTTGTTGCTGCCTATGCCACTGGTGCATTATTTTTGTCATATCTTTTTGATCGTGACAACTAGCGAAGGGAGCAGCAAACATCCAGTTTACCATTGTCTAGGCGGTTTGCTAGCCCGTTAATGGCTTGCGGTATGTAAGAGCAATATTCTGTTTATGGTGGTGATCGGTTCGGCTGAAAAGCTCATGGCTTATGGCTGAAAACACTGTAGCTGGCTGAAAAAAGCACTGTAGCTGACAGAGCCTTATTTAGCATAATTAAATTTAAAAAAATAAAAAAATATGTTAGCCCATTACATATAATACAAACAAATACGGGAAAAAAAAGAACGGAAAAAAAGCTCAACAAAAAGCCAAAAGTTCAGAAAAAGACGAAACTTATAAATAGTGAAAAATAAGCCAGAAGCCAGAAGCCGAAACCGAGTTGATCAGGGCAATATGTAAGCAATATGTGGTTTGACTATTTTTGTTATCCAATGGTTACTTACTCACACATTTCAACTCATTTGGTCCATATTTGGAACAACAATATTTTGGTTTGCAACTTGATTCTAAAGAGCAACACACTAAACACCAAAAATATCTAAAGAATTTTGTAATTCACTGCAATGCCAAATGGAGTTGTAATTTCTTTCCATGAAAGAGCTGCAATTTTTTTGGCGCCGTTTTTTTTAGTGTTTTACGATCTGTTTGTTTAGACTTTAGCTTTTGGTTTTTATCTTTTATATTCTAATTTCTTAATTTTATCTTTCCGTAGTTTTTAGTTTCTTTACCTTTTCCGTATTCCGTTGCATACCTCATATCACACGCATGTGATGTGGAATATATGTGGGGCCATCTTGCCAATCTACTGGAGTAGGGTACTGAACAACCGGTGACAACAAAAGATATCTGCTACGCCAAGTGCCAGGCCCAGCCGTACACAACTTCCGAACGGCGTTTGTTCCCTCTCCGTCAATTCGGCCGACTCAGCTGCCGCTCTCGACTTCGTCTTATGCCCCTGCTTTACTCGGTTAGACCGAGAAACTATGATTTATAACTGAAATTTTACTGTAACTAAAGACGGTTTATTTAGTGTAATTAAATCTAAAAAATTTAAAAATAGAAAAAATATGCTAGCTTATCACGGACAACGCAAACGAATACAGGAAAAAAAGAACCGGCAAAAAAGCTAAAAAAGCCAAAAGTTCAAAAAATTTATGAATAATGAAATATTAGGGGAGTGTGAGTACAACTACTATATTCAACAAGTCACACGGAGATTACTATTAACTACATGCAGGGTACATCAAATGATGGGGAAAAAGTTTATTATTTTATATGGATACAACTTTAGTTATAAATAGGTTTTAAACATAAAATCACCTTCTACAAATATTGGGGGGTTTTCAAAGTTTGATTACCAGATCATCAGTATTACCAAACCATTCCCAAATCTACTTATGCCTTGTTGTTGGATTTACCCATTAAACACAGCTCCATTTATCGGAAGCACGGTGTATTCGAATACAATTGGTCATGACTTTGTAAAGCTGCCCTGCTTTACCCACAAGATTCCTTAACTCCCGCGACAGGATTAAGAAAATAAGGTTGTTCGCTGCTCAATTCTTTATATAGTCTCCACCTAGTAGGCTTTCCTAACAAGCTCAGGCCTCTACCTGACTTATCTCAGCCTACTATTGTGTGGACAACTGATAATCAAATCAATAGTAAAAATTTCAATGGCTAACTTCCATACGGCTCTTCTTAACTCCATTCCGTATGGACTCACACTTTGCCTCCAACCGCTTATGTAGAGGTTCAATCAAATTTGAGCAGTTACTAGACCAGGTTTGACGTATCAACGCTTGTGGTTGAGCGATCACTATGTTCTTTACTCAACATAAGGGTCTAGTCCTTATATTTTCACTGAGACAATCTCCTCTCACAAATCCATGTTCAGTGCCACAACACTGCCACTGATTTGTAATTCTTGCCTCCACCCTAAGTCAAGGTCATGGGATTTAGCCTACTTTTAAGGCCACCAGCGATCCTCGCTTACCTTAGAACCATTTTCCAAATTCCATTAACAAGTACCAAATCTTTTAGTAACAGAAAATTTTGTTGATTCTCTGACTACCATGATTACATTATTGTTGTAGGGGTGGCCATGTGTAATGACATAAATACCCCTGAAGGGGATTGTCGGAACCCGGAGCAACGACTCCTGGATCCTCTGTGTAAATCGCACTAGTCCAGGATCAGCTAGTGCACACAGCGTACAACAAAGATAAATATCAACCATAATGACATTTATTAACTGAAAATGGGCATGAATGCCAAAGTTTACATCAACGGCACATAAGCCAAAATTAAGTAATAAGCAGCGGAAGAAAAACCGAAGCGGAAGAAGCCCACTGAGCCTGCCCACAGGCAAACGACAGTAAGACGCGGCCTATTCGTCCAGATCTTCACCGTAGTTGACGTCTTCCTTCTCTGTGTGGAAAAAGCAACGTGAGTACAAACTTGTACTCAGCAGGTCACCCGGGAAAATGCAACATAATGATAAAGGCTTCAACGGAAGGCTTATAGGGTTAGTTTGCATAAAACAGCATTTAGAAATACAGTAAGTAGATTGAAAATGCTGAATTTAATACAGTAAGTAAAAACAATACTTGCAGTAGAAAGTAATACCGTCAGTGCAGGCTCCGACCATACACCAACCTATCCACGGGCATCCCACCCGGACCATCTTTTCCAAAAGATCACGTACGGATTCCATCCATCCACACGCTTTCACTGCGCAACTCTGATGAATTCCATCCATTCACCAGATTTCAAACTCTCACGGATTCCATCCATCCGCAAGGTTTTCATCTCTCGTGGATTCCATCCATCCACAAGTTATCATCCTCTCATGGGTTCCATCTACCCACAAGGTTTTCGAAAACATTTTGAAAAATAAAATCTAATCCATGAAAAACTTTTACTCAGCATACCCATGACCGTGGGCACGGCTATCCAGGATAGATTATACACTCTGCAGAGGTTGTACAGCTTTACCCACAAGACACGATCATCCCATATTGCCACCGGTTTACACACTTCCTTAGGTGTGCGGCGAGGAGTCGTGACAAGGCCTTTACAATGCAAAGCCTTCAACCTGGTCGAGCCAACTCTAAGGTTTCACCCCAGTAAGGAATCCACCAGACCGGGACCCCCTCTTGAGCCTAGACGAGACTTCTCATGGCTTAACCACGCTCGCCCAAGTGAGACTTCACATGGCACCAACCACGCTCACTTTCAACCTACGACTCGACTCAGATTGGGACTTCACAAATTATTCAGCCAGGGCTGTCCCATACCAGCCATGTGGTAGTACGATAGGGCTTTGCAACAGTAGCTCACAGACCGGTCCTTAATCTGACTCAGGCCCAACCACATACCCCCGTGCACGACAATCAACCACTGCGGCTCCAACCAACAGGGCATGCCTGCACCCACCACTCTAACCAAATGCCTAAGTCTAAACCAGTTTTATATTTGTTTCCAAAATAATTCATAAACCTCCTTGACTCACCAAAGTCAAGAGCATATATCAATTTATGTAAACAAGGTTATCATTTTATGTGAAAGATATCCCAAAACAAAATTATACGATTAAGCAGGGCTAAGCAATTGATTAAACTCTCTAGCCAACACTAATGTATTAACTAGAGTTTGAATCTAGGGTGACAAGGTATAAGGGATTCAATAACAATGGAGGAATTAACAAGTAGGCATTAACTATATTTAAAACTGAATTGAAATACCTTGAATAGAAATACGCATGCAATATAATTTAAATCAACATAATTTTATTTGCAACTCTGGGATCAACATGATCAAGGAGGGTGACTTGCCTTGCTCTTCAAATTGGTTTGAATCTTCGTTGTCGAAATTTCCCGAATCGTCGAAGTCTACACGTCAAAATAACCCACCAAATTCAAATAAATTCAAATTAAATTCAAATTGAACTCAAACATTTGAATTGAGGCTAGAAATGGATAGAGGGGAATTTTTGATGAATTTAGAAATTTGAATGGGCCAATTCGGAGTTAAAACGAGGGAGAACGGACTCCGGGAAGTTTGAAAAGAGAGAAAATGGAAAATCTGGATTTTTGGAATTATTTTTCTAAAGGAAAAGGGATTATGACGTCAGCATGCGTCAGCGAGGAATTTCTTTTTCGGCCGGAATTATTTTTGTACAGGAAAATGGGGGGAGGGGCTGACATGTGGGCCCATGGTCTATGGACTGGGTCCATGGACCCGGGGAGTTGGTGAGGTGGTACGGGGGAGGGGCCGGGCTGGCGTGGCGCCAACGGGGCGGGACAGCGCCGACGTGGCGGCCAACGGGCGCCACCTGGGCTGCCACGTGGGCACGGCGCGCAGGCGTGGCCGGCCGGCCGGAGTGGGGGCTCGGGCACCGGGGTCTCGCCGGCGATTGGCGGCGCGGCTGCCGGCGGCGAGGTGCGGAGGAGGGAGAGGGTGGCACGGGGAGTCGCGTGGTGGGTGCGAGGAGTACCGGGGGCGGACGGAGACGACCGGCGGCGAGGAAGAGGCGGCGGAGACGCTCGGGCGACGGCGGGGCTAGCGCTCCGGTGACCGGGGAGCACGGAAGACCGGCGGAGAGGCTTCGCGGCGAGGTGATGGAGGCGATGGTGGCGCCGTCGGGGCTTGGGGAGCAGCTTCGCGCCGGCGATTGCTCGCCGAAGTTGGCGACGGCGGCGGGGGCGAATGCGCACGGCGCGAGGGCGAAGGAGAGCTCGGGGAGGGGGAGGAGAGGCGGAGCGAGGTGGAGCGAGTTGGGGCGGCACTCGGGGCGGCTTTTATAGGGGCGGAGGGGCAACGGGGCACCGGGGATTTCTCGCCGGAGGCGTGGGATCGTGGCGGCGGTTGCGGGGAAGGAAGTGGGAGGTGGGCGCGAATCCGGCGGGGTGGAGCGCGCGAGTCCTGCGGAAGGGGTTGGGGAGTGGGCGGCGCACGCGGGAGGTGGGGAGTGGCCGGGAAGGGCGGAGGAGGTCGTTGCGGGCGGCGGCGGCGCGAGGTGGAAGAAGAGGCGCGGGGGAGACGGCCCTGACCGGTGGGCCCGGGCTGCAGAGAGAGAAGGGGTGAGGGAGGCTGCCGGGTGGGGCCCGGCCGGCAGAGAAACAGGGAGAGGAGAGGGGCGCCGACAGGTGGGGCCGAGGCGCAGCGAGAGAGAGAGGTGCGTGGCGGGGATGAGGCCACGTGGCCAAGGTGGCGGATCGGGTGGCGGAGGGAGAAGGGCGACGTGGCGCAGATCGGGGCATGCCACGTGGCGAGTGCGGAGGGAGGGTAGGCGGGATGAGGGCGACGGCCGGATGGCGGCGAGGAGGGTGGACGTGGGCGGCATCTGGCCGTCCACGTGGCGGCCGGAGGGAGGGGCTGGGGGATTTATTTTTGGATTTTGATTTTTGGATTTTTCAGAAAAGCACAGAAATTCCAATAAGCCTCAGAAAAATACCAAATAACTTCCAAAAATTCCAGAAAAATTCAGAGAATCTCCTGGAGACATTTGGAACTTAATAAAATATTTCCAACTAATGTTGGTCTCTAATTTTCATACTTTAAAATACTTTTTAATTTAAAAATACATTTTCAAACTCCAGAAAAACCAGGGAACCAAATAAAAGCCAAATAACTCCAAATAATTAATTTGACATAGAATTTTTATATAAAATCAAAATAATTTTAGGTTTTTCTAAAAAGGCTTTTCAAATCCAGCTTTTTCAAAAACAGAAATTCAGGGCAAATCCAAATTTAAAATTTAGGCACAACAATACTTATATTTAATTCAGATTTTATTTTAATATTATTTATTTATTCAATAATTCATTTTAATTTTAATAAAAACCTGGGCTGTTACAATCTACCCCCCTTAAACAGAATCTCGTCCCCGAGATTCGCACGGGCTAGCAGAGAAATAGGTTTGGATCTTACCCGGTGTGGCTTGAGCTGAGATTTGGTTTAAACTTCCCTTCGCAAAGGTTGTTGGCCGTTGGTGCTCTAACTTGATGCTTCCAAAGACTAGGAAAGAGGAGACTCAAGGCAAAGGAAGGAATAGGGGATATTTTGCACAACCCAAAACTGAATTTTAACTTTATTAAGACCCTTATTAACCTCATAATAAGTAATAGTTATGGCTGTCGACGAAAGAGAAAACTTGACAGCTCATAACCTCGTCTACTATCTAGCTTAACAACTTAAACTAAAGAGGTAAGAGTTGTCTTGGTGTCATCCTTCGTGGCTCTCGAGGTACGAAGCTTGATCTTTCAAGGCGAAGATTGAAGTGGCGACAGGGTCGAAGAATTCCAGCTGTGGCCATCTATAGTTATTTTGGAGCAAGGGAAGATGTAGAAATAGGTTTTTTTAAAAAATGTCATATAGACGAGAAGGAATTGAGATAAGGATAAGCAAAGATTAAGGGGTAAGATTAAGCAAAACTTTTGAAATTACTAGTTTAGTAAAATAAGTCCTTAGGGTCAAACCATTCTACTATACCTACGGTCGCGTCTTAGTATCGTCATGGCTCTGATACCACCTTTGTCGGAACCCGGAGCAACGACTCCTGGATCCTCTGTGTAAATCGCACTAGTCCAGGATCAGCTAGTGCACACAGCGTACAACAAAGATAAATATCAACCATAATGACATTTATTAACTGAAAATGGGCATGAATGCCAAAGTTTACATCAACGGCACATAAGCCAAAATTAAGTAATAAGCAGCGGAAGAAAAACCGAAGCGGAAGAAGCCCACTGAGCCTGCCCACAGGCAAACGACAGTAAGACGCGGCCTATTCGTCCAGATCTTCACCGTAGTTGACGTCTTCCTTCTCTGTGTGGAAAAAGCAACGTGAGTACAAACTTGTACTCAGCAGGTCACCCGGGAAAATGCAACATAATGATAAAGGCTTCAACGGAAGGCTTATAGGGTTAGTTTGCATAAAACAGCATTTAGAAATACAGTAAGTAGATTGAAAATGCTGAATTTAATACAGTAAGTAAAAACAATACTTGCAGTAGAAAGTAATACCGTCAGTGCAGGCTCCGACCATACACCAACCTATCCACGGGCATCCCACCCGGACCATCTTTTCCAAAAGATCACGTACGGATTCCATCCATCCACACGCTTTCACTGCGCAACTCTGATGAATTCCATCCATTCACCAGATTTCAAACTCTCACGGATTCCATCCATCCGCAAGGTTTTCATCTCTCGTGGATTCCATCCATCCACAAGTTATCATCCTCTCATGGGTTCCATCTACCCACAAGGTTTTCGAAAACATTTTGAAAAATAAAATCTAATCCATGAAAAACTTTTACTCAGCATACCCATGACCGTGGGCACGGCTATCCAGGATAGATTATACACTCTGCAGAGGTTGTACAGCTTTACCCACAAGACACGATCATCCCATATTGCCACCGGTTTACACACTTCCTTAGGTGTGCGGCGAGGAGTCGTGACAAGGCCTTTACAATGCAAAGCCTTCAACCTGGTCGAGCCAACTCTAAGGTTTCACCCCAGTAAGGAATCCACCAGACCGGGACCCCCTCTTGAGCCTAGACGAGACTTCTCATGGCTTAACCACGCTCGCCCAAGTGAGACTTCACATGGCACCAACCACGCTCACTTTCAACCTACGACTCGACTCAGATTGGGACTTCACAAATTATTCAGCCAGGGCTGTCCCATACCAGCCATGTGGTAGTACGATAGGGCTTTGCAACAGTAGCTCACAGACCGGTCCTTAATCTGACTCAGGCCCAACCACATACCCCCGTGCACGACAATCAACCACTGCGGCTCCAACCAACAGGGCATGCCTGCACCCACCACTCTAACCAAATGCCTAAGTCTAAACCAGTTTTATATTTGTTTCCAAAATAATTCATAAACCTCCTTGACTCACCAAAGTCAAGAGCATATATCAATTTATGTAAACAAGGTTATCATTTTATGTGAAAGATATCCCAAAACAAAATTATACGATTAAGCAGGGCTAAGCAATTGATTAAACTCTCTAGCCAACACTAATGTATTAACTAGAGTTTGAATCTAGGGTGACAAGGTATAAGGGATTCAATAACAATGGAGGAATTAACAAGTAGGCATTAACTATATTTAAAACTGAATTGAAATACCTTGAATAGAAATACGCATGCAATATAATTTAAATCAACATAATTTTATTTGCAACTCTGGGATCAACATGATCAAGGAGGGTGACTTGCCTTGCTCTTCAAATTGGTTTGAATCTTCGTTGTCGAAATTTCCCGAATCGTCGAAGTCTACACGTCAAAATAACCCACCAAATTCAAATAAATTCAAATTAAATTCAAATTGAACTCAAACATTTGAATTGAGGCTAGAAATGGATAGAGGGGAATTTTTGATGAATTTAGAAATTTGAATGGGCCAATTCGGAGTTAAAACGAGGGAGAACGGACTCCGGGAAGTTTGAAAAGAGAGAAAATGGAAAATCTGGATTTTTGGAATTATTTTTCTAAAGGAAAAGGGATTATGACGTCAGCATGCGTCAGCGAGGAATTTCTTTTTCGGCCGGAATTATTTTTGTACAGGAAAATGGGGGGAGGGGCTGACATGTGGGCCCATGGTCTATGGACTGGGTCCATGGACCCGGGGAGTTGGTGAGGTGGTACGGGGGAGGGGCCGGGCTGGCGTGGCGCCAACGGGGCGGGACAGCGCCGACGTGGCGGCCAACGGGCGCCACCTGGGCTGCCACGTGGGCACGGCGCGCAGGCGTGGCCGGCCGGCCGGAGTGGGGGCTCGGGCACCGGGGTCTCGCCGGCGATTGGCGGCGCGGCTGCCGGCGGCGAGGTGCGGAGGAGGGAGAGGGTGGCACGGGGAGTCGCGTGGTGGGTGCGAGGAGTACCGGGGGCGGACGGAGACGACCGGCGGCGAGGAAGAGGCGGCGGAGACGCTCGGGCGACGGCGGGGCTAGCGCTCCGGTGACCGGGGAGCACGGAAGACCGGCGGAGAGGCTTCGCGGCGAGGTGATGGAGGCGATGGTGGCGCCGTCGGGGCTTGGGGAGCAGCTTCGCGCCGGCGATTGCTCGCCGAAGTTGGCGACGGCGGCGGGGGCGAATGCGCACGGCGCGAGGGCGAAGGAGAGCTCGGGGAGGGGGAGGAGAGGCGGAGCGAGGTGGAGCGAGTTGGGGCGGCACTCGGGGCGGCTTTTATAGGGGCGGAGGGGCAACGGGGCACCGGGGATTTCTCGCCGGAGGCGTGGGATCGTGGCGGCGGTTGCGGGGAAGGAAGTGGGAGGTGGGCGCGAATCCGGCGGGGTGGAGCGCGCGAGTCCTGCGGAAGGGGTTGGGGAGTGGGCGGCGCACGCGGGAGGTGGGGAGTGGCCGGGAAGGGCGGAGGAGGTCGTTGCGGGCGGCGGCGGCGCGAGGTGGAAGAAGAGGCGCGGGGGAGACGGCCCTGACCGGTGGGCCCGGGCTGCAGAGAGAGAAGGGGTGAGGGAGGCTGCCGGGTGGGGCCCGGCCGGCAGAGAAACAGGGAGAGGAGAGGGGCGCCGACAGGTGGGGCCGAGGCGCAGCGAGAGAGAGAGGTGCGTGGCGGGGATGAGGCCACGTGGCCAAGGTGGCGGATCGGGTGGCGGAGGGAGAAGGGCGACGTGGCGCAGATCGGGGCATGCCACGTGGCGAGTGCGGAGGGAGGGTAGGCGGGATGAGGGCGACGGCCGGATGGCGGCGAGGAGGGTGGACGTGGGCGGCATCTGGCCGTCCACGTGGCGGCCGGAGGGAGGGGCTGGGGGATTTATTTTTGGATTTTGATTTTTGGATTTTTCAGAAAAGCACAGAAATTCCAATAAGCCTCAGAAAAATACCAAATAACTTCCAAAAATTCCAGAAAAATTCAGAGAATCTCCTGGAGACATTTGGAACTTAATAAAATATTTCCAACTAATGTTGGTCTCTAATTTTCATACTTTAAAATACTTTTTAATTTAAAAATACATTTTCAAACTCCAGAAAAACCAGGGAACCAAATAAAAGCCAAATAACTCCAAATAATTAATTTGACATAGAATTTTTATATAAAATCAAAATAATTTTAGGTTTTTCTAAAAAGGCTTTTCAAATCCAGCTTTTTCAAAAACAGAAATTCAGGGCAAATCCAAATTTAAAATTTAGGCACAACAATACTTATATTTAATTCAGATTTTATTTTAATATTATTTATTTATTCAATAATTCATTTTAATTTTAATAAAAACCTGGGCTGTTACAATCTACCCCCCTTAAACAGAATCTCGTCCCCGAGATTCGCACGGGCTAGCAGAGAAATAGGTTTGGATCTTACCCGGTGTGGCTTGAGCTGAGATTTGGTTTAAACTTCCCTTCGCAAAGGTTGTTGGCCGTTGGTGCTCTAACTTGATGCTTCCAAAGACTAGGAAAGAGGAGACTCAAGGCAAAGGAAGGAATAGGGGATATTTTGCACAACCCAAAACTGAATTTTAACTTTATTAAGACCCTTATTAACCTCATAATAAGTAATAGTTATGGCTGTCGACGAAAGAGAAAACTTGACAGCTCATAACCTCGTCTACTATCTAGCTTAACAACTTAAACTAAAGAGGTAAGAGTTGTCTTGGTGTCATCCTTCGTGGCTCTCGAGGTACGAAGCTTGATCTTTCAAGGCGAAGGTTGAAGACGCCCCGCTTCGGCCCCTCTTCCGAGACGGCGCCTTCTTCTTCGCCACACCTTCGTCCGGAGCGGCACGGTCCGGCACAGCAAGGCCCAGGGCCTCGCACACGCGATTTATTCACCCCAGCCCTGCCTCGGCGGTGGCGGACGCGCGCTGATCATGCTCCCTGCCGGTATACAACCCCAGGAATACGCGCGCGGCCTGCTCCGCCTCCTCCAAGCTAATCCCTGAAGCAAAGGAGATAACATCAGCATATAACACACTTCGCGTGAATAAAGGAGAGACACGGTCGAGGCTTACGAAGACCGGAGGGCGCCGGCAGCAAGCAGACCGACGGCAAAACGTTGTCGTCTCGACGCTTCTCGGCGGCAAGACGCCAGTCGAGGGCAAGCGGCGCCACGCCGTACATCACGTACTCTTCGGCAAGGTCGCGCATGTTGAAGCGGGCGGCCACGCCTACGAGCCGCCGGGCCCTCCGCTTGTCCTCATCGTCGAGCGTCCGGCCGGGCGAGGGCTTGAATGCGATCGGTCGGCCCGTGCACTCAAGACCGCTCCCGCTCTCCACACAGTGGTAGAACCACCGCTTCATCTAGTGAGACTCCCACTTCCCGCGAGTAGAGTTCGCAGGGAAGAGCTTGCTGCAAGTCGAACGAAGAATAAAGGTGACGCTGCCGAAGCTCGACAGTGTCCCGTCCTTCCGATCCTTGGGCTGGCACCGGGCCTCGTGCAGGTAGGCGAACAACGAGGCGCTGGGCCAGCACGCTCCTGAGCGCAAGGCCCAGCTGTATACCGCGAGCCGGGCCACGGCGTTCGGAGTCAGTTGCGCCAGCTCCAGCCCGAAGGTCCGCAGCACGTCGCCCACGATCGCCGCCGCTGGGATGCGTAGCCCCGCGTCGAAAAAGGCAACGAATACGACCGCCTCCGACCCCTCGGGGTGCGGTTCCCTCTCATCGACGGCGGGCAATCGTACCGCCTGGCGCTCAGACAGCTTCCCCGCGCGCAGAAGTCCTTGGATCGTCTTCTCGGTCATGAGCGACGGGCCCAGCTTGCCGGAGAACGCGCCTTCCTTCTTCACCGCCAACCACCGCTTGTCCGCCACCGCCGGGTCGTGCTCTTTGAGCGTGTACTTCACCTCTAGCGGTGAAGATTGCCGGCGAATGCCGCAGACACCAGCCGCCTGGCCACGCTTGTCGCCAGACGCCATCGCTTCCCGCAACAGGAGAATAGCGGCGAAGAAAGTTACGGGAGTATGGATAGCGATGCAAGCAAGAAGGGGGCGTACAACTGCGGGAGCGCGGCCACGAGGGCTACTTCAAGCCGCCTCGCCCCAATACCGAAGCGTCACGACGGCCCGCGTATGGGACGCGATCGCAGACGCACAAAGGCCCGTCCCGCACACTTCCCCATAACCGAAGGCGAAGGGCCACGACCACAGCGCCAAGGACCGTCACAGTACGACGCTCCAGTGGCCTCCTGCCGCGTACCAACCCCCGCATGAAATAGTTGAAGGCCAGGTGTCGACGACCCCAGCCGCCATTAAAGACGCACCAACAGACCATGGAAAAACAACAGCTTCGATGCCGCACCATGCATCGACCGCCCCGTGTCCCCCTTCCCTATGGAAGAGGCGAGCAGCCGCGAGCACGCAACCGTCCACATCCCGCCGCGCACCAGTTATAAGCCGCCGCGTGTCCTGTGCACGCCGAGGCAGGTCGCACGGTACGGCAACCTAACCCTGGTAGACCGGGGGCCGGCGTGATTCCAGGAACCTTTACAGCGCAGGACCACATCGTGAGATCTCAATCACTGCATGCGTGGCGATGTTCGCGGTGCGAGGACCGTCGGCACCTTGATACCGGCAGGTCCCCGCTCTAAGCTGAGGTACTTCGCCACCCGCCTCGGCCCTGCGCCGGGGAATAACGGCAAGCCGCCGCGGGCCAAGCAACCTCGGCGGCAGCCTCGGCGTGACCTAAACCATCAAAGATTCAGGCCTCTGGGTTCTCCGTGTTTTGGGAGCGCAGCGGCAGGTTTTGACAGGTTCTCGTAGGCAGATAAGCTTCAGTACATCAACGTTCCTTGACGACGGGCCCAGTTGGCACAGTCAGCGGACACAGATGTCCTCAAGCATATCTGCCTACGAGAACAAGTCAAACCTTGCCATCTTCATACGAGAGCGCGGCGCGCGCGTAGGAGGCCGTCTTCTCGATCGCCACACCAGCCTAGCCGCGGCTTCGGCCTGGACCCTGCCTTCGAGAAACGGACCCGCGCGCGCGAACAGCAAAGGCGAGGGTCCTGTCCCGCAAAGTCTGCCTCGTTCTCCTTAACAGGCCACCTACAGTGCATCAGCATTTTTCAAAGTGATGCGGGTGGGCTCCATCAGGAACACCGGCTGTAGGTAGGTCTGCTAAGGAGAACAGGGCAAACCTTGCCATCGTATGCGGAAACGCAGTGCGAGGGCAGGACGCGCGGCTCGCCACCGATCACCGACGCTGACCAAGCTCCCAAGAAAAATAGACCTCCATCTGTACATCAACATTCTCCAAGCCGCTCAGCGGCGCTAGGGAATGCTGATGCACGGAAGGGGCCCATTTTAGGGGAGCAGCTTCTATCAAAATACATGCAGGAACAACGCCGCGCCAGCGCCGTATATATACCCCATCAGCAGGGGAGCCAACCGGCGGAAGTCCAATCGGCAGGAGTCCAACCGGCGGAAGCTCAACCGCCGGAAATCCGTCGTTACATAAATGGTCACGACGCCTCAAGCCCCGCACCGCGCCAAGCACGCTCCACCACGTGGACGGCCAGAAGAACGAACATCGCAACGCGTCCTTTATCACTTAAGGCGTAGGCGGCGGCCCACGAGCCCGCCACGCTTACCTGCGCCGGCGTAACGCCCCCGACGTAGTTCGGCTAGGCGCCAGCTTTGCTGCCACCCGTTCGAAGGGTAGAGGACGGAGCGCGCGCGCGTCTACTTCGGCCACGGCCGCAGCCCTGGTCAAGTTCGAAAAAATTCACAGGCCGCAGGGACGGAGGGGGCCAAAGGACTCGGCAACATGGCTTCAGCCCTGTGAAGCCCTTCTCCATGAGAGGCTCCTGTTGTAGGGGTGGCCCCCACCTAAACCCAGCAGGCCTGGTAGAAGGTTATAGGGTCCAGAATAGGCCATGTGTAATGACATAAATGCCCCTGAAGGGGATGATCAACTGTAAGGGTATAATTGTAAAGGCACTCCCCATGCATATATATATATATATATATATATGGAATACAGGCCATGAGAAGGACCCAAGCCATTACTCATCTCCCTCACTCTCCACTACTATCTCTCTCTCTGTTTGGTCTGTAACCACAACAATTATTATTATATTTAATATTACTATGTCTTGTCAAGGTGAATATGGCCATCAAATTAGACTAGGCTTTTTCGGGTAGTAGGACATAACTAGTATCATGTCATTCTAAGCAGTTATTATACATAAAATAACTGTGTGCAAATAACATAATGAAAGTACTGATAATTAGATAAATAAGGGAATGTAGGTTCAACATGATCAAAATATGTGCGACTTGCCTTGCGGGTCTACGATTTCAATTAGCTCGAACTCTTCGGTGGACTAGGCCTGAACTTGAGCTTCTCCTTTCGGCTCCTGAGAAACTTCGACGTTGGGAGCTAGCGCAAAAACAATCAAAACAAATTAATTCCACGCCCGAAGGATTGGGCTAGAAATAAAGAAATAAAACAAAGAAAGAAAATCCAAAAAATCCAAATAAACAGGGTTTTTAGCTTTTAGAAGGGCCAAATGGTGAAATGGGCTGGAGAAATGGGTCGGCGAGCTCGAAACGGTCAAAATGAGTATAAATATGCATTTTGGGTTTTAGGTGAACAGTAACGGGTTTACTGTGCTTATCGGGTCGGCATTGTTCCTCTGGTTCGGTTGGCTGGATCCGATAAGGCGAGTGGGTTCAGCTCAGCCGCATCGGTCGAATGAATAGTAACCAAGCATTATTCTTCATCTTCCTCCTCCGTCTGCGCGCGCGCGCCAAAACAGAGCAGGGAAGCGGCGGTTGTCGGCGGAGCTAGGGTAATTTGTAACGCGTTTTGAAGGTATGGATGGGTTCGTGGGATGGTGGGGGTTCCATTTTGTGGGTTGCTGGGTCCGGCGGAGGTGGTAATCGCTGGCGGCGAGCTTATCTTTTCCATGGTTATTTTGAAAATTGAGGGTGAATGGGAGCTTCTCCGGGCAATTGGGCTAGCAGTTGGGCTTCAGTAGGGTTCGGGTAAGCTCGTGGAGGGTTTGGTTTAAGCTATAGAGGCTAGGGTTGGACTGGCCATGGGGAGGAGTTCCGGCCGCTTGGGTGTTTCACGACGCTGGGGAAGAGGGGTGGTCGGGGTGCTAGGGTAAGGGTTGGGATGTGTCTTTGGGAGGTTGGGGAGGCTATAGCCGAGATTAATTGAAGATTGGTTGGTTGGAGAGGGGACATTGGGTTAGGGCTTACTTTTGGGGGTTTTTGCAATCGCCGGCAATGGGGACGGTGAGGGAAGCTTTGGGGTGTTGGGTTGGTTGTGGGGGTCTATGGTTTCGGCTGGGAGAGCTCAGGCGCTTAAATAGGGCAAGGGAGGTGGTTTGGCACCGGAGAGGGGGAGAAACCATGGCGGCGACCGTTTCTGGAGCTCGCGGTTTGCGGAGTGAAAGCAGCTGTCTTGGGCGCGAAGATGCGGCGGTCAAGGAGGTGATAGGGTGGCGGCAGGTCGGCTGTGAGAGGAAGGTGCAAGAGAGAGAGCAGGGGTGGTGGCGGTGAGCGGTGCTGCCATGCACTCTGGCCGAGCCAGGACTTGTCAGGGCGGGGAGGGCGAGGCTGTACGGGAGCTTGACCAAGTGGCTGCGGTGGCAAGGCCTGGAAGGCGCGGGGAGGCGGCAAGAAAATCGGGGCGCGGAGGTGGCAAGGGTGGCCGGCGGCAGCTGACACCGGTGCAGGAGCAATTAAGGAGGTGGTACAGCAGCTGACAAGTGCGGTGGAGCTGGCAGGAACTCGTAGGCGCGAGGGAGGTCGGCGGCGGCTGAAAAAATCAGAGGTGGCGGCTATTTTTGTCGGACATGAACAGTGGCCACGAAACCCTCCTCCGTTTAGGCTGTGGTGACAGGGATTAGAGGTGGCTTTGCATTGAGATTAGTGTGGATTAGGGCTGGGAAGCAAGAGAAACCAAATCCAAATCAAATTCGATTTTGATTTTCAAAATCCGGTTTTGTTTCAAAATACTAGCGCGGCCGGCCGGATTCGCTCGCATTCATGCATTCCACGGCATGCGCGAATGGCATGGGGCGATGGAGGCTGGAGCAAATGGAGCGCTGCCATGCCATGCGACGCGATGGAGCGTGCGCCCGCAGCTACCGTGTCGAACCGGACAACCAAGCCACGTTCGCCTCCGGCCTCCAAGCTGCAAAGCAGGGCGTGCGTGCTTTGCCAGCCACTGCATCGACTTGCTACTGGAGTATCACGAAAAAAGCGACTGCGGTCGCGGTAAGGCCTCAGTCCTCCCTCTCCGTGTTCCATGGTCCAGACAAGGGTAGTCTAGGCTAGACTCTCGCTCCATCTCTAGAGCTAAGGGTACATCTATCTAACGAGTCATCAGCCGAGTAGTCGTCGTCGGTACATCTATCTAGGTAGAGTAGCTAGCACGCACACACGCGCCGGCGCCGCGCCCGTCTTTGAACCCGCCGCCGCCCATATTCCCCAGCAAAAGCCGCTCGCGACCGATGCAGAAAAATCGACCGTAAAATGGCGTGATACCACACCGATTAGTAGCAATCCTTCACCGTCTGTCCGTGCCTCTGCTGCCACTACACCTCCGATCCATCGTCACGGGGCAGTAAAAATTGAGAGAAAAAAAATTATGTTTCCATACAAATAAATTTACGGCCGAACAAAACCATTTATACCAATTAGCAGAAACTCAAATCAAAACATCGAAACGGGTCTTCAATATACAACCCGGCAGCAAGGCCTGCCGTGCAGAAATCATTTGCTCTGTCCTCCGTTGGAAAAAAATCGACGGTAAAATGGGGTGATAGCCCCACTGATTAGTAGCAATTGATCATCATCGTCGCCGGTACCTCCGTTATCACTGCACCTCAAACGTCATACAAGTGCGATCTTTACGGGGCGGTCGCACGGAGATGCACGGCGGTAAAAATTGAAAAGCAAAATACGTTCCCATACAAATAAATTTACGGCCGAACGAACCCGTTTATACTACCACACCTAGCCATGAGGTGTGCTAGAAGTGTAGCGGCTAGAGGTGGAAAACGATAACGGATAATTTGTTTTATCCGAGAAAACACGAATGTGGTAAATAAAATCCATATTAAAAAATATTTGTATTCGTATTCGAGACTATTTGATTCGTATTAGATCCGTTTCTAGAACCCATAAAAATCCGTATGAATTTTGTGATTCAAAATTTGAATTTAGGCGATTTAAAACCGGTGACCGGTCAAAAACCGGTGAAAAATCGGTAAAACTGCTAGGAATCCGTTTTACCCGATATTCGTATCCGAGAAAATCCGTATTCGAAAATATCCGTATTCGTATTCGAGAATATTTGTATCTGTATTTGAGAATATTTGGATTCGTATTTGTTTTAAAAATATGGATTCGTATTCGTATTTCAGATTATTCGATCGTATCCGATCCATTTCCACCCCTAGTAGCGGCACTAGTAAAATTGTAACAAGAATTACGACCAGATTCACTCCACTTTACCGCGACATGTATCCGTGTCACATGCTGGCCATGTGGTCTCGGAAGTGAATAAGGAAACAATAGCTAAATTCGGATAGATTATATTTTATGTAGAATATGAAATCGTGGGACTCGACCGCGATCCAACTACACATGATCTCAGGCATCCCCCCGTGTGACCGCCCTGTAAAAATCGCACCTGCCATACATTACAACCGACATTTCTACATCTCGATCCATATATACCACCATCCCCTGCCCGCCGCCGCCATACCCGGCCCCGTCTATCGACGGTAAAATGGATTGATGCGGTACATCATGCGGCCGCATGCAGGAACCCACAGATCAATATAATCGATCACCGTAGCCCGTGTCATGTAGTTTTATTGCCATCGCAACACGTCATCCCCGTGCCGAGGCCATGCACTTTTCCCCAATTCAGATATTTGTCGTGCCGGGCAGAGCAGCACACCAATGTTAAACACGATATCACTGGCAGTTAGTCCTCCCACCATCTAGGATCCACTACTGCACACCTCAGTTTTGATGCCACTGCATGCACCACCAATGGTTTTCCTGACCGAGATGATAACACCAGACATCATATAAGTGGCTTAATTTACTGTTATGTACAATAAAAACCGCACGGATCTTGAACAAATTGTGTATAGTACTGAATTCCTATATACATACATTATGTGTGCTGTGCTGGGAGACCGAGACGGGTCCGTACCTACGTACGGCTACGGGTTGGTCGGTGGGTCTGGTCCCTTAAGAAGCGCATCTTGAGCAACACGTACGGCAAATCCAACCTCCGAGCGAGAGAAAGAAGGGGAGACAACCACAAACCCTAGCCGCCTCCTGCTCCTCCAGATCCGATTGGCGATTGGTGGTATGGCGCTGCGCTATCTGGCCAGGAGGATGAGGATCCCCGCCGCTGTCCGGCCGCCGTCGGGCCCCCGCCGCATGGCGCCATCGGCGGGCTCTCCATCTCGCACCACCCGCACCCCGCAGGTTCGCCCCCGTCTCCCGCTCCGTGATCTGACATGTTGATCATGTGCGGACCAATCGACCAGTCGTCTCGTTGAATCACCATCCTGAGCAGTTAGACCAATCTGACTTACTGCGGATCTGTTCTTTTCTTTGCCCAAGGAACCTCACCGATACCTATTGTCAAAGTTTTCTTTCTACTCTTTTTTCCTGGAAGGATTATGAAAAGTTTGAGCTGCACAAATCTGAAACTCTCGCCGAAGTTTATTCAGGAATAATATGCATGCCATAGTGCACCTAGCGACTCTTCGGCCAAGCCAAGGCTTATCAAATAAACCAACCTTTTGGGGTAGTATATATTGGCTATTAAGACCTAGGAACTGGCCTATTTAATAATTTCTTTAATTATTGAACTGTAGGGTAAGATGGGGAGCAGCACTTCTCTTACTGAGGAGAATAAATATGTGGATGAGGAGCTTCGATCTTTGTTTGAACAGGCACGGTAAAGGCACTGCATTTCTTCTTAAACCTGATTCATTTAACTCAAAACATGCATTCATGCCTTCTCCTTAATTGTCCCTTTCTGAAGGCGTCACCGGGAGGAGAGTGAGAGATTTGACAAGAAGTGCATGAGGTCCATGGTGTTGTCTGTTGCTGCTGCCTATGTCACTGGTGCATTATGTTTGTCATATCTTTTTAATGGCTTGCGAGCCCGTTAATGGCTTGTTATGTAAGAACAATCTGTTTATGGCATGCGATACGTAAGAGCACTATGTGGGTTGTTGCATCTCTTATGTAAGAGCAATCTGTTTATGGCATGCGTTATGTAAGAGCACTCCGTAATTTGTTGCATGTCTTATGTAAGAGCATAACGTAATATTAGATTATTAGGGAGTGCATGTGGTAGTACTCCTATCGTCTTCTCCGATCATGTGCAGGTGTGTGCGCTGTACTGGTGCGCTTGTGTGTATTCTTGTTTCGATTGAGTTTATTGGTGTGGACTGCAACTTATTACTTTTAGGTTGTTTGTGAGAGAGTACGGAGTAAGAGATACTTGCGTACGGTTTTGATCGATATAAATGAAATCGTTATAATGTGTATTATAATTAATTTGTAGACCTCGTCTTGAAAATACTTCGTTTGAAAACTAGTTATTATAGAAAATCCAAAAAACAGAAGGAAAACACCCATCAGGAAACGCCTGCTTGAGTTTACGAAAAGATTATAACAACGCAATTAGTCATATATATATATATATATATATATATATATATATATATATATATATATATATATATATATATATATATATATATATATATATATATATATATATATATATATATATATATATATATTAGAAATATAAGTTGATTCTCAACCATAATCATTAGAGTTGAATGGCATGAATAGCAAATCGTTTAAAAAGTTATCTGTTACAACAAATACAAATCTATTTTTCAAATAAAACCTTATATATTGTAGTGGATAGCCATGCAGTTATTGGGGAAATTCGGGCGGTGTTATTAATTAATAGACTGACGTTGAGCGTTTGGGAGCCGCTGAGTTGTACTCCAACAATGAAAAGGTCCAAAACTCTTATCTTCTACAAACCAACCGAAGCCGCCGTGGGTCGGAGGGACACCATGGCTGCTCTCCGCCTCCTGCGCCGCTGGGCAACGGGCGCCGGTGCCCTCCCTGCTCCACCATCATTCGGCCTCTACCAAGGTACGTACGATTCCGATTCTCGAATATGCCACCTTGCGGCTTGCGGCGTGGGCGATCGAGTTCCTTCGCCCGATGGACGAACATGAGATTATCATGTGAAGATATATCATCTCTCGATCATTGCATCGCCAATCTGTTTGGTCGGATCCTCTCCCTCTCTCTCCCTCTCTCTCTCATCATGAACATGAGGCATGGTTAGGACTTGAAAGCTCGCACTCGCCAAACCTGCTAGTGCTCCACGAGGAGAAGGAGCATGGCCTGGACATCTAAGCCAACTTGGTCGTGTTGGCCCAACCGACGGATCAATACGCACACACTCGATGGTCAAAACACACTCAAAACACCTTCAACCAACTCAAGACACATAATAGTTTTTACGCTGCGTAATGTGTATCGCTTCTTGATTTTCTCTTCTTATTTATACTACACAATACAACTTCGGTTACAAGTCCTTGATGGCGCGTTACCACCAGTAAAGCTTTTGTTACATGCAACCATTAACTACACCATTAACTCCTAGTTAGACTCCCTGTGATCAGGTTTTGCCGCCACGATTCTCCATGACTTGGCGCACACCACGCACTACTACTCAAAACACTCACTTCACTAACCAACACATAGGCAGTGGATACGACTGATGCAGACACACTGCTACCTGACCAAGTCTACGACCACACATAGACTTAATAACTTCGAATCCTTCGAGTCTTTTGACCATAGCACTCCGACCACAGCTTTCGACCACGACTGCTGCTCGACTTTCAAGTACTTCGACCACGCCTTCTCCACCACGGTGTCTTCGACCATGGTATCTTCAACCACGACTGCTACCCGACTTACGAGTACTTCAACCACGGCTTCTCGACCACAGTGTCTTCGTACACAGCTTCACAACCGGGTAATGTAGCTTCGACTATCGACCTATGACTACTGTAGCTACGACTATCGACCTATGACCATTGTAGCTACGATCATTGCGTAGCTCGTCTTACGACTGCGACTACCAAGTACTCGACACATGAGTACTCGACTCTGACTACCTAGTACTCGACACATGAGTACTCGACTCGGGAACCTCCAACTGCTCTCCAACTTCAGACCTTTGACTACACAGTACTCGACACACGAGTACCTACTCATGAACACACGATATAACGGTCATGTCCGGGGCCATGCACACGATACGCCACCAGTGGCGGACCCAGGATTTTACCAAAGAGTATGCCGCACCAAAATTTTTATATGCAATTCGGTAAAACCATTTGCCAATTCGGTAAATAATTGTAAATTTACACCGTAATTCGGTATACAGGCACTAAATAATATGATACGTCTTAAATTCAATGATTAAGTTGGAAACTTGCACAAATTACAATATAAATAGTTTAAACATCATACAATAGTCTCAAATATACATAAAAGAAACTTACAATACTACTTGTCTGACTTTTTTGCCTACGCTTTCTAAATGATATAAAAGTCTCGAGTATATCATCTTCAGAATTACTTGAATGGTGATAATGTAATGCTTTGCCATGGTGACGAGTGATTCGGAAAGTCGACGGTAGGTAGGACTTGAGATGGGCGAGACGAGAACACTTTAGGCTCCATCCTCCGCCATTCGGATGTAATATCCACAAAGTAGGCTAGGGACGAAGGGTTGACGCGGGCCCCTCGTCTCCTAGTGAGGTGAGAAATGGGGGCGTGTGCTCTATCCCCCACCCCTCGGACTAACGACAGCGAAGTTGGCGATGGAAGTAACGGCACGCGCTCCGTACCCCACCCTTCGAACTGGCGTCGGTGAAGCTGACGATGAGATGAAGCAAACGTGCGTGCTCCATCCCCCACCCTTCAAACTAGCGTCAGCGAAGCTACCGATGGGATGAAGTAAACGCGTGCACAGCAGCAGCGACTTAGACACCGGAGGATGTGTCCACGCAGGGCCGTTCTCCACGCGCCTTATTTATACTCCGTATAGTGTGCATAGAGCCATAGAGGATATACCTCGCGCGTCTTATTTGTACTTCGTAGAGTGCACGTGGAGGGTATCCTCCACATATCTTATTTACACTCCGTAGAGTGCGCGCGGGGGTATCCTCTGCGCGTCTTATTTATACTCCATAGAGTGTGCGCGGGGGTATCCTCCCCGCAACACAAGTGTCTTCATGAATAGTGGGCTTTATTTATTTTTTCCGTTTGCACGGGTGAGTTATTACACGTGGTATGGCACCAGCAAGAGGTTGGGCAGCCTTTTGCCCCTATGCATAATATCACCGTAAGCGATCTGCATCCATGTGTGGTGGAAACTTCTACCCACTTGGATTCTAGCTTGCCCACCGTCACCGCGTGCAATGCCATTCTGAGGATAAGATCTCCCGTCTAGAATTCCCGTGAGTAGATGGTGCGGTCGTTGTCGACAGTGACCTCCCTGGGCACTCTGAAGCAGCAAATGATGTTTGCTAGATGAACCGCTGCACCGCTGCGAAGGTGACCTTGGCGAGCGTGACCACCTCAGGCCATCTGGAAATATACTCGAGGGCGACCACGACGAATCGTAGGTCCCCGGGGCACGCGGGAGTGGTCCAACGATGTCGATGCCCCATCGCACCAGTGGCCATACCGGTGGGATGGGCTATAGATTCGTGGGAGGCCTACGCGAGTTGGTATGCACGAGCACCATCCGTGCGCCGAGGGCCTTGAGCTTGGTAAGGCTGAAGAGCAGTGTCTCGTAATCAGATGTGTTATTTGTCACCGGGAACCCGAGATGTGCTGAGTATATGTCGGGACCCCGGATTTCCAAACCCGGACCCTCTGTGTATTTCTGCACTAGTCCCAGATCAAATCTAGTGCACACAGTTAAACAGAAATGATTCATGACCAACAACGTATTTATTACAAATATAAAGAGTACTGACCACCAGGTCTCATTATTACATTGGAGGTTTCAAGACCTCGCACAATCAAAACACAGCGGAAGCAAAGTAAACTCAAAGTAGACCCATCAATATGCCACAGGCAGTTGACTGGGGAAGCGCGACCTAGTCCTCCGGGAAGAATCCATCACAGCCACAAGCGAAGCAGTAGTCGTAATCACCTTCTTGAGCTTCATGTTCTTCTGGGGTTTATTTTAAGTGTAGCATGTGAGTACATAAAGTACTCCGCAAGTCTTGGGAAAAATGCATAGATGCAAGGCTTAACAAAGGAAGGCTATATGGTTCTTTTGCACAAAGCAACATTTTAAAATTCAATTACTACTAATTATTTTCGAAGGCAACCATTTAATAAAGTAAATGTTTTAGCAGAAACTATCATTAACTTTCTAGTGAAGGTTCCATCTACCAACACTAGCTAACAACTTGAACAAGTTTAATACTGCGGGTTAAATCCACCCTCTCTGGCTCCAACCGCCAGGATACCCTTCCGAGAGTTCCCTCCACTCCCGGAATACAAAACTTTTGATTTTAAAACAAAACCAGAAATCTACCATGTGAATGCATTCCTTGCCCGCCCTTGACCGTGGGCACGGCTATTCGAATAGTTTTACACTCTGCAGAGGTTGTACAACTTTACCCACAAGAGATAAATTATCCTAAAAGTCAACACGCTTCCTTTGGCATGAGACCCAGATAAAATATCACAAAGCCTTTACCTTACTCTAATCTAGCTAGATACCACCCGCTGAGGTTTCACCGCAGGTAGGCTAACCGCCCGAACCGAAGCCCCCTCTTGCGCCATATGAGTACAGTAAATCCCTGTCCCTCACTGTGAATAACCAGTCCATCCCTGGCACCCACTTTCCACTGGTGGCACCTAAACTAGACTATCATAAGTTAGTCGGCTAGGTCGTACCCATATAGACTTGTGGTTGTACGGTTAATGCTCAGTCTGGACAAACACAAGCGTCGGTCCTTAATTGACTAGGGTGGAACATACACTTAACAAGATCTCGTGCTAACTGCACCAAGCCGAACCAACCATCCACCCTAATCTAAACCATCTTTCACATTTTTATTTTATTTTAAAGGAAACAGTGGTAACTCCAATCACCACTAACTTTGTAAACACAAGGGTTTCAACAATAAATCATAATTTCCCATTTTCAAAGTTCCAAGGGTATATATTTAGCATGACTAAGCATTATACTACCATACTATCATTGTCAAAGAATAAATAATAATCTCATTAATGAGACAAAGGAAGTTCTAGGGTGACAAGGGTACATGACAATCAATTCCAATGGAGGGCATAACAAGGTTGGATTAACTACTACCTTAAGATTTGAATTATCATTTTATGTAAATAGCAATGCATAACATTTAAAATAATTAAAACATTTCAAAATCATAGGTTCAAGATGATCAAAGGAGACTTGCCTTGCTCGGAGACTTGATGTTGTGAATCGTCAAAATCGAACTCTCCGGATTAGTCGTAGTCTACACACGAAGAACCAAACAAAATAAATTCAGATAAAACCCAATTAAAATCCAAAAATTATAAAATATATATTGACGGATAGATTATGATTTTAGATGAATTTAGGAGAAAGAATCAACAGATTCGGAGTTCGTATGAGGGAGATCCAATATCTGGAAGTTTTGGACATCACATGAAATGATAACAAAATACGAGGATTACTTTTTGAATAGTACAGTGTCGGTTGGCTACAAGGTGGCTGGCGAATGGGCAAAATGGAATGTTGGCAATGAGGCGAAGGTGGTGACATGGGTACGGTGACGAGGAACGGCGGCAATCACCCGCAGTGAGTGAAAAACTGCACCGACGGCACAGTAGCGACAACTGCAGGTTGGAGAGAGATAGTACCGAGTATGGAATGTGGAGATGTAAGGTGAGCGTGGGATAGTACATGGCATGGTGAAGTTAGGAAAATTATTGGCTAAGCTGAAAATTAATCGGAGACGATACAATCGACGTTTGAATGACGACAGTGGAGAAACAGGAAAAATTTGATATCTTGGTGCTCGGTAGAGCGAATCCAAAACCATTTGAAAGGTAGCTACCTGGGATGGTTTGGCACGATATGACGCGAACGGATTCGGGAAAACATCACTGGATATATGGGGACACGAGATGCCATTGGTGGCCATGGCGAGGTGTCGGAGGTGAAAATTTGTGGAGACTTTTTGGGGAAACGGAAGGAAGCATGGCATAGAACGCAGTGAGGCAAGCCTAAGAAAAATTACGGCATGAGCTAAGGCTTACCGGAGGCGACGAATCGATGTCAGGAGTCACAAACGGCCATTTTCGCGGAAAGCTCAATTCCTGACAATTGGCTCCACGAAAAATTAAACAAAATGGTAGAAAAATTCCTTAGAGGCTAGGACACAATATGACACGAACAAAAATCAAAGCGCTTACCAAAAAGGGGTGTACGCGCAAGGTACAGTTTTAGTGTCTGGGCCTGACAAGGTCGACGAGGACTCGGGGAATATTTAGGTGATGGCGATGGAAGCACGACGTAGAACGCGTCGAGGCAAACTCAACGGTGCAAACGGCTCGGCCAAAGGACATCGGATGGTGGCGGAACACGGTGGAGAAGACATTGTGCGACCGTCGGGTTGACATCGGCGTTCCGGGCAAACGGAGAGGAGTTAGCATGTGAGGTTTGCGGCGAAACGAAGAGTAGAGCGTGGGGAACGCGATGCTCACCTTGGTTTTGGTCGGGCATGCACGGACGGCCGGTGGCGACGCGAGGAACGACGACGCGCTATGGCCCACGGTAGCGACGGTGCTCCGGCGAAGTTCCGGCGAAGGCGAGGTGAGCACCGCGTAGAACGCGATGAGGCGAATCCGAGGATGTGCTCAAAAGTGGCGGGGCTCCACCGGACGAGGCGCAATAAGCCGAAGAACACCGCTTGGAACACAAAAGAAAAACTCCGATTGCGCCCAAGAGAAGAGGAGTGGGGACTTGATATTTTCGGGGTTGAGTGAGGATGAGGAGGGGCTCACGGTGCTTCCTTTTATAGGGGCGGGGGAGGTCCGAGATGGGAGATCAAGAGACCATGTCCATCAATGGCATGGGTTAATTTCTCGCAAAACGGCTCATGAATGAGGGGAAAACGGTAGGGAAATGAAAGAGTTTAATGAGAGGAGTTGAATGCAATTTATTTCGCTAAAAACCGTTGAGAAATTCATAAGGAATGAAAGCTTGAAAGTTGTGTTCATGGCGACGCCATCGCTCTGGACAGAAACGCACGCTCTTGAGAAGATGAATAGGAGGAGAGAGAACAATAATAAAATAATAATTATTTTTTTTCGAAATAAATAAATAAATTCGAAAAAAAAATTCAGAAAAATTCCACAAACAACCTTAGAACCCGAAAATACCAAATAAAATAATTTCAGATTTAATTGAAGTATATTTTGACCATTTAAAATATTTTTACTTTCTAAGCTTTAATTTAATTCAAATAAATTCGAAAATTCCAAAAATTTGAGAAAAGGATAGAAATGGATAGGTTGGAATTTTTGATGAATTTAGAAATTTGAATGGGCTCATTCGGAGTTAAAATGAAGAAATACGATATTTTGGAAGTTTAAAAGGAGAGAAAAAGAATAAACTGACTTTCTGGAATTATTTTTGAACTGAAATGACATCATTAAGGGAAATGATTTTCAGAGGAATTATTTTTCTATGGAAAAAGGAATTTATGATGTTAGGGTGACGTCAACAGAGATTTTGATTTTCTGGACGAATTATTTTTCAACAGGAAAAAGGGTTTTATTTACTGACAGGTGGGACCGGCTTTTGTGGACTGGGTCCGTTGACCGGGGAGAAGGCTGAGATTAAACCGGGCGAGGATGGATTGAATCAGGGAGGATCACGTGATGGCCGAGTAGAGAGGTTGAGGATTAAATTTGATTTAGATTTTGAAATAAAATTTAGATAAATCCAAATAAAGTTCAAATACTTTAAATTAATTAATTTGAAATTAAATTTTTCAGAGAACGAAATTTTGGGATGTTACAGTATAGTAGGCGATGGCCTTCGAGTGTAGTCCAACTTGGTCGTGTTGGCCCAGCCGACGAATCAATCCACACACACTCGATGGTCAAAACACACATAATAATTTTCACGCTGTGTAATGTCGTACAGTTTTTTATTTTCTCTTCTTATTTATACTACTCAATACAACAATTCCGTTACAAGTCCTTGATGGTGTGTTACCACCAATAAAGCTTTCATTACATGCAGCCAATAATTACACCACTAACTCCTAGTTAGACTCCCTATGATCTGGTTTTGCCGCCACGATTCTCTATGACTTGGCGCACCCCGCGCACTACTCGAAATACTCGCTCCACTAACCAACACACGTAGTTGATACGACTGATGTAGACACACTACTATCTGATCAAGTCTACGACCACATAGACTTGACCAACTTCGAATCTTTCGAATCTCTTGACCATGGAACTCCGACCATAGCTTTTGACCATGACTGCTACTCGACTTACGAGTACATCGACCATGGCTTCTCCACATGGTGTCTTCGACACGGCTTCTCGACCACGGTATCTTCGAACACAGCTGCTACCTGACTTACGAGTACTTCAACCATGTCTTCTCGACCACAGTGTCCTCGTCCACAGCTTCTCAACCGGGTAATGTAGCTACGACTGTCGACCTACGACTACTGTAACTACGACCACTGTAGCTACGACTATCGACCTATGACCACTGTAGCTACGATCACTGCGTAGCTTGTCTTACGACTGCGACTACCAAATACTCGACACACGAATACTCGACTCTGACTACCTAGTACTCGACACACGAGCACTTGACTCCAGAGCCTCCAACTGCTCTCCGACTTCAGGACCTTTGACTACACAGTACTTGACACATAAGTACCTACTCATGAACACCCAGTACTCAACAAACAAGTACAATATGCTACTCGAGCACCGATCACACAATACTCAGACACCGACTATCTTGTACTCGACACACGAGTACTTAACACACAATTCCTAGTACTTGACACACGACTACATAGTACTCGACACACGAGTACTCAACTCACGACTACCTAGTACTCGACACACGAGCACTCGACTCCAGAGTCTCCGACTGCTCTCCGACTCTGGAATGTTCGACTATATAGTACTCGACACATGAGTAAATGGTACCAGTAAAGATTAGTTCCGATAGATCGAAGGGAAATGAATGAGGGATAGTAGTTACTAGTTAGAGGCCAGCGATCTCCTAAACTATCAACAGAAATCTATGACAAAAAACACTACACAGTTCTTGATCTCCGCAGATATAAAGAATTCCCCTGGCATCTTTTCTCTAGAATTATACAGAATTCACTCAACTAACTACAAAAATGATCTAAAAGAAGACTTAGAAAAATCACAAGAAAGCTACCAAGCTACACGCATTTCTTGAATTATCCTGCACATTCTTCTGGGTCTACCCAACCAAATCCAGCCAGAGAAAACGCAAAACAAATGTCACCAACTTGAACAAGTAGCAAATGCCCCGATCCAGAGAAACCTAAGAATAGACCTACAAATTAACCCAAAAGAACAAACTGAAACGAAAAAAAAACCCTCGCCTCGCCGTCGAATTACCAATCCCGACCGCGGAAGCCCCCGGAGTGAAATCGCCAACTTACATACCAGCTTTGCCCTGTCCGCCTCCCTTCAAATCAACCGGAGCACACGTCGCCTCCGGTCAGCACGAGAATCACCGGCGAAGTCGCCCTCTCCGTCTCAGCTCCTCTCACCAGCCCAGACAAAAGAAGCACGAGAGAGCCAATGGCAAAAATAAATGGGTTGCTGACTTGAGAATCAAAACCCGATAAGAAACCGATTGTCAAGGCAGATCCAAGGGGGGGGGGGGGGGGGGGAAATCGACTGGAAACATAGAAATATTAGCCGAGTGATATATAGCAACTCCATTTGGTAAAAACAACCAAACATACCTTAATTGTGGTAATTTAATTAATATTTGTTCAATTTGAAGCTGCAGCTTCCCAAATTGGTGCATGCATGATAATGTCTTCCGTCAATTGTTCGATGATGCTTCACTTCTTCCCATCCGTGCCTTCAATCTCCTCCTCCTCCTCCTCCTTGCTGCCCCACCACCTGGCCGGACGGCCATACCCACCACCACCACGAGCTCGAGTCCTTAGCGGGGGCTCACTGCCGCCGCTGTTCCACCAGTTCCAAAACTTCTCCTCCATATCAAGATTGTTCCTCATCTTCTCAAGCACATGGCTAAGGGCACCATCTAGAGTTTCCTTGGCTAGTTTGGCGGCCCTTTCATCGGACGAAAGGGCGTAAGTCCTTTCCTCGATGTAATCTGCAGCACATGAAATCCCGTAGAAGAAGCCGATCGCCACAAATCCGAGTAGCTGGAAGAAAACGCCGAAAAAGAGGAACCCTGACTGATACCGGAGGTGCTTCATGCTGCTGACTGTTGGCGTAAGGGAGCTGTGAGCAAGCTCGGAAAATCAGTGTCAATCAAGGGAAGAAAAGCAGTAGTAGCAACGGGACAAGAGCCGGGGAAAAAGACAGGAGGAGATCGTGGCTTTCTCGCTCCTCGCTTGGGTAACGATTTGATTTTCTCTATGTTTGTTAATTTAATTAGAAATTAGAGTTGAGATTAGAAAGGGAGTAAAATGTATTCGTTAGAGAAAAGACTAGTATATCGGCTAATCTGCTATATTGTTCTCTTATAATTTTAGGTACTGTATGAGAGTAATTTAAAAATATCATCTACTAGATAGTTGTAGAGAAATTGAATAGTTTTCTGTACAATATTTATTTATGTTGATCAGATAAATAGATTTTAAGCTATGAATTTTGTAATCTGGCTATCTGATAAATTTATCATCTTTTAGTACCATATATTAATCTGTAGATTAAAATTACTGGATGGAATATTAGATGATTTATTACTGGATGGAATATTAGATGATTTATCTACATGAAAGATGTAGATAATAAAGGGTTCTAAAGATCCCATGAGCATGATCTTAAATCCAGATATTTTCCTAGAAATATCTAGATATTTTAGATGCTTTATTCAAAAGAATTTGATGGTGTCAATTGTCATAAATCTAGTGGTCACAAGAATTTATATAATCCTTTCAAGCCAAAGTATACATCATTTAGGAGAGTTGGTTTTGGTTTATAAATATTTATATTTTATTTTTCAGAAGCATATGTTCGTCAAAGTGCCCATGTTAATTGTTATTCTTATAGAGAGGTAAATCATAAATAGAGACAACATATATCAAAAACAAAAATATGTACTACTTCTTTTTCTATGTGTGTGAAAAAACACCATTTAATATGCTAATATAGAAAATAAGAAAAGAGAAGTGGGTTAAAGCTAATATCTATTTAAAAACAAAGTGCACACTTGTATTATCAACTAAAGTTGTAATAGTTTTACTCTAAAAAGTTATAATTGTGCTGCTCTTGCTAAGACAAGAGTGGAGAAACATCACAAAGAAATTCAGCACAACGTTTAAAAAAGTTTATGAGAAAGCAACACAATAGATATTCACCTATGCTTCTGAAATGATGCCTCAAGGCCCTCATAGAAAACTCGTGTATCATGAAATATCTTGTTGTTGAGACAAGAGTGGAGAAACATCACAAAGAAATTCAGCAGAACATCTAAAAAAGTTCATGAGAAAGCAACACGATAGATATTCACATGTGCTTCTGAAATGATGCCTCAAGGCCCTCGAAGGAAACTCTTGTATCATGAAATTCCCTCTCCACCATCTTCTCCAGTGAATGGAAGTACGCCGCAATATCATCGTCGATGGCACCCGCCTCAGCGGCTGCACACAGGTCGTCAGTCGAGCGGCTCTTGCCCTGGTGGATGGCACCCCCAGCGGCTACAGCCGGAACGTCACCGCCGTGCCTGGCGTCCCCAGTGTCCTTGTGCCCGTGGACGTACACGTCACAGTGGTGCTTGACATCCCCAGCGTCCTTGTCCTCGCAGGCTGTCATGTCATTGTCGCCATCGTGCTTGGTGTCCCCGGTGTCCTTGTCCATGCGGACGGACATGTCGCCGTTGTGCTTGAAGACCCCAGGAATGTCGCGGAGGTGCTCGACGTCCTTGTCCAAGACAGCAGCCCCGTCACCGCCCATCTCATCCGGGCTTCTCTTCCTAGACACCACGTCGACGTCCACCCCGGCTACACCCATCATGGTAGAGCCCTCAACTACCAAGTCATAGGCTGCCTTCCGATCTGCTTGGCGTCAGTGTCAGACGAGCCTCCGCCACTCAGTAGAATATTTAGCCCCACGGCTTCCTCGGCCGCTAACAACTTCTTGACGTGGCTTTTCTCGCCGCCGCTGGTCGTGGTCAGAGGCAGAGGTGGCGACAGCTGGGCCTCGTCCTTGGCATCTTCGCTCCTCCTGCCCGTGGAGCAGGTGCCGATTGGCTCCTCCTTGGATCCACTCTTCCCGCATCCCTTCTTCCAAGGCGAGATCTGGCCACCGTGCTCGGGGTCGACGGCGATGCGGCCCTTCTCTTTGCCGTTGTAGTTGTGGCCACCTTTGACCACTGGGGCATGTGGAGAAATGGGGCAGTAGAGAAATAGGACGAGGTGAATAGGTGTGTACGCAAGCGTCGCGGCAATGTACGGTAGTACGTGGCTCTTGGGGCGAGGGCTCAGAGGTGGGATGCCATGGGGAGGAGAAGGGCAGAGATTGGGGTTTTGGTGAGAGTTGGGGTTTGGCAAGGTTGGTAGGAGCTGCCTGCTGCCTGACGAGCCCAAGCCCATTATCACCCATAAAAGGCAAGCCACGCACGAAGAAAACACGTGAGGTAAGAGACGGAGCGAAGTGGGTGCCGTTGTTGGCAACTTAGCAGAATTTTTTTAAATAATCTATTTTTTATTTTAAATTATAGTAATATATATGTGTTTTATTTTTTAAGTAATAATCACCTGTCGCTCCATGGCTGGGCGACTTAGTCTAGTCGTCAAACTGTTGGACGACGCACGGGTAAGTCACCTTACCGTCGAGCGACTAGCCCAAGTTGTTAAACGGTTGGACGATATAAAATAAATATTATTTTATAATCCAATGGAAATAATTATGGGGGAGTAAATGACAATTTTTGTAGGTAACAAATTAAGCAAATCTTGTTTTAGATTTTTTTAAATAAAAGCGTAGACAATGTTAGTTAGTCTGTTTGTGATTTTTGAAGATTCTTAAGGGTACGAAATTTGTTAGATATGTAATAATATTTTGTGATCGTTGTATGTTGTTGTAGTGCGATAAATTTCTGAAGAATTTTCTGAGGACGATTGAGGTCGCAATGAATCGTAAGTACAAAGGTAAGTGATATTATAATGCACGAGGGAATTTATACACAATCATGCCATAGAACAGATACAAGTACTGAAAGGCCACTACACGCTATCCACTACACCACCGCAGCACCTCCTCCGTCATCACCACGTTCCACCTCCGGTCGGTGCCCTCTGGTACGGCCCCACTTGGCCTTCCTCAGCGCAGGGTGTCGCTGTCCCAACAGGGTGAGGCCGTTAGGAGTTCTGCTGACCTGTGCTCCCAAGGCCTCCGGGGTCAAGTCCACTTGTGCCTACGTGGGTATTAGGGCACCGCTGAGCTACGAACCAAAAAAAACGTCGACGAGTGCAGGCTCACATGCTCCCCTAACCTCCACCGGGTCATCCGCGAGGAAGTCACTCAAGTCCATCGGGGGATCCTCGTGCAGCGATAGCAAAACTCCCAGCTATGCTGCAATACCTACGGGACAAATATTGTTTATTCGTGCAATGTATCGACGTGAACAAACCTGAAGAGACGAAACTTACCTTCTGTAACAGCCCAGCTGTTTAATTCAATTTTTGAGAAAAAACTATTAAATTAAATTAATTAGGTTTAAAATAAAAATATGAGTTTTGGTGCCTAAATTTTAAATTTTGGTTTTTGCCCTGAATTTCTGTTTTTAAAAAGACTGGATTTAAAAAGTAATTTAAGTAAAAACCTAAAAATTTTATTAAATAAAATGATATTTTGATTTTTTGTAAAAATCCTAATTCAAATAAATGATTTGGATTTCTTTGGCTTTTATTAGGTTTTTCCGTGTTTTCTGGAGTTTTAAAATCTACTTTAAAATTAAAAAGTATTTTAAGTATAAAAATATAATACAACATTAAGTTGAAAATATATTATCTATGTCTAAAATATTTCCAGGGATTTCTGTAAATTTTTCTAGAATTGTTGGAATTTATTTCATATTTTTCTAAACTTTAATTGCTTTTCTAGAATTTTCTAAAAATCCAAAATAAAAATTTAAATCCCCGCCCCCTCCCTCCGACTGAATGTTCGGATGTTTGGACGAACGTTCGGATGTCCGGACGAAACGTTCGGATGTCAAATTTGAAAAAAAAAAGTGACTACAGTACCAAATAAACGAACAGTTCCTAGCTATCTGGCAGTACTGTACTATATATGTACTGGTTAGAGCACAAGCTATGTAGGAAACATTTTCATTACTAGTTTACATCACATGACATATGTACACATACTCGATAAAGAAGAAACATTATTGTTAAACACATGTCAAGTGACAAAAGTAACAAATGCAAAGAAATGGCAAAGCTAAAGCTGGCCACAAATTAAAACCAAACCATGATTGATTCTTCAGTGAAAACGAAATATAGAGCCCAACCACACACACGATGCATATGTGAGGGCGTACTTAACGTTGTTTACTCCATTAATTGCAAAGATATTTCCGGCACAAATGGCCTTCAAATCAAGAATCGTTGGCCAGTTCATTCCTTGACAACTCGCCAGATCAGAGATCTTTACATGCATCTAATTATTTGCTTGAGAGCATTTGTTCGATCTTAGCTTTAATTTTCCTTTTCGGATCGATGCCCTCTACGGTTGGGCGACATGTGGGCTATACGAAGACATTGACAACGCCACTCGACAATGACATGGATATGATCACGTACGTACTGGTAGAAGAAAAAGAAAAGATTAATTGCTTAATTTATTTGTCCAGCGAAGAACGAGCTTGATGTAATATATTATCGTATGAAAGCTTCCTAGCCAGATAGTTGTAATTCCCTACTTGTAAGGAAGATAAGTAGTGCCTTACTTTATTCTCCACGAGATTTCTAGTCCCAACTTGCATGAAATGATCAAGATAATTAGTGCTTTGCTTTGTTCTCAAGGAAGTAAGTTAAATGGTACCTCTCTGGACCAAATATTGAGTGCACTCGAGACCATGTTTTTCCTTCCTGGAAAGGAAGGAATACTTTTAGGACCAAACTAAAAGGTTGTTATTCTTTTGCTAAGTGTATTATTAATTAAATTTAACACATTCTTGTTTTAGAAAATCCAAATCTAACTTTTTGTTACTCTTACTTAGATTTGTATCAAAGTGCTTACATGAGCTATTTGCATGGTGCAATGTCTATAACCAGTTGTGCATCTTCGACATATGTTATATGTATGTGCAATAATGCGAAGGCAAGTGTTCTAGTTAACTCTTAAATAGTTATTTTTTTATTTGCAGATAAATTATACCGAGCATCCCTATATATGTATACAAAGGCACCGTTTAATTTGGAGTTGATTTTAAACTGATCTAATTGGCTCGTGCTACCCTACGTCGATTGCCACTAATCTACAGGCCAACGTGTTTGCTCTCATCCGACGTGGACGCGAACAGCGAATCACGGTTTGCAGCCAATAGGAAGTGTTAGTGATATGTCCTAGAGGCATTATAGAGATGATTATATCACTTCTATATTTATGATCTTTTGAATAATACTTTTTTTGAATAAATGTCTTTTATATTGATCAATAAGTATGTGACTTGTTTGTGGAACTCTTTATTCATATTTTGATATTATTCTAAATTATTCCTAATCTTATATCATTATTTGGAACAATTATGATTTACATATCAGCACATGTATTGATTGATAATCATGTTTCATGGATCATGGATATATGATATCAAATCAATAATGTGGACATATGTTAGAGAACATGGTGTTGGATTGACCCACTATGAAACACTGCAGGAATTGTTATATTCTTAAGTGTCATCAATTAGTCTCATACATAGTGTATATAGGATCCTTAGACCTGAGATCGTCATTTATTTCTTACATGTGTAATAGTTTACTTAGGAGTTACCAAACACTACTCCATAACTGAGTAGTCATAAAGGTAGCTTTCAGGTTTACTATGAAACATGCGGTGGAATATGAACAATCAAGATAGGATTTGCTCCTCCTATATAACAAAAGAGATATCTCTGGACCCCTCGGTGTGGTTGGATTAAGAAAGTGCATGGTCATGTCAAATGTGGTTGAGGAGTCAATCATTTCTGAGTAATTCACTATAGGTTCAAGTGTAGGATCCAGCTATCATAGGATGGTACACATCTCGCTTTGAGTTCGATCTAGTATCATGAGGCAACGAGGTCGATACATAAGTACTATATAGGTTCGTTCGATATAATCTTTATGTATGTTTGTGTATCGTTATGTCCTACTAAGGACCGCTACCGACTTATGGATCAGAATAGAGTTTTCGGCCCATGGCCAAATATACATGAACCTACAGAACCACACACTTAATGGACTGGAACGATAAGGATCCGGATAATAGTTTCTGAGTGGGATTCGATCTCTACTCGTATCGAATAAGGATCCAATTGGATGCTATATAAGGAGAGGTCCAGGGCCGAGAGATAAATAAATAAATAAATAAAAATAAAACAGGTTCACCCTAGCACAAGGCAGGCTTACTGAACGTGTCTATATAATGAACGTTCAATCTATTACTACGGACTGAATGCCATCGTCTCCGGCGAGGTCACGCGACTTATTTGCCCTATCATTGCTACTTGTGTCAAGATTCTACAGATCAATGAGCGGCCACGACAACCATACGGAATCGAGCTCATGATGGGTCACGTCTTTTGCACTTTTTAAAACTATATTTAGCTGTTCAACAGTAACCAGTTTTTAAATGAATTGTTTTTCAAGTCAAAACCTACAATCAAAGTTTTTTCAAATCAAAGTTTATAAGTTAATTGTAGCATATGCTATAACGACTTTATTTATATTAGCCAAAATAATACGTAAATTTTTATAATTTCATATTTTTTATAAATAATTTAAAAGGTTATAAATTACAGTTAAAAGGCTATAGATGGAAGTGGGAAAGAACGGCCGGACGAGAGGGGGTCTCGACGACGATGGACGTCGCATGATCGATCGGTCGAGTTGGTGTACATGTGGACGGTGATGGCGCGCGGCGCGTTCAAACCGTTTCGGCCACGACGTCGTCACGCACGTCGTGGCTGACACACAGTGCGAGGGAGGGATGGTTCGTTACCTGATGATTGGACGCGACATGTGGGGGGGGGGGTGTCGGCAGCTCAGCTACGGGAGCGCGGGCGCGAGCCGTCCCCGCCACGTGGCGTGCAGCGAAAGCCAAAGCGGTACTTCTGGTGGTATCCCCGATGAATGCTGGGGCCCATGCGCCAGGTCCTTGTCCACTGGGCCTTTCCTTTCCGTCTCTTTCCTTTCTCGCCGGGGTGTAAAAAAATCTCGTGACGAAGCTGCCCTTGCGGGTCTCTCTTTCTGGGTGTCGGCCTGGCCAGATCTGGCCCTGTTCCATTAGGCCGGATCTTTTTAGCTTTTTTACGATATTTAGCTATGCTTTCTTTATAAATTAAAACAAATCAAACGATTTTTTAAGTGATTTCTTGAAACCGTTTCTCCAAACAACTTTATGCGTCCAAAGACATATGTGTCATCCGCGTCGGTGTCTCCACCATATAAAAAATTACATATAAAAGCTATCAACTCTAATCCAAAAGAACAATATTGTTGGCTTTTGGCTGAAATAGGGTGCCTTTGGTTGAGCTTTTGGAAGCTGCTTTTGCTTCCAAAAAGCCAAAAGCCAACCAAAGGGGTGGAAACCAGAAGCTGCTTTTTCAGAAGCAGCTACTTTTGGGTAGTACAGTTTTGAAAGCACGTTGGACCCTGCTTTTGGCTTTCTGCTTTTTGAAATGGTGAAAATAGAGAGCTGTTTCACAGTTGTTTCAAGGAAAATAGAGATATGAGGTAAGTTATACTTGTTTGAACCAAACAGCTTACAGCTTTTTCACAGCCCACAACCTACAGCAGCTTTTCTACAGCCCACAGCTTACAGCAACTTTTTCAGAAGCCACAGCTCAACCAAACACACCATAATGTTGTAGCGGCTACTGATTTTTCTGAGGCATTCAATTAAAAAATAAAGAAAGAAAGAAAAAAAATAAAAAACACAGTTGATGCAGATATAATCAGTATTAGTCATATATTCATAATCATTGCAATTGTCAACTAGAAAGAGATCTTAAGTCGCATCAAATTATCCAAGAGAAGGAGTTGGAAAGCTTCAAGACACTGGTTTAACTGTGCGAAACAAACTGAACAACTTTTCCAAGCGATTTCTCCAAACTGCTTCTCTAAACAGCTTCCTACGCCTGAGGTGGAGGGTGTGATAGAGGAGAAGAGTGGTGGCTTCAAGGTGCAAGAAGAAGATGATGGGCAGCCTGAGGTAGGCACGCTGGCGGCGAGGAAACCACCGGGGGCTGTGGATCTAGAGCGATAGCAGTCCGAGACCAAAAGAGAGAAAGAGCGCGATAGAGTGAGAATAAGGGGGAAGGCAGTGGCGACAGGATGGAGGAAGGAGAGGGAGAGCTGGGGAGGCTACTGACTGTGAGGGGAGCCGCTGGTGACGACGGGTATGGAGGTGGCACCGGGGTGGTGTAGGTGAGAAAGGAGAGAAGGGGAGGCAATTGGTGGCGCCATCCACGCCAGGGCAGCATGGGAGGCGCGACAGTCGGGTGGCGTGGCGCGAGAGTCAGTGGTGCCGTCCACGCCAGGGTGGTGAGATGGCCACCTCCGGGAGTAGAGACGCTCCTCCTGGCAGCAGCACAGTGGAAGACGAGCAGCGACGCTAGGATTTAAGTGCTAGAAAATATAAAGCTCTGATACCATGAAGGCTCATCGAAATGAAGCACTTTACTGATTATATATATATATATATATATATATATATATATATATATATATATATATATATATATATATATATATGGGCATGCAACCGGCGCAGCTGCACGTGGGCCGGCGCCCGCATCGATCCAGGTTTCGTCAAATTTTTGTTTCTCTCCCTTTTAATTCTTTTCATCTCCTGCCAGGTTTGGCTTGCATGGACGCCGACAAATCGTAACTTTGTTAACAGGCAGGTGGAACATGGAGGATATATTATTAGTAGTTTGCATGAACGCGCATACACAGTCAGCACGAGCAGATGGTATAATGCAAACTAAAAAAACAATCGTACGTACGATAGATGGAAAGAACACCTGACTTGAAGGGTGGACAACACTTCCTGGCGCGATATGAACCTAGCTAGCCAATTAAGGTCCTGTTTGGTACAGCTTCACCAACAGCTTCATGAGCTGTTGTGAGTTGTTTTTTGCCAAACACCCTTTTTGCAAACAGCTTCATGGATGAAGCTTCTTAAATCATGCTCTCACAAGGGAATGGGGTGGGGTGAAGCTGAAAATAGTAGTTTTTCACAGCTCTCTCCCTCAGGCTCGCAGTTCTAGGAACCCACTGCCCTTGTAGTTGACAGAAATTACAGCACTTTGCCACTGGGTCCCCACGCCTATTTCCTCTCCTCCCGTTCGCACTTCTCTACCGTTCGCACTGATTTTATTTTTTTTATTTTAATTTTTTAATTCATACTCATTCAAATATATTATTTTTTAATTCATATGACTATATACAAATATACAACTCCAAATGTTAGAACAAGTCAGGTAGACAGGGGCATCTTGGACAATTGCCCTCTCTCAGCCATGCATGAAGCTGTTGGTGAACCTGTTTTGCCAAACAGTTTTCCAAAACAGCTTTAGCTTCACCGGTGAAGCTGCTCGTGAAGCTGAAACAAAAAAAACAGCTTCACTAGTGAAGTTGAGCTGTGCCAAACGGGGCATAAGACTAATTCAGATCTCATCTTAAAAAAAAGACTAATCCAGACCTTATTTTAAAAAATGACTAACCCAGACCTACTAATTTGAACCGATATATATTAGGAAGAAGATACTGTATATTACCATGCTTGTGTCGTTTCAACCAAGCTTAATATAAACATATAGAGTAACAAATGGTCGACCGGGTTTGAATATAAAATGCTCCAATTGTGGACCACATAAGGCATCTTCTTTTCAACTTATAAAAGCTGTTTTTTGAATTTTATATAGTAGCTAGATTTCAAATAGAGTGTCTTTTTAAGATGAAATCTACAAATTGATTGTAGTATACACTATAACGACTTCATTTATATCGGTTAAAAATACACGTGAGTTTCTGTTATTTTGTACTCTCTCTTATGAACAGCTTAAAAGTCATAAGTCACAGCAAAAAACTATAAATCAAAACTAAAAAGAACATGCCCATATAGTTCAGTTCCCACTAATTAACTATAACTACGTGTTTGATAGGCCACTTATAGATTTTATCTGGCTGATTGAGGTTATCTGAATCATAAGATAGTTCTACCAATCAATTGTTCGTGCTTGGGAAATATAGTATACAATGCTAGGCAATATGAGAAGTACCAAATCTACTTGACTAGGAATTGAGCAATCGGCACTAGCTTGATGGCCAATACAAGTGTATTTCTTTCGATTTTACTGCTCACACACGTTTTCTGAGCTGTATGCTACATTGCTACGTCCTACAAAGTAATATTTGTTTATAGAAAGCACACACGCATCATAAAAATACAAGCACATAATCAGCTTTCTACTAAATTGAACAATGCATTTTTCGTATATGTTGTGGCTATAGAACCAAACGGTAGAAATAAGGACGCTTCGGAGGTCCTAAGAAGGTTCATCGAAGCCCTAGGAGTACGGGATGAGTAAAAAGTAGCTCACTTTATATGAGTGTCTAGAGAATACATGTGTTCCAACCCCACTAAGAGCAAGGCTAATAATACAGCCTTTAGCTGGCTGTATGGACACTTACAGCCCACTTATCAGCCTATTTATATAGTAGTTTACAACCAGCTGAAGGCTGTATGACCCACCCCTTTCTCTCACAAAGTTTCTTGGTTCTTGTGCTTCAGCTGGCTGTAAACTTACAGCCCACCTCTCTTCTCTCTCCTCCACCTCAGTATACAGCCTACTAACAGGTTCTTATTATACTTGCTCTAATGGTGTCCATGGGGCTCTATTTAGGGTGATGTTCAAAAGAGCTTCTGGCTTTCGGTTTATTTTTCACTATTAATAAATTTCGTCTTTTTCTGAACTTTTGGCTTTTTGTTGAGTTTTTTGCCGTTTTTTCCGTATTTATTTGTATTATACGTAATGGGCTAACATATGTTTTTTAATTTAATTATGCTAAATAAGTCTTTGTCAGCTACAGTGTTTTTTCAGTCAGCTACAATGCTTTTCAGCCATAAGCCACTAAAAAAAAGCCCAAATGAGGTCCTACTTATTTCGGTTTAAATTTTTGACTTCTGACTTATTTTTCGCTATTCCTAAATTTCGTTTTTCTAGCATTTTGGCTTTTTTTTGAGCTTTTTTGTCGGTTACCATGTTTTTTCTATTTCTATTTTTAAATTTTTTTAAATTTAGTTATGCCAAATGAGCCACCATCAGCTACAGTATAATTTTAGCCAGCTACGATGCAATTTCAGTCATATACTAGTTTATTTCAGTCCAACCAAACAACACCTTGTAGTGCCATGGGGTTGGCAGATTACAAGTTTGCCCTCCTGAAGGGCTACAGTACCAAGCATGAGGGTCCTTTTCCCCTGCCAATGCCCACATATCACCCCATGCTGGCTCCTATCAGCCAGCGCATGGCGTGTTTCACCCTAGGCACGGTCCATTGGACCGAGCCAAATCTAGTGCCTGTGGGCGCCAGGGGACTAGAACCAATGGTTGTTAGATAGGGTCCTTGCGCTGTGACCATGTGGCTGAAATACCGGATGGCGAGGGCCACTCTCACAACAGTACACACCAAAATACTTCTACTGTCATGTTGTTTTAGATCTCGTTCTTTTTATGTTATGGCTTATATCTCCACTCGAACAAATAAATAGGACGGTTTTCTCGTAATTTTTTTAAGTGATTTATTAAGACAGTCTTTTCAAAGCAACTTATCGGTATTTGATTCGTTCATCTAAATACTCACATTAGAACCAAAAGATATCAGCCACAGAAAAAAAGAACACACCCTACAAAATAATATACCCAAGTAAAGAAAAAACCATCACGGCTGAGAGGGCAAAACGGTCAATCCACGCCGAAGTCAGAAAGAGCTCACATTACTCATTTGAAAAGCAAAAGCAGAAGAGAAAAAGTGACACCCAGGGGCAAACCAGACATTTCGCTCATCTACCTTGTCTCTTCCCCTTCCTCTCCTCCTCCCTCCCTTCCCTTTCCTTCATTTGGCAGCCTCTACAACTCATATAACTCCCCCACCACGGCAGCAAGCCACGCCACAGCAAGCATCCAGTGCTTCCCTTCCCTCCTTGCTACCCTAATGCCCATTGCTAATCACTCCCGCCACCACTAAACCCCCTCCTAATCCTGGTCCTAATCCTCAGGTGTTTGGAGGTTGGTCGCTTAGAGGAAGAGGAGCCGGAGGAGGAGCGGCGGCGGCGGGATGGACCTCGCGTCGTTCTTGACGTCGCTGTTGACGTCGTTCGTTATCTTCGTGGCGCTGGCGCTGGTGTTCACGTGGCTGTCGCGCCGCCCCGGCAATGCGCCGGTGTACTACCCGAGCCTCCTGCTGCGGGGGCTCGACCCCTGGGAGGGGCGGGGGCGCGGGACGCGCAGCCCTGTGGGGTGGGTCCGCCAGGCGCTCGCCGCGTCCGAGGCCGACGTCGTCGCCGCCGGCGGGGTCGACGCCGCCGTCTACCTCGTCTTCCTCTCCTCCGGTACGGCCGACCACTCGTTTTCCCAGTTGAGTGGGGACATTTTTTTTTTACTTCAAAATGTTTTTGGCAAGATTTTTGAAGCCTTTTGCTGTTGTGCAGTGTGATTTCTCTCCTGATAGCCGATAGATGCTTCTATAGTGAATCTTCTTTTGTAATTTTTTCAAAGATGTTTTCTCTTTCTCTTTATCTTTTCCCCCTAAGGAATACTTTATTAATCTCTTAAAAGAGGGAAGACTTATTTAAATTAGTGTTGCGTAGTAAAAAAAAGGTTGTTTTATGTTTGATCGTTTCATGTACCGACATAAAGATAAACCTGCTTTCTTGAACTGCCAGAACAGAAGTATTGGGTTTTAAAAAAGAAATGATAATAAGTGCTAATTGATGCCATCAATTTGCTCTATACTCTAAAAAAAATTTGCTTTATATTCTTACTTTTGCAAAGCAACATAAAAAATTATACTTTTGCAAATGAAATAAATTTTTTTTTTGAACAAGCAAGAGCCATGCGTCTTAACGGAAACATGAAAATTAGAACTACGATGCATGGAGGATTACTGAACTATGAAAATTTAGCATGTTACAGGGAATACTGTTTAAGTTTATTGTGCAAAAAGGTCATGAAAAACAAACGGGGAGTGGTTGCATGCTTTCCCACACTAGGGTGGCTTGCACTAATCTTAATGCAATGAAGGGGTAAGGCCAGTCTCAGTGGTGGGTTTCATTTCCCAGTTTCCAAGACTGCCATGTCAGCTTTGCAGACTTGGATTGAGAAATGAAACTGGATCTCTCAGTGGGGGTTTCATTTCACTGTTTCATAGACAAGCTGCAGCAATTAATGTATGCATGATGTTGTGATCCTATGTGCCATGTAAACTATGTAGCCGTTTGAAAATATATCTAAACTAAACATAGTCACTTTGGTAACTACAATATATCTCATGCCGACAAATAATCATGGTCAAATAAAATATATTAATTAATCCAATATTCATGAGTACATTCGCATATATATGAATGCACAGCAGATCCTCGGGAGCGCCTGAGAACGAAACGACCCGGTCTCAGTGGGGGTTTCACTGGGTTTCATCGTGTTGGTAATCGGGACGGATGGGTTTCATCCTGATGAAACTCTGTTGCTCTCTCTCCTCATAAATTTCTTGCCAACTCAGCAAATTTGCTGATGTGTCACTGCATTAAATGAGAATGAAACTCTTTTGAAACCCCCATTGAGACTGGCCTAAATAGTTAAAACCAACCCTTGAATTTGCATCAATATTAGTGTAATTCGGAAAAACAGGAGGGAATGGCCTCCCCCGGCCGTACCAAAAACCGGGCGCCACGCGCCGGCCGGCCGAGGGAGGGGGGCGACGTGGACACGCTGGGGGGCCGGAACCCCCCAGGTTTGTATCGGTTAGGATTCACTACGCACTTGGTGCATTGAAGCATCACCCAAAACAAAAAGGGAAGCCTGGTATGAACTTTGGTCAGAGATAGGTTGGTAGGTACATCATATATAGTTGTCACCAATTATCAGATTTTTGACTTTTCTCTGGTGTTCCAGTGTTGGCGATCCTGGTGTTCTCTGGGATTGTGTTGCTTCCAGTTCTGCTACCGGTTGCTGGAACTGATCATGCCCTGGAAAATGCTGCTGGCCTGCACAATGGCAAAACACCCAAGAACTTCTCGGATATTGAAAGATTGGCATTGGGCAATGTTCAAGTAAGAAATCCTTTTATTTGAATTTCAATGCTTGTTTTTGTTGCCACAATAACTGTAGGATGTTCTTACAGAGCATTAGTAATCTGGCCTTCTAAGATTGGCCGTTCCATTAAGAAAATGAATTTTTGGAAGCATGTTCTTGTCACACCCAAAACATCATCTGGCCCATTTATGCCCAGTTGCACGATCAGTCTGAAGCAAGGTTCCAAAAACCGGTACCGGCCTAAATCCCGGCTGGAGGCCGGTACCGGTTCCCGGCCGGTAACCGGAAAAACCGGGGAAAACCCGGTCAAATTTTGAATTTTAAAATTTGAATTTGAAACCGGTAACCGGAAAAACCGGCCGGTTACCGCCCAAAAAACCGGAAAAACCGCTAAAAAACCGGAAAACCCGCTAAAAAACTGGGAAACACAAGAAAAAGTTGAATTTCGGATGTTTCGAAGCATATTTAGCTCATACAATAGGTAATCTAATACAAAAAGGGTTTAAACCAACCTAGAAGATGCATTATGCAATCACAAAAGACTCACAAATATAAATGCACTTCGAAAAAACCCGGCCGGTTTTTTTCGTCCCGCTCACCGCCGGGAAATCCGGTTACCGGCCGGTAACCGCCGGTAATCCGATCCATGGTCTGAAGCATGTGTATTGTACACGTCATTATGAATACCAGCAAATGCATTCTTTGATGAAATTATTAAACGCACTCATTATTTACGTATCACTGTATTAGCATCTCCTTGCTTGTAACTGTTTTATTAGGTCCATCATTTCAGATGTTTTGATCGGAATGAACTTTTGCTGTGTGTCAGTGTTCCTCAAATCAGTGTCAGACCAATTATAGCTTGATGGTCAGTTGGCACCAATTTGACCAATGCTTGTAACTTTTATCAAGGGTTGGTTCTTTTGGGCTGTGGATTATGGCTGAAATTTTTAAATTCTGGACTGTTCGTGAGAAACAGTACACAGAGGGAAATAGTCGCATGCGATTTTAATCGGTATAGCTGAATTTGGTATAGTTTGTACTACAATCTATCTGTATATATTACCTTAAAAAATGTATCGTTTAAAAGCTAGTTACTATAGTATAAACCATAAGACACAAACATAAGTGCAACCAAACCCACCCCAAAGTAACATTATGGGTTATTGATATCTAGAAATTTAAATTAATGGGAAGCTTGATTGAAATGGCTAAGAGCAGTTAATGGGCGCAGTAACTGGTGCTTTATTTTTCAAAAAATAAAAAGAACTGTCTATAAACAGGATTTCTAGGCTCCAATTAAGGTTAGCATTAGGTGTCCTGCTTGTCATATAGTCACAGTGTCACACTGACAACCAAACTCAATAGTGCCTTTACATTTTCTACAGAAAGGAAGTGTGAGGCTGTGGGCATTTCTATTATCGGTCTACTGGGTCTCTTTTGTGACCTATTTCATACTATGGAAATCCTACAAACATGTTTCAAATTTGAGAGCGGCTGCAAGATCAACACCAGATGTTAAACCAGAGGAGTTTGCCGTGTTGGTGAGAGATGTTCCTATATCGCCTTCTGATGAAACTATAAAGGACTCCGTGGACTCGTATTTTCGAGCACTTCATCCTGACACATTCTACAGATCTATGGTTGTGACGGACCACACGAAGGTACTGCCACTCTGGGGTGTTTTTAGGGGAATTGCTGCCACCATTTCTATTTTTTTCATATACTTGGGAGACATTTCTAAAAACACAGAAAAAATATCCCTGCTATCTGATCACATTGCACTTTTCAGGCTGATAAAATTTTCCAAGAGATTGAAGGTCACAAACAGAAAATTGCTCGTGCTGAAGTTGTCTATGCAGAGTCAAAAACTGCAAACAAACCTGAGGGCACCAAGCCTACTCATAGGACTGGATTCCTTGGTCTTATTGGTAAAAAGGTTGACACAATTGAGTATTGTAATGAGAAGATCAAGGAATTGCTGCCCAAATTGGAGGCCGAACAGAAGACTACCCTTCATGAGAAACAGCAACCAGCTGCCATTGTCTTCTTCAACAGAAGATCTGCTGCAGCTTCGGCATCTCAGACTCTCCATGCTCAAATGTTTGATAGATGGACAGTTACAGAAGCTCCTGAACCACGTGAGATAATATGGCCCAATCTTCCGAGGAAAATATACGACAGACAAATCAGACAGACTGTGGTCTATTTCATTGTCTTTCTCACAGTGGTTTTCTATATGATTCCTATTACTGCTGTCTCTGCTCTTACAACGCTGGAAAATCTGAGGGAGAAGCTGCCCTTTCTGAAGGTGGTGGTGGACCAAAAAGAAATTAAGACTGTCTTACAGGCTTACCTGCCGCAGCTTGCACTTATTGTTTTCCTCGCCTTGCTGCCTACTCTTCTTATGTTTCTCTCAAAGTCGGAGGGGATCCCTTCACAGAGCCATGTAGTCAGGGCGGCAGCAGGAAAATATTTCTACTTCATTATCTTCAATGTCTTCCTTGGCTATACAATTGGCTCCACATTGTTCAAAGCCTTGACAACCATTTTAAACAACCCTCCTGGGATTGTGAATATGCTTTCCACCAGCCTGCCTGGAAGTGCAACTTTCTTCCTCACATTCGTTGCACTGAAGTAATGCCTTTTGTGTCTCATTTATGCACTTATCCGTTGTCAGCATTTTCCACTCTACACCAGTCTATATTTGACTAACTGTTCGATTGTTGTTCTTGACAGATTCTTTGTTGGTTATGGGCTCGAGCTCTCTCGCTTGGTCCCTCTCATCATTTTCCACCTGAAAAGGAAGTACCTATGCAAGACTGAGGATGAAGTGAAAGCAGCATGGGCTCCAGGGGACCTGGGGTATCACACCAGGGTTCCAAATGACATGCTCATCATTACAATTGTGCTGTGCTACTCCGTCATGGCACCTTTGATTATTCCATTTGGTGTTGCTTACTTTGCTCTTGGATGGCTTATAGCAAAGAACCAGGTGAGCAAGATGCTATTTACTTTAACACAGGTTCAGCATAGTGGGATTGGAAGAAATATTATGTATTACCCCTTGGTTTATGCTAGTCTTTAGAACCTAGGCATGGCTTTTGGAAATGACAATAAATCCACTGGTAGATGTTTGAAGAGAATAGATGTCAGATGAACATGATGATGAGCTTATCTTACATTCTTATCTTTCAATGCAGGTTTTGAGAGTCTATGTTCCTAGTTACGAGAGCAACGGGCGAATGTGGCCACACATGCACACGAGGATCGTTGCAGCTCTACTGATTTACCAGATCACCATGGTTGGTGTCATCCTCCTGAAACAGTTCTACTACGCGCCCATCCTCGTGCCCCTCGTCCCAATAAGCTTCATCTTTGCCTACATTTGCCATATGCGTTTTTATCCCGCGTTTGCCAAGATCCCTCTTGAGGTGGCTTGCCACGAGCTGAAAGAAACACCCAACATGGATGCCATCTATACCGCATACATACCGCCTTGCCTGAAACCCGACAAGCTTGAAGATTTGGTTGTCTTCGAAGATGCTCAGTCGCACACTACCTCAAGAGCCCCGTCCATTTAAGGTTAAGTGCTAAGCACGTGTTGTCGAGTACACAGCCATTGTAACCATGTGGATGATCTGAATTCTGAACATTGCCATCGAATTTCTGCAGGGTTTCTGATTAAGTTGCATGTGCGCCGACCCTTTCACGTTGGTTAAACCCCTATGAAGTTGCTATTTCCAGGATAGGAAACTGATGTTATGTGTCGTGTACATACACGTGCGATTGCCTGCTGAACATGTGTGAAGGTTTTCTTCTTTTGCTATAGGTAGTTGCTCTGGATATCGGGCTTTGTAAGTTTCTGTCCGTTGTTGTTTGTGTGAGATGACTATAGACCATGTATCTTCCTTGTTGCTGCGCGGCAAATCTCTGAAGGCAGATTGCTTGATGCTCTGTAACCCTGTTAACAAATTTACTCCCATGTTATATTTGTCAAGAGTTCATGCTTGCTCCTGCATGAGAGTAATGGTGCTGTTGTATTCTTGCATGATTGTATTGCCCTTGAGTTGGGACTTGATTGGGAGTAGTTTTGGATCAAATCAGTAATGCTCCTATTGCATCGCATGCGCGGCGCGGTGCCGGCCACCACCGCGCGCATCAGCTTGACGCCGAGCGCCACGAGCCGGCCAAGTCGCTCCACCGCCGCGCATCAGGGCAGTGAAGAACTTGAGGGTGTGCGGGGACTGCCGTATGGCAATTGAACTAATATCAAAGATATATGATCGTGAAATCATTGTTAGGGATCGTAGTAGGTTCCACCATTTCAAAGGTGGATCATGTTCGTGCAAAGATTATTGGTAGTTGATTCGTGTGTAGATTGACAGTGATAAATGCACGGTTTTTTTAGGTATCATCCCCTATAATCAGATAAACTGGTGCTGAATTCTGGTTGATGACAGGTTCTGTGGAAGTTCAGCTGTTGACACATCATATATTGATTCAGCCACTGCCTCCAATTTCTGTTGCACTGGCGGCAAGTGTTGTGGACTTCAGGCAAGTGGTAACCTCATCAGTTATAGGTTGCTCTAGTCGCATGCCCGGTCTAACCTACTAGAGGACAAGGTCGAAAACAGAGTTTCCCACATATTTGCTGAGAGCAGGTTTGGAGATGGATATTAGTATTTCAAGAGCTGCACCTCTTACCATACCAAACACGCCCTTTATTCCTGTGAAAATCCCATGAAATCAAAGGAATGGTTCTCTTGAGCGTTACAAGGCTCGTCTTGTAGCGCGTGGTTTCCAGCAGGAGCATGGCCGTGACTATGATGAGACTTTTGCTCCTGTCGCTCACATGACCACCATTTGCACTCTTCTTGCTGTGGCCTCTGTTCGACAGTGGTCTATCTCTCAGTTGGACGTCAAGAATGCCTTTCTCAATTGCGAGTTGCGTGAGGAGGTCTACATGCAGCCACCCCCTGGGTATTCTGTTCCTGAGGGTATGGTTTGTCGTCTTCGCCGATCTCTCTATGGCCTCAAGCAAGCTCCTCGTGCCTGGTTTGATCGTTTCTCCTCTGTTGTCACTGCAGCTAGTTTTTCGGCGAGTGCTCATGATCATGCTCTTTTTATCCACACTTCATCTCGTGGTCGGACACTTCTCCTTTTGTATGTTGATGATATGATCATTACTGGAGATGATCCTCAGTATATCACTTTTGTCAAGGAGCGGCTTCATGAGCAGTTTCTTATGTCTGATCTAGGCCCTCTTCGCTACTTTCCTGGGATTGAAGTTATTTCTACTCCTAAGGGTTTCTATCTGTCCCAAGAAAAGTATATTCAGGATCTTCTTAATCGTGCCTCTCTTACTGATCAGCGGACAGCTGAGACTCCCATGGAGCTTAATGTTCATCTTCGTCCCACGGATGGTGAGCCTCTTGCTGATCCTACTCGCTATCGTCATCTTGTTGGGAGCCTTGTTTATCTTGGTGTCACTCGCCCTGACATTTCGTACCCTGTGCATATCTTGAGTCAGTTTGTTTCCGCTCCCACTCAGCTCCACTATAGTCATCTTCTTCGTATTCTACGATATCTTCGTGGAACTATCTCTCGTCGTCTCTTTTTCCCTCGCTCCAGTTCTTTACAGCTTCAGGCATATTCTGATGCCACCTGGGCTAGTGATCCCTCTGACCGCCGGTCTCTCTCTGTTTATTGTGTTTTTCTTGGTGGTTCTCTCATTGCTTAGAAGACTAAGAAGTAGACATCAGTTTCTCGTTCGAGTGCTGAGGCTGAGTTGCGAGCTATGGCTTTGTTGACTGCAAAGGTTACTTGGCTACGGTGGTTACTTGAGGATTTTGGTGTTTCTGTTTCTGCCCCGACTACTCTTTTGTCTAACAGTACAGGTGCTATTAGCATTGCTAAAGATCCGGTGAAGCATGAGCTTACAAAGCATATTGGTGTAGATGCTTCCTACATGCGGACACAGGTGCAGGATCAGGTTGTTGCTCTTAAGTATGTGCCTTCCGAGTTTCAGTTGGCAGATTTTTTTTCACTAAGGCACAAACCAGGGCCCAGCACAGTTTTCATCTCTCCAAACTTCATGTTGTTGATCCACCATAAGTTTGAGGGGGGTGTTAGATGTGTATTACATAGCTGTGTATTTACCTCATTGTATAAGGGGTTTCCTGCATATATGCCACCTGTACATGTATATATATATTGGCCCTTTGGCCACATGATGAATACATGCGCTATTCATAACATTATGGTCGTGGGTAGTGCGCGTGTGAATAGTTTTTGTGTACTGTAATATTGAGATTAGGAAGAAATTACCTTCTAAATAAGAATATCTATTTACCTAAGTATTAATTAGTTTCTTAGGACAAAGACGGTTAATTGGTATCTTATCTATTAGCTAGAAAGAATTGGCTAATTGGTATCTTATCTATTAGCTAGAAATTGATCTTATTCATATTTGTTAGGAGAGCTCCCTATATAAGTTCTATTGTAATCGTTAGATGTAAGCAATGAATAATTAAACAACTCTCTAGTCACCCCCAGTTATAAAGTTAGATCTCAAAGTTTTTCTAACATATCTGTTAGAAATAATCTTGACTTAGAGTCCAAGACGCAGTAGAGTTCGTCTCCGTGTGTTATTCGAGTTGAGGTCGATACCTACTTGAAGTCCGAATACGTATGTTAGTAGAAGAGTATTAGCCTACATATTGAGAAAACTTGTAAGCAATTTAATTAGAGGGAGCAAGTAAGAGAATAGAGAAATTCAGAAATTCTCCTGTGTTCTCTCAGTTTATTTGTGATGTATGTGTTTTCTCCTGGAAAAAAATTAATAAGTTGTATCAGAGTCTAGATGAGAACCGAATCGTCGGAAAAAATTGTGTCGATGATTTCCGTTTTGGCACCAACAAGGAGCAGCATGCATCAAGGCTTTTCTCTCGGCAGCCAAGGCAATAAAGAAGTTCATGTTTTCTTGTCACAAGACAGCAACTTTTCTTCCATGCAGAAGAGCGAGAATGTTTCTAGCATCCAGGACAAGCAATGCATGCGTCCGTGTTAGACTGGGACCCGAGACAAGATAGAGTGCAGCACAGTTTGTATTCTTCAGTCAAAGGTAGCAGGTCATGCGACACGCAACCCGGAGTTGGATGAGTGTCCGAATTCGAGCCGAAGCATTTTTAGTTACGTCTCTGAAGCCAAATCGTGTCCGTCTTCGAGATCAGCAGTAGTAGGAGCAAGTCCAACAGAAAAGACAAGGAGCAAGCGGCAATCACATCAATAGCAACGAAAATTGCTGAGTTAGACATGATCAAAGTTGTGAAGCAGATATTTTTTCTCTCCATTCCCTCAGTATAAGAACCGCTTCAAAGCAGCCCACGATCTTGATCCGTGCTCAAGATCATGTCGCGTTCTCTGGGAAGTAGTGTCACCGGTGACAAAGCATCATCCAGTATGATGGCGAAGGAGAGTTCCGCTGTTTCGCTGCATTATCTGATGCTCACGACGTGCAATCATGCAGTCTAAGCAATCAAGATGAAGGTGTACATGAGAGCTTAAGGAGTGTGAGACGCGATCGAGAATGGCAACATCGATGTGCGCAAGGATCAGATGTCATTGGTGGCCATCTATCAAGGTATCCCAAAGGAGACGCTCTTCCTACTGGCCAAAAAGGAGACGACCAAAGCCGCAGGGGAGGCATTGAAGACAATGCATCTTAGCGTCGATCGTGTGAAGGAAGCAAAAGTACAAACTCTCAAGACTGAGTTCAAGGTGCTGCGTATGAAGAAAACGGAGTCGTTCGATGACTTCGTTGTCTGGTTGACGATCATCGTAAACAAGATTCAAACCCTTGGCGAGAAGGTGGAAGAGTTGTACGTAGTGAAGAAATTCTTTTGTGCTGTTCCCTCACAGTTTCTTCCAATTGCTTCGATCATAGAGCAATTTGGAGACCTAAAGACAATGAACATGGAGAAGGTCATTGGTCGTTTTAAGGTGTATGAGGAACGCATTCGTGATAATTGTAACAACGTCAACAGACAGGTCTTGTTGACCTGCGCTGAGTGGGAGATCCGATCATCAAAGCGTGAAGACAAGAACACTTCCAACGGTGGTAGCCAAAGCCGTCAGAATCGGAAGTTTGATAAGGCAAAAGTGAGGTGTTATAATTGTAATGATTATGGGCACTTTGCTTCAGAATGCCACAAGCCGAGGATGAAAAAAGCGTTTCTTGCTAAAGCGCTCAGCGATGATGAATCAACACTGCTCTAATGATGAGTTGAGTCAGGGACGTTGAGAAGATGTGTCGTTGTCCAAACTCAAGTAAGGTGAAAAGAAATCAGAACGTTAAAGAGATGTGTCACCGTTCTGTGTCAAGTATGAGTTTAGTAAGTTGTAGTTGAGACCGACTGCCTCAATGTTTTAGAGTCTTTGCATCTGGATGACCCGTACCGGTTGAGTTGAGATCTTACATGTAGCTTGCATGTAGAACGCTTCATATGGAGGCATGACTAGTAGTTCATAATGTATTGAGACTAAAACTAGAATATGTCAAGTCAAGATTAGGGGGAGATTGTTAGAAATAACCTTAACTTAGAGTCCAAGACGTAGTAAAGTTCACCTCCGTGTGTTACTCGAGTAGAAGTCGATACCTACTTGAAGTCCGAATACGTATGTTAGTAGAAGAGTATTAGCATATATATTGAGAAGACTTGTAACCAGTTTAATTAGGGGGAGCAAGAGAATAGAGAAATTCAAAAATTCTCCTATGTTCTCTCAATTTATTTGCTATGTGTGCGTTTTCTCGTGGAACAAAATTAACAATATCAAAGAATAGTCCTAACGGTGGCTAGATAAGAACCAACACCCTACTCTTAGTCCTCGGATTTGTAACTAACCAACACCTACCACATCATATTGGAATCCTGACATTACGTGTGTTTCCTACGAAAGTCCTACAATTCAAATAGGGCCAAATGTTTTGCACTTGTTGGGCACCTATATGCTATAGATTTGAATTCTTAAAAGATGCTCTGCAGGAAATGATCACGTCATGTTTCCATCTATTAATTTCCAACAACATCAATGCAAGATCCTTACAACCTTCTAAAGCTTGTAGAAAAAGCAAAGTAGAGATACAACTTTCTTCATCACCAAAGGTTAGCTTAATACATGAGACCACATGATGCCATCCCATATTATGTGATGAATGTTTGATTTTGTTTGTACTTCGTTGTCGAAGTTTATATTTGATTTTGTGCTATTTCCATTCTCTGATTTGGCCGTCAGGTGGCCACCATGGGCAACAGTTTGACCGGCGGTCTGGTCTGACCCATTTCTAGCTGAAGATACGTTTATTCTAGAAAGGTCTTCATTTTGTTGCATAAAGGTTATGAGAGTGGTGTGACCGGTCGTTTAATGGCGGTCCGATCGGAGCGGTGTCGAGCGATTAACTGGCATGGTTGTCGTGGTTAGACCGGCATCCCTGTTACTAGGGTTTGATTAGGGTTGACTGGGACGGTCTAACCGACTGCTGGTTGACGGTCAAACTGGCCTGTGCTGAGTTGAGTAAACTAAGTTTTGTCTTTGTTGTGTCGTTGCTCTAGGAGTTTTTTTAGAGTCCTTATAAGGTGTTAATCATGGCAGGAGTTCATGAAAAGTGGAGTGCCATGTGGTGTTTGCTAACGAGAGTCACGTGTATGTCACATGTACTTGGGATGATTGCTTATTCTTTGATGTGTATAGTACTTGGTGATTGTTGATAGTCAACAACAAGGCCGAGGTTATGAAGGGTCGCGTAAGTCCAAGTGAGACTATAGCTCAAGCTAAAAAGTATGGGAGAAAAATAAGGATTATGATGACTAATGAGGCAAGTGCATGCATATGATGTGCTATGGGACTTGGACTGCTTCAAGTGGAGATGATTCGGGAGGAGGCTAGAGGCATATAGGCTTGGTAGCAAGTCATTAGGTATCACGAACTTCGTATTGAAGTTTGCTTCGAGGACAAGCATCGTGAAGGCCAGTGGGTAATAATTAAATAAATCGTTCAATACCAGGTGAAAAGACGATTTACAAAACCTTGGCGATGGCCTAAGGTGAATTAGGCCACGTCATGAAGGATGGAGTGTCTTATCAGGTTATTGGAGCCATGTGAAAATCACACTTTGAAAAGTGTATAAATGTGTATAAAGCTCGTTTGTATGTAGGTTACTAGGTTCTCTAATTGTAAGTTGTTATATCCACTAAGTGTGTGCTGGTTATTAGGGTTAGGTGTGGGGTGATAAGCCTTCATTGTATCAGCCCTTATGTGTATTGAGAAAAAATATCTCTTGTGCTAGATGAGAGGGAGTTAAGGTTATATTTTCTTGTGTTCGGAGTTTTGTGTGTGTGTGTGCGCGCGCGCTCTTGTGATAACTCTATCCTCCAAGGTATGGAATTGATATAATCCTTCATCCCTTCATGGTAATGGAAGATCAAACTTGCTCACCTTATTCCCCTTGTGTTCTTATTTAATTTTGTTGGTTTCTCTTAGTTATTCTCTCCTTTATGTTGTGATCTAACTTTCTATGATATGTGAGAACTCATCTAAAGTCATCTAAATCAAGGGCTCACAAGAAAGTACAGATCGAAGTCTCTCTTTTGCCCATGTTTGATACAATCTTCCTCGTTTTTAATAAAAGTCAGAATTTTTGCTATGATCTTCATAGTCAATGATTAGAATATGTTTCTGACATCCTAGAGAGTATTAGTACCAAGTTTTATCTTGTTTGGATCAGTGGTTTAAGAGTTAGCCTTTTTTGTTATGGGCAGTTTTGTTTGCTTGCCTTTATTCGTGGAGCGATCAGACCGCACCAACCTTCTGGTTAGACCGCCCGAGCGGTCCGATCGCCCTCTGGCCGACAGTCAGACCGATGAGACCGAATGTTTCAAGTGACTTGTGATCTTTAGCTCTTGGATTTAGTAAAATTTGTGGGCTTGTGTTTTCTGTTATATTGTGTTGCTAATACCAGAGAAAGATTTTAAGAAGTCATTCACCTGCTCTGGCTCTCCATACCTGATCCTACATAATATTATATATTCTCATTAGATGTTAACATTGTTAATGGATGCCGCTTTGTTCCATATGTTTCAACTCATTGTGATTACAACTGATGTTTCTACAATATTTTCCTTTTCTTTTTCTTTTTGAAAGCTGATTTTTTTATGGAAGATGTTTCCATCACCACCCAATGCCAAATTGTCAATGCTGTTCTGTTAAGCCACTTTATCGCATTAAATTTCCCCAACCTTGTCGTTTTTGCAGTCTATCTAGTATGTCAATTTCCATTTTGTTAAGCTATTTACCGCAGCGAATTTTTCCAAGCTCTACTTTTTTTCCCCTCTTCTCCATTCTATTTCAGTATGCCAGTTACGTTCCATTGGTCATTAAGTGTAGGTCAGGCAAAAACCCTGTAGCTTTTTCTGTGTCATCTGGTTCACGGAACCCCCTTCATTAGGCTCCAGTCTTTGAAAGTGCATCAAGGTGCTTCCCTTAATCAACAAGGAAAGCTTTTCTTCATTAAGCTCCGACATATTCTACTTGTACCATGAAACAACAAAGAGAACATGCACTTGGCCCCTTCCAATCTCATGGAATCTATTGCCTAGTTTCCTTTTACCCCTTTAGAAATCATGCCCATGCATGCATATCTCTAAGGCAAAAGAATCCCATGGTTTCCTGGCCTTCAAGTCATTCTCCTCACTATTCTATTATATTCATAAAGGTCTCTGCATTGGTTGTACAAACAAAGTGCTAAGTGCAGGTGCTGGTATAGTCGTTTTATATAACTTGTTTTTGCTTCAGGCATGTTGCAATAACTGCAATGTGACTTGACAGTCTTTTTTTAGTTTTGGTTTTAGCTTGGGGCTTTTAAAAGTTATTTAAAATATATCGATTTTTTAATATCAATGTTTTGTGTTTTTTCCTTATTTCTTTACATTGTGTATGAAGATATAATGGTGTTTTTCTTTTTTTATTTTTAATTCAATGACATAGAAAAAAACTAACAGTTATAGTGCAATTTCAACTATTACGGTATAATTTTAACTAAAAACCAGAAACCGGCTAAGTTCAGTCGTTTGTTAATTCAGTGACATCAAATGTCAGTAGGCACCGCAGGGAATGCAATTCTGTAAATGGAGATTACTTGTGTTAAATAGAGCCAATTTAGTTAATTGGTGACCATATGTAGGGGCCTGACTCCTGAGGAAGCAAGCGAGTGGGCCTCTGGTAGCTAGAAGAAGCATCTCTCTCTGTACATGGGATCTTTGTGCCACTTTCCGAGCCACCTCCCCGCCATGGCCATAAATATGCGCCACGGTGAGCCCCTGGGGACTTTTTGGTTCATGACTTGCTTAGTAATTCGAGTGAAATGCAGGCCCTTTCCCATGAACAGTGGCTGTTTTCCTGCTGATACAGCTGCTCTTCACTCACTCTAATTATATTCCCTAGACACTCACACACGCCAGGATTGAGTGAGACACACACACACACAAAGAGAGCTGATTGAAAAGGTGTTTTTGGTTCTGTTTCAGCCATGAAGAGAACGGAGCTGATCATGAACGGCCTTTTGATCCTTGGATGGTTCATAGGTGAGTTACTCTTATTGATCTTGTTGTTAGCTCGCGTCTTTTGAACCATATCTCTCATGTGCTCAGGGTTTGATCTGTCAGTAACCTACTATTTGGCAATGCAAACTTTATATGTATGTATGTATGATCTCAGAACTAGCATATTATATGGTTAGTGAGTGGTATCCATCGGTAGCCTGCTCCTTCATGGTGTGGTCAGGTTACATGTGTTAATTGTAAACGTCTAGTATTTGACCACAGAGTTTGTCTGTCATTTGATCTTAGTCTGCCCTTTCCTGTGTGATCACTCATCGGTCTCCGCAGCCGGCGCAGCACAGCAGGAGAAGGTGGAGTCCGCCACGCCGATCCCCACGCTATCTCCCCCTGAAGGCAACACGACGTTCATCGACGGCGTAACATGGTGCGTGGCCCGGCCGGGAGTCTCCCAGGAGGACCTGCAGAACGCGCTGGACTGGGCGTGCGGCCAGGGCGGCGCCGACTGCTCGCCGCTGCAGCCGGGCGGGCGGTGCTACCAGCCCGACACGCTCCTGTCGCACGCCTCGTACGCCTTCAACATCTTCTACCAGCAGAACGGCAACTCGGACATCGCCTGCAACTTCGGCGGCGCCGGAACCATCATCAAGAGGAATCCAAGTAAGAAAACCCTTCCTGCTCCGTCGATCAGTGTACGCTAGAGCAGTTGTTGAGTCAATGCATTGTTCAGTGGTTTTAATATGTCCTTGGTGTTCTTGATAGGTTTCGGGTCATGCAAATTCCTGGCATCTGAGTAAGTGCATCCCGTTTGCAAACGTTTTCCTCCTCTCGATCATAGCCCTGTTTTTTTTTCTTGTCTTTTTTGTGGCTTTTGGAAGCTAAAATAAACGAGAAGGTTTCTTTAAACGACTTTCTGAATCTAAAATAGTACGTATTATCGGCCACCGTCTCAAAAAATACATAGAAAACTATCGGTTGTAGCTACGAAGGATAAATTTTGTTTGCGCCGGTGACTTGTGCAGGACTTCTGCTGCTTCAGCGCTGACGTTGGGAAGGGTGTGGATGATCAGTGCTGCGTACCTGATGGCGCTTCAGCTGAGAGCTTTCCAAGCTGTGAACTGAGTGCCAGCGCCGTGCCTGGATCACATATTCCTTGTCTCGGTGGATGGCTTGATGCTACCAAAGTATGTAACGCAAGATCGACAATGCTGTGGTGGTTTCTTTTTGTACTTCTTCTGTAAGGAGCAAGGAACAGGGCTACTTTTTCGTGTAATTGTTTTTGTGAAGATTGTGCATTAGGAATGGTGCTTATTTAGAAATAATAACAATTAGCGAGAGTTTCGTCGATGGTTAGAGCATGTGTCGGTCGTGATCTTGTGAATGAAGAGCTAGTCGTACGCTGAGTAGCCAGAGGTGCTCATGCGAGAGCAGGTTTCTCACTTTCACAGCTGTTCAAGCGTGTATGTACGGATGTACCGAAACTCCAACATGAGCAACAGAAGAAACGGCCCAACCCAACATAAGGGTCCACACCGCCCAAACTATAATTGCAGCCCACAAAAGATCCACGGCCACGAAGCTCCGCTCCCACCAGGTCAAGGGAATCCGATCTGATTAGTAGCCCCACTTAAAACGACTAAGGGCCTGTTTGGGAGAGCTCCATCATTGAAAACGTGGATCTGGAGTAGCAGCTCCACTATGGAGCAGCTCCACCGTGGATCTAGGATCCCACCATGGAGTGTTTGGCTTATACAGCAGCTCCAGATCCACGAAATTGAGGTTTTGGTGGGAATAACCACTTTTTTGTGGGATGGGGTGTGTAACCAGTGGCATTGGTGGGTAATTACCACCCAACTCCACGGTGGAGCACCCCTTGAGGAGCTCCATGAAATCCATGGATCTGGCCCTCAGATCCAGGATTTTGGTGGATCCAGATTTCGCGGAGCTGGAGCGTTTGGGTAAAATTTCGTGGAGTGAAGCTGTTTTTCATGGATCTGGAGTTGGTGGAGCTCTCCCAAACAGGCCCTAAGGCCCTGTTTATTTCAGATTCTAGACAAGCTAGCTACTTCTAGTAGCCAAAAGCTCTCCTAAACAGTCCAGCTTTTAGGCCAACTACTGAGAATCTGAAAATCTGGGAAGGCACAATTGTACTGGGACCGAGTAGCTGCAATAGTCCAGCTTCTCACAGATTCTGTGGGTTAATACCACTAAAATGCCACTAAAAGTTAAAACTCCCCCTCTCCCCTGGCCCCCCGCCCCCTCCCCAGATCCCCCCGCGCCCCCCTCCTACCTCTCCTCCCCCACGCCTCTCTCCTCCCCCCCTCCCCGCCGCCGCCCACCCCGGCCCCCTCACCCCCGGCGCCTCTCTCCTCCCCCCTCCCCGCCGCCGCCCACCCCGACCCCCTCACCCCCGACGCCAGATCTCCCACCGCCGCCCCCCTCCTACCCCTCCTCCCCCACGCTCCCATCCCCGCGCCCCGCCCACCTCGCCTCCGCACTCGGCGTGCTCCTCGTCGCCACGCTGCTCTCCTCCAATCCCTTCGTCGGCGCGCTAGCGTCCCTCGCCGCTTTCCCCGCCTCGCACTTCGCGCGCACGTTCTGGCTCGGCACCGACCAGCCTCGCATCGGGCTCGCGAGGAGGGCCGGCGAGACTGGTGACCGGGCGACGAGCACCTCGACGAGAGGCTGACCGACGGCAACAACGATGGAATCCCTGCCTCCGCTCCTGCATCTCACTTCCATCTGCACCAAGAAGCTCCCGCCCACCTGGAAGTAGTAAGTCACTCGACGAGATGATTTGTTCTGGAATCTATAGTAGGCGTATGAATTCCGATGTCATGCTAATTGTTTTCTACTCAAATACTTAATTATGTTGTAGATGCAGTGCTGCTGGAATTTTTGTAGTGCTAATCCAATTAAGCTAGGTAGACCTATATGAGTTTAGTTGGACATTTTGGATGTTGTCGTGGACACTGGAATACATAAACGTTTGAGAAAAAAATCAATTTAACTTGCAAAGCTTGATTTTATAAGTTGGTAGTGTCGTTTTGGCTTCCTGGTGTTCTTAATTAATTTTGGGTTCCTAGTGTTGCAAACTAACATAAAGATTTTATGGTCACAAAATGATCTATGCCTCTTGTTGGATAGTCTGGACAGATGAAATTTAATAAGATAGGAACACACTTTAAAATGCATGCTTGAATTGTTAAGTTTCACTTGTTAATGGTATTTTTCATTAACTTGGGCATGGTCATCTTTTGCACTTTCTTAGATTTTTTAGCTTAACACATTTTAATTTCTGGTCTACATGTTTTCTCATGCTTAATGCATGCAGAATTGTGAAAAATGGACCTGTGTAACCTTGATACTTGGATGCCTTAATCTTTGTCGATTCTTGAAGGCAGTTTAATATGACCTATCAAATTATCCCAGTATTTATTTTATAGATTGCAAGGTGATTGCCATCACACTGAATATTATGTGTGTGTTCTCATAACTCTGAATGTTTGGACGTTGTCATCTGACAATATCGTTGCTTTTCTGCAGTGAGTCTACGACGGCCAGCACTCTGGTGGCCTAAGAGAGCTCTTGATCTGGTGTGCTCTCAGCTGCTTCAAGATGGGCCTGTTCTAGAGAGCAAATTAAGTAATGCTTTATGAGTTTGTTTTCCATCATCGGTTGGCAATGTTGTATCCGCGTTGTTTGATTGGCTAGTGTGACCCAATTTCCAGTTTCAACCGAATGTTAGCTCTGTTTATTTCCATTTTCTTTTTTGTTACTTGAACATAATGTGACTACTCATGAGTAGCAGCATCAACTGGTATTATAGCACAAGTAGTATCTCCTCATGGCCCTAAGAACACCAGCATTCTGTGTAGCCTGTTGGTTGACATCCCAGTCATCTATATAATCGCTCAGAATTCTTTGCGTGAGGTAAATTCTATCCATTGGTTGGTCTATGGTCCCGTTTTAACTGGATTCCAGCTTAAGTTTTTAGCCGTGGCTTATCCGCATCATTTACTGCTAATACAGATGGATTCGGCACCTGAATGATCCCTCTGAAACCTGTCAAACATCGCTTCCGAGTTCCACTGTACTAATTCCGTCTCTCCCCATTTCTTTGCTTTACTAATTTGAAAAGTTTATTTTTTTCATGGGTTTTCCTTCAAATGCACACTTAATTAAGTGATTTTGGGAACGCTGCAGCAGACCATAACAAATGATTTCTTCCGCTTAATGTTGGATGCTTTTTTAGACGAAAATTTGATCTTGTTATGATATATGTAGCGCTACACAATTACCTGATTTTTTTTGTCTCAACGATGATATATCGATGTCATTGTGTTTTATCAATACAAATTTACAGCATGGATATCTCTTCTATCAATACATAATCAGAACAACAACTCACCTAAAGGCATTTCAGTCAATACATCTATCAGGATACCAGCTGCACAGCTAGAATCCAGGATGCCAAACAGGCTAGCTACTCAGACCAGCTGCTACTCAGACTAGCCAGCTACTCAAAATCTCCAGCTAGCTACTCAGACCAACTAGCTACTCAGAATCTCCAGCTCCCCCAAACATGCCCTTAGACTTTTAGTTTCTGGTTTATTTTTTACTATTTAATAATTTCATCTTTTTTTAGTTTTTAGCTTTTTTTATTTCTGTATTCGTTTGTACTGTCCGTGATAGACTAACCTGTTTTTTTTTTTCTATTTTTAATTTTTTTTTAAATTTAATTATGTTAAATAAACCACCATTAGCTACAATGCAATTTCAGTCAGCTACAGTGCTTTTCAGCCATAAGCCACTCAAAAAAAGCTATTTTAAGCACCCCAAAGCCCCTGGCGTAGCGGCGCTCCTGGTTTCTCTTGCGGTTGTGCCCTCACCCATTCCTTTTCACCCCTTCCGCTCCAGGTTTTCTCACGATATCATCCTTAGAGATGTACCTGCAGCCAATATTTGAGAGTTTTTGTTTGCAATTTGATCCATGAGCAACTTTCTCTTACAATTATGCCCTCAGAGATTACTGCATTAATAAATTTCACATCTGCAAATAAACACATCTAACATATAATTAGCGAGACTAAACATACAACCACTAGCCACAAGGCATGGGTACCGGTGTACCACATCATTGGACTATCCATCAGTTGTGTCTTCGGTTTTGTTCTTTTAAATTATGGTTGATGGTTTTTATTTATGTTTTTTGAGACCACAGCGAACGATGAAAATATGGATGTGGATAGCACGTATAATTTTGGGTTTAAGAAGCCATTTTAAGATGTCGTTTCATTTCTAACTAAACATACAACCGCTAGCCACAAGGCACGTTACCAGTGTACCACATCATTGGACTATCCACCAGTTGTGTTTTAGATTCTGTTCTTTTGGGTTACGGTTGATGAATTTTATCTATAATTTTCAAGACGAAAGCGGACGGTAAAAATATAGACGTGGATGGCGTATATAATTTTAAGTTCGAGAAACCATTTTATAAAGTCATTTTATTTATTTTAACTTTCGAAAAAAATAAAAATCTAAAAGGACAGAATTTGCCTCTGGGCTGTTCTACCTCCGCAATCAGCGCCACGTCCCCAGCTTTGCTTAACTTTGTTCTACCAAATGCCGCATCTTGTCCATATGCTTGCAACGTCTCAATTGGGCCCATAATGTATACGGCATATTTCACCACTAAATTCAACTTTCATCTCAATTGTTACTCTGTCGTTTCGACCAATTACGTGTAATTAAGCACTTTTCTTTCTCTCTCTCTCTCTCTTTTCATCTTTTTGTCAGGCACAAAATTCGCTTCGTGATTACGTGTGTATGTGATTCTCAGACACACGAGTTACAATCACATATTCACATGGCACTTATGTTCAGATTTTTTTCTGGTTGGATCATACGTGTTGCTTAGACGCTTCCCGAACGACAACCAGACGTGTCATTTGTGTGCCTTGTTCAGATCTTTCCATATTCCGTCAATCGTGGCCGTTGATTCTGGGATCCGGAGGTTCTGGTAGCACGAGGAGGCGTCCACGTGTTCCTCCTCCCAGAGAGCTCGATGTGGCCTTCTCTCCCTCTGCGTGTTCATAAATAAATGGGTGGCCTCTTCTGCAGAAGCACCAACCAAATCTACGTGAGAATAAGCAAAGCTTCGGTTTGTTTCTTCGGTTTCAGAGACGAAAGTTTCCATCGGTTTATTCCTTCGTGAGCACAAAAGAAAGCTTCGGTTTATTTTCTTAAGTTTGATCGTGATCTGCTTTGCTGCTGAGGTTTATTTTGCTTTTGTTCGATCACGATGAGTTGGGAGCATGCTAATGTTTATCACGAACATTATACGACGCATTTATCTGCTGATTGACAGCATCCGGATCTGAGTATCCGACCCCGTTACGGCTTTCTTCTCTCTCTCCTTGTTAATTAGTGAGCTTATATTCTTGCCATCTGAGAAAAATATTTTGGTGTTCTTGTTTTGTTCCAATTCAAGTGGAACCGCTCCGTTCTGTGCGGATTGGCTGTTTCTTCTTCTTTTTTTTTTTTTGAGAGGGAGGAGGATGAAGATAGTATACTGACGCCCAGTCATACTGGTCCGTGTTGCGGATCGCTGATGACTGTCATTCCAATTCTGACTCCTCGCTGTAATATCTCTACTACTCTGTCCCAAGTTTCAAAAATCGGAACCGGAAGAAATTCTGGTCGGCGGCTGGTAACTTACGAAAAAACCGGTCACAATTTATAAATCAAATTTTAAATTTTGAGATATTTTGAAACCGGTCGCTTTAATGCTGGTCTTGGTTGTATTTGTATACTCCCTTTGTCTAGGTGGCTTCTCTTTCTTCTGTTTTCCCAAGTTTGCAAAATTTTACCACGCAAGAAACAGCAAGGACAGTAATACACTACTGCAAGCGCCGAGTGAATCGAATCCTACCTTTTGCAAGTTCTCAAATACTCACTGTAACAACGTCCCACGTTTTTAAACTAACCTTAATCGTTAATCGTGTGTTGACAGTCGCACTTAATCATGTAATTAGCATCATTGTTGTAATCACTCCGATTATCAATATGTCACAGCAAATAGATTGAAAGTCGACGAAGTAAATTAGTATAAATTAATACAATTTGCAACATACATCGAAACTCAATATTTACATCCAATTGTCATCCTACAGCGACTACAAAAATTAAATTACAACAGAGCATTTCATATATATTTGTATTTAATCAGGAACTACAGGATTTAAATTGCATAGACCGCATTACCTGCGTTAATTACAATTCACTCGGTTTACAAAAATAAACTATGTATTAATTGTCGGATAAATAAATATTAAAATGCTGAAAAAAACTTAACAAAAGAAAATTAGTAGTCTTCTTGCTATCAGAATCCTAGTTTAGTTATGAAAATAGGCATCTCAAAGAAAATTAATAGCCTTCTTGTTGTTAGAATCCTAGTTTAGTTATCGAAATAGGCATTTCATTCATTAAGATACCAGATCATATTTAGGGCTAAACAGCACCTTACGACTATAGAATTTCTTCATCCGGCACTAAAAATCAATCTAAATCTATTTCAAAATTCTATTTCGCAGCCAACCAGCTAAAATATTCAAATCCAACTCCTGTGCACAGTGAAGCCACTAGCTCCACAAGAAAGCACAGGAGAGCACAGAATGTTAATCCTAGGTTCTTTAGGATCTCTAGGGTAGATCTAGCGGGGCTATCCCTTTCTCTAGGGGTTCGCGTTCTTGAGGGACACCGAGAGGGAGTGGGGTACCAACCTTCCGACGGCGTGGAGGAGGACGAGGCCATCTCGGGTTCGGCGGTGAAGATCTGCGCACGGGCAGCGACGGTCGGGGAAGAGGTGCTGGGCTCCTCTGCGGCGTGTCCCGGGCGGCGGCGTGTCCCTGGCGGCGGTGAACGGCGGCGGTGGTGCTTCCCGTCGGCTCAGCGCCCCCTCAACAGATCGGTCTTAGGGTTTGTCGGTGGGGTGACGGCGGCGCGGTCAACCTCGTGATGCGTGCCACCCGGCCCCCACCTCTGTATTTATAGCGCTGGCGACAGGGGCCCACCAGCCAAACGGGCTGGGCGCCCCCGATCAGGGCGCGGTCAAGGGATGGGCTTTGGCCGTTGGGCCAAAGCCCTGAGATCATTCTAACATTCTCCCCCTTGATCTCAATCTATACTTTATCTTTAATTACTTTTGACTTTACATATTCCATCACAGATTAGTGCATAGAACATGTCTCATCGTCACGGTCAATCGCCGATAGATTCAACAGTTACAATACACCTCTCTGTTCTGAAATAATTACTTTAATCTTTGGGCCATCTTTTAGTCCAGGAATCATAGGCTTTCCCTTAAACCCATGCCGGCTACATGTTCTCTGAACACGTTGGGTGGTAAGCCTTTGGTAAGCGGATCCGCTAACATCTTTGCGGTACTTATGTGCTCAAGACTTATAATTTGATCCCGAACTTTATCTTTCACAACATAGTACTTTATGTCAATGTGTTTGGCAGCACCACTTGACTTATTGTTGTGGGCATACGTTACTGCGGGTTCGTTATCGCAGTACAACTTAAGTGGTCTATTGATGTCGTCAACCACTTTTAAACCGGGTATGAACTTCTTTAGCCAGTTCACCTGCCCCGTAGCCTCATAACATGCTACAAACTCGGCATACATTGTGGACGATGTAGTGACGGTTTGTTTTGAGCTTTTCCACGATATAGCTCCTTTAGCGAGAGTGAACACATATCCGGATGTAGACTTTCTATCATCTCCCGCAAAATCAGAATATGTATACCCCACTATATGGAGTGAATCTGATCTTCTGTATGTCATCATGAGGCCTTTTGTTCCTTGCAAATAACGCAAGACTTTCTTTATCAATTTCCAATGTTCTATTCCAGGATTGCTCTGGAATCTGCCAAGTAACCCGGTAACAAAAGCTAAGTCAGGGCGTGTGCACACTTGAGCATACTGTAAGCTTCCGACAGCTGAAGCATATGGAACCGCCTTCATTTGATCGATCTCATACTGGTTCCTGGGGCATTGAAAATCCCCATATCTGTCGCCCTTGACTATAGGTGCAGGTGATGGACTACATTTATGCATACCAAATTTCTTTAAGACTTTCTCTATGTATGCCTTTTGTGACAGTCCCAATACCCCTTTGTTTCTATCTCGGTGAATTTCGATCCCTAGAACGAATGAAGCTTCACCAAGATCTTTCATATCGAAGTTTGAGGACAAAAACTTCTTTGTTTCCAGTAGCAGATTAACATCACTACTAGCTAGTAGGATATCATCCACATACAGGATTAGGAAGATGAACTTCCCATCTTTAAACTTTGCATAAACACAGTTGTCCTCAACATTCTCTTTAAACCCAAATTTTCTTATTGTACTGTCAAACTTCAAGTACCACTGTCTTGAAGCTTGCTTTAACCCATAAATCGATTTCTTTAGGCGGCATCCCATTCTTTCATTTCCTTCCACGACAAAACCTTTCGGTTGTGCCATGTAAACATTTTCCTCCAAATCCCCATTAAGAAATGTCGTCTTTACATCCATCTGATGTAACTCTAAATCATAATGTGCTACTAATGCCATTATGATTCTGAAGGAATCTTTGCATGAGACTGGAGAAAATGTCTCACTGTAATCAATCCCTTCTCTTTGCGTAAAGCCTTTTGCCACAAGTCACGCTTTATATCTTTCTACATTCCCTTGGGAGTCATGTTTTGTCTTGTAGACCCATTTACAGCCTACTGTTTTGGCTCCTTTAGGAATAATTTCCAAGTCCCAGACTTTATTAGTCTTCATGGACCTCATCTCCTCTTCCATGGCCTCAAGCCATTTTGAGGAATTTTCGCTTCTCATGGCTTCTTCAAATGAGGTGGGATCATCCTCCATTTGAAATTCCTCTGTATGATAAATCTGATAATCATCAGAAATAGCTGATCTTCTTACTCTTTGAGACCTCCTCGGGACCTCCTCATTTGGTACATCTACTGTTTGAGGCTGCTGTTGCTCCCCCTCATCTGTGGCAATAGGTTCTATATGATCCTGAAGAACATGTTCTTCATTCTCATTCATTGTTGCCACGGGAGGAACAATAACAGGTGCTGGCACCACAGTGTCTTGCACCGTCGGTGCAGCGACAACAGGTAGTGTGAAGAATGGCTCTTGAATCATCGGAGTGGGCACATACACCCGCTTCTCTTCAAGGTCAATCTCTCGAGCTACCATGCTCCCCCTCATCATTTCATCCTCTAAGAAGATAGCGTGTCTCGTTTCTACAAACTTTGTATATCTGCTTGGACAGTAGAAACGATAACCTTTTGACTTTTCAGGGTAGCCAATGAAATGGTAACTTACTGTTTTGGGATCAAGTTTCCCAAGGTTTGGGTTAAATACTTTAGCCTCAGCAGGACTCCCCCACACACGTAAGTGGTTTAGTGAGGGAGCTCTTCCTGTCCACAACTCGTACGGTGTTTTGGGCACCGACTTACTAGGCACTCTGTTGAGAATATGAATGGCGGTTTTCAACGCCTCCATCCATAAACTCAATGGGAGTGTGGAGTAGCTCATCATACTTCGCACCATATCCATCAGGGTACGGTTGCGTCTTTCAGCTACTCCATTTTGCTGAGGTTCGCCCGGCATAGAATACTGGGCCACTATTCCATTTTCCTGTAAAAACCTCGCAAAAGGTCCAGGAACTTGTCCATATGGGGTATGTCGACCGTAGTACTCCCCCCCACGATCAGATCGGACTATCTTAATCTTTAAATCGTGTTGGTTTTCAATTTCAGCCTTAAATATCTTGAATTTATCCAAGGCTTCATTTCTTTCTTTGATTGGATAAATATATCCATAACGGGAGTAATCATCTGTGAATGTTATGAACGAGTCATATCCATCCACACTTTTCACAGGAAAAGGACCACAAATATCTGTGTGAATAATTTGTAGAACTCCTGTGCTTCTTTTAGCGTCTTTCTTTTTTTTTCTTTACATATTTTCCTTTAATGCATTCTCTGCATTGTTATAAGTCTGAGAACTCTAATGGAGGAAGAATATCATTCTTTACTAGTCTTTCTATTCTCCCCCTCGAAATATGGCCTAAACGACAGTGCCATAATTTCGACGACTCATCTAGAGTTCTCTTTCGTTTTCTGTTTACATTCGTAGACGAGGATTCAATCACTTTCTCGCACGCAACGTTCTCATTATCGCATACGACATTCACATCATCACACAATGATAACAAATAAAGCTCATTCTGTAATATGGCAATACCAACACATTCTTTATTAAACATTATTTCGCACTTGCCATTTCCAAAATTGCAATCATAACCATTTTTGTCCAAATTTGACACACTAATTAAATTCCTCTGTAAAGAGGGTACAAAAAGGACATCTCTAAGTAAAAGAGTAGAGCCATTAGCTAATTCTAATGAAAGATCGCCAACGGCTTCCACTTCAGCTTCGACTCCATTTGCAACTTTAATGCATCTTTCTTTTCTTTGCGTAGTAATATTTCACATACAGGCATTCATTAATAAAGGTAATAATGTTCTCACCTTTCTTAGTCATTATCATCTTTAAGTAGTCAGGACAATCCTTCTTGTAGTGTCCCGTCTTCTTGCAGTGAAGGCACTGGTCTTTGTCTACAGCAAATTTGTTCTGTTGAGGCTGATGTACAGAGGCTTTGCCCTTGTTCTTTGAGAATGGGTTACTGTTGTAATTCTTTTTCTTGTTTTCCCTCACAAAGTTGATAGAACCACCATGTGAGGTTTTGATTCTTTCCTCCTCTTGCACGCACATGGCTATGCACTTTTCCATGTCCCATTTTTCGGGCTGCATATTATAGTTGACAACAAAAGTGTCAAACTCTTTTGGCAAAGAAGCAAAAACCAAATGAATAAGGAACTCATCCTTGAGAGCCAAATCCATCGGTTTCAGTTTAGATGCCAAGTTACTCATTCTAAGAATGTGCTCTCTTATGCCATTGCCACCGCCAGAATACCTCTCTGTTACCAGCTGCTTAATCAGCTGTGTAGCATAAGTCTTTGAAGAGCCAGTGAACTGACTCTTTATTTTATCAAGGTATTCAGTGACAGTGTCACACTCTGCAATTGAGCCCAAAATAGCAGGCTCAATTGTGTTCTTTATCACAGCCATACATTTCTTGTTGGCTGTGGTCCATTTCTTATGATCAAGATCATAAGACATCTGTAAGGGAGCATGATCCCTCTGTCTTTTCTGCCATGCAGTGTCATCCTCATTCTGTTCCCTCACTGGCGCCAAAGGCTCAGTGGGACGTGCTGTAGTGAGGACCCAGTCCACCTCAGCCAAGATAAAAGCTAAATCTAACTTTTTCTTCCACTCTCCATAATTATCACCTTTGAGAGTGGGGATTTCTCTAATACAACTCATTAAGTTGTATCCTCCTGAAAAAATATTTCAAATACAGTGAGAACGTAACACCAAAATCATATGCCTTATTTTCAACGTTGGTCAAAAAATACGACATACAATTTAAAAACAATTCTATCATACATTAAATCTACATCACCGTTGGGCAGAAATAGAAATAATGCATGAAATCAACATTAAAAATTTATAATATTGATATTAACAACGTTGGTCAGAAATTAACAATATCATAAATTTTTGGGAATTTTCATCTATTTTTTTCCAAAATTAAATTCTCCCGTTGGTTCGAATTTAATGATGAAAAACAATCAATATTAACTTTTGCAGCGGAAACTGAAAATTATTCAAGATAATTCATTATTCAGAAGCATTAAACTGTAAACATCAATCTCTGGAAAATTTACACGTTGGTGCAAAATTTACAGAGATATTGGTGCAAATTTCATTGAAATTCATCAAAAAATGCTTCTGAAAAATAATTAAACATCAATTTCGGGATTTTACTGTGCATAACGGCCATTCGGCCTGTTCAGCCCGGCCACGGCCCACGGCCTGCCGGCCTTTTTCTCCGCGTGCGGCCGAGCGCGGCCCAACTAGCCGCGCCATACGCGCGCGCGCTCGCTGCGGCCTGCTCGGCCGGCTCCGTCGCTCGCGGACGCGCTTGCCCACGCCTCACGCGCGGCCCGCTCGCCTCGACGGCCTGCTCGGCCGGATCTCTCGCGCTCCTCACGCGCCCACGCGCGCGCTGATGCCGCGTCGCCCCGCGCCCGGCCAACAACCTGGGCCTGGGCCGGGAATCCCCTCGCCCGCCTGGGCCGAAACCAGCCCGCGTGCGCTCGTCGCCGCTCAGCCGCCCGATCGGATCCGACGGCTGCGCGGCGATTTCGCCCGATCAAAACGGCGCGCGGCGGACGTCCCCCGAAACCCTAATCATTTCTGCCTCCCCTCTCTCACCCTCGCACCCGAGAGCGACCGCGAAGCGGCGGCGACGGCGACCACGTCCACGCCGCCGGAGAAGAAGACGGCAACCGGCGCCGCCATGGGCCCTCTCGGCGGCGTGCGCGCTCCCCTTAGAGGGAGCGCGCCGCCGTCGAGCGGCTCCGTGTCGGCGCCCGATCTGTCCCGCGCGTCGACGGCGACCTGCACGTGGAGCACCGGCGAGCCCAAGGCTCGACCGATCTCCCGCACGCTAGCGACGACGACGGCGGTCCCCGGTAAGTCCCGGTCTTTTCTTTTCTAGGGTTAGGGTTCGGGTTAGGGTTCTTCGTTCCCATCTTTTCTTTCTTTCTTTTTCCTCCGTCTAGATCTAAACCTGGCTCTGATACCAATGTTAATCCTAGGTTCTTTAGGATCTCTAGGGTAGATCTAGCGGGGCTATCCCTTTCTCTAGGGGTTCGCGTTCTTGAGGGACACCGAGAGGGAGTGGGGTACCAACCTTCCGACGGCGTGGAGGAGGACGAGGCCATCTCGGGTTCGGCGGTGAAGATCTGCGCACGGGCAGCGACGGTCGGGGAAGAGGTGCTGGGCTCCTCTGCGGCGTGTCCCGGGCGGCCGCGTGTCCCTGGCGGCGGTGAACGGCGGCGGTGGTGCTTCCCGTCGGCTCAGCGCCCCCTCAACAGATCGGTCTTAGGGTTTGTCGGTGGGGTGACGGCGGCACGATCAACCTCGTGATGCGTGCCGCCCAGCCCCCACCTCTGTATTTATAGCGCTGGCGACAGGGGCCCACCAGCCAAACGGGCTGGGCGCCCCCGATCAGGGCGCGGTCAAGGGATGGGCTTTGGCCGTTGGGCCAAAGCCGTGAGATCATTCTAACACAGAAGTCATAGGACGAGATAAGGCCGAAGCCAAGCACAACAGAACATTTCAATCAGCCACCAACACCACCAGCAAGAGCACCACCACCATTCCCCATTTCCTTTTCCCACCAGATCCACACAAACCCACCGTTATCCATCTATCTTGCCAAGAAGAGGAGCAAGCCACCACAAGACCACAGGAGTCCAAGCAAGCACTAGAAAGAGCAGCACCACGACAAGGGAGGCCACAAGCATCAAGAGGAGATGACCAGTACATCAAGCCAACCACCATCTCACAGAGCTAAGAAATCGACCGAGAAAATCAAGCTTCAGTTCTTTTCCAAATCGAACCGACTATCCACCAAAAACGTAGCCCACATACCATTTTCAAATTTTGCCGTCGCTTTTACGGGACCACACCACGAGCATCGCCATTCACAAATCATTCAACCATAGCAATACCGCAGCCATCACAGAGTAGAGGAGGGAGGGAGGGAGTAGAGGAAGAGTATACCCTGTTGTGTTAATCTTATTGTTTTAGTATTTTGCATTTAGTTGCATTGTTAAAAAAAGTGCACATGCATGTAGAGTCTTGAGTTGTGGTTAGTGTGTGCGTGAAAGGTGTGCGTGCATGTGTTAATTGGGTTGAGTTAGTTGCCTTCTCAGGAAAAAAACCTTGTGCATTGCGTGCATGTGTTAATCTGTATTATTTGAGGTGAGCAAGCAATTGCGTGACTCCAAAACCTTGTGTTGTGTTCTTCCATGTTCTTCCTCCCAAAGACTTATGATATCGTCCATCCACAAAGTATGCATGTGTGTGTGATCCTGGTCTTTGTTCCAATATTTGGTATCAGAGCCATGCTGAGGACAAGATCGGTGTCGCCGTCGAGTTGCGCCATCGTCACCATCAGTGGTCCGTCAAAGGTACCGAAAAGAGAAAGTAGCGTCTCTCTTCAAAACCCTATGCTGAACAAGAGCAACTACGCTGTGTGGGCAATCAAGATAAAGGTGTTCATGAAAGCCCCAGGCATTTGGGAATATGTGGTGGCTGACGGCGTTGATGAGTGCAAAGATCAGATGGCTCTTGCGGCCATCTTCCAACGAGTGCCGAAGGAGACCCTCCTCCTACTCACCAAAAAGGAGACAATGAAAGCTGCGTGGGACATGCTCAAGACGATGTATGCTGGTGCCGACTGCGTCAAGGAGGCGCCTGTGCAACCCCTAAGAGTGAGTTTGAGGGTTTGCGCATAAAGGAAATAGAGTCGGTGGACGACTTTGCCGTGAGATTAATGACTCTCGTCAACTAGATTCGTAGTCTTGGTGATAAGATAGAGGAGAGCTACGTCGTAAATAAGCTTCTCCGTGCTGTCCCGAACAAGTTCCTGCAGATTATCTCAACCATTGAGCAATTTGTGGACTTGAAGACAATGATAGTGGAAGAAGCGATCAGCTGTCTCAAAGCGTATGAGGAGCATCTACACGTTTTGGGCGGCGACAACGACGATGAACGTCTTCTCCTCACGTGGGCCGAGTGGGAGGCCCGATCATCGAAGCGCGAAGGTGACGGTTCCGATGGCAATGGTGGCCGAAACTGTGGGTATCACAAATTTGATAAGGCTAAAGTAAAATACTACAAGTGCAACAACTATGGGCATTTTGCTTCCGAATGCCACAAGGAAGAGGAGCATGTACTTCTCATCAAGGTGAATATTGTGTTAATCTTATTGTCTTAGTATTTTGCATTTAGTTGCATTGTTAAAAAAGTGCACATGCATGTAGAGTTCATAGTTGTGGTTAGTGCGTGCCCAAAAGATGTGTGCGTGTGTGTTTGTTGGGTTGAGTTAGTTGCCTTCTCATGCAGAAATGTGCATCAACAACATACGCAGCCAAGTCTCGCGTGCATGTTGGCATGAGTATCGCATGTGTTAGCTGTTAATTTGATCCTTGCGTGAGTTTAGGGGATGAGGCCACCAGCCAAATGTCCGGGTGTGCATATTTAATGTCTTGCAATCAATTTGTATTATTTGAGGTGAGCAAGCCAAAGAGAAACATAGAAAATGTTGCAAGCAGTTGTGCGACTTCGAAACCTTGTGTTGTGTTCTTCCTCCCAAAGACATGTGATACCGTCCATCCACAAAGTGTGTGTGTGTGCGTGCGCGATCCTGGTCTTTGTTCCAACATACCTAAAGTGAGACCACGGCGGCGACGGCATGCCACAACTGGCCAACCATGTGCACCCGACGGCTAGCGCACTCCCTGGCGTGCGAGAAGCCTTGAGCCCCATCATAGCAAGCCATGGTAGCATGCCATCACCACCTACACTATCCACACACAAAAATCAATTCAAATAGTAAATTTAATATTAAGAAAACTCATGAATAGAGTGGGAAAAGGGGGGAAGTAGAGGTAGAATCACTACTACAAAAAGGGTCATCATGGACGGTTTGGAACTGTAATCACAAACAGTTTTCTGAACTGTCTGAATTTATAGGTCAGTGATAATCGGAGATTATCACAGATGGTTTGTAAGCCATCTGTGATAAATACAACACAGGCAGTTTGTAACTAGAACCGTTTGTGATGCTCTAACATTACAGACGGCTTGAAGTAAAAATCGTCTATGATACTCTAACATCACAGATGGTTCTAGCTATCAATCGTCTATGATGGGCGATTATCACAGATGGTTGTAATATAGAATCTTCTATGATAATCCTTTATAGACGGTTTATACCATAAAACCGTTTGTAATAGTTCATACTATACCTAATTTTTTTTATTTTTTTGGCTAGCCTTAAGAAATATTAACTATGCCTTTTGAAAATAAGCAAATACAGCAGCAAACACAGTAGCACATTCCATTAGAATCCACCATTATAGCATCACAAGATAATGAGCAGGTTACCCATCTAACACAACAAGAACATGGCAAGAACACATCCTAATCCTACGAACTCAACTCTTAAACATGACAAGAACGCATCCCCTAATCCTACGAACCCAACTCTTAAACATGGCAAGAACATATTTTCTAATCGTACAAACCCAACTCTTAAATATGGCAATAACACATCTCCTTATTCTACGAACTCAACTCTTAAACATGGCAAGAACACATCTCCTAATCCTACGAGCCCATGGCAAAAATATAGAAGAAGGACAGATCCTAACAGCGCGTGAGTTGGATGTCCTTGACACCGACTTGAGCACCGTCTTGGTAGCTAGCTGCTTCTGCAGCGCATTGCAGTGAAGGAGAGGTGGTGGTAGCATCACCTTTGTGTCACGACGGTGAGACTGCACAAGACACTCTTACAACACTTACGATAAGAGTGTGTTGTGCAGTAGACCGTGGTGTCACAACGTAGGCGCTAGCTTACGACAGTAGTTGATGTCGTTGAGGAACAAGCTAGTAGTGGATGAACCAGCTAGAAGCAGCCGATAGAACTCACGTATCTCGGAGTGAAAGGAAGAGGGGGAGTAATTAATAAGGGGCGAGAGGTGGGAGGAACCAATGCCTGTCGTTCGATACGGAGAGAATGGACGAGTGAGATCAGAATCCTAGGGGAGATGCCATAGATCGGTGTTGGTATTATCAAAGACGGTTTGTTATACGAACCGTCTATGATAATGCACATATCACAGACGGTTCTTATAAATAAACGTCTGTGAATTATCACAGACGGTTATTAATATGAATCGTCTGTGATGTCTTGCATTTTCACAGACGATTTATACTAACAACCGTCTATGATATTTTCATAGACGATTATTAATAAGAACTGTCTATGATGTCTTGCTTTATCACAGATGGTTAATATAAATAACCATCTGTGAAAATATCACAGACGATTATTAGTATAAACCGTCTATGATAGTTGTAGCATAGACGGTTCATAGGAACCATCTGTGATGTAGCCGTCCAGTATAGCCTCTGTTGTAGTAGTGAATGAGGAGTTGAGGAAGAGGAGGTGTTGAAGAGGCAACAGGGTTGGGGAGCAGGGCAGCGGCGTAGGGAGGTCAGCTGGTGTAGGGAGGTAGGGACCGAGTAAGGGAAGCCGAAGGAGAGGCCAAGCCGGCTGGAGGAGGCAGGGAGGTTGAGCTGGAGGGCGGCAGCCGGAGGGTTGTACAGACGACGTAGGGAGGGTGGGTTGGAGGAGAGCTGGCTGACGCAGGAACGGGCGGCACTAGAGGCCGGCAGCTGGGAGACAAGCAAGGAGGCCAAGCTGAGGGCCTATGACTAGGTGCAGGGGGAGCCAGAAGTGGAGCGCATGCGCATGGGAGCTGAGCATCAGGAGCAGGCCGGGTGGCACTGAAGGGAACCAGAGACGGAGGGAGTAAGGAAGAAGAAATAAGGGGGGAGAAGGGATATGGAAGGGGGAGCCAATGGATGGCCAGAGGCCATTTGGCTGGTCAGAGAAAGAGGGGAGGGGAGAGAGTTTAGGTGAGGAAGAGACATTAAGCATGTAAAATTAAATTTATGCACTATCGTCTATATTATTTTGTTGCATATTTAAATGTCCAGTTAATTTTGTTAGTTGTATTTAAATTATAGAAACCCTTAGGATTATTAGAATAAATTAATTGTAGTCAGTAGATTAAAATTTTACGCGATGATAAAAATTGTACGTAGTGATTTAAATAGCATTTAAGTTGTAAAAATCTGTAATTGACTAAATAAATTTTGAGGATCGCACAGGAACACCTTAGTATAACTCAATTTAATTTAATTTAATTTTTTGTATCAGTAAATTAAATGTAGCATGCGTGCTAAGTTGCAGGAAAAGAACCGGTACTGAAAGTAAAAACTTCATCTGAGTGAACTGAAAACCCAGATTTTCAATCCATACTCAGGCAAGTATACCTTTGAACATGTGATCAATTTATATTGAGTAAAACAAGTATTTATCTACTAAATTATTATCACCCTGCATAAAAATGAAATCACATTTTAATCCAGATAAAGGCCATAAGAAAGAAATAAGAAAGATATTGTGGTCTCAACTGCTGGAGTAGTTGACCCGCAGGATAAGCAAAGGTAGACAGTTAGAGAAGTTACTGTCGTACCAAGAATTAAGGGCAGACAGTTGGAGAAGCCACTGTCGTACCAGTAAAAAAGAGGTGGGTAGAGGGTGCCTATGGCAATAGAGAAAAAGGGCAAGGTTGAGACCCTCTGCATAAGAATATTATATAAGGATAAACCAACTCTCACTCGTGTATGAGCCGTATTATCGTATCGGTCATCCCGTTTAGGACAGACGAAAAATGCTACTCTACCAAAGTTAATTATAATTCCATTTGGGTATGTGAGACTAGGTAAGGTCAAAAGAGGCAATACCGAGGGTGGGTGCTAGGTGATGGGGAAGCCTCTCTAGCACGTGTCGGGTGATGGGGTAGCCTCCCTGACACACAGTTAGCAAGGTGGTGCTAGGAGATGGGGAGCCTCTCTAGCACGTGTTGGGCGATGGAGAAGACTCCTCGGTATAGGGGTCAACGGCATGGTAACCGAGTAGAGTTATGATACACTGAAGTAGAGAAAACGTTATAAACCCATGTTTGAGCATCGCATCTAAGGAAATACGAAGGAACATATTGCAGTCAGAGTCGGGGTGGCTATAGGTAAAGCGATACAAGCCTACTAACGCTAAAAAAAATCGTGAATTCACGCCTGTCTTCTGAACTGGAGGCCATGGAAACCTACAGGGTGTCTTTTATCTGAATACAAGTGACTAGTAGCTTTGCAAACTACAAGCCTAACATTTCCAAAACCCAAAAACTTATTTTAAGAATGAGGATGAAAAGAGATGTGAAGGATGATCTGATGATGTTAGCATAAGATTGTATATTTGCTATTAATGTTTGCTTAGTACTTTTGTACTCAGCTTTGCTATTAATCCTCCTTGTTAGAGGTGAGTGAATACGACGATCTACATGGTTATGCCCAGGTCTACGAGGAGGGCCATTATACCGAAGGAAGCGAGCTTGGTCAGGAGTATGTCGTGCACGGGATGGAATCCCCGTATGGAGGTTGGGGTGAGTAGAAGGCAGTCGGGAGCCGTTTGCGAACCTGGTATAATAGTGTGTAGCTATCTACTCATCTAATATAATTAGTAGTTAGAAGCATTTTTTCTGAGTATTATAATATTCAGACAAAATTTATTAAATCATGGTGATGAATGATGCTGTAATAATATTGTACCATCTCTAATTATTATTTCATTGTAATACTTTGATAGACTTATTATTCATTAGAGCGATATTCTACTGGCTAATCGAATAATAATCTATTAACTAGTGTTATTACTCTATGATAATAACACGGGTCGTGTACGAATTGTTGTTGCCTGGATCACAAGCCAAGAAGCTCTGCACGTTCGTTCCATTGAAACAGCTGGCTGGACGCACGCGCGCACGCAGAATGTACACTACTGCATCACATATATATAGGCACCGAGCATCCCGTTACATGCATGGCATGGATCTAGCCGACGATCTGGTCGAGGACTCCGGTGTTCTTGAGGCCTAGGACGATGCCGACGCCCAAGATGTGGCCGACGGAGCCGCAGGCCAGCGTGTCGGCGAGCGTGAACCCGGCGGGGTCGCCCGTCTGCAGCCCGGAGTCGCGCGCCTCCAGCTTCAGCCCCGCCGTCGCCTTCCGGTTCGCCGACGGCGCCAGCCCGAACCGCCCCGCGAACAGCATCAGCGTCGTCGTCGTCACCATGATCTGCACCATCCAAACAACAGTATATATACATCAAACTTAATTGCGTTCTCTTCGTGAAACGCAAGTTCGTTCACGCTGCACTACCATACTCCATGTAGACTTTATTCTTACAAGGTTGGTGGCTGAGCCGATGTAGTCGCATCGGATGCCCTGGGACCTCTTCCTGCCCATCCTCACTGACGGCAGGGTCACCTGCAGTGTAAGAATAATACAGTGGGCGAAGGTCAGCCAATGAGACAGAAGCGTGATAAGGCCCAGAGCTCCTTGCACCATATATCCAGTTATCATAGACGATGGGACAATTCAGTGAGGCAATCGAGTGTCTCAGTCACTCTTACCTCTATTTCGAGCATGAGCATCGATTTCTTATCAAACAGTTAGAACGAGCAAAAAAGAAAGGCACCCCGGACAATACTGACCATGGACCTAGGTGAGGAGTAGCTCCGGAGGCCGTGGAACTGCGGCACGGAGGTCATGGCCGCGGCTGCAGAGAGCTGGGAGGCCATGGCTCCACCTGTCCTAGTCTGGTGTGCTAGTTGAGTTTCTTGTTTCTGAATGCTATGGTTGTTTCTAGTGCACTAACAGTTTAAGGAGAGCCTTTCTTAAAGCTTGGAGAAGGGAGATGTGGAGTTGGGAGCCACATGGGGAGCTTGTGGCCTGCAGTGGCAACTCATGGATAGCTTTCAGATCCTTGCTGCTGATGTGGCATCAGCTGGTTAGAGGCTGCCACTTCGGATAGGATACTGCCTTCTTCCACCTGTAGAGGAAACACAATCGCAAATGGAGACTCGATGTTCTGTGTCAGTGATGTGACAAGCACGGTGAACAAGACCAGGAAGATGAACTGAGGAATAGACATGAAATAGAACAGTAAAAAAACATCTCTATTGGCCATTTTTCAACCGCACAAAAATTGGCCCTTGTTTTGCCGTGCCTGCGGAGTAAATTGCTGGTGATCTACCATGAACTCACGAACCGAATTCACTCCAGAATGACTCGAGTCAAGAGTCGTCAGTCCATGTATGCCATGAAAGAATATCTTCTTTCCCTTCTTCCCGAAGAAAACATTATTTCCTTCTAAAAAAACGAAATCATCATCTTGTTGGCATAACAGAGAAGAATCTGCAATGTGTGAATCAGTGCATGATGCACCTTACTGTTGTAAACCTACAACATGACAGGCGACAATACTACTTTAGTAAGTACTACTATAGAGTTAGCAATCTAATTGTTGGAAAACCTAGGCTTGGCCTGAGCCTATAAGCCGGACCCATGGTGGGCATCTCACCACTTAGTCTATAAAAGTGTTTTAAATCTCCGGTTATGACGTTTAGCGGATGACTTCTCAAACAGCTAATAGCGGAGCTAAATGAGGCTATAGCGGGCTATAGCGGCTAAATTATACATGGACTCAAATAGCTTCATCTGTCTAAAACAGCTATAGCGGGCTATAGCGGCAGCTATAGCCGGAGATTTAAAACTATGCTATAAATAGGGGCTCCCAATCATTATAAGTTGTACCTTTTGGAGGAGAAAGTAATAAAGAAAAAAAGTTCCCCTATCTTTCTGTGTGTTCAATCTATTCCGCCTGTATGCGACCACGGCTGCCATTGCCGCCAGCATGCGGCACCCTCCAGCGAAACGCAAACCGCCCTCAGCCACACCTCCGCCCGCACGCGCAGTCATGTCGTTGTCGCCGTCTCTCGCATGAGGCGCCGCCACTGCTCGGCCTTGGGCACAACCGCCACCTACTCACCTCCAGCACGAGGCCCGACCACCGCCTGCTTGTCTCCTGCATGAGACTCGCCGCACTGGCCGGACCACTACTACACCGGCTTGCAATCGCGTCGGACCGCCGCCGCACGGCCCCGAAGCAGATTCGCCATCGCCTGCCATGGCCACCGCCGCATCGCACCCCCACATAGGTCGCCGGCTCCTGGCACGCCCGCCGCTGCCACATGAACAGGGGGTAGGGAAATTCTCCCCCCCCCCCCCCTCCTTCTAAGCTGGCCGGCATGGGTCGGAATGGGCCGAGGAAAAAGAAAAAAAAGAAAGGGGCCCGGCCGGAAGAAGAAAAAGAAAAAAAGGAAAGGGGGTGCCAGTGCCTGAATTCTGCAAAAAGACCCTCGAAAAATTGGCAAATTACGCAAAAAATTTCTCAGAACTGAAAATTAGCGGATAAGCCTCGGAAATTGTAAAATTCACTAAAAATTCATATTTCAGCATAAAAGAGCCTCGAGAATTCAAATTTTGACTTGCTTTTAGCATATGAAGCATGTTTATCACTATTGTTGTTATTTTCTATGCTTTCCTGTATTTATTTACTATTTTAATTAATTGTAGTTATTTAAATTGCCTATAATCACTGAAATTAGTAGTAAAATTATAGAAATGCATAGAAAATTCTTGAACATTATGAGAACCTTTTATACTATTATCTAATTTATTTCATGCTTGTTTACATGCAGTAAATTTATATATTTTTTATGCACATGTAGATGGCAAGCATCACGAACCGGGAGTTCGAGGAGCTAGCCTAACATGGCCAAAACTGCTTGACTTGGGCTTCCAACGTCGAGATTGTACTTGGAGTTAGGAAGCTCCGCGCTACCATTGGGATTGGTGCATTGAAAGATGCTAAACCCACCTCTGCGAAAAATAATTAGGCATTTCACTTCCTCTGGCACTACCTCTATCTCACTCTCAAGAATGAGTACATGGTAGAGAAAAACGCGCTAGCCTTGTGGTGTGCACTAAACAAGTAGTTCAAAAAGCTAAAGTACACCATTTTTCCTCAGGTAGAGCAGGAATGGATCTGACTAAGATTTGTTGACTTCAAGACAGTTAGGGAGTACAATTTTGCTCTGCACAGAATTTGTACCAATCTTCAACTTTGTGGCAGGCAGGTCATAAATGAGCAGAATATTGAGAAGACCATCTCCACCTTCCACCCAGATGCAATGCAGTCTACGTGCAACTATCGTCAAAACGGCTACAAGGAATATGTCGAATTGATTGATATTATGTAGGTTGCAGAGGCTCAGGATGAAATTCTCTGCAAGAACTTTGTCACATAGCTACCTGGGAGTTTCACTGGCCGTGCAGCCAATGCTGGGAGCTACAAGGTGGGAAAGTCTATAATGAAGAAAAGAGGAAGGAATGGCAAAACCACAGCCCAGAAAGGCAAGTCAAATGCTCCACAGAAAAATAAGACCAGCAAACTAAAGCAAGATGATAATCCCTATAGTCAACAAGACCAAACCTGCTATAAGTGTGGCAAATGGGGGCACTGGTCGTAAATCTGTAAAGAGTCATAGCATGTCGTCGATGCTTTCCAGGCCAAGAAGAAAAAGGGAGGTAAAGGGCAGCATGAAACTCACTTTGCCTTTGTTGAGGGGGAGAATTCTCAGCAACTGCTTGCACCAATGGAAATTGACTCCACTCCTACTATGGCACCCCCTCTTGACATTGCAACTGCCGTCACCATAATTTCCCAGGAAGACCATCTCACCCTCAAAAATATAGTAGTCGAAGTCTCTGATTTCGTAGCAGATTCAGTCTAATGCACGGAATACATTTAGACTTTAATTGTCATTCATTTCATGAGTGGAAATAATAAGTTAGAATTTGCGTAGATGGTGCTCAAACAATTTATTTTTCTCATGATAGTTGGATGATATTCATTCATTCATTCATTTATTCGGTTAATAATGGCATGATATGTTCTGATATTTGAAGTATTTTATTTGTGTTCATTGTCTCCTACTACATATTAATAAAATACTTTATATTATAACACGTGTGGCACCCTATGGAGGAAGTGTGCTTAGCTGATAGCGGCATAACAAAAACCATCTTGAGAGAGACAAAATCGTTTCAGTCAATTAGCAAGAATGCAGGTAGTCTTACGACAATCACTGGTAGCAATGCTTGTATAATAGGTTCATGAAGAGCCACAATTCTCCCAATAGGCACAACTTTGGTCATTAAAAAGCCTTGTTGTACCCAGAATCGACTATAACTCTCCTAAGTTTTAAGGATATTCGCGCTAACGGTTTCCACATTGAAACTAAAGAAAAGTATGGTAAAGAATACCTACTCATTACAAAGCATGAACCAAGTGGAAAAGGGTTATTAGAAAGACTTCCTTCATTCAAGACTAGACTATAATACACTAATATTAATGCTCTCGTAGCCTATACTGCCCTGAAAACTATATTCAGAAGCTCTGAATGTTTTTGTCTCTACCATGATAGATTAGGCCGCCTAAGTTTTAGGATAATGAGAAATATCATTAACAATTCACAAGGACAAAATATCGATGTAAAGAATTTCTCGAATCAAGAAGATTTCGTGTGCCCCGTATGTGCCACCGTGAAATTACTTAGTAGACTTTCTGCTCTGAAAGTGAAGGATGAAGTCTCTACATTCCTAAAATGCATCCAAAGAAATATTTGTGGTCCTATATAGCCTCTGTCATGGCTATTTAAATATTTTATGGTGCTTTCGATGCTTTCTCGAAATGATTGCATGTATGTTTATTATCTATGAGAAACCACATTTTTGCAAAGTTGATTTCATAGATAATTCGAATTAAAAATAATTTCTCTGATCATCATATAAAGTCCATCAGAATGGACAACGCCGGAGAATTTACTTCAAAGGTATTTGATGATTGTTGCATTGCAATGGGAATTAAAGTTGAGCATTTTGTACCATATATCCATACCTAGAATGGACTGGTAGAGGCATTAATTAAGAGGATTAAATTTATTGCTCGATCATTTTTGCAAAATTGCAATTTACCAACTACATGTTGGGGACAAGTAGTCATACATGCAGCAACTCTTATCAACTTTAGACCATTGGCATATAACATCCACTCACCTATGCAACTAGCGTAAGGGTCAGCACCAAAAATTTCTCATCTCCGTAGGTTTGGTTCCAAAGTTTATGTATCTATACCCCCACCACAACGTACTACAATTGGCCCTCTCCGAAAGTCTGGGATATGCGTTGGTTATGAGACAGCATCTATAATCAGGTACTTGGACCCCATGACAGGAGATTTGCACACCATCCATTTTGCTGATAGTATATTTGATGAGGATAGTTTTCCAACATTTGGGGAAGGATCACCCTCTTGATGAAAAATTTCAGAAAATTACATGGGAAACCACAGGAATCCATACACATAATCCATGCACTAGTGAAGCAAATAGAGAAGTCGAGAAGATCATTGATTTACAGGCATTAGCAAATCAACCACATGACCACTTTAGTGATTTAAAGAGCGTGACCAAGTCGCATGTGCCTGCATGCAATGAACCGGAGAAGGTTGAAATACCAAAGAAAGCTGAAGTTATCTCTAATCCCATCCAGAGGCCTCAGAATAAAAGGACGAGAACTCCAGCGCCTCGAATCCCAAGTAACTGGGGAAGCCTGGTGAAAAATGATAAGGACTTAACACAGCCAAATACCAAAGTTCCCTGGGCCAGAAGGGGAGCCAATTGAGATCTAATACTGGTATGACACCTTCAAGGAATGGCGTACCAGGCTTGAACATTCCTATGGAGAGAGAAACTAGCATAGATGTGTGTGAACACATCGGAGCTAAAAAATTAAAAGGACTTGTCCCCACAACTTGAAGGAGCGGAGAGCAAATAGAAGCACTAGAAGCATCAACCCATGATGAAATAGCTATAAATTATGTACACACGGAAAAATCTATGAATAGGACAACAGCCAATATTGATATTTATTTTCTAAAGAAAATTGCCACTGTCATCAATCTTGATCTAAAGCCTGTATCACTCGCTGAATGCAAGAAAAGATCAAATCGGAAGGATTGGAAAAAGGCAATAGAAACTGAATTACAATCGATGAATAAAAGAGTGATGTTTGCACCTGTAAGCCACACGTCTCCCAATGTGCATCCCGTAGGGCATAAATGGGTATTTGTTCGAATGAGAAATGAGAAAATTGAAGTTGTAAGATATAAAGCAAGGCTCGTTGCACAAGGTTTTGCTCAACGTCTATCAGTTGAATACCTTTAAATATTTGATCTCGATGGCAGTGAACTTAAATTTAGAGATAAAATTGATGGATGTGGTAACTGCATATCTTTATGAAAACTTAGATATAGACATTTATATGAAGGTACCTGAAGGTATCTCTGTCCCGAATCAAGACAGAGCAAATAGAAACCTATACAGTGTGAAACTCAGGAAATCACTGTACGGACTTAAGCAATTAGGCAAAATATGGTATAATTGCTTAAGTGACTTTCTATGCAAGAAAGTCTACACAAAAAATAAGGATTGTCCCTGTGTATTTATATGATAATCCTATAATAGATTTTTTATAATCTCAGTATATGTAGATGATCTGAATATCATTGGAACCCTAGAAGATACAAAGGAAGTGAGCTCTTACCTGGAGTCAGAGTTCGAAATAAAATATTTGGGTAAAACCAAATATTACCTAGGCTTGCAGTTTGAGCATGTCCATGAAGGGATATTAGTACATCAGTCCGTATACACTCAAAAGGTGTTAGAAAGGTTCGGGTTTGAAAAGGCATACCCGTCAAAAGTTTCGATGATCGGAAGATCTTTACGGTAAGATAAGGATCCGTACCGACTTAGAGAAGAGGAGGAGGAAGTCCTGAGACTAAAATTCACATATTTAAGTGCAATAGGAGCACTTATATATTTAGCAAATTGCACTAGACTGGATATTGCATTTGCCGTAAACCTATTAGTAAGGTATATGTAGAACCCACCAAAAGGTATTGATGGGGAATAAAGTACATCTCCCGATACCTTCAAGGAAGCAATGACCTTAGGTTGTTCTACAAAAAGAACCAAAACCTGAATATGACTAGTTATGCAGATGCAGGGTACCTGTCAAATCCGCATACAGCTAGGTCACAAACAAGCTATGTGTTCCTATGTGTTGGAACCGTAATTTCGTGAAAATCGTCTAAGCAAAGTTTGATATCGATTTCGATAAATCACTCGAAAATCATAGTACTGTATGAATCCGCATGAGAATGTGTTTGGCTTCGGCAAATGATTCACCACATCCAACAGTCATGCGGATTAAATATAGTGCAAGCTCCCACAATTATGTATGAAGATAATACACCATGTGTTGCACAAGTGCAGACGGGTTACGTGAAAAATCATCTTACAAAACATATCAACCCCAAGTTCTTCTATGCTCATGAGTTACAAAAGATGGATGAAATTAAGATATTGCATACTAAATCATGTGAAAATCTTGTAGATTTATTTACTAAGTCACTTCTAGCATCTAACTTTGAAAGGTGTATACGTGGAATTGGCATAATGAGACTTAGAGAATTGTAGAACTCAAGAGGAGATTCTTCTCGAACTCACTATTAAAACTTGATTACGAATATCAAGTATCCAAAAATAAATCTTGTAGATTAAATGAAATTAGGTGAATTGTACTCATTTTATTTTGATGAGTTTTCTAGAAGTTTCTCAGCTAAGGTTTTTAATGAGGCAATTTGTGCAACGCAACATAACATATATCATATATTCTTTCTTCAAATTTTTTCCACTGGGATTTTTATGGAGTTTTGATAAGGCATGAACATGTCAGATGAATGTCTAAAGGAATGTTGAAAAACCTAGAGGAGAAAATAATAAAGAAAAGAAGAAGTTCTCCCATTTCTCTTTGTGTTCAATTTATTATTTCTTATATTATTCTGTATTTGATCTATCTTCTGCGTAAAAGGAATCGTTAGGACTAAACTCGCCAGCGACAGTTTCTCAACACTAACTATGGATCAACCAAATTTCAATTTCAAGCTGTGTGCAAGTATATGAAGCTGATGATTATGAGAAAAATGTAGCAAAGCATTCTCATCATTAATATCACCTAATTTGAGAATGACATACACAACCTGTATATTAATACAACAGCATGTCATCAACACCACTCTCTCACTCTGACAGCCCTATGTACATTTTGAGTCATGGAAAAACCAGAGTCAGAAGAGGAACCAGCCCCTGATTTGAAAGAAAAAAGGGAAAAAAACTGTAACACGCTCAACAACAGTCATACACACACAAAGCTGCCACGCTACAAATCCTACTAAATATTACACATTCTCTAAACCAACAATTTGAACACCGGTATTGAAGAACTTTCCTAACTGGTTTTACACTGTCAGGTATCTGGGTTTAACAGTGTCAGGTAACGCAATTTCATGACTCTATCTTGAGAAGTGAGTTGAGGGAGGTGCTGTTGAACTTTTGGGCAAGACCTCTCATAACAAGAATAATGACATCTCGCATATGCTGTGTTTGCACCATCAAGTCAACTTCATTCTCACCATCAACAACAATCTTGAAGCGGTGCTGATCATTACGGTATAGCTCCACCTGCAAGGAACTCATTGTTAGCTTATCTCTACATGTATGTAAGGACTACATACTATAAATTTCTCTATTATAGATAGCAAATTCTATATCTGTCAAATTCTTGGTAAGAACTTACATGGAAGGGAGGAGCGTATGTTCCTCTCACTTCAGTACTTGGGAATGATGTCTTGGATCCAGGCTTTACCACTTTGATCCTCTTTCTGTTGACTTCCAAAATTCTTCGCTCCAAATATCCCATTACTTGTGCCTGTTGGTTTTTTTTTAAAAAAAAGTCATTTGTGGTGCTTACTGCTTACTATGCTGGTGAATTGTAATGTGTGGGAACGTCAAAAGTAGGGGGTACCTTTTTTTGTGTTCGATCCTTATCACACGAAACCTATTTAATGCAAAGTTAATGCAATTCTGTTAGTAAACAAAGAAATACATTTCATTGAAGATAACACAGTGTATAGCATTACTGTGAAAATAGCTCAAATAGAACTGTCATTATGCTCAAAAAAGTTAATGGTAACTGAAATAGTCATTCTGCTGTGGAATTTCTCAGCACTCAAAATTTGGTGGGGAAAATACCCAACAAGGAAGCTTATTTCTCAGCAACAGCAGTGAATAGGAAACCAAGATGCTTCTAACAGTTTGTTGAATAGAGGATCAGCTATTCATGATAGCTCTAAACTACCAACAAAGGAACTACAGAAATAAAAAGGCTATCACCTCAAATTTGACAGAACCATCATCAAGCTTTTGTTTCACTTCCTTGTAAATTTCAGGCTCTGCAAAAGATGAAAGCAAACATTAATTCAACAGACTGGTGAAGGATGTAAAAGAACCATGACCAGAATAGCCAAGAGCCCAAGATGGTATCAATTAATGCTTTCAAGATTAAATACAATTATCATGCATATCATGTGAAGTACTGCCAACAAGTTCAAACCCCCAAAAAACGCAAGAATTTACAATATAAACACATTGATAAGAAATAAGGTGGGTGATTTGACTATACCAACTGAAATCGGCTCTGTTGAAGCAGAAACAGGTTGTCCCTCAACTCCATCCTCTCTCACAGGTGTATAAATTGCAACAAGTCTATACCCTACGTCATCAACATTAGCTTCATACATTCGTCCAACTTCACCTGTGCAAGAAATCGAGTACAATTAAAAAGTCAATTCTAAGCGCAATCATAGAAGCACAACCAATTTGGTAAGATATCATGTACATTAATTAGGAGTTAAACAATGTTAGAAATCGGTACACATTGCTAAATTTAAAGTTCCACAAAATAATCATACCAGGTATGGAGATAAGATCAGGGCTTCCAACCATGGACCTGAGCCATTGGATTTTGCTCTTGCCTTCTTTGCCACCACTATAGGTACCCCGAACAGCATACAGGTTAGTGTGGAAACCTCTTCCTTCAATTTCCAGTTTTCCAATTTTAGGTTTTCCTGTTAAAACCAAATGCCACTTTGCTTATAGATATTGCATATTTTATCACTTTGAATGAGAATGGTTATCAACAGCATCAAGAAAACTGCAATATGACCTTCAAGTTTGGGTTGAATATTGCAATAGACATCAAACCAATTATCTTTTTCTTTAGTGTACACAAGAACTTCAATGAAGATGACGCAAGTATACACATGTTGAACAAACAAAAACATATTTCGACCCAAATCCTAACAATAAAGAGGTTATCAAGGATGCAGCGTACAAGCCTATAGTGATTTATCATATTGATCTCACAAAAATGTTTTTTTGGAAATAAAAAGTTAGTGATTTATCAGTTATATTAGGTTCAACTGAAATATCAATAACTTTTACAAGTTACAAGATGCATGCTAGTTTGGTACAATATCAGTAAAAAAGCATAAGCGGTAGACAAAAGACCTGGCAAAATAGGAGCAGTCACAGCTGATACCAATTCACTGGATCGCCCAAATACATCAATCACATACAATTCACATTTGAGGCATCGGCCAATATCCTCGAAGCGTACTTTGTATGAACGAGAGCACTGGGTAGCCAATAGTTCAAAAGCCTGATCCACTCCTGATCCATTGGAAGCAAACCTGCATCCAGGGATCCACAGTGTTACATGCATGTTGACAAGAGTGACAAAACAGATGTGTCTTTTCTTACCATTGATATTTTATTTCTTTCTTGTAGGTGCTCCATATATGTTGTTGAATCTCATTGCTAGGAATTTGTTCTAATACGGTCAGTGTTTCTCTTTCAACCTGATTTCCCTTCAATGAGCAGGCCTCGATTTTGAGTTGTTCTGAAAGGGAAAAAAATACATGTAGTTACATAAAAACTGTGAACATAAAACAACATCCAATAGGTTCAGAGATTATAAATTACCAGGAAAAATCACATCAGATGGTTCAGAAAGCTTTTCTTCGCCAATGGCCCCATCTGAACAAACAGGAGTATACCTGCCAAGAATTACAATAGCATATCAGACCAAGGATCAAATAACCGGTACCGGAATGAATCCCGTCCGCCGGGCGGTACCGGTAACCGGCCGGTAACCGGAAATCCCGGTTTTAAACCGGTTGAATTTTGTCAAACGGATTTGAGTTGGCGGGATGGGAGAGACCGGTAACCGGCCGGTTACCGGTCCGGTTACCGGTTTTACCGGTGAGAAAACCGGAAAACCGGTGGAATGAGAATGCATTTGCTCGCTGCTGCAGTTTGCTGCTGCTCCCTGCTGCTCCTGATGCTTTCTTGCTGCTCTAGACACTCAATAATGCAATGCACATGCAGCAGCTACCTTTTCTCCCCCCCCCCCCTCACATGCAGAGAACCAAATACTTCACATGCAAATGGGCTCCACATGTCCCTAAATGGTTGCTGAAGCATCCAATGAAAACTGGAACCATTTTTAGCAGCTGCACTTTCAAATTTTTCAAATTTACTACCGGCCGGTTTTTTCATCCCGCTCGCCGCCGGGAAGAACGGTTACCGGCGGTTACCGGCCGGTAACCGCTGGTAATCCGAACACTGTATCAGACAACAAAAAAGAGCATTCTGTTGAATTTCAATCAAATTTTATTCATCAGATCATAAACAATCTCAAGTATATCTATATATACTTCTCGTAGAACCCAAAAGAACGGCTACTAAGCTGCTTCAGTTTGTCATATATGTGAGAATGAAATATACAATGGCTACTAAGCAAGCTGCTTCAGTTTATCATATATGTGAGAATGAAATGTACAAACTAACATTCTGCAGAGAAATCCTTTAGAACAAAGTTTTATCTTCTTCTTGTTTTTTTTTTTTTTGGTGAAGCACAAACTGCAATGTATTTGAGCAAAAATAAGAAAACTAATAGAACTACGTAGAAAAGAAAGCACTGAACAAAAACCTAGAACACCCCCCTGATGTTTCAAGTGGACTATATTATCTAACCAAATATGAAATTAAACAATGTAGCAAGTTATTCCTATTAAATGTGTATAAATACCAGATCAGAATAGACTAAATTAAGTGCTTTACCCAAACAACAGACGGCAGCTGTAATCTGCATCTGTCACTTCATATGTAATTGAATCAGCACCATCTATACAAATCCTGGTTCCATCACTAGACTCCCTGTACCACTTATACAAGCTTGATCCCTCATATCCACCATAATAGATGCCTACTCCACTATATAAGCCTGAACTTGTCTGCTTCAAGTGAACATCTGAAGCAGATGGAAAAGCTGCAAGTTTCAGACAACAGTAAGGATCTGCAGGCAGTTAAATAAATACACAACAATGTCAACTAGGAAGTAGGAACAGATCAAGGGGCAACCTGCCATGACAGGGTCATTCGTAATAGCCACCAATGGATCGCCAGTCTTTCCATCGTATCGTGTCGGAACCCAGTAAAGGATCAAGTAGAAGCCAACATCATCCAATGAAGTTTTGTACACTCTGTTAGACATTCCATTATTTCAAAGGGATTAACTCTTAATATGAATCATTCAAAACTCAACTTGATGTAATTAGTAAAAGTCTAAAAGAACGTACAAGGTTTCTCCAACATTTTCTGAACATGAAGCCACCAGATCAAATTCCAGGTTATCAAGCTTCGCTGTAGTTCGGAACCATGTATATTTTCCAGTGCCTTCCTTGCCACCAAAGTAGGTTTTGATGGGAGAAATTTCATTGTCTTCAAAACACTCTGGTAGAGCAAGATTGACACCCTTGGGCTCCCCTGTGTCAAATAATGTATTAACAAATAGTTGATGCTTTAGATGGTAGAACAATATTAGATTTTGGAGTTTTGGACACATTGTGCTCAAAGCTAAATTTATTTTATCTGCTTTGGACAGGATGTAGTTTGGTATTTCTTTATTGCATAAAATGAACATGCCATAATCTTTTTGTTCTACATTTGACCATGCCATATTCTGTTGCGGTCCAAGCAATAAAAACCATAAAGCAAAGACTAGTTGGCAGAGTTTTTGTAATGAACAATAGAGTTACTAGCCATTTTCTTGCTGTATTAGACCAAGGCTTCTCCACCGATGGAATCGATAAAAGATTTTCGGAGGGAAAACTAACCAGGTAAGATACTATCCGAAAGAATGCTCTTAGGTGACCCTTGTAATCCATCTTCCCGTACAGGTGTAAATATAACCTCAATCCGCCAATCAACATCAGCTACAGTAAGATCTAGACGATCTATTAAGATACAAACAGTTAGCCATTAGTTCTGCTTAGAGAAAATGAATCAAACATTGCAGCTGTATATTAGCAGGCCTTAAAAACACACTTAATTTACACTGACCATCAGCAGTCAACTTGTCCTTGCTACCATCGTCATGTAATCTGAACCATTCTTGGATGCAATTTCCCTTAATACTAGAATGAGAAAAAAGAGAAAGACAAAGTCAGCAAGTATATAACATTAGACATATCCTGGAAAAGTGGTAGTGTATCTCACCCTCCAGTATACTCTGCATGAAAGGTCAAACAGCCACCTTCAACCATAGAGCCAGCTAGCTCAAGTGATCGACATGTAGGTGGTCCTGCAAACAAGTAAAATATGAAAGGATGTTGGTCCATTTACTATACTCAGTGTAATTACATCAAATTAAAACAAATGCTCGTAGACATGCATATGCATGTGTGCAGAGAGCCACAAACTAAAGAAAAACACTTATTTTCTCAAGAGATCAAATTGTCAGATAATGTACCAGGGATAATAGGACCAGTCACTTCTGTTGACATCAAAGAACCATGAACTCCGTCACTTCTAACAGGCTCGCACAAGACGGATATGTATAAGCCAATGTCATTGCATTTCAAGGTGTATGATGAACTTGTTGCGCCTTCAATTTCTTTCTGGGCTCCATCAGAACTTGTCTGCGGACAAAAGAAAGTTCATAGGAAGGATGTCGTTGGTACTTGGTATAACCAGTCTTCTACTATTTAAAAGTCATCATTTTTTTTTTCTCGAACACGCAGGAGAACTGCGCATCATTATATTAAGAAGAGCAAAATGAGTCTAAGAAGACTCGTACAAAACCTCACCAATTAGGCGAGGCTAAAAAACAAAAACAACAAGGACAAAACGCCCAAAAAACAAACACAACACCTAAGGCCAAATGGAACAAAGGCCCTTGGCCCCCGCCATACACCACAGCTTGGCATCATCTCTAATGTCTTGCAAAACAATGTTAAAAGTCATCATTATGTGAAAAGAATAGTGGTGTTTTAATAAGAGCAACCTACCAATACCCAATGGAATATTGTGTCCCCTTCTTCTCCTCCCCAATATATTCTATTGGCAACCATAGTTGTTCCTTCAATGGCCTCACCAGATAGTTCAAGAGAAAGGAGCATCGGACTTCCTGTTAACAGTGCAGTGAAATTGAAATGAAGTCGTTATGTATGACCAATTTTATTTCAATCAGTAGGAATCAAGAACATATCACAACCACAAACCAGAGCAGATAATCCGGCAGTAAAAAAAGCAGCTAAACCGCAAAAGAGAGTTAAGTGGTGTAGTGAAATTCTTGAATTTCTTTTATTTTCTCCACATCTTTGTAACCACATGAATCATGTTGCAAAAGCATATGGGTTATTCATACAGAATCCTAGTTCATTTACCCAGTTAATTTGTAACCATACATCTCCTGTATTTCAGCCGAGGAAGAAAAATATATGCATAGAATCACATCCTATTTTGGGAAGATTTTCCCTCAAAAAGAAACGGTAAGAACCTGGAGTAACTCTGTCCTTTCCTATGAAAACTCTTGGCTCACCAACAATACCATCATTCCTGATAGGTATGCATTTGAAAGAAACAAACTTTCCAACAGCTTCCTTTGTAACCTGGTATTGTAGCAAACCAGATGCCTCTGAAACCAGACTGCCTTCATCATCTTCAGCCTGTCAAACATTATATAAGTGAAGCAACAGTGCATAAAAACACAGAATGCTGCTAGAGTGCTAGTAAAGTAGCAGCCAGTATTTACTAATTATTATGTATCTCTAGAAGCACAATATGTACAATGAGTGATATTTACTGAGTATCAGTTGGAATTAAGTTACAAATAAGAAAATATAACACATACCTCATGAAGATGCCAACTATATAAACTATTTCCTTCATGCCCCCCAATGTACCCATATGATGCAGTCAACATTTGACCCTCTGAGAATTCACCGGTGACTGTCAAAAAGTTCAGGCTGGGTGGCAATGCTGCAACAGAGGAGAAAGGTCAAAGGTAATCGAGCTGTTAAATTAAGAAAGGAAATGGGAATGGCAGCACAACAGCACTGTGAATAAAGAGGTAAACCACAAAACACTAGTTGCGTGCTTCCTTAAACAAAAACAAAAGCTCAAAGATAAACAAATGAGTAATATAGAACGTTATGGCCTTGCAAAAGAGTACTAGCATGTAAAGAGAAATATTTAAAGATCTCTCATCAGCTACAGCTATCAGTTTATCACTTCCCAAAAAGATTGCTTATTACTTGACATATCTTCAGAGAGTTTCGCTTATCGTAAATATTGCACAATGAGGTCCTAAAATTTTGGATTTAATCAATCCAAATATCCAATTCCCCAAGTGTTACAAGTTTACAACAATATCCGAGACAAATTTATTGGCTCCAAAATTTATGGAATAATCCAGTAGAAGAAAGAGCACCATCATCTCTCCCCTTCTAGCAAACCATACAACAAATGAAGTAATTAGGACATTTTCCATTGTTGAATGGAGGTGGGCAAATAGTGGACTGATGAACTGAACTACATGGCCATTGGTCAGACTTGTGAACATAACTATTCATACTTGTCAAAAGAAGGGGCACAAATAATTGAAGGTTGGCAGCCATTGACTTACTTTCCACAACATCATCTGATATAGCATAGGCTGGTTCACCAGTTTCACCATCAAGCGCCACGGGAGTAAACTTTGCAACAATATAATATCCAACAGCACTAAGAGGAATGCGGAATGTCTAATGCAAAATCAAAAGGAGAATATAATTCAGCCATATCGCCATGGAACAAAATACAACAAATAAAATATGGCTAGAGTTCTCAGTAATGCTGCAACAGCAAGAAAAGTAGAGAACAAAATTTACCTTAGAAACTTTAGGTGTACTAAGGGCTTCAAGCTCATGTTCGCTCACAAATTCAGATGAAGATGCCTTGAACCATTGAACCCTGCTGGACACTTCAGTTCCACCTGTGACAGTACCCCTAGCAGATACCTTGCTTCCTTCGCTTGCTTCCCCAACAATCTTCAAATCGAAGACTTTTGGAGGGGCTAATCAACCAAAGTGGGTATAGCAAAGTGATTACACATCTAATAGCAACTTTATCCCAAAGGGAAAAAAACATCAAAACTTTTATGACTCAATGGGCACAAACATCATTAATTGCTACCTTTCTTGACTGCATCTGTTATGGTACAAGCAGTTTCACCCTCCTGACCTGGAGAAGACACCAACAGATGTTAGTATAACAGAATGCCAATGCAAACTAGCAGTGGACAGTTCAACAAACCTTCAAGGTTGATGGGAATATATACAAATTTGAGGCGCCGGCCCACATCCTCCTTGGTTAGCATGTATTCTGTGCTATTTGACAGCACTAGAAGAAATTCACTGCATGAAAAGAAATAATTGTGTTCATAAATACCATACTGCATGAATTTCTATCGATTGCTTGTGGTTTTGGACTAGTTTTCATCCAGAGCAGCTGAGATAAACCATCCAAGTTCATGATTGTTTTCATGTTTCATATTCAGTTTATAAATTAGTATTCAGCAGACCTGAAGTTAAGTTCAGTTTCCAGATATTGCTCCTTAAAATAATAGACATTTGTTGGTGCCCAGGGCCCCAAATCACAAATGGGGACGTGGGAACCTGCAGTGCAGGCATTCGGCATCAAAACCACATTCTATTGGTATAACCACCGATGTTTAGTCAATAGGCACTGCTTCAGGTGTATACTGTATAGCCATCTGCTTGGACTACTAAAAAATAGAAGCTGTTCAAACACAATGGCTGGTGTTAGTAGGCTTTTTCTAGTGACAACATAAGAGTGATTCCTTAGATATCTTACAGGACCATGTAATATTTGGTTTTGGCAGTGCAAAGTCTCAGAAGCCCTATCAGTGAGTTCCTGAACTGCTATCTCATAAGATACTAGATAAGACCTAATTGAGTGACATAGACTCATATCAGTTGTACTGAACTTAAGTGCCTAACCTGGAATGAACTTTTAACTCATGGGACAAATCACAATATTATTTCCTTTAGGACCACAAGGAAATGTTTACAGAAGCAAACTTGATGGATGCTCCTAGCAGCCAAGTATAAACACTCAACCAAAGGGATTTTATTAGAATCTGATAAGCCCTACTATTTTGTTCAATAGTATAATGGACAATCAATTAATCATGATTTCTTAGTCATTTTTATCCGGCTATATAAAAATCCTGGAACTGCATAAAATATATAATTGTGTAAGCAGGATCAATGGTTCAAAAAGCACAGAAATGTGTACTTTCGGTAGCATGCATCAGATTTCCTTGTATCTCATACTGACAATGGTTTTAATAAATAATAACTGAAATGCTTCGCTAGTAATGAAAATTGAAAAGTCCAACTGACATACCACAAAGATGTTTTGTACTTTTATTCTATACACAAAAGATGACAAACTAATGGCACATACCCATTTTCCTTCTCTCTAAACCATTCAAATTTGCTTAGTCCCTCTTTGCCACCAAAGTATTTTCCCCTCCCTTTGAGTGTGTTATCTTCAACAATATCTCCCACAATATGTACATTGCTGACTGATGGTTTGGCTGAAATAATGTCAGACAAATAATTATAAACTTTACCCAAAAAAGGCATCAGTGCACTACAAATAGGCCTTATGAACATCTTTCTCGAACTTGTGAGTTGTGACCAAGGTTCCAAAAACCGGAACCGGAAGAAATCCCGGTCGGCGACCGGTAATTACCGGAAAAACCGGTAAAAACCGGTCACAATTTGAAAATCAAAATTTAAATTTTGAGATGTTTTGAAACCGGTAACCGGAAAAAACCGGCCGGTAACCGGAAAGCCCAGAAAAAACCGGCCAAAATTCGAAAATCAAAAAATTGATACTGGTCGGTTTTTTTGGTTACCGGTCTCCACCGGTAAAAACGGTAACCGGCGGTTACCGGCCGGTAACCGCCGGGGTTTTGAACCCTGGTTGTGACTACCGAAATGGACATAGTCCTTACATTTTTATGCAAGTGAACAATCTTACTATAAGCTGATGAACCATCATCAGTTATCTTTCAACTGGAAAGGGCACACATACAATTATACATGGCTACATGCATTCTCGAAGACATCCTTTCTATAGAATTTTTCTACAAAAATAATAGAGCAAGATGTTCCTAATCTTATGTCCACAGGGCAGGAATTCCAACATAATAATACAACAACAACAAAACCTTTTGTCCCAAACAAATTGGGGTAGGTTAGGAATGAAACCTTCTCAAGATCAAATATGTAGTTTCCTACGTAGCCTATGTAGTTTTCTATGTAGCCTGTCCCAAACCAGGAAAAAGGCTTTGTGTAAAATAATTTAGATACCGCACATGTTAAGTTCAACAGAAAAATAAAATTGTTAGAAAAGTAAAGAGAACTATCAAAAGGCGAAGGAGGGAACTAAGACAATTGCAGGATAAAGTTTTTTTTTTAGCAATAAATACAGCAGGGGAGGCCCCCACTGTAGAGATTTTATTAAAGCAAAAGGATAAAACAAGCATGTTTGACAAGAGGCCAAACAGCAAGAGCAGGACTAGAGAGGCTAAAAGGAAGAAAAACAAACTAAAGACAAAACTAAACAAGAAGCTCTACACAAAGAAGAAAAGCATCTCGTTTGGCCTCAACCAGAAATCTATGAGCCTGAAGCTTAGCCTCTTCAAGAAAGAGAGCCTTCCAAGAGTTGAAAGAAGGTCTTTCTCTATTAAAAATGAAGTTATTTCTTACCAGCTTTTACAAAATCTGTCATTGTACATTGTGGCTCTCCCTGGACACCTTCTTCTGTAACAGGGATGTACTTAAATAACAAAACCGAATTGATATCATCAATTGTTAGCTGATATTCCATCCCCTCAGCTCCATCTACCGCTACAACACTGCCGTTCCATGTTCGCCTTGACCAGCTAGACTCAAAAGGAGGTTTAACAAAATTAATGACATTCCTTATGTAGGAAAATTTGCTTAAAAAGAAATGAACACATGTGACCGAATATTCATTTGAGTACAGAAAGATGATGGAAGTTAGTAGGGTAGAGTGGTAAACAACCTTGCAAAACCTTTCCCAGGTGTCCCACCACACCAGGCAATATCAGGAACACCCTCAAGTACATTTCCTTCCACTAGTTCACCATTGACTGTCAAATTGATGACCTTTGGACATCCAGTCCCTGATAAACAAAAACTGATTAAACACATGACTATATAGTTCCACTTTAGTGTGTTTTGATTAGCAGCAGGTCAGTACACTGGTTTACCACCCATAAGAACATAATATTATTGGATAATACAGGGTCTAGATCTTCTCTGGCATGTCAAAAATAATGGCTGCTTAAGGCCATTGCTTATGCCAACAGAAATATATATATATATATATATATATATATATATATATATATATATATATATATATATATATATATATATATATATATATATATATATATATATATATATATATATATATATATATATATATATATATATATATATATATATATATATATATATATATATATATATATATATCTGCTTTCATTATAAATAAAGGTTTGTTGAATTACCTCCCCAGCATTTAAAAAAAGCTAAAAATCTTGCAGGAAGGTATTATTGGATAATACAGGGTTTAGATCTTCTCTGGTATGCCAAAATAATGGCTGCTCAAGACCATTGCTTATGCTAACAGAAACATAGATAATAAATCTGCTTTCGTTAGAAATAAATGTTGTGCTGAATTACCTCCCCGGCATAAAAAAACCTAGAAACCTTGCGGGAAGGCAAATATAGTTTCTGAAAAGTTTGACTGAAAGGGCCCCATAATTTTGGAGTGTTCATTTTATCTGCACCTACTATATGCAAAATGGGCCGCTATCAAACAACTACTAGACAAAACCAGCTTACCAAATAGGCAAATACTGTTAATTTAGATGAGGTGTTCAATGCACCTGGAGAAACAGGTAAAGATACTGCAAAAATGGGTGGGAATTCGGAATCATTCAGTACTGGAGTGCATTCAACTTTCAAACATCTTCCAACATCCTCACGCTTTGGCCGGTACACCTTAGATTGACAAATAGCAGGAGTTTAGAACTTGCAAAAGGATAGTAGCATGGAAAAAACTGGTAGGATTATAAGTTTATAACAGATTTTAGAACTTGCAAAAGGATAGTAGCATGGAAAAACTGGTAGGATTATAGCAGCTGGTAAGAACTTGCAAAATATAATAGCAGAGCAATAAGGTAGAAGTGCTTGATGAGACAAAATGCAAATTGCACAAGATAACCTGTACACTGGAGACTGGAGCCATTAATGAGGTCTCAATTTTGTATGATGCAAGTTGATGGTTTAAATTTCTTGTCCACACCACATATAATCTTGATGAACAAGGGGTAAAAGGACGCAAGTGCCCTTACTGCTGGGGTCAGTTACCTTTCACCATCTTAGTGTGTGCCCCAAAAACCAAGGTTATTTTTGTCTTTTCAACCTCTATTAATTGATGTTGGTCAAACTTGAGCAAAAAAGCTAATGGAGAGCTGGGACAGGTAATACAAACCGCAAGTATTTCTTAGAAATAGAATACGTACAAAAAGTCTAAAAGTTACATGTACGTCCAATGCAAATAACTTTAAAAGGAGTATTGTACCTCACTTAATTCTTCAGGGATAGGCACAAAATCCATTGGTGTCTTGCCACCTAGAAACCATTGGTATTTGAGGACTAGTTTGCCCTCGCCACTTAGATTTGTGAAGCTAAAATGGCAATGGCAAGGATCTTCTTCAAATGGATGGTCAACATAAGCTTTCTTCACTATGTAGTCTTGTGGCAATTTATTCTTCCATTGCTCAAGTAGGAAGGAAAACGTTAAATCTGTCCAGGCAAGTAGGCAACTTATAACTCTCAATGATACTCAAGAACCAGGTAACAAATAGATCATATAACTTCACTTAATTCATGCAACCACTTCAAGCTTTAACATGCAATGTTTTTATTCTTGAGAAGAAAAAAGAACTAAAAGAACATGGAACCGGTGTTTGGTCACAAAAATAACCATGCATTACTATGTATATGCCTTGAGAGTTGAGAAGCAATGAACAGTTGACCACTATCTGCCACACAATCTTTTGGCATCACTGCATCAGCATGAAGCCAATTGTACATGTTTTTGAAGTAATACAACAGCAAATCCATCTGCTAGCATGTAATCCTTAGGAAATGTGTCAACAACGATAGATGAAGTCGACATGTTATCTTTTCTCTCCAGTAAAACCATACCAGCAGCAAGTTCAGGGGAGCAAAATTCCCAACCATCACGAATGCAAATAGCCGTATGAGCAGGATATTGCTTCGCAACTTCAGCCTCGCTGGGGTTCAGATCTGCATCAGAGTCTCACTTTAGAAATATGCAAGGTCTCAAAGTAATCAGATACGCCGTTCTGGGTGCACCAAACAATTTAGTGATACTTATCTAACCAGACCAATTCAGCACTCCACATGATCAATCAATATTTCAACGGAAGAAATTACTACTAGCAGTAAAATCGCAATTTGTAGATCCTTAGAACTTCAGAGTATGCAGTCCTAATGCTCATATTTCTACTATACATGCAGATGAACCTCCCTCAATTCTCAGCATTTGGAAAATCTGATAATTATATGGGACCTTTTGTAGGGAAAAAACAGATCGGTGGCTTATCTCGAAATATCTCAAGCACCAACTTTACCTTCTTTTTTAATCCAACTATGACTAATCTGGTTCAATGAGATTTACAACAGCAAGAAGCTTAAGATCACACATCAGGATGGATATTCCTAACTTCAGCAAATCAAACAATTTGCAAGACAATGAAAGGCATGTTTGGATATACCTCGATCATTAAACTTTTTCAAATTAGGGCCTACAAGCAGAATAGAAGCAGCTTCCAAGTGTGGGATCTCAAGAAGTGGATTCTCCTCGACACGTAAATGCTGCAGGCAGTTTAAGATAGCCACAAGTGAACAAATTGTGCTAACATCTTATGTATCTATAGTCGTGATTAATTTCATAGATTTCTTATACGGAAATTTCAGATTCCAAGTGTTTGCTTCACATAATAGACTGATAGCATGTGATCATGAATGATGTGAATTGCTCCTTTCATTCGTATAAGTTGTCCGTAACATCAAGGTTCCAGAACACCACGGTTGTTATCACTTTTCAGTTTCCATTAGTGAATTACCTAGTAAGTGTAGTTGTGTAATGTACAAGTGTAGTAGTGTACGGGTCTGTTCTTTTGGGCTTCTAAAAGCTGTTTTTCGGCTTTTTTACAGTAATTAGCTTTTGAACGGAGAATCTTTTAAAGATATGGTCTATTAGTTAATTGTAGTACATACTATACCGACTTAATTTATATCGGCAAAAACCGCACGTGAGTTTCTGTTACTCTGTAATCTCTTGCACGAACAGCCCAAAAACCACAAGCCGCAGCCAAAAGCCATAAGCTTCAGCTAAAAAGAACAGGCCCTACATCTTTCATCCTTTGTTAAGCACCAATAGAAGGTTGCAGTCTTCATGAGTTCATAGATATAAACATCTTAGTATTTAATAAAAGGATTAATAGCACGACGGCTATCATCTAAGAGATTTCAATACTTGCAGAAATAGCTTACTTCAACAACGAAATAAGCAATGTAAGGATGTGTTTGGTTTGTGCCCAAACCAACCTTGCAAAAATTTGGCTAGCCCCAACAATTTGGCCCTTGTTTGGATGATTGCAAAATTTTGGCAGGTCTATAGCTGCTCTACGGTCATGCCCTATGTATTTCTTGCCAATCTTTGGCCAAATTGTGGGCAACCAAAACCTTGGCCAAAATTTTGGCTAACCAAATTTTGGTAGGGTTGATTTTGGCACCAACCAAACACCCCCTAAGTACTTCATGACTACAACTGAGGAAAACAGACCTCCAAAGAAGGCAAATGTGGAAATCCCTTCAAAGTTGATACTTTGTTTCTGCTCGCTGCTAACACCTACACACAAAAAAAAAAACAAAGCCAGTTAAGGTCTAACTGCAATGTTTGATTATGTTCGAGTCAAACACAGTCAGCATACTCACTTGAAGTCGAGGCTGACTAGCCATGCAGAGTGACTTTAACCTATTTTGAGCAACAGAAAGGAACTGGTGCAGCAATAGAGATAAGAGGAAGGAATTCAGCTTTGTCAAAATAAGTAAGAGATCAACGGCAAAGACTAAGTTGGCCACATTAGCATACCTCCAAGTTAGGAAGTTCGGGAAGGCTAGCAAGTGAAGTTATTTTGTTTCCAGCAAGATAAAGTTGCTACATAGTTCAGTATAAATAAAAATTAGTGCATATAATCCTTCTATGAGCTCAATCAATATGATGGGGTAAGCAGAAACCTGGAGGACTTTGCAGTTCCCAAGAGGCTCAAACCCAGGAAGCTTGAAATCATTAAAGCTCAAATCAAGAACCTGAAAATATTACAAAAGCCATAAGATAGCCAACCAGAATCAACAGAGATACTGTACATGGTGGAAGCACAACAGGAAGTTTCTCGAAATAAAAAGAAGCTCCCAAGAGGCCAAGATATCCAACAAAAAAAAGGAAAAAAGGGATACCTTTACCCCCTTGAGAATCTCAAGGCCCTCCAAACTTGATAAAAGATTGTCCCTGAGATAAACAAACTAGAAACAAGAAATATGATCAGCAGCCAATTTATCCCTGTCATTTCAGAATCATAAGCTATGCTGGTTGTATATATCTTTGCACACTTCCTAGGTTTGGCAACTTGCGGACAAATTAACGACCTTGTGTCTCTTCAGATGTTGCAAAAGCACAGAAAGCAACAGAGTTCTAACTTTTTAAGTGCCAGGAAACAGAAGAGAAAAGAGAAGCTGAACACACTTACCACAAGTGCAGGTGTTAATCTCAACTGCTTCAGACTGCGAACCCTATGACCTCTTGAATCCAGTCTCTGCAGTAGCAGAAATTATGTTAAATGGAAGAAGATCACCACATGATGCAATCATCTTGATTATTCACAAAAATGCAGAAGAGCAACACTAACCACTTCATCACTAGCCTTCAAATCCACCTGTGGCAGCATCATAAACTGGGAATCACGGCTATCAGCAGTCGAGCTCTTCCTCCGACTCGACAGAGAAGAACCCTTGTCTGCTGATGACGTCCGAGAACCCAATTTCTTTGTGACACTGCTTGTCACTGAAGGTGACCGTGGCGAGTGAAGAGAAGCGTTTGAGGCCACTCTCCTGGCACTGCCACTGCTGCCATTGGAGCTCTCTGTCAGGGATTGAACCTTCTTCAGTGTAGAAGTTGCTGATGCCTTAACAGCAGGCTTCTTCATCGAATCCACCTTGCTCCTCTCAGGCATCAAAGATGTTCTCTTTTCCGCTGAGGGTTTTGAGCTAACAGTGGGCGCTGACATCGGTTTACTCTTCTTCACCCCGTCCGACAGCGTAGTACTAGCCTTCTTAGCTACAACTGAGCTACCATTCTCCTGTTGCTTCCCGGTGCTCCCAGTGCTGCTTCTCCTCTGCACCAAACCGGCACTCACAGACGAGGTAGACTTCGTCAGTGAAGACCGGGACACGCACAACTCCGCAGAGGTGCCACCGTCGGCCCGCTTCTTGATTGATGCAGCAGTCCCCAACGCAAACCTGCCGGTGGGTGCAGCTGCCCGTGGCTTCACCGGTTTATCACCCGCCGGCTTTGAGGCCTCCGACGGAGCTTCCATTCTTGACAAGTACAATCAAAGCCTCAAGCAGTTCACCTCAATGCGTTCTAGTCAAGCCAAGAACCCCTTGATGAAAGATACATGAGCAACCTGGACTGCCGGAGAAATACTGAGTTAGTGTTACATACATGAAAGGATTGGCAAATCACTCAAGAATTTGATACAGAGATGACAAGATTTCCAGTTTCTCAATTCCGATCGAACCTGAACAACCTAACACTTGTGCAGAATTTGAAATTGTTTGCAGAATTCGTCAACGCCTCAAAATTATGAAGACTATAACGCGTGGTACCAACTAGATGGAATTGTGCAAGCACGATGTCGCTAGCTATGGCCCGTACGAAAATATGCGAAGCGTTAAAGCTTAACAAAAATATGGACAAAAAATATGCTTTGTTTAGAAAAAAACAGCGCAGTAACCGTAAGCTTTGCTTGGAATTAAAAACAAAAAACAAAAACTCGTCGAGATGGTCGAGACCACAAGCGAACTCGCGAGGCGTCAAAACTCAAGGAAAAAAGCTCAAACCACAACAAAAAAAAATATCGACAAAATGCTTGTAAAAACCCTAAGAGCCGCGCACGCATAAACCTCCGGCATTTCGCGAGAATTCAGCCAAAATCCCCACCGGAATCGCCACAGCAAGACCCAGCCCGAAGCAATCCGCATAAACTCGCACCAGTAGCCTCTCGAACCATGAATCACTCAAAAATGCAGTTCAAAACCCAACGAGAAAAAAATCCGTGGGAAAAAACTCCCCGAAAAAAATTTAAACCGCACGCAACCACGGGGGCTCTCACCTCTCCGGTCGCAGCCGGATCCGAGCCCTATCCCCGGCCCCTCCCCCGCCTCCGCCTCCACCAATGCGGCCTACGAGCGCGCGAGCTGCGAGCGAGAGCGAGAGGGAGACGAGGAGTGCAAGCCAGTTGCGGAATAGCAGGGGAGGCACAGGGAAGTAGGAAGTATCCGAGGGGCAAGGACACGACGGTAATAACCATCTGTTCCAGGGTGGTGATTGCATAAACGCGAAATAAAAGGTCGCCCTCGGACCAGGCGGGGGGTCCCGCTTCGATTCGATTTTGGGCCCGGGCGCTTCCAAAATTTCGCGCTTTAAGCGTATCAGCCCAGGTATTCCTGGAAATTGTAAGGGAAGGCTCGGACGATGTGCTGATGGTGAAGTGAACACGTCGCCGGCGTGGTTTTTGTCGCGGGGCCCGGCCGGCCGTTCGCTCGCTGCTGTTTGTTTTGCAGTGGTTGGATTTCGTGAGGGTACTCTCCGGACGGAATTTAACGAGCACAGTCACTGACACCACCGGCTTGATGCTACGGCTATATTTTTTTCGGTGTAAATGATGGCTTTTGTTTATGTTTTTTGAGAGACGATAGTGAACTATGAAGACATGTGGACGACACGCACGATTTTAGAGTCCGGATGCCGATTGAAGAATCCGCTTCAAAAGATCATCCTCTTTGTTTCGACTTTTGGAGAAACCGAAAGACCAAAAGAACATGGGCTACGGTACCAAGCGCCATGTGTGTCCCACCTAGCTGTGAGCTAGACGCCTACTAGATCGATCTTCAAGCGGAGAATCCGTACATGTAGCATGCACTATATGACAATATTGGACACAACTAACTCTTCCTTCATGGCTGAGTTCTTTTGGATTTGGCTTTTGTTGGTCTATAATTAATTATAATAGACATTGGATCAACTTCAACTATACCATCTAAAATCGCACACGATTATCTCTTTTCGTACTCTCCTCGTGAACAGTCAGAATTCACAAGTCATAAGCCATAGTAGAACCCACCCTATATATGCTAGCGCTCTCATGCATCTTAATTTGTCCTCGATCTCATCCGGTGCTAAGAAAAACGTTGTCAATTTCATCTGTTCGCTGAATCGATAACAACTTCTGCTTGCGACTAGAGGTGGGCATTGGGTCGTGCCATGCGGCAGAGCCCGGGGCCACCATGCTTCGGACCGCGTCATGCCGTACCGGCTCAACCCGGTCACCCCGTCGTGCCATCTCGTGCCGGCCCGCTTCACCTCCGGCCAAGCCCAAGCACGGCCTAAAGCCCGTCGTGCCGGCATTCGTGCCGTATCAGCTCAAGCCTAGCCCGAAATAACTATACACGACGAAGGTGGCGGCGACAATAGTGGCGATGGTCACCATTTTCATTTCTGTTATACCCGTCTCATTAAAAACTAATTAAAATTAAATTAGTTTCATAAAAACATGGGTACCTAAATATTTCAGAGGAAAAGTAACAATATGTGTACAATATACTAGTCTTGTGGTGTACATGTATGCTTATCAAATGTAGGCATGTACAGAATAGGGCCATATTGTATGTTGTTTATTTGTATAAGCACTAAGTCTATTGGAGAGAGTGTGGAAATAGCAAGTGTGTCTTTCCTTGATGTTACAAAGGTCCTAAAGTTTGGAACTGCTATTATATCTGTTAAGCCTCAAACTAATAGAGTGGAAGAACAATGCAATTAGCAATAGCTCAGGACTCACCTCGTACTCTAGTCGTTGAGAGTCTGAGACAACGATACCAATCTACCATGGCCAGATGTTGGAGACAAGATGAATGTGACAAGACGGCATACACCATACATCTTCCAAGAGGCAATCATATATCCACTTCCAAAAACTAGAGCTCTTAATGTTTGAAAATATAGTATGTCCTAACCTTCTTGCAAAGATTGGCATCTTATTCTACAACTTTATGGTTCTCTTTCTTGCATGAAAGCATGAATTGTGTAGCAATTTCCGGAATGCAATTGTGAATAATAAAGCCTTAAGAGAGACTCAGGAGGAAGAAAATGAATACAAGAAGCATTAACTAAGCTTGAATAACCATTGAACCAGATAAGATATAAAAGAAATAATACCCAATATCTTATCCATTAATACAACTAAGGATTGTATCCATTAATACAACTAAGGATTGCACGAGTATAGAACAAAAGCATAAGTATGAGAGAAAACCCTTAACAACTCTTATAAGCACGGTTGATTACTGACTACAAAAATAAGTCAATCTAACAAATTTGTTAAGTATTATTATTATTATTATTATTATTTTATAACCCATCCACATTTTCTTTTTTATTTTTCTTTCTTTCCCTCCTATCTTTTCTTCTTTCTTTCTTTTCTCCTCTTTTTCCTTTCTCCTCCTCTTCTTTTTCACCCAATGCTAAGCTGCTCCTCTCCCATCTCTTCTTTTTCTTCCCACTGAGGCACCGACAGCCTTGCGCCCGCCGCCTGCCTCCTCCCCTCGCCGCCTGCCTCCTCCTCCAACCTCCCCCGACCCCCGGCCGCCTCTCCCGACTCTCCACCTCCCACGCCTGCCTCCTCCTCCCCAACCCCACCCCCCGCCGCCTTCCCTAACCCCCACCTCCCCCGACCCCCACCCCCACCGACCATCCCCTAGCACCCACCGCCCCTAACCCCCTCCTCCCTTCCCCGACTGCCTCCTCTTCCCCTGACCTCCACCCCCGGCCACCTCACTCCCCTGCCCCGGTCCTCGGCGCCGCACCGCCCTAGGCCCCTCTGTGGCCATGACTCCCTCCTCTCCCCCGGTCGCCTCCCTCGACCTTCCCTAGTGACCCTTCCTCCCTCGACCTCCCCTAGCCCCCTGCCATCTTCTCCACGACCGACGCCGCGCGAGGCCGAGGCCGCCACGCGGGCCGTGAGAGACGAGGCAGGTCGGCTGCTAGAGCTACAGAGCAGGTGAAGGTGTCGGCGTCAACACCAGCTGAGGCATCGTCGTGACCCCCACCCCCTCCGTCAAGGCGCTCAAGGGTGGTGCGGGGATGCAGAGCAGGACAAGCTTCCGGCTACCGTCCTCGGCTCCGACTCCCCCTGCTTCTCCTCCTGCGGCCGTTGTCCACTCGTCCGAGCTCTGGTATACTCCACTCCCCCCTCTACTTTCTCTCTCGGCTCTGTGTTAGTGATGACTTGTGGATGTGGGGATGACGATAGGAGGCGAGGCCGAGGCCGTGGCGGCCGCCAGAGGGACTAAAGGGGTCGTCCATGCCCGTCGTGCCACCAGTGGTCGTCGTGCTCCCTGTGTCAGGCCAGCTCGAGCATGGCATGATTCATCATGTCGTGCCTTCTAACGGATTAGCTTTCTAGACTCAGCTTAGTCCACCATTCATACCGTTTTGGTATGGCCCACCATATAGCGTACTTATATCATGTTTAGACCATACCGAGCTTCAGACTAGATAAAAAAAACATGGCCATCGCCCACCTCTACTTGCGACGCAGAATCCTACCGGCCGGAATCGTACCATTTCTTCTGGTCGATGAAATCATAAAGCTCTGCATCCCAAACACGCCCTTGCATCGAGACAACGACGTACCTCTTCTAGAAATTACATTAAAGCAAAGAACAGCATGATATATAATATACTATGTTTCATTTCATGACGTGTTGCTGTAGTTGTCATTGCTTCTGACTGGTGCTGATTAATCCGCCATACCATACGATACCGTCGAGTAAAAAATGTACTACTTAATTATCCTGATAAATGATAATCAAATCAAACAGGAGATCGGTCGAGGAGTGCAGCTGGTAGCCGGGTACAGAGCTCATCATGGGTGCTCCTCATCAGGAGGACAAGCTCAGCTGTTCTTCAGATGTACGTACCAGTGCAACACTGTACGTGCAAGGCAATTAAGTAAGTACACCTAGGCATAGCCTAGCCTTGAGCCTTCAGGATGTGCAATGCCTATGCTGCCACCTGTTCTTCGGGCAGGGGGTGCATTCTGCAAGATGTATGGTCAAGTGAACAAAGCTTTCCTGTTTCTTTCCCTATTTCCCTCCTGTCTCTTTTCATATGAAAGCATGTTATTCATTAGGTCTGCAACTCTTTTCTCCCATCTGGCTAGTGCGGCAAGATTCTGCTTTTGTTAGTAAATAAAAATTAGCAGTGTGTCAATGGTAACACATTGTTTTAGATATTACATTGTACATACAGTTCGTTTTGCATCTTCCGAGTTTTTGCGCTGCGAATAGCATGCTGCCATGTGGAAGAGGATAGAGAGGGGGAATAGAGAAGAGAAATAGGGAAGCTTCGTTCTGGTCAAGTAAGGTGATATAGTTTTTTAAAGTGAGTTTATCATATGATTTTTTAAGTTAAAAATCACATGTGTCGTCTGATTAATGTATCTATCGCTTACTGTCATCTTAAAAATACGAAGAAAAACTATCAATTCAACCACAGGCCATCGGCCGCAGAAAAAAATAGGCCTCTAACCTGCTAGTACTAATAAATGGGTAATCAATTGGTTAATTAGAGGTAGCAGCAGTGGTAGGTACGACATCGCAGGAGCGTTGGAGCCAGCAGCGACGTGCCGGCGACCACTCCAGGCATCATCACGGGAACTGTCCATCGATCACTAGAAGTGGTAGAGAAACCTTCCTTACGCCACTGCCTGGTGGGCCACGGGACCACCTGTCATCGTCCATAAATAATCACCGCAGGGACGGGCGGGCGAATGCGGAGCAAAATTCGTGAGAAACGGCGCCGACACGGTTGCACGTATGGCACATTAAGGTTGTGCTTCAAGCCTTCAATTAACTTATGAGTTAAGCTTTTGGTTTTGGTTTTTTAGCTGGAATTGTATTTTAATGGTTGTTGTTTTTTTCTGAGAAAAAGAGAGAAAATTAGGAAAAAAACAATTATATTGTCACAAATAATACAAAAAATAAGAGAAAAAATGATAAAAAACTAAAATTAGAAAGCCGATGTGTTCTAAGTGGGTTCTAACTTAAATAAGCTAAAAGTAAAAAAAATAGAAGCTGGATGTTTAGAGCAGGGCCTAAGGACATCTTTGTAAGGAAACTCAACATACAAAAAATACAGAAATTGAATATCATGTTTCCCAAATCCTATAAGAACCAAAAACTTAGGGAAACTTCAACAGAGGTATTAACGCAATATAAGGAGAAAAAAAGAAAGGATTGCAAGAGACAAAGGAAAGAAAACATGAGGCATGATTTTCCTCCAAAATCCCTATGGAATAGCTAATTTCATAGGAATTTCAAAGAAATTCATGGTGTTCAATTTTTTTGTTCCAAATACCTTCGTAGGAATTTTTCCTATAGGATTATAATCCCCTGGGCCTGTTTGGAACAGAGGAATTTCACAGGAATTTTGCAGGAATTTTGCAGGAAACAGTTCAATTCCCGCAGGAATCGGGAAAAATTCCCGCATTCCAAACATGGCCTAAAATTCTTTTCTATAGGATCTTAATCCCCAAAAATTCCTATGCTATTCGTTCGTTCCAAGAGTCCCAACTGTTGGATTAGGATAAGCTTCTGCTAATAATGACGTTTCTTCATCAGTACCCCTTTTCTTTTCCGTAGAAATGATCTTTGATTAGGTGCAACAGTACTGTCACTAAAATGCATAGTCTGTTCACGAGAGTACTTAATTGTACCAATGATTCTTCTTCGTCCTAGCAGCTTGTCCAAATCTCACCAAAGAGAACGTACGGCATGGCTAATCCTCTAATCTTTTTAAGGGATATAAGACAGACATACATATATGCTCATATATATATATATATATATATATATATATATATATATATATATATATATATATATATATATATATATATATATATATATATATATATATATATATATATATATAGACACACACACACACTATTCTAATTATTTGGGTGAGACGAGTAAGTGCGATCCCATGGAATAGGGCTGTAAAATAAGCTCGAGGCTCGCAAGCTGCTCGAGCTTGGCTCGCTCTAGACTCGATTCGAGCTTGACTCGAGCTCCAAACGAGCCGAATTCGAGCTTCATCCTAAACTCGCGAGCTTTAACGAGCCGAGCTCGAATAGCTCGCGAGCTTAGGATTTTTTACCCCTCCCTAATTCCCCCCACGCCCCCACCCCTCCCTCCCGCCTCTCCTCTCAAATTCACCCCCAGGCAGCCAGCCCCCCGCCGCCACGCCTCTCCCCCGCCTGCCCCCACTCGCGGCCACGCGCCCCCGCCCCCCGCCGCCCCTCGTCGCCCCCGCCGCCGGCCGCACCCCCACCCCCGTCCCCCTCGTCGCCTCCCTCCTCTCCCCCGCCGCCGCCCCTCCTCGCCTCCCCCAGCCCCCCGCCGCCGCCTCCCCGTCCCCCTCCTCGCCCCGCCGCCGCCTCCCCATCCCCCTCCCTCCTCTCCCCCGCCGCCGCCCCTCCTCCCCCCGACCCCCTTCCTCTCCCCCGCCGCCGCCCCCCGTCCCCCTCCTCGCCCCCCCCCGGCCGCCGCCCCTCCTCTCCACCACCGCCCCTCCTCCCCCCGTTGGCGCCCCTCCTCTCCCCCCATTCCCCTCCTCGCCTCTCGCCCCGCCCCCCCCTGTCCCCCTCCTCGCCCCCGCCGGCCGGCGCCTCTCCTCGCCCCCCCGGCGCCCCTCCTCTCCCCCGCCGGCGCCGCCCCTCCTCGACCGGGATCCGGCCACGCAGGTACGCACCGAGCCTACACGAGCCGAGCTCGAGCGAGCTCGGTAGAAACTCGAGTCGAGCTCGAGCCCAGCTTAAAGTTCGATGTTGATCTTAGGCTCGCTCGAGCTCGGCTCGAGTTTCTACCGAACTCGAGCTTGCTAGATCAAACTCGCTTGAGCTCGGCTCGTTTACAGCCCTACCATGGAATCAACCCGAACGGGCTGGGCGAACGACCTCGTACCAATTCAATCGAGCCACCGCCTGGTCCTTGCTAATCATCTCGTCTTTCCTCCGATGCATGAGCCAAAACAAACACTCAAATATGTCATACCCGTCTCTTCAAAAAAAAAATCCCATAACTACTTAATTCAGGGTGCCAACTCTGCTTCCTGTCAAGCTAGGTCCTATTTAGGCCCTGTCCTAAAGTGTTACAACTTTTTATCTTTTGGCTAAAACAACACCATGGTGACTATTAGTTTTTTCTAGTTTATTTACTTAAAGAAAAATAAAAAACATTGTTACATTTTCACGAATAATGCAAATGAAAAACAAAAGAAAAAACAGCGTTAAGAAGTTAATGTGTTTCAATCGATTTTTCCCTTTTGGAAACCAGAAGCTATCATTGTTTGGAACAAGACCTTAGAGAGCTTTAGCTTTAGATTAAAGTCACCAGAAAAACTTGAGCTCCGCAAAAGAGTTATATATAGCCATGTTCTTTTTTAGCTTTTTGTAGCTTTTAGCTTTGTCTTTTCCAATAGTCAAAACAAACAGAGCGGCTTCTCGAAACCGCTTCTCCAAACGACTTCCCGAGCCCAAAATGGTGTATGCTGTTTGTGTCAGTATCTCTGCCGTCCGTCGCTATATCAAAAAATGTTGACAAAATTTATCAGTCACAGTCCCAAAGAACATGGCTTTTCGGCGAAGCTTAATATTAAGCGGTTAAGCTCCCCATTGTCTGCTAATGGTATTGCGCATAGCATCATTGAAGAGATAAGAGTAGAATTCATTACATTTCTCAATTTCCATTGTACGTGTAGCAGCTGCTACATGTGCTCCTGCTCCGACCGAGTTGCCGGATGATGCATGGAGTGTCCAACAATCCCGGACGCCTTTAAAGAGCCTCCGCTATTGGTCCACTCCAGGTTGGAAAGATGCATGGAACAGTACTGATGCATCATACTACACCATACATATGTTTAATTTAGGTACGGTGCATGTAATTCATGCCAATTTTCATACTACACAGTACATGGAGTGATGAACTGAGGTTGTCCTAATCTTTCGATGAGAAGGATAGTTTTGATTGGGCGATGATTAACTCTCACGATCCAAGCTATGAACGCAGCACGTACGAACCAAGCAATCGCTGAACTAATCATTAAGTCGTTATCAACTGTGTTAAAGACCTGACTGACCTGATCACGAGAATCAATTCCTGTAAGCAATCGAAGAACTAGCAAGAATAAAGTAACAAACAATCTAAATTGCAAATATATGATTGAGTTCAAAAGGTAAGATTTCGCAGAGATTATTTACGGTTGGTATAGTCGACATAAGCGAAAAACAAGAGTTTCACAATGAAAAAAACTAAACAAACGAAATCCAAACCCTAAAATGTAGCACACATGAGATTATATGAGGATGACGGCTAGAGGTGGCGGCCAGGGGGTGGGCGCATGCCCCCTAGGTTTACAAGGCCCATGAGCCCAAGTGGAGATAGTGCAGCACTAGTCCGTTTCGAAATCAGAAATAGCAGCAGAGTATTTTGCAGATTGTGTCATGCTCAGAAGGAATTTGGAAGTGAGGCTGGATCCGTTGAAAAGAGGACGATATAATCTTTCAATCAAATATTCATAGAGGTCAAACAGAGTACGTATGTGAAAGTTATGCTTGTTTGAAGTCAGTGATGTCTCCGGAGGCCAAATTGGATTCCAAAACGGGTCCAACTTGAACTCTTGCTCATCTTGACCCAAAAGTGACGTGATACTGCACACAAATATATATATATATATATATATATATATATATATATATATATATATATATATATATATATATATAAGTAGTATCATATAGTTCATATAATATAAAGTCACTTCTAAAAATAAGCTCACCTAATAATTTAAGTAATACGTAGAAGCTCTAGTAATTTAAACAATAATCATAGTAATTATAATCGTATCTATACGGTCATATCCTGGTCACGAAGCTTAACATGCATGCATGCCTGGTGAAACAAAAAGCAAACGCGACTATCTAAGTGCAAGAATCCAGTGATCAGCCCAAAACGCCACCTACAAAAATGCCCTGTCCGGCATAAAGATGAAGGGGAGGCCAAATCAGAGGAGGAAAAGGAGTCAAGTCAAATAAATCTACTCATAAGATTTCCCCTTTAATAGAGAGAGAGAGAGTGTGTGTGTTTGTAAAAGTATATATCCAGTATTCTATTTGACAAAAGATAAAGAAAGTTGCGAAGAGTTGCAAAGGTAGTAGGATGCTAGTAACCATCAGCACAACACATCAATTAGTCGCTTCTTAGGCCGAAACAAGATATTGTTTCTGGATGGCGTGGACCATGTGAGCTAGACGTTGCAGCGACCATCAAACAAGCTTCTTCTGATCCACCGCAGAACAACAAATTTTAGTTGTAGCTGCCCAGACTCTCTCTCTCTCTCTCTCTCTCTCTCTCGTTTTTATAGGTGGCCAGCTCATGATACATTGTTATTATCATGCTAGTATATGGACCTGTTCTTTTCGGCTGCGGCTTTTGACTGTTTACGGTACAAATGATGGAGAGACAGATACTCACTTGTGATTTTGGCTGATACAGATGTTGGACTTTTAACGTGTATATTATTTAACTTGTAGATCCCGTCTTGAGAAAATACTCCGTTTGAAAGTTAGGTACTATAGCAAAAGTCAAAAACCGTCAATTTTGAAGGAAAAAACAGGCCAGACCCTATATATGTTGCAATTTACAAATCGATTCTATTCTATTCTTTTCTTTATTATGAATACAACTCCTCTTTGTACTAAAGCGGGCCGCCTACTTGCACGATGAAAACGAACACATCAAGAGGCGGTTGTTGCAACTTGCATACATGCATGATACACGCATTACGTTACAAAAGGAAGTTAAGAAAGTACAAAGTGAACAGCGCATAAGAACAAGAACAATGGCATCCAATTCGGCGTTATGTTATACTAGCGCATTATGGTTTCTTTTTCATGTGAAGGGCCCTATGCTGAAGCAATGATTAGCTATGTATCATCCAAGTAAGATTTGAGATTTTGGGTATGTTCTTTTCAGCTACGGCTTATGAATATTATATTTAAAAGAGCGTTTATACGAATGAATTGAATGCCGATAAGCTAATAAAATATTTCAAAAAGACTGTCCCTTGAAATTACTGTAAAAAGATATGGAGAAACTGTTTTATTTATTTGTTTAAAGAAGTCATAAACCATAAGATGAAAAAAGAAGTCGAGATGCGCAAATTGAGGCCCACCGTTTAATCCAGCTAGGCCCACTCAAGCCCAAACAAGGCCCATCAAGCCAGCACTACTACCTACTTCGGAGTAAACCAGATTCTCAGATGATGATCCGAGTCTCTCACTTGATCGTTGGCTTGATAGAAGTTTATAAGACTGGGAAGGACTAGATAAGATGAATAGAAATCATCTGTAACGCATGTGCAACTAACTTGGGAGCAACATGGCTGCAAATAACTTCACTTTTTTTTTCTCAGGACTCACAAATAAGATCGCACTGAACAACGCATCAGCATCGCAACCATACCACTGAAAAAGAGCACATCACAAATGTATCTCATCAAATGGTAGCACATCTGGAATAAGGTAACCCTGGGGCGAAAGGTAGAAGACGGCAATATTTTCAGATCTCAAGAATTTGCAGTAAATAACTTAGCTGTAAGCCTGTAACATAACCTGAAGACAAAAATTCAGAGTTGAAAACTGTAGCTCACACTCGAAATTTTCATGGCCTAACAAATTCCATAACCAAGCAGAAACTGAAAACAGTGTCGAACCACACATGAGAACATCTGGATAATGGAAAGCTCTCTCTCTCTCTATTAACCTCCGATTCCTCACCGTAGTCCTGGTAGGAAAACAAGGAAGCCAAACATCACAAGTTGCCTGCATATGCTGCAACAGAATCTTGCATCACAACAGGAAGAAATCAATTGCTCACCTTCACAGCAACGCAGGAGCAACCTAGAAACTTCCTTGTTTTGCCCTCAAAGTCTCAATTTTGCAAAGCTGCAAGAAACCATGCAAATTGCAGGCTGTCAGGACAGGGTCTTTCCAGGTTTCATGGAAGAGAAGTAACAAGGAGACAAAAGCATTCGGCACAAAAAAGCAGTGCTCACAACCTGAAAATCAAATCATGCAGGTGGCTAACAAGTAATGGACAAACATCGAAAACCATCAAGAGATCATAACATTTTGTCCGATATCAGCAATTCTCCATGTGCTATCAACCCTGAACTAAAATGCCGAATTTTTTCTATTTTAGCCCTTTTTAAAAAAAAAAATTCACATTTAGACCCCTGGTAGTTTTAATTCCATTTTTGGACCCAGGGGGTCGGCGCCGTGACCCACGGCGCCGAGGTAACACGTCTCGGCGCCGTGGTCCACGGCGCCGAGGTCGCAGGCCCGCACCAGCCTGGTGGCTTGCGTGGCGCCGACGTGGCAGGCACCTCGGCGCCGTGGGTCGTGGTGTCGACCTCAGAGCCGTGGGTCGTGGCGCCGAGCTGGGCGCCGTGGGTCGTGGCGCCGAGCTCGAAGCTGTGGATCGTGGCGCCGAGCTGTGAAAATTCAGAAAAGCCGCCGTGACCGGTGGCGCTCCAACTCGGCGCCTTCAAAATAATCCGTAGCTTTTGGAAACATTCAGAAAATTGATGAACTGTGTGAAACACAATTTTCTGCTACATTTTTTGCTGATGTCGTGTTCAATCTGAAAATTTCGGGTGCTAGTATGGTAATAATGTTTGTAACTTTTTTCCTAAGCAGGGAACTCCGATGGTCAAACACTAATTGTTAGAGAAGGGGATAATGGTGTTGCTTATTCATGGAATTCAAAAGAGCTAAAATGGGGCAAGGTAAGAACCTATGTGCCTTAGACTTTTCCATTATATTGCCCGTAAGTAATTATGTTGCTACCTCAAATCACATGGTATAATCTGCGAAGTTGAGGATATAGTTTAATGTCTTGTTGTTCTTTTGCAGACATTTATGTGCTTGCAGACATAAGCATGGGTGGGCAACATTATGCACTCTATTAAATTGTAGTTTTATGAAGCACCGATACACAATACCGTCACACCGGTAGTCTCAAGTGCAGTCGATACAGCTAGGCAAACACAATACAGTGCATAATAATAGGATTACATAGACCGTAGATAACGTGGGTCTATACATTTTGTCTACTGGGTGTAGCGTGGTTGTTTCCCCTTTTTATTGGGCCCTGAGGATGGCTCCGCTGCATCATTCTTCCTGTCACTCTTGGTCTTGAGAGATGCCTCACGAGCTTGAAGCTCTTCCTCCTGACGCTTGATGGCTGCTTCACGCAGACTTAACTGCTCCCGCCTCCTTTGCAGCTCATCCTCCTTGCCCTTCAGACGGATTTGGTCCACCCTCACGCGGCGCTCTTGCTCAAGCCGCATCTGTCGTTCCACCTCGCGAGCCTGAGTCATCTTGACAAAGTATTGTCCTTTGTTTTCCACCTCCACTACCCGGTTATCTGGCCATGCCGGCGACACCCGACCACCCATTCGATGAACGTGTAAGCCTATGTGTGGCGTGGTAGATTGTCGAGACCCGAATATACAAATCCGGACTCTCCTGTGTATTCTGCACTAGTCCAGGATCACGCTAGTGCACACAGCATAAACAAAGATAAATATCATCCACATCACGATATTCTAAAGAAAATCCAAACTATATAAATAAAATATCAGAGTACAACCTTATGGTCAAGCTTACAATCTCAATAGCCTGAGTGGCTAATAAGCTAGCAGCGGAAAATCCAAAGTAAAACGTAGTGGCCAATCGACATGCCCACAGGCAATCGAGTGGGGAGCGAAGCCTAGAACGCGTAGTCGTCGAAGTACTCGCCTCCTGGAACCTCCTGCTGGTAGTACTCCTCTTCCTCAACTGAGCAACATAGGCGTAAAGCCGTGAGTACATTGGTACTCAGCAAGCCATTTGTAACAAATGATGCAATATAGTATGCAAGGCTTACCAATGGAAGGCTGAAAGGGTTAATTTGCATAAAACAGCATTTGAAATTACCAATAATAGATTGAAGGCGCATTTGAAGTAAAACAATAATAAACAATAATCAAAGGAATTGAAGTAACCACTTATGAATCTCCCATCCATAAGCTAAACCAACCACTCATGGATCTCCCAACCAACAGTGAATTAACCATCCACTGTCCAAAACTTTTTAGAAATAACTATACCTCGTGTGAAATCACCGAGCATTGTCCATAACCGAGGACGCGGCTATTCGAATAGTTTTACACTCTGCAGAGGTTGCACAACTGTACCCACACGATGTGATTAGCCTCAGCTTAAGGTAATCACAACAAGGCCTTTACAATGTTCAATTCCAACCCAATCCCGCCCGCTAGGGTTTCGCATCACACCCCCCCTTGCGCCCCGTGGAATGTATACGACACCCACTGACATCCCAATGGCGGAACCAGAATTGAAACATCACAAATTAATCAGCCAGGTCTGTCCCATACCAGACATGTGGTTTGCACGGTAAGACTCAGATCAATGGCGCACAAAGTTAAGTCCTTAAGTGTTCTCGGGCGAGACTACCACATCCCTCGAAGTGCTCCAACACTTCCCCCTTTACTGCACGATCATTCGCCCGAGTGAAAACCAATTTTGTATAACCACCGCCAATGACGCACCAACGTCACGGCACAAATTTTATAACAGTGGCACCAACCACGATTCAATATCTCATTAGGTCAAATTAATTAATCACATATGATGGTGAAACCTTTCGCAAAATAAGCAAGGCTAAGCATTCTAATCGTACCAACCCATTGTGACAAATAACATAGCATCACTAGTTAAATTCCCAACCTAAGGTGACAATGGCAGCATGGCATTCAATTTTAACAAGGAGGGAAATACTCAATTGAGGTGATAACTACCAATTACAAGGTTTGTATAAAAGTAGCGATGCAATGTAATTTAAAACAAAATATTTAAATAATAGATTGCAAACTGGGTCCAACATGATCAAAGGACACGACTTGCCTTGGCCTTGCTCAGTTGACGGATCTTGATCTTCAAATCCAACGGCGGCTCCCTCGAATGCGTGATCTAACGAGAGAGAACAAAACGAAAAGACAACATAAATTCAAATAAAATTCAAATGAACTCCAAAAATTCCCAAATCTGAACCAAAAGATAGAGCTCAATTTTAGATGAATTTAGGAAAAAGAATCGGGTCAATCGGAGCTAGGACGAGGGCGAACGGGCTCTTGGAAAATTGGATCTAAAGAAAATCGGGAAATTGGAAAAGTGCACTGTGCTGTAGACCGGGCGCATGGTGAGATGGGTCTACGGTGGGCTCGGCTCACGAAACAGTGCGGGCGGCGGCTGCTGACGCGGGCGGCAGAGGCTGACGTGGCGCTGACGTGGCGGCGACACGAGGCTGCCACGTCAGATAGGGCTGACGTGGACGGTGATGTGGCTAGGGCTGACGCGGCGCATGCGGGGCGGCGGCGGCGGTCGATCGGACGGCTCTAGGGCGTCCACGCGGCGCGATCTGGGCCTTTGGCTCAGATCTGGATGGGCGGCGGGGACGAGGCGGCGCGGGAGGCGGAAGTCGGCCGATGGCCGACGCGTGGCGGGCGCGGGGACCGAGGGGTCGCGGGGCGCGTGCGCGGGCGCGGGCGTCCGCTGGCGGCGTGGTGCGCGGCCGGCGACCGAGGAGGCGCGGACGTCCGGGCGGCGGCGACGGCGAGGGCGGCGCACGGCGGCGGCGGCTAGGGTTAGGCCGGCGGGGCTCACCGGCTACGGCGGCGACGGCGGCGGAGACGGCGGCGTCGGCGACGGCCTGGCCGACGACGAAGGCGACGGCGGCGGAGACGGCGCACGGCAAGCGACGGCGGCGGCGCACGGGCGAGAGACGGCGGCGGCGCACGGGCGAGGTACGTGAACCGAGGCGGCCGCGTGCAATAAATACCCGGTGGCGAGGGCTGACGTGGCACGGACGCCGAGTCCCGGCCGGATACGCCTCTGACAGGTGAGCCCCACCTGTTAGCGACACGGGAGAGGGAGCGGCCGAGATGACGCGCTGGCGAGAGGAGCGCCTGGATGGCTGACACGTGTCGGCCATCGGGCGGCTCAAGGCGGGCGCGGGCGCGCGCGGATGCGCGCCGCGTGGCGCGGGCGAGGCGCAGCTCGGCCAGCGGGTGAGCGGCTGGGCCGGTCGGCTGGGCCAGGCTGGTTCGGGGGGCTTCGGCCCACCGGCCGGTTTGGCTTTTCTTTTTCTTTTCTTTTTCCAGAAATTCCAATAATTCTTTTTGAGCTCTAGAAAATAGCAAATAAATCCGAAAAAATCACCAAAAAAATCCAGAAAATTCCTTGAGACTCAGGGAACTCAAATAAAATAAACTTGGCAAATGTTAATGTTTAATTTAATCATATTAAATCCTTTCAATTTAATAAAATTCCAATTAAGCTTTAATTAATTCCAGAAAAATTCAAATGGTGAATTTTATTTTAAAAAGCTTCAAAAAGGCTCTGAAAATCAGGATGTTACATAGATGTCATGGATCAAGTTGAAAAATGATAACGAGAAACAAATGATTTAGTTGTCGTCGTTACCACAAAGTCGTCATCCAGGTCTAGACACTTGAAGAACGTACGGCCGTATTTGGCTCGTTGTACTCAATCCGTCCAGACTCCCAACATCGTCCTAAAGCCGCAATGGCACTTCGGGCGCTCATGCCACTCCGGCACTCCAAATGGGTCGGACCTCCAGGAAGACATTGTTGTGTAGTAGTATTGTGATGGCTTGAGGAGGAGATGTGGTATGGAAGACATAGGAGACCTTTATGTAAGCATGTTATCTGGTGCAGTGGGCATAGTCCATGGAGAGGAGGTCGTACGAATCTTTTCGCTTTTTCAGGATTCTAGTTTAGCAATAAATGTTCCTATGTAGGCTTTTCAGAGCCTGTAGTCTCGTAATAAATTCATAGTTCGTAGCCTTTTCAGTCGTTTGCAGGAAACAGCTCGTAGGATTTTTCAGGATTCCAGTGTAGCAATAAATGTTCCTATGTAGGCTTTTCAGAGCCTGTAGTCTCGTAATAAATTCATAGTTCGTAGCCTTTGCAGTCGTTTGCAGGAAACATAAATTCATTGCAGGAATTATAGAACCACAAAGTACAGACTACGAATTCGAACACATATATCACATGAATATAACATATACACATATATACAACAAGTAGCTCATTACAAACACATCTCAGTCCAACCACTTACCAAGTGCCTCTTAGCTCATTACAACATATATACAACGACTTTTAAGCCCAACCACAAGCCTACACATAAGTATCACTGCCTCCTAGCCTTACCCTTACCCTTACCAAGGGCGTCGGTGCCTGGAGTGTAACGGCTAGGCTTGCGGCGGCGTCTGCGTGGTACAGGCTGTGAAGGCTGAGTCGAAGGAGCGTCTACGAGCTGAGACGGGCCTACCTCATCGTAAGTCTGCTGCTCCACCTTGTCCTCGTCGTCGTCCTCACCGCCCTGGGCCGGGAAAGTGTCGCTCCTCGTGGGGGACGAGCTCTGTCCCGTGTACGACCCTCGCCGCGTCGGGTCTGCAAGTCGTGACGAAGGCACGTCTACGTCCCTCGCCGCGTCTGTGCTGCAACCACAACGACCAGCCGCACGACGTAGCCGACCTGCTAGCCTCTGTCATCCAAAATTTTGTTAACCAACAAGATACAAAGATGTTAGGTACTAATTTTGTGAGTGACTTTGTCGAAGCTTACCTCTAGGAAGCTACGCGTCCTGATGTCGCCGACTGTCCTGGAGAAACGCTCTATGTCCTGTACGGACTGCTTCAGGGTGTTGCCATGCAAACAAGCAAAAGAATGGATAATTTGCTATATGTAGTGGTATTTATGTCTATTGAAAAATAAGCAATGAGATTGAACATTACCACACGGTCCAGGACTGGTGCTATCTCCACCTGCGTCCCAAGTCGAGTAGACTGGTCGTAGGGCGTGTCTTCGTTGTCGGAGGACTCAATGTCGGCATAGTCATTTGCCGTCCATTGTCCCTTAAGCTTGGACCGCGTCGCACGTTGGTACCAAATTTGGTACCGCCGGAAGTGCTCGTTGCTGTGCGGCTCGTCGTTGTCGTCCACGTGGTCATGAAAGTGTCCCCACTCCTCAACGTACACGTGGTGGTGCAGCTCGAAGTCTGTGACCTTCTTCTGTCGCTAACGATCAAATCTGCATGTCACGTAAACCAATAGTTAAAATTAGTAGAAACTCTGTGCAATTGGAATCCAATGTTAGAATTGAAATTGCATGGCACTTACTTGTGCAAGGCCACAGACGTGGAGAACGGCGCTACTGGCCACAGCTGCCTCATACCAAACTGGCGTGCAACTCTATGTGGCAGGTGATACTCAACAGCATAGAAACAGATTAGGGGGCACCTCATCCTGTAGAGGGCCTTGTCTACGCTGCACAGTGCGCTGAACTGAATGGCCTCCACCCCTTGCTCGGCGTACGGCTCCCACTTAACCTGCATAGCAACAAATTACTTGTAAGGTCATATACTAACAAATGAAAATCACGATACCAAATGGAATTAACTTACATTGGAGGCCGTGAGAGCATCGAGCTCGTTCATGTACTCTAGGTAGGCCCGCTTCGTCCTGGCGTAGGGAACTGCGACCTGGTCCCAAAGATATGCAAGTGTCGGACGTCGACAAAGAGGAACCTCTGCGAACCATGGACGAGGAGGCAAAATCGTGGGACGACCAACTGGTAGACGACACGACATCCATAGCTGGAGGAGGTAGAGGCAACCACCTACTGACGAGTTCGCCGAAGTCCGACGACACGCCTCGCAGAGGTGGCGGTAAAGGAACGCCAACACCCCGGAAGCCCAGCTGTACTGCCCCGCCGTGTCCCAGTCAGTGAGGCAGTGGATGTACATCCACGACGTGCTGTCCCCCGTTCCGTCGGGGAAGAGAACGCAGCCAAACAAGTGCAGGATCTATGCTCTGCAATTATATGTAAAATGATATTAAATCAAACTATGTCAATTTTAGAAAAAGCTCGATAAGATGACGAGTAGGCTCGATATGCACCCCTACTTGCAGTAGTAGGCAACTGTCTGCTCGTCCGCACCTTCAGGACACACTACGAAAGTCTGCCAGAGCCAGGTGATTGGAACTCCAGAAGTGCGATGCCCTGCCTCAGGAGGAAACTCTCTCCCGAGGAGGAAACTCCAGAACTCCATAATGTACCTCATGTGCCTCAGCCCTTGCCTTTGCCTTTTCAAGGTGGCGCTTCGGTTTTGGCGCCCATCTCACTTGTTTACTCTGTAGCGCCATTGCATGTGCGTGTCTTTCGTTGAACCAGGCAACAAGCTTGTAAAAGGTGAAGGATACGATAGCATTGACAGGCATACCACGTATACCCCTAAGCAAATTATTGAAGGATTCGGCCATGTTGCTTGTCTGAAACTCGTACCTCCAGCCACAATCGTCATGAGCCCTTGTCCATTTGTCAACATCTTTCATCAATCCCGTCAACCACTGTCTACCTTCTGCATTTGTTGCAGTATTAAGCTGCTCCAACTTCTCCTGGAAGAACTTGACCTCAAGCATTCGAGCGACCTCCTCGAACAGATGAAAGTTATCCTTCGTACCATCCTTACGGAGTAGATTCTCGGCAAGATGCCGAGTGCACCAACGGTGGTGCAAAGCTGGATACCCCGGTATCTGCTCCTGTACGGCAGCAAGTATGCCCTGGTGTCTATCAGATATGACACCAACCTCCCTACCAGGGCCGACCACGTGCCTCCGAACGAGCCGCAAGAACCATCCCCAGCTGTCTTTGTTCTCCCTCTCAACCAAAGCAAACGCCAAAGGAACCAACGCATTGTCTGCGTCACAGGAAATGGCTATCAGAAGTGTGCCCTGATACTTGCCAAGAAGAAACGTACCGTCAATGGAGAAGACGGGACGACAATGCCGAAAGGCCTCGATGGACTGAGCAAAACACCAGAAAGCACGGAAGAATATATGCATCCCATCTTGAGTCCATTCGTTCGGTTTCGGGACGTACTCATAATGCACGCCTGGATTAACCGCTTTGATTACATTGAAGGTAGACAGTGGCGCGATCCGGCCGTCCACGTGGCGGCCGGAGGGAGAGGAGGGAATTTTATTTTTGATTTTTGATTTAGGATTTTTAGAAAATCCCAGAAAATTCAATAATCCTCAGAAAAATACAAAAATACCTCCAAAAATTCCAGGAAAATTCAAAGAAGCTCCTGGTGACATTTTGGACTTAAAAAATACTTCCAACTAATGTTGGTATTTAATTTTCATACTTTAAAATACTTTTTAATTTCAAAAATACATTTTTAAACTCCAGAAAATCCAGGAAACCAAATAAAAGCCAAATAACTCCAAATAATTAATTTGAATTAAGATTTTCATATAAAATCAAAATATCATTTTATTTAATAATAATTTTAGGTTTTTCTGAAAATGCTTTTCAAATCCAGCTTTTTCAAAAACAGAAATTCAAGGCAAATCCAAATTTAAAACTTAGGCACAAGAATACTTATTTTAATTTTAATTTTTGTTTTACTTAATTTTTATTTTTTTATTTTTTTTATTTAGCAAAAATTTGGGATGTTACAAATCTACCCCCCTTAAAAAGAATCTTGTCCCCGAGATTCGCACGGGCTAGCAGAGAAATAGGTTTGGATCTTACCCGGTGTGGCTTGAGTTTAAACTTCCCTTCGCAAAGGTTGTTGGCAGTTGGTGCTCCAGCTTGATGCTTCCAAAGACTAGGAGAGAGGAGACTCAAGGCAAAGGAGGGAATAGGGGATATTTTGCACACCCCAAAATTTCAACTTTATTAAAATCTTTAATAATCTCATAATAAGTAATAGTTATGGCTGCCGACAAAAAGAGAAAATTTGACAGCTCATAACAATGTTTTATTAACTAGCATAATAACTTATCCTAAAGGGTAAGGGTTGTCTTGGGGTCATCCTGCGTGGTGCTCGAGGTACGAAGCATGATCCTTCGAGGTGAAGATTGAATTGGTGACAGGGTCGAAGAATTCCAACGATTGCCAACTATAGTTGTTTTGGAATAAGGGAAGATGCAGAAATAGGTTTTTCAAGAATGACATAAAGACGAGAAAGAATTGAGATAAGGATAAGCAAAGATTAAGAGGTAAGATTAAGCAAAACTTTTGAAATTACTAGTTTAGTAAAATAAGCCTTAGGGTCAAACCATTCTATTCTACCTACGGTCGCGTCTTAGTATCGTCATGGCTCTGATACCACCTTTGTCGGAACCCGGAGCAACGACTCCTGGATCCTCTGTGTAAATCGCACTAGTCCAGGATCAGCTAGTGCACACAGCGTACAACAAAGATAAATATCAACCATAATGACATTTACTAACTGAATATGGGCATGAATGCCAAAGTTTACATCAATGGCACATAAGCCAAAATTAAGTAATAAGCAGCGGAAGAAAAACCGAAGCGGAAGAAGCCCACTGAGCCTGCCCACAGGCAAACGACAGTAAGACGCGGCCTATTCGTCCAGATCTTCACCGTAGTTGACGTCATCCTTCTCTGTGTGGAAAAAAACAACGTGAGTACAAACTTGTACTCCGCAAATCACCCGGGAAAATGCACCATAATGATAAAGGCTTCAAAGGGAGGCTTATAGGGTTAGTTTGCATAAAACAGCATTTAAGAAATACAATAAATAGATTGAAATTGCTGAATTTAATACAGTAAGTAAAAACAGTACTTGCAATAGAAAATAATACCGTCAGTGCAGGCTCCGACCATACACCAACCTATCCACGGGCATCCCACCCGGACCATCTTTTCCAAAAGCTCACGTATGGATTCCATCCATCCACACGCTTTCACTGCGCAACTCTGATGAATTCCATCCATCCACCAGGTTTCAATCTCTCACGGATTCCATCCATCCGCAAGGTTTTCATCTCTCGTGGATTCCATCTATCCACAAGGTTTTCAAAAACATTTTGAAAAACAAAGTCTAATCCATGAAAAACTTTTACTCAGCATGCCCATGACCGTGGGCACGGCTATCCAGGATAGATTATACACTCTGCAGAGGTTGTACAGCTTTACCCACAAGACACGATCATCCCGTTGTACCACTAGATTACACACTTCCTTAGGTGTGCGGTGGGGAGTCGTGACAAGGCCTTTACAATGCAAAGCCTTCAACCTGGTCGAGCCAACTCTAAGGTTTCACCCCAGTAAGGAATCCACCAGACCAGGACCCCCTCTTGAGCCTAGACGAGACTTCTCATGGCTTCACCACGCTCGCCCAAGTGAGACTTCACATGGCACGAACCATGCTCACTTTCAACCTACAACTCGGCTCAGGTTGGGACTTCACAAATTATTCGGTCAGGGCTGTCCCATACCAGCCATGTGGTAGTACGATTAGGGCTTTGCAACAGTAGCTCACAGACCGGTCCTTAATCTGACTCAGGCCCAACCACATACCCCCGTGCACGACAATCAACCACTGCGGCTCCAACCAACAGGGCATGCCTGCACCCACCACTCTAACCAAATGCCTAAGTCTAAACCAGTTTTATATTTGTTTCCAAAATAATTCATAAACCTCCTTGACTCACCAAAGTCAAGAGCATATCATTTTATGTAAACAGGGTTATCAATTTATGTGAAAGATATCCCAAAACAAACATTATATCTATGCAGTCTAAGCATTTGATATAAACTTCTCTAGCCAACACTAATGTATTAACTAGAGTTTGAATCTAAGGTGACAAGATATCAGGGGAATTCAATATCAAAGGAGGTAATAACAAGTAGGCAATAACTAAATTTAAAACTGAAATGAAATACACTGAATAAAAATATGCATGCAATATAATTTAAATCAACATAATTTTATTTTGAAAACTGGGATCAACATGATCAAGGAGGGTGACTTGCCTTGCTCTTCAAATTGGTTTGAATCTTCGTCGTCGAAATCTCCCGAATCGTCGAAGTCTACACGTGAAAATAACCCACCAAATTCAAATAAATTCAAATTAAATTCAAAAAGACTTCAAATATTTTAATTGAGACTAGAAATGGATAGAGGGGAATTTTTGATGAATTTAGAAATTTGAATGGGCTCAATCGGAGTTAAAACGAGGGAGAACGGGCTCCGGGAAGATTAAAATCAGGGAAAAAGGAAAAACTGGATTTTTGGAATTATTTTTCTAAAGGAAAATCAAAATTATTGCGTCAGCAGAGGATTTAATTTCAGCCGAATTATTTTCCAACTGAAAAACCGGATTTCTGCGTCAGCATGACGTCAGCACTGAGGGTGGTCACGTTGACAGATGGGCCCCGGTCCATGGACCGGGTCCAGGGAGGGAGAAGGCGGCTGAGGTGGCAGGGGGAGGCGGGTGGCGCTGACGGGGCTCGGTCAGGGCGAGGTGGCGCTGGCGTGGCTCCATGTCACCAGCCACGTGGGCACGGAGACGCCGACGTGGGAGGCTGGCCGGAGGGCGCACGGGGGAGCGGGCTTCGCCGGCGCTCCGGCGGGCGGCGGCCGTCGGCGAGGGGCGGAGGGGAACGAGGGGGTGACGGGGAGCATGGCGGTGGCCGCGTGCTTACCGGAGGCGAACGGCGGCGAGCTGAGGCGGCGGCGAGCTCGGGTCTCGCGGTGCGGCGGCGATGGAGCGGCCGAGAGGGAAAGAGGAGTGGAGGGGGAGGCGGTGCGAAGTGAGGGGAGGCCGGGGGCGAGGGTTTTATAGGGGGTGGAGGGCGGAGGCGCCGCGGATTCTTCGCTGGAGATGGCGCGGGCGACGACGGTTACGGGCGGAATTAGGGGAGGGGCGGCGCACGGGAATGGGGGGTTTTGGGCGCGGGATGGCGGAGGGGGTCCGCGCGCGGTTTGGGGGAGAAGAAAGGGAAACGGGGCAGGCGCGTGCGGAATGGCTGGCGAGGAAGACGGGGCCGGCGCGAGGAGGGAGAAGACCGCGCGGGGAAGACGCGCCTGACAGGCGGGCCCCGCGCGCAGAGAGAGAGAGAGGGCGCGAGGAGGCGGGGCGTCGGATGGCGATCGGAGGGCTGGCGCATGGGGGCGATGGACGGGCCAGATGGGCCAAGGGAGGAGGCGTGGCGCGGATCGGGCCCGACCACGTGTCAGCCCGAGAGGGAGGCGGGGTGGAGCGCGGCGGAGTGACGTGGGCGCAATCCGGCCGTCCACGTGGCGGCCGGAGGGAGAGGAGGGAATTTTATTTTTGATTTTTGATTTAGGATTTTCAGAAAATCCCAGAAAATTCAATAAGCCTCAGAAAAATACAAAAATACCTCCAAAAATTCCAGGAAAATTCACAGAAGCTCCTGGTGACATTTTGGACTTAATAAAAATACTTCCAACTAATGTTGGTATTTAATTTTCATACTTTAAAATACTTTTTAATTTCAAAAATACATTTTTAAACTCCAGAAAATCCAGGAAACCAAATAAAAGCCAAATAACTCCAAATAATTAATTTGAATTAAGATTTTCATATAAAATCAAAATATCATTTTATTTAATAATAATTTTAGGTTTTTCTGAAAATGCTTTTCAAATCCAGCTTTTTCAAAAACAGAAATTCAGGGCAAATCCAAATTTAAAACTTAGGCACAAGAATACTTATTTTAATTTAAATTTTTGTTTTACTTAATTTTTATTTTTTTATTTTTTTTATTTAGCAAAAATTTGGGATGTTACATCGACACTTACTGGGATGATTCTGGGTAAAAGGGATCTCCTGAGGGGCCGCCACGACATCATCAGTCCGACATTCAACTCGAACTGGTTGAGAAATCTGAACCTCGTTCGGGGCAGATAGAGCATCGGGCACCTCAGGCACTTCTTCCACATCCACCGCAACGTCCGGTAACGGAGGGTCAAAGGGTGCCTGATCACCTAGTTCTGGTGAATAACCGTGAGGGGTGGGATCAATGGACACCTTCCGCACAACAAGATCCAAACATTGGAACTCATTCCTCATAACCAATTTGACATATTTGTACCACTGATCCTCACAACCAATTAAGATCAACCGCCTTAGAATTGTGTCTTTCGAACCGAAGTGAAGTAACCCCTCAACTGTGATGCTCTCCTCGTTTGCATGACAATGTAGCTCCTCCCGAGCCCTAGCAACCAACTCACTAAACGACGGCCGATCACTGAATATCAGAGGCACCCTTTGCATTTCAACAAATCGAACATTTCCATAATCATCACTTGTCACACTGCCTCCATGATATATGGTGACTAGGTTGTCCATCTAGAACATACAGAAAACTTAATACCTTTAATCGAAATTAGATACTACATAGTAACTAATAAGTACCCGGCACTAACTAAATGCTCCTACCTAACTGGCTGACTACCTAAGTACCTAAATTAACTAACTACAACACTATAATTGATGCTATTTAACTAACTGAATTGCATAGTCAATATTACCTGTCCGACGATGGTAGTGGACAAAGCGGCCAATCCAAGAAGGTCTCGTCACACAGTAATTCCTTCCCTCCTGCATACAATCAATAAGTATGAGCTCATAACAAGCATCAGCAAATGAATATCTTCAAAGCAGTGGCGTACCTAGGATTTTATCAAAGGGTATGCCGCACCAAAATTTTCATATGCAATTCGGTAAAACCATTTGCCAATTCAGTAAATAATTGTAAAATTTACACTGTAATTTAGTATACAGATACTAAATAATATGATAATAATCTCGCTGCTGCAAAACAATGAGAAAACAGCATGAGATGCTATGTGATACACACCAAGATGCACATTATCAGTATCCCCGAATCACACCGGCAAATGAATTCCACTGAATAAAATCCGACTCATCAGATATCTGAGACACTCAACTTCGAGTTAGCTATTGTCAATGATGAAGCAGCTTGATAAAACATTTGGCAGCCTTGCCTAAGGTTTATATGATGGCTTGAATGGAAGTTCACTTGACGAGGATCCATTCAAACCATTACAAAGGATGCTGGTGCTGATGAGATGAACTCTTGCAGAAATATTTGTTGGAGCTTGATTAAAGGAAGAAATTCAGGTGGAGATAGCCAAACTATAGGGTCTACTTTACAACATAAAATCAAATCTTGCAGTGCTAGTACTGAACAAACATTCAATCTGAAGACAAAAAATATACAGAGTACCCAGCTACCCACATCTGCCACCTATGGTTTTGGGCAACTGTGATAAACCAATCACAATACTCGATAGGCATACCATATGTTTATGAGCACCACCTCAAGAACCATTTTTTCTGTGCTGCTCAATGAGCAGGGTTCATATTTACACACTTGTCAAACAAATACAAAGTCTCATTTGCATATATTCAGCAATTGTTTACCATGTGTTTGTTTAATCTAGAAATTCTCAATTCATATCACTGTATCAGAGCCATGCCATGTACAAACCAATGTGCAAATTGACAACGCTATTTACTTACTCCCCTAACCATATGTTAAATAAGCATGTTCTGCAATAGGGAATGTATGCTCACTGAAATGATCAAGTGAGCACTAACTTAAGCACAGTTGAAAATTTTACTTGACAAGTCGACATAAATTAAGAATCCATCACACTTGCACCTGGTTCTGATTCAACACTGTAATGGCAAAGTTCCAAGGTTCAATAGGCACAAAGAAAACGCAGAGAGAATGCTCGCTAGGGGAAGACGGCCTTGACTCTCACAGCGTCCAGCAGATGCTGCGTCGACCTCGGCACCCCGAGCTTGATGCCTTGATCTGTAGCTTCATCTGCTTAGTGTTCACCCCGGGTATCGACCCTGCACACGCAATCCACAACCAAAGCAGCTCAATTCACCAACAATCGAGAAACAGCCAAGAAAGGGAAGCTCTTGGCGTGAAGGCAAGGTGTTCGACGGAATGGCTAAGAGACAGGGAAGAGGGTTCGGCTGCCGGTTGGGCCCCAGGGTATGCCGTGGCCCACCCGGCATACCCTGTGAGTCCGCCCCTGCTTCAAAGCATATGAATATCTTTCAATGAAACTGATTGATGGAGGCATTATTGGTCGAGGCATTATTCAGTGCAAACACATGGCTTGTTCCTCCAATTGCTGCCCAGTCGCCATCAACATTTCCTCCCCTTCCTGCTGAGGATGAAACTTGGGGAGGCAATGGAGGTGGTTGGGCAAGGGCTGGCAAAAGTGACATGTTGCCATGGGCGGATGAGTTCCTGTATCTTACATCCATGCCTTGCAAAACCACTGAGGAGAGGGAAATTCGTGACAGGAGAGCATTCCTACTTCATAGCTTATTCGTAGATGTCGCCGTCTTTAGAGCTATCGCAACCGTAAGGCATGTAATGGAGAGCACAAACGTCTCAACATCGACCAAGATAGATGAAGTTTTGCATTCTGAGACAGTGGGGCATTTTAGCATCTTACCGGAGGAAGAGCCGATGGCGGGCGGGGAGGCGGGGGGCGCTCGGGAGGCGGTGGCGGCCGGGGAGGCAGGGGAGGCGAGCGGCCGTGGAGGCGGTGGGGGCCGGGGAGGCGGGCGGCCGGGGAGGCGGCGGGGGCCGGGGAGGCGGGGGGCCGGGGAGTCGGGGAGTCGGGTACGCGGCGGGATGCGGTGGCGGGCGGGGAAATGAACGAGCTCGGCGCTCGGCACCAAGAGCCAGGGTAAGCCAGAGCTCGGCGCCAAGATCCACGGCTCCGAGCTCGGCGCCACGACCCACGGCGCCGAGGTCGGCGCCACGACCCATGGCTCCGAGGTCGGCGCCACGACCCACGGCGCCGAGGTGCCTGCCACATCGGCGCCACGCAGGCCACCACGCTGGTGCGGGCCTGCGACCTCGGCGCCGTGGTCCACGGCTCCGAGACGTGTTACCTCGGCGCCGTGGGTCACGGTGCCGACCCTCTGGGTCCAAAAATGAAATTAAAACTACCAGGGGTCTAAATGTGAATATTTTTCAAAAAAGGGCTAAGATAGAAAAAATTCGGACTAAAATGGATGCCCGCCATTCAAGTCCAGCTAGGACTACCCACTGGGTCTAAAGCCCAAACGCAGGCCCAGTGGAGCAGTACGTCTACATAGCAGACCAGAGGCGCAGGTGATGCTCACTTAATTATGACTCACCTAAAAAATCCTCGTGAATGAACTAGATGAACATAAAATCATTTGTATCACATTTGCAAGTAACTAAGGGCATGTTTATATTGGTTGGGCTGAAAAGCTGTGGCTTATGACTGAAATTGTACTGTAGCGGCTAAAATTTCACTGTAGCTGAAGGTGACTTATTTAGCGTAATTAAATTTAAAAAATTTAAAAATAGAAAAAAATATGCTAGCTCATCACGGACAACACAAACGAATACGGGAAAAAAGAACCAGTAAAAAAGCTAAAAAAGCCAAAAGTTCAGAAAAAGACGAAATTTATGAATAGTGAAAAATAAGGCAGAAAACAGAAGCGAAGCCGAAATGAGCAGGGCAGAGCTCATTCTTGAGATGAGCTGTAGCTTGCAACCACGAATGTATAGACCTATTACCGACATAAGGTCTTCATGCTTATCCCAATGAACTCCTCTTTTGAGTAAGGATAGTGCTTTGTCACCTTATGTCGGTAATAGGATTATACATACTATGAGATGGACGATATATGTTTCTAAATGCTCGATGATGGACTCGATGCTCATGCTTGACACAACGAAAGTAAAACTCAATAATGTGTCCATCCCTTTTACAAAAGGTGCAATGGTATTTCTCTTGGAGAGAAGTTATACCATATGTGGAAGAAATACCATTGTCTTTAGAAATCACTTGAACAACACTGGAATAACCACAAGAAGCATTATTTGAATTATTTCTTAATTAGAAATATCTACTGTGACTCATAGGTGGGACTAGCTATTGTGTAAACAGTGAACTTGGGCCCATATGTCAGCGACTCACGTGTATTTAACCAATTTAAATAGAATTTTTAAATGACAGGCCCACGCGTCATAGACCCATTAATCTTAATTAATGATGATGGCCCACCAGTCAGTGGCAGTTTAGCGAATTAATAAAGGGTCATTAACTTTAACTAAATATGGATTTAAACTAATCGGGAAAATTGCTCTCATGCCACAAAATTAAGTGCCATCCTCTCATTTGCCACATACTTAAGTGGCTTTGTTATTTTGCCACAAACTTGAGTATATTGTCCTTTATTTTGCCATTTTCAGGGATTTAACCGGGGGTATTATCCAGCCGGTCCCACCCTCCCATTCGGCACGCGACGACGACGACGACCCGCGCGAAGCACTCGGCACCCATGTCCCTCCCCGGCGCCGGCGGCAAGGATCTCGCCTCGGCCGACGGTGGGCGAACACGGCTCTGGGATGAGCAGCTGAGGCAGCTCCGCGAGCTCTTCCTCCGCTTCGACCTCGACGGCGACGGCAGCCTCACCAAGCTAGAGATCGCCGCGCTCCTCCGCTCGCTCGGTCTGCGCCCCACCACGGGGGACGAGATCCACGCCCTCATCGCTGCCATAGACGCCGACGGCAACGACACCGTCGAGTTCGACGAGCTCGCCTCCTCCCTCGCGCCGCTGCTCCTCGGGCCCTGCCGCCCCGCCGGCGCCGGTGGCTGGATGGGAGAGGGAGGGAGCAAGGGCGCGGTGGGACACCCCCTGTAGTCCACGGCCTCCCCACGCAAGGAATTGAGAAATCGCCGCTTGAAACGGCAGCCCCTCTCCGTCTTCTCTTCCGGCCGGCCGTCGCCATTGCCGCTGCCGCTTCTTTCTCGGTCAGTCCCGAGTCAATTCAGCGTGGTGGGAGCGACACCTCCACCACCCGAAGCCTCCCCAACCACCGGCTTATGCTCTCGTCTGCCGACGCGACCCCGCCACGGTGGCCTCCCCGCGCCGCCGCCTGAGCTCGTCGCCGACTTGCCTCGGTCGTCCTCCGGTCGAATCAACCGCTCGGGTGAGCTCCAGGTATCATGCTCATACTCACGCGCGCCCTTGCTCCCTCCCTCTCCCATCCGACCACCGGCGCCCCTTTTCCCCCTCATCACCGGTCGCGCTAGCGCCGCCGCCAACTCGTCTGAGCACCTCCCCGCCCGGAGCAGCTGGCTCCTTGAGCTTCCTCACCGCCGGGACCATTCATTTTGCTGGTCGCCGTCGTCTCCCCGGCTGACCCCCACCGGCGACGCCGCCTGCCCCGACCGCCTGGCACCTTCTCTGCTTTCGGCTGGCTTTGCCCGGTTGCTCCGTTCCTGCTCTGTTTTACCCTTTCTCTGACTGGTGGGACCGGCTGGATAATACCCCTGGTTAAATCCCTGAAAATGCAAAATCCTTGAAAATGGCAAAACAAAGGACAATATACTCAAGTTTGTGACAAAATAATAAAGTCACTTAAGTATGTGACAAATGAGAGGATGACACTTAACTTTGTAGCATGAGAGCAATTTTCCCAGACTAATCGTGCATGAAAAGTGCTTTCCTCTTCCTGCCAAGGAGAGGCAAGCTCCTTGCTAGTGAGGGAAGCTCCGACGCTAGGAGAGCATGGCGAAAATGGGCTTTGCACCACCGCGTGCATCTACAGGCCAATTTCCATGGCTTGATTTGGCTCGATTTGACCGGCGGTAAGCTCTGGTGGTGAAGGAACAAGGAGTAGGCAATAGGGCGATCTGTGGCATCTCCGATCGATTCATTGCACATGAAGCATCTACGAGCTATGGGATAGCTACCTACGAGGTTAGCCGAGCTTGGGGAAATTCGAGGAAGCTTTTTGACGTGAACCCGAGGCGGCGCTAGACGGAGCATGGCACCAGCCCACTACGGTAATCTTCACTTCAATTGGCAGGTAGGAAAGAGGTTAGGGGGTGTTGGGGATGCTTTATGCTAAAGGAATCACGCTATATCTTACCGAGATGGCACAGGTGACAATGACCAGAGTTAGAGAAGAAGACTGGCTCCGATGAGCTACAAGTGCAGGAGTTACGGAAGGGAAGGTCCAGAGGGGTGTGGTGATGGCTTCTTTGGGCTTTTATAGGCACTGAGAGTCATTATGGGCATCTTTCCATCCAAAGTTTATTGCCATGTAGTTTTATTTATTTAGAATCTCAATAAAAAATCAGAAAAATCCAAATACAAATAAGATGCATTCTAAAAGTTTTAAAAATTACAGATTTTTAGTTGTCCTACACATTGCATGACCATTAACAACTCCGAGTTCCGCTATTGTTTACGCCTAAGGAGTGGAAAATCTTTATCTGCTACACTAATCAAATGTGTGTTCTTTGCTTCAACACACTGCATATCTGCAGGAGGACAAAAATGAATTCATGGCTGCAGGCTACGGGTCTGTTCTTTTCGGCTACGGCTTATGGCTGAAATTTTTGAATTTTAGCTGTTTACGATAGAGATTACGGAGAGGGAGATACTCACTTGTGATTTTTGTTGATACAAATATTAGACTTTTAACATGTACTACAATTAACTTATAGATCCTGTTTTGAGAAAATTCTCTATTTAAAAATTAGATACTATAGCAAAAAATAAAAGCCGATTCGTAGGAAAATAACAAGCCCTAAAGCTGAGCTAATATCAAGAATGAGTAAAACCCGAAAGTGAATGTACGAAGATTACGCTTTGAGGGGACGCTGGTGTACAGTGGCGTTGTGCTTCCTACGTTCTAAGGCAATAGCTCGTTGACACACACTACTATCTAGGTCTCCTACGGCGATGCGGCGGTACGGCGAGCGGAGGTGCGGCAAGCGGGCGGCGCCTCCCGTGGAGCCACGGGGGTCGCGTCTCACGGCAGTGGCTGCTTCGACGAGCCAAACAATAGGCTGGGGATAGACTAGGAGGAGTCCTCTATCAACTGCGACAGCGGCGGCTTCGTCGGGTTCGGCGAGCGGCATTCGGCTCCATCGACTCCGGCGGGTGGGCGTGGAGGAGGAGCCGCGACGCGTTGCGCTCCCTGATTCCCGGCCTCCTCTCCAGAGCGCCAGAGCTTGGCAGCTTCTAGGGAGGCTCCAGGCCAAGCATGTTTTCTGCAGGTATTGAGAGTGGCCAAATATTTTGTGAATTGCGTATTCATCTTCCACAAATGGATTAGTATTTTCAACTTGCTTATTCACCTTCCACCAATGGATTACTCTTGAACCCTCATTGTCTAGTCAGGTTGAGATGTTTCCAACATTTGAATATGCATTCTAGTAAGGATTCTAGGAGCAATCGAGATTTTTTAGGAACACAGGGCTAACATTCCTGGCTTCAATTAGTAGTAATTGAAGATTGAGATTCATCTTCCACTAATGGATTAGAATTTTCAACTTGCTTATTCATCTTGCACCAATGGATTACTCTTGAACCCTCATTAAATTTTCTAGTCAAGTTGAGATAATTCGAACATTTGGATAAGTATTCCGGTGAGGATTCTAGGAGTAATTGAGATTTTTCAGTAACAGAGGGCTGACACCCTGGCCTCAGTTAGGGGCAAGCAAGATTTAACATCAGGGTATACTTGAGAAATCCAGAAAACTTGCATAATCAGGTAGAATGGGCTGGCATTATCTATATCTCAATAAAAGCGTGATAGACATGTGAGTATGACCATGATCGACAAGGCAACCTGAAATTATTACTTGCACATAGTAACATGAAATTATTGTTTGCACATAGTACTAATTTTTGGAGTTATGAACAATAAGGAAAGGGCCATGTAGATATTGTCGCTTGCGCATAATGAGATAGGGATATTACGTAAAAGGCCAGTAAAGCTCGTACTTATCCTATGCATGACTCACCGCCTAATGCGGCGGATGATGATTTAGAATTATGGGGCACCTTTTGGTGGGATTTGAGACTTCTTATTTTCTATACAGCTAAAACAATGTGCGCACAGCTCATCAAAGAAGAAACCGACAACATAATGAACACTTATCCGGTGACAGCTGGGGGTGAATCGATAGTTTCGATCGATTGCTTAGGACACTAATGAAGAAACACGTGAAATTTGCTTGTGTTACTTCGTGCACGGCATCTTTTTCTGCAGCTATTTAAATCCCATAGGTGTTGCATTTCATTCTTATAGAAGCGTCGAGGATTGTTTTACTCTTGGTGTTCCTGCCTCATAAAATTTTATATCCCCTCTTTTGTTGAATCACTTTTCACACTCTCACAATGTCGTCCAACGAGGTTCCTAGCCATAAAGATCCACGACTTGTAGAGCGTCTTCTTCTTGATTTGCTAGATCCAGAGCTCAAAGGGCATGCTCTTTCCGAGCTACGTAAGGTAAGTTATTTATTTATTTTTCCTCTAAACTGCCAATTACATCATATCCTATTCATTTCACATTTTATTTCAAAAGTAATTGGCACGCTTAACTTGCTTCAAACTTAGATTGATTACGATAGCATTAATTAGTTGGATATTATTTTGTTACCAAGTTTAGATGAGATTGTCTACCTACATCACACGAATTTTGATGTAGTAATACATCATTCTTTTTTGAGTGAATAGTAAGCGAATAACATGATTTTAAGAATATTGTTACCTGGTCACTTAAGCATAAATGCGCCAAGCACCAAGTATAGGTGAGAATAAAATGCAAAAAAACATTTCTAGCAAAATAGCGATAGCTGCCATTAACATTACCCCCCTCCCACACATTTATTTAGAATTCATTTATTGAATAAAAAATGTAGGCTCATCATAATTCCATTCCGTTATGTGATGCAAGCATTATATATTAGTACTATTTGGGGATAGAGCCACAAGTGCTGGAGACATGCCCTTACTTGTGCGTCCACAGAACACATTAAATAGAAATATACAAAAGAAAAGAAAAACATTATGAATATACGTTACATGGTAATATATGCTATACAATACGGACAAGTCTCACCACAAATGAACATATAGCACCAACGTAAGTGCTACGCATTGCTGGCCCCCTACTAGAGACAACCCAAATAACCAAAACACCACATCAGGCCAAAAATCAGTGCACACAGGATTCCTCAGCCAAAGCAGAAGATAATTAGAAAACTAAACTTACAAAACAAGTTAACTTACAAGGGTCTAAGTTATAAAGCAAACAGAAAAGCAAAGATAATTGTTTCTTTTCTCCAAGAGCAAGTAAAGAAAAAAAGATCCACATATTTAAATAGTTGAAAACTACAGTAAAAGCATGGTGAAGCCATTATGCACAATATAACTTGCACACATGTCACAATCTCACCACAAATCGTATTTACCAACCATTTAGACTACAATACTAGCTTAGGAAATGTAGATAGCATATGCCTATTGCAGTAAAGATAATTCCATAAAGTGAACCCAATCGCAGTATCGCACCCAAAATCACACCGAGACAAACTTAATTCACAACATAAACCCCCTATTTCTTACACTAAAGACAAAACTAAATGAACACCATATGATGCAAAAAGGCAGTGCACACAGCACAAATAATTCCAAAAGCTATAGCAAATGAAAAAGGAAACAAACCCAAAAGAAAAAGGAAAGAAGAATTTCCCCCACCTAAGAGCAAGGAAAATAAAGGGGAGAAGGTGTTTAAATAGAACACTGAAACTAGCACCCAGATACAAAAAAACCCCTTGGTTTTCGCTGTGTCTATGTGAAATGGAAAATCTTCCGTCCTCCCTCTACACATCCCCCTCCTCCACCAAGGCCTTGCTTTCGTATCCCTCTCTGCCAGGAGGCAACGGAGGTGGCACCGCCGTGGTGCAGGTGGGTAAGGACTGGAAGATGACATCGGCGGAGCAGTTTGTGCTTGACCTCTGCAACCTTGAACTACGCGAGAAAGCCCTTCTTGAGCTCTCCAAGGTCTCCCTTACGCATCCTCCTCCTCCTCCTCCTCTGATTAATGCTCCCTCTTGAGGAAAAAGATTTGGATTTTTTTAAATCTCTAGTAAGGTGTTTTTGTTGGGAATTCTGGTTTCAACAGTGATAAAAGTTGCTCCTTTAGTGATGCTGTGTGGTTTTGCGGTGTTGGATGGCTGAGTTTTAATGATTGGGTGGAAAAGTTGGCGCATAGCAGTGGCAATTGAAGAGCATTGATCCACAATCGCTGTTCAGTAAAGAGTGTATATTTTGATCTCATGTGGATTTATTGTGGGGATCTGCATTTAGATTGTGTGATATGGTTTAAATATTTGATTTGATTATGCTTGCTCCATATGCAAATAACAAGAATTTAAGTCTTTTTTAGGTATGATGTCTCAGTTATGGTTCATAGCTGGAATTCAGGTGTATATGTTGGTGCATTATAGGATTTGATTCGATCCAGTTTTGAGTTTGTCAGAGTAAATGTACTATTTTTTTATGTTTCATATGCCTTGATGTCTGATACATTATGATTCAACAAAAGTGGTCATGTTACTTGTTCTTTGCTAGTGGTTTCCTGGTGGAGAATGGGACATTATGTTTGATTGACATGGAAATGGTGGTATATTTTAGTTATCTATTACTATTAACTAGACTTAGAGTGGGCTGAGATGTTTACATGAAGAGGTTCTAAGGGAGGTTTAACAATGTTAGGGAGTAGATAATTTTGTGCAACTTTGGAAGGGAGTTTGTTTGTGTTAATTACTATGTTTCTAGGTAGAAAGCTTGATAATTTTGTATTTTTATTTGATGGTTTTAGAGCTTATTGCAAATAATAATTGTTAGTCGCTGGACTCTTGCTCTTGGTGATAGCAAGATCCTTACTCTTATGGAGAGGATGACACTAGGAGATGGGGCAAGTTTTCTTGTTTATTGCTCACACAATGCCATACCAACCTGAGGGGTTGGAGATACATATTTATAGGCTGAGAACCAGCCAAGCATATGCTAAGATGCTATCCTAGATGCTGTCATAAAGCGGTCAATATGCTGTCCTAAAAGCAGATGCTGTCCTAAAGCAAAAGCAGATGCTGTCCTAAAAGCAGATGCTGTCCTAAAGCAGTCAAAAAACAAAAACTACCACAGCCCCACAAAGACCACAGTACAGGGACTTATTCATTATTCTCCCCCTAAGTCTTGTGCGTCGTCTTGTGGGAGGGTTGAACCATCCTGATCTTGGAGCAGAGCTCAAGGAACTTGATCCTTCCAAGAGGCTTGGTGAGCAGATCCGCAAGTTGATTCGTGGTGTTGATGTAGCTTGCCTTGATGCTTCCTTCATCCAAGCAGTCTCGGATGAAATGGTACTTCACCCGGATGTGCTTGCTCCGTTCATGAAAAACGGGGTTCTTTGCCAGGGCTAGAGCGAACTTGCTGTCCACCCTGAGCTCCACTGCTTCAGTGTCCCTGCCGAGGAGATCACCAAGCAGTCGAGCGAGCCAGAGTGCCTGAGTCGAAGCGGTGGAAGCCGCTATGTACTCGGCCTCACAGCTGGACAGGGCCACCACCTGCTGCTTGACTGACTGCCAGTGAACGAGGCACTTGCCGAGGAAGAAGAGAATCCCGCTTGTGCTCTTGCTGGTGTCGATGTCGCCCGCGTGGTCACTGTCGCTGTACCCGACGAAGTGTGCCGCGCCAGGACACCTCGGGTAATGGAGGCCGTGGTCAAGGGTCCCCGCAACGTAGCGGATGATCCTCTTCACAGCCTGCTGATGCTCCGTCGTCGGTCGTTGCATGAACCGACTAACGTAGCCGACGGAGAATGCCAAGTCCGGTCGTGTGTGGGCGAGGTAGCGAAGGCTCCCCACAAGACGCCGGTACTGCGTAGCGTCCACCTCCTCCATCGGAGTGAGAGCTGGGTTGCAGTCGGTGAGCCCAGCTAGCTCAACGACGCGCTTGGCGTAGGCGGTCTGTCGAAGCGTGATCCCGGAATCATCCTGGTGCACCTCGATCCATAAGTAGAAGGAGAGGGGCCCCAGGTCACTCATCTGGAAGGTGGCCTTCATCTCTTCCTTGAATGCCGCCACCTCCGCATCCTTGGTGCCGGTGATCACCAAGTCGTCGACGTAGACACCCACCAGCAGGGCATTTTCTCCACTGCCCCGCCGGTAGATGGCCGCCTCGTGCGGACTTTGCTCGAAGCCCATCCCTTTCAGCGTGGAGTCCAACTTGGCGTTCCACGCCCTCGGTGCCTGTCGCAAGCCATAGAGGGCCTTGCGCAGGCGGAGCACCTTGCCCTCCTTGCCGGGGATCGCAAATCCCGGCGGCTGATGCACGTAGACCTCCTCCTTCAAGTCGCTGTTAAGAAATGCCGACTTGACATCCATGTGATGAACACGCCAGCCTTCCTGGGCAGCTAGCGCAAGGAGGAGTCGCACGGACTCCATCCGTGCGACGGGTGCGAAGGCGTCATCGAAGTCGACCCCCTCCTGCTGCACGAAGCCTCGTGCCACCAAGCGAGCCTTGTGCTTGACGATGGCGCCGGCTTCATCCCGCTTCAGCTTGAACACCCACTTAAGGGTGATCGCGCGGTGACCGGCAGGAAGATCCGCCAGCTCCCACGTCCGGTTCCGCTCGACGGCGTCCATCTCCTGCTTCATCGCGACACGCCACGCCGCGTCTCCCTCCGCCTCAGCGAAGGAGCGGGGCTCGCCGTCGTCGCATGCCAAGTGCAGCTCCGCCTCGCAGTCGCGCTGCGCCAGTCCAGGGACGGGCAGCTCGCCGAGGATGTTGTCCATGGTACGATAGCGCAGAGGCTCGTCGTCGTGGTAGGCGTCGACGTGGTCCTCGTCGTGGGACAGCGGAGTAGCGAACTCCACCATGCGCTGCTCGTCGTGGACCGAAACTGTTGGGGCCGATCCCGGTGGTGTGGCCGCCGGTGCAGGAGAGTGGTGAGCCGGTGGTGAAGAGTGGGGCGTAGCCGGTGCCGAAGGTGGTGGAGCACTCGCCGGAGCTGGTGGCGAGCAAGGTGTCGAGGTGGACGAGCTCGGTGAAGACGAGCTGCTAGCTCCCCCGGCTCTCTCGAAGTGGGCGTAGTCGACAGCAAAGTCCCTGAGAGTCGAAGTCGAACCGTCGTCCACCGCCTTGTCCCACGTCCAGCCTCGCCCTTCGTCGAACACAGCGTCACGCGAGATGCGGACGCGCTGTGTGACAGGGTCGAGGATGCGGTAGGCCTTCGAGCCCTCCGCGTAGCCGATGAACACTCCCGGAGTGCTCCTGTCGTCGAGCTTGCCGATGTGGCCAAGCTCCTTGGCGAACGCGAGGGAGCCGAAGACCCGCAAGTGGGAGACCGCCGGCTTGCGCCCATGCCAAGCCTCATACGGCGTCCTGCCGTCGAGCGCCTTGGTAGGCGAGCGGTTGAGGATGTAGACGGCCGTCACCACCGCCTCTCCCCAGAAGACAGCCGGCATCCCCCTCTGCTTGAGGAGGGCCCGAGCCATCCCCACAACCGTCTGGTTGCGCCGCTCGACGACGCCGTTCTGCTGCGGGCTGTACGGCGCGGAGTAGTGGCGCTGAATGCCCTCATCAGCGCAGTACGACGCGAATTCAGCCGCCGTGAATTCGCCGCCGTTGTCTGTGCGCAGCACGCGCAGCTTGCGGCCGCACTCCGCCTCCGCAGCAGCCTGCGTGCGCCTGATGGTGTCCGCAGCCTCTCCCTTGCTGCCGAGGACCATCACCCACATGTAGCGGGAGAGGTCGTCGACGAGCAGCAGGAAGTAGCGTCGTCCTCCCGGTGTGGCCGGTGTCACCGGGCCACACAAGTCCCCGTGCACGAGCTCGAGCCTCTCCTTGGCTCGGAAACTTGCCTGCTGGGGAAAGGGGAGTCGCCTCTGCTTCGTCATCACGCAGACGTCGCAGAACTGCTCCACATGGTCAAGGCACGGCAGGCCTCGCACCATTTCCGTGGCACTGAGCCGCTTCAGGGCCTCGAAGTGAAGGTGCCCAAAGCGCTCGTGCCACTGCCACGCCTCGTCGTCCCGACGAGCAGCGAGACAGAGGGGTTGTGCCACCTGCATGTGAAGAATGTAGAGTCGATTTTCGCCTCTGGTTACCTTGGCAAGAAGGCGACGACGAAGATCCCAAATCCGCAGCACCCCGTGCTCGATCTCGACACGCGAGCCGTTCTCATCCAGCTGTCCCAAGCTGATGATGGAGTTCCGCAGATCGGGGATGTAGTAGACGTCGGTGAGCAGCCTGTGCTCACCAGACACGGTGGTGAAGATGACGGAGCCGACGCCCTTGATTTCCACGCCGGAGGCGTCCCCAAACTTGACGGAGCCTCGGACGCTAGAGTCAAACTCGGCGAAGAACTCCCGTCGACCGGTCATGTGATGGGTGGCGCCGGTGTCGAGGCACCACCCGTCAGTCTTGTCGTTGCCGGAGACGTAGCCGAGGAGGGCGTGTGCTTTTGGCTCGTCAAGGTGGAGGAGAGCCACTGCGGCCGGTGCCGCTGGAGGTAGTTCGATGCTCGCATGAGCAATGAACAGAGCCGGCTGCTCCTCCTCCTCTGCCTGCGCGACGTGGGCCTGGCCGCGTCGTGGCTGTCGACAATCCCTGGCCCAATGACCAAGCTTGCCGCAGTTGTGGCAAGAGTCGTCTCGTGCCGGCTTTTGCTTGCCAGCAACGCCGCCCTGGGCGCCTCCACGGTCATCACCCTCGGCACGTCCTCGCGCCCCTGCCTGGGCGTCTTTGCGCGGCTTGCCGCGCTTGCCACGCTTGTGGCCGCCTGTCGTGGAAGAAGGCTCCCCCTTCTTCCTGTCACCTTGGCCGGCAGCCACTGCTCCCGAGTGAGGAGGAGCTTCCCGCCAATGGTGACGGGTCCCGAGAGGCGCTGTGGCTCATCGCTGTCAACGACCTTGAGGCGACCCAACGCCTCCTCGATCGTCATCGTGGAGAGGTCCAGCAGAGACTCGATCGAGCGAGCCATCTGCTTGTACTTCTCGGGGACGCAGCGGAAGAGCTTCTCCACAGCTCTCTCTTCGCCGTAGGTGTCGTCACCGAACTGCACCAACTTCTGCAACAGAGTGTTGAGACGGAGAGCAAAGTCATCAACGTCCTCACCTGGCTTGAAGGCCAGGTTCTCCCACTCCGTGCGTAGTGCCTGCAGTGTAGACTTGCGGGCGCGGTCGCTGCCGATGCGTGCTGCAGCGATGGCGTCCCAAGCCTCTTTGGCAGTCCGCTTGTTGGTAAGCGAGAACTACATCTCGGGCGGGACTGCAGCAATGAGAGCATCCAGCGCCCGTCGATCCTGGTCGTAGTCGACGTCGCCGTACCGGACTGCATCCCACATATGCCGCACCTGGAGCTTTACCCTCATCACCGTAGCCCACTCGACGTAGTTGGTCTTGGTGAGGGTAGGCCACCCGCCGCCGGGGCCGACGTCCCTGACGACAGCCTGGTACTCGTGGTGACCACGGTACCGAACCGGGGAGAGAGAGCCGCGTCGCCTGTGAGGGCCGCGCTCTCCGTCGACCCGTACGCCGCCGCCGTACGCGCCTCCTCCAGGAGCGTCACCGGCGCGTGCGCGCCTGTCTGGGCTGCCGCCGCGCTCGTGGGCGTGCGCGGCTGCCCACTGCGCCGCTCGCCCTCGCGCTGCCTCCCTCTCCAGCGGCTCAAGATCCGCGTCGGCGCTGTCATCAGCAGAGATGGAGCTGCTGTTGCTGCCGCGCAGAACCTTGACCTCCGCTGCTGCCGCACGCGCTGCATCTGTTGCCGCCGTCGCTTCCACCTCCGCTCTGGCTGCTGCCAGCTCTGCCGCTGCCAGCCTTGACGCCCTTTCCGCCGCCGCTCGCTCGCGCTGCTCTGCCGCGGCGAGCTCGGCCGTCTGCTGACGCCGCGTGCTCGAGGCGACCGAGCGCTGAGACTGCCCTGCGGACATAGCGCGCTACTGGGGGGGTGTTGCGTGGAGAGAGGGCTGCTTCTGACGAGTTGCTGCCCGTCTCCGGAGAGGAGTGAGCGGGGACAGCCGGAGCTGCTGCTGCTACCGGCTGGGGCTGCTGCGAGGCCGGAGAAGGAGATGAGCAGGAGATGCTCAGGCTACAGGATAGTATGGCTCTGATACCACTTGTTAGTCGCTGGACTCTTGCTCTTGGTGATAGCAAGATCCTTACTCTCATGGAGAGGATGACACTAGGAGATGGGGCAAGTTTTCTTGTTTATTGCTCACACAATGCCATACCAACCTGAGGGGTTGGAGATACATATTTATAGGCTGAGAACCAGCCAAGCATATGCTAAGATGCTATTCTAGATGCTGTCCTAAAGCGGTCAATATGCTGTCCTAAAAGCAGATGCTGTCCCAAAGCAAAAGCAGATGCTGTCCCAAAGCAAAAGCAGATGCTGTCCTAAAAGCAGATGCTGTCCTAAAGCAATCAAAAAACAAAAACTACCACAGCCCCACAAAGACCACAGTACAGGGACTTATTCATCAATAATGCCCAAAAGTTGAGGTGCTAACGATTCATTGTGTAAAGGAAATAGACTGCTCACAAGTGGTTAACTTTATTCCATGAGAACAGGGGTATATATACACAACCCATATACACGACCCTAACCTTATTGGGCCAGATACATGTTGGCTAGATATATATACATGTCCACTTAACATATACTTAACACCCCCCCTTCAAACTCAAGATGGATCAGAAGGATCGGAAACATGGAGTTCGAGTAGATGTAGATGATGATGCTCTTGAGTTTAGGGTTTGGTGAAGAAGTCAGCAACTTGGAGCTCAGAAGGCACATATTGAAGAGCAATATTTGATTGCTGGCAATGAGATCGTGTAAACGATGCATCTACACCAATATATTTAGTCAACTCATGCTTCACTGAATCATTAGCAATTTGTATGGCACGAGTGTTGTCACAGAGAAGAGGTGTAGGAGCATCACATGAGACACCAGGATCAGTTAGCAGCCAACGAAGCCAAATGATCTCCGATGTAGTAGTAGCAAGAGCGCGTAGCTCAGCATTAGCACTAGAGCATAACACTGCAGTATGTTTCTTGGACTTCCATACTATCAGAGATGTCCCAAGAAAGATGCAGTAATTAGTGATAGATCGGCGATCAATTGGATCACTCGGCCAGGTTGAGTCAGAGTAAGCGTGAAGCTGAAGCTGACTTGATCACGCATAGAAGAGTCAATGAGAAGCAGTCCCCCTCAAGTAACACAAAACACGAAGCAAATAACCATAGTGAGTCGAAGTGGGAGCACTGACAAATTGATTGAGCACATGAACAACATGAGCAATATCCGATCTTGTAACTGTAAGATAAACAAGACTGTCAACAATATGACAATAGCGATAAGGATCATCAAGCAATATGCCATTATTAGGACAAAGTTGGAGATGAAGCTCGATAGGAGTAACAGCAGTCCATGTATCAGTCAATCTTGAGCGAGCAATGAGATTGTGAATGTATCGATGCTGAGAGAGATAGTAACCATCATCTATATAAGTGACCTCAATCCTTAGGAAATAACTAAGATGTCCTAGATCAGACATCATAAACTGCTCAGCAAGACGTTGCTTGACAAAAGCAACATAGTCCATGTCATCTCCAGTCATTAGCATGTCATCCACATAAAGCAAAAGTAGAGTGCGGCCATACTAAGACGTATGAACAAAGAAGGCAAGATCATGATCACTAGGAGTGAAACCTGCAGCATGAACTACTGAGCTGAACCTCCCAAACCAGTAACGAGGTGCTTGCTTGGGACCATAGAGAGCATGTTGCAGATTACAAACATGTCTTGTAGGAGCTTCAACTCCTGGTGGTGGCTACGTGTAAACCTCTTCATGCAAATCACCATGTAGAAAAGCATTCTGTACATCCATTTGAGAGATAATCTAGGAACAAACAGCAACCACAGTTAAAGTGCAAATTGTGGTCATGTGAGCCATAGAAACAAAAGTCTCATCATAATCACGTCCATATGCCTGCTGAAAACCACAAGCCACAAGACGAGCCTTGTAGCGCTCCACTGAACCATCAGACTTTGTCTTAACTTTGTATACTCACTTACATGTGAGAAGAACAACTTGTGTAGGTAATGGAACAAAGATCCCAAGTGTTAGTGTGCTCCAAAGCTGCAAGCTCCTCAGACATAGCCAACTGCCACTTAGGGATACCAGCTGCCTCCTGATAGGTATTAGGCTTATATACAACACAATTAGTGGGAAAACCAAAACGATCAGGAGCAGTAATAGTAGTACGATCATGGAGGTCATAGCAAGGTGTTCGTGTAGGCGGTGGATCGTCAGGATGAGCATTAGTGGTACTGGCCAGAATATCAGAAAGAATAGGAGTGGAAGAGTGAGGATCCAAGAAGATTCTAAACCAACGACTGTAGTGAAAAAGGAAAAGGAGATGTGTTTGATACAGAAGGTATGGTAGAAGGAGCTGGAGGGGGAGAAGATGACATAATAGAAGACTCTAATTGAGGAGTTGAATCAACTGAAGGAATAGGAGGAAGATAGAGAAAAGAAATGGACTCTGTGGAGGATGGAGTCCGAGTAGCAGGAGAATAGAAAAAGGGACGACTCTCATCAAAGGTGACATCACGAGATATGTGAATGCGACCATGCAGAGGAATCATAGCAATGATATCCCTTATGCTCAAGGCTATATCCAAGAAAGATACACTCTACCTACTGAGCTATCAGTTTGGTGCGCTCCCTAGCAAGCAAAACATAGCAAGTGCAACCAAAGACACTAAGATGATCATAACTCGGAGGAGATCCAAACAAAATCTCTCCGGAGCATTTGCCTTGAAGGCAAGAGGATGGTTGAAGGTTGATGAGATAAACAATTGTAGAGACAGCTTCTGCCTAGAAATGAGAAGGAATAAAGGACACAATTAAAAGAGTACAAGCGGTCTCAATTATGTGATGATGCTTGCGTTCAGCAACACCATTTTGAGCATGAGCACCGAGGCAGGAGAGTTGGGGAAGTGTGCCCTATGAAGACAGAAAGTGACAAAAAACAGTGGACAAATACTCTCCCTTGGAATCAGAACGAAAAGTACGAATGGTAGAAAAAAACTGAATGTGAATCATCCTGGCAAAAGACTGGTATATAGACAACAATTGAGAATGATGCTCATGAAATAGATTCAAGTGTAACGAGAATGATCATCAATAAAAATTACATAGTACTTGTGACCACCTTTAGATACAAAAGGAGTAGGTCCCCAGACATCAGAGTGGACCAAATCAAAAGGATGACTAGATCTAGAATCACTAGAAGGATATAGGAGCTGTAGCTATTTGCCAAGCTTACAACCCGTACAATCATAACTGGTATTAATAGGAACATGACCTAGGACCTTGACGAACTAAAGTAGATAGATGTGACCCACATAGATGACCTAAACGATGATGCCACTGGGAAAAAAGTAGCAGTGGAAGCTAAAACCAAAGTAGATGATGAAGGCAAAGCGATGAACGATGTAGATGAAGACACAGACGATCCAGAATGTAGAGCCCTTGAGAATCTTTATGGCGATGGCCAGCACCAACGAGAGCTCGGGTCTGAACGATCTTGCCCAAAGCAAGAAGAATCATCAAAACCAACAAAGAGATGCATATTAGTGAGCTGACCGATAGACAATAGATTCATAGAGAGTTGAGGCACAAGGCAAACTTCTGGAACAACAACTTGTGAAGTGGAAAGAGTGCCTTGATGGGTAACAGAACAGCTATTTGAACAGGTAGTTTGAGAAGTGCTTTCTCTCCTATATTCCAATTTCTCTAGCCACCAACAGTAAATTTATCTGACCCGGTACCCTTCTTAAACAAGTAGCATATAAAGCAAAACACATAATCCTTCTTGATACTATATTCAAGCCACTCATGTTTATGAATCCATACAAAATTGAATTGACGATCTCTATCTCCAATCTTTCTTTTTGAAAAATCATGTGTATAAGGTTGGAATGGACCTTTAATAATATATGCTCTTCGAATTGCATCTTGATCATTAACAGAATAACTTTCAATGGGCTGTCTTTCATCTGGATCATGCGGAAGGTGATTGATGTCAGAAACCGGCGGCGGTGACGGTGGTGGGGGCGGGGGCATAGGATTCACAATTTCATCAATTACTCTCTCTTGCTCTTGAGTTTGCTTTTCCGCCACAGTTTCAACCGGAGATGGGGCAGGATTTGAAGCAGCAGCCGCCGCCTTCTTGGCTGCATGTTTCTGAAAAAGAGATGCAATGTCTCCGCTTCTCTTCATAACTGAACAATTCCAAAAAAAAAAACAATGGCTCCACGTCAGGCGTCAAGCCGTCGCGGCATTCGAGTCCGACGTGCCGGCTTCGTCAAGACGTCAACACTGCGAGGGAGGATCTAACCAAATAAGGCTATAACCTGAGGGCATAATTTGTGTAACAGATGTAAGGCTATAGCCAAATAAGCTCTCTAATACCAGTCATCATGTTGCAAACAAGTTTGAGTTTTGTTTTGAAAAATTTGTGTTGTGCAGACATTTGTTCAACCATAGAGAAGATCTATTGTCCAGAACAATCTATCTGAAGCAATTTCATGTGCAGTTCCGAGTTATAACATTTATACTTCAATAAAATTAAAGGAAAATGCACAAATAACACTACCGGTACAAAAAAAATATATCTTGTCAAATGTTTGGCATAAAACTTAATTAAACCACATCACAAGCAAATTAAATTCATCAACTCCGATGGGAAACATACCTGCGAGAGAGCAACGACGGAGAACGGATCGGGCTCTGATCGACTGATCCCTCTCGCAGAAACGGATGACGGACGAGTACAGCCGGCACGCAGGTAGCCGGCCTCGCTTGCGTTGCGGGTGACACGCGAACGACTGGAAGGCAGGGGCGCTAAGGATTGATCGAGGTGGTGCGTCCGCGCGTGCGGCAGGCGAACAATCAGGGTATTGAGTTTGCCAGGGTATGCCGTGGCCCACCCGGCATACTCTGTGGGTCCGCCCCTGATAGCCATGTTTGTCGTCTTCGTCGTGCTCTTTATGGCCTCAAACAGGCCCATCGTGCCTGGTTTATGGTTTCACCTCAGTGATTACCGCTGCCGGTTTCATGGTCAGTGCCCACAATCCTCGGCTTCTTTTGTTTTCAGAGATAATACATTAGTTGTAGTAGTTTGGCAAGTGTGTAATTTCAAAGATGCTGTCCTTTTACTATTTATTATTGAACTAGTTCTGTCACAAATTTTCTCATTATTGAAATTGTCAAATAAACATGTGTTTCCTTATTTATGCACTAATATTGATATGCTGAAGCTGAATGCTGAATTCCATACTGCTAATGAAAAATTAGTTGCTAAGGATATGAACCCATTCCAAAGTGAATAATTTCGTTTTTGGTGCCAACAATGCTGTTTTGAAGGTAGAGCTCTTTATCTTTTACCTGCTGATTTATCATTAGTCCTCCTGTTCATGGATGTCACGGCGTCGCCTAGGCGTCGCCTAGGCGACGCCTAGGCGTCCAGGCGGTGCTCTGCGGACGCCACGGTCGGTCGCCTCGACTTGGTCTTCTAGGCGAGCGCCTGGAGATTTTGGTCGTCCGCGGCGTCGTCTAGTCGTTCACGGCGAGCTGCACGGCGACGCCTTGTTGGGAGTAAACCGAAGGCTGAAGCATATAAACCCGAAGGCCGAAGCCGAACGCCCGAAGCGGTATTATGAAGCGAAGCGTCAAGCGAGTGGGCGACACAAGAGAGCGGCAGCGGCGAAACCCTAACCCTAACAATCGCCGCCGCCACTCCGTCCGCCGGCGCCGCCGACCGACCTGCCTTCGTCGCATCCCCTTCATGCACTCTCTCCGGCTCTCCACGACTCCACTCCACGAATCGAAGCCCTTCCGCAGCTCCGCTGTTCCGCAGGCAAGCCCACTGCCCAGTGCCCACATTTGTTTTCTTCTCCAGTTCTTGATTCTTCCTCCTCGTTCTGGTTCTCATGCTGACATGCTCTACTGTCTACTCGGCTTTGCTCAGTTCTTCTTCAGTTCTTGACTTCTTTCGGGCTTCCGGTTGATCGGCTCTGCGCCTCTTCTCAGTTCTTCTTCCAGTCTTACGGGCTTCCGGCAGATCTGCTCTGCTCTGCTCGGTGTGTACACTACTCTCTGCTCTGATCTGCTCTGTCTGCATCTGCTCTCTGTTGTGCTGTATTGCTGTCTACATCTGCTGATTCTGCTCTCTGCATGCTGATTCTGCTCTCTGCATCTGCTGATTGCCTGATTCTGCTCCTGCTGTTGTGCTGTCTGCTGTGTTCTTCTGGTCGCCTGCAGCTCGCCTGGAGCTCGCCTGGCCGACGCCTAGGCGCCCGCCTAGACGCCTAGGCGTCCTGGCGCCCGGCAGTCGCCGTGGTCGCCATGCCCGCCGTGACAACCATGCTCCTGTTGTTGATTAATTCAGTAATTGTCCTTAACTGAAGAATGGTAAATTGCATGTTCAGTTGTTAATGTGCCACAGCATCAAGGATGGTGAAAAAAAATCAATGTATAATGTTGTTTCTTGCAACCATTTTTCAGAAAAGGGAGATGTTTCAGGATCTGGCTCCATTGTTGTGGCACTCTTTTGGCACAATGACCGCTCTGCTCCAGGTATGTCATAATCCTTATGCCTCTTCTATATTTACTGATTTAGTATGGTCGTTCTCGAAGTCACAAAGAATAAGGAGCTTTGAGTTACCTATTGTGTTTTGTTTCCATGATCAATTTGTTGTTAAGGTCAGTCGTTCGTGGTCATTCAATCTGCATGGAGTTGGTGACCATATCAGATATTGTCAATGAAACTTATTGAAGTTTGAGCAAACTTTTATTTAAGTTTTGACCAGTTTTTCCTTCTCACTTGGTATATTTGGCTACTTGGAAACACAAACAGGAGATTATAACAATCTACCCTGCACTTTCACCCCCAGCGCTGTCATCAAGTGCTTCAAACCGAGTCTGCAATGCACTCGCACTTCTTCAGGTATGATTTTAGGAAAAAGGGGATAATAGCATAACATTTGGCTGCTGGTATCTGCCATATCATGGCATATTGTACTGCAGAAAAGAAGGGGGATTTTTTTATACTTGTTCTTAATAACTTTAAGCTTCACACATTAGATTTTGGATCATATCTTTGTTTAACCTCTTTGTTCTTTTCTTTTAATTATTGCAGTGTGTTGCATCGCACCCTGAGACCAGGACCCTTTTCTTAAATGGTAATGAGCGTGATTCTTTGTATGACAGAGCTCAAATACACTGATGGTGTGCATTGCTTTAATTATCTTACTTTTTCACTTAAAATTTTCTCTCATTATATGTTATGGACCAAGATTAGCAGGCACGGGAACAGCACCACTGGCACTGTGGAAGTGAAAGAACATCACCGCCGTGTGGTACTGTAGCAAACCATGAACAGTACCCCCACACGCGTACTGTAGCTACGATATAGATTTGGATAGCTCATAGCATTGGTAGCATATCGCGTATTACGAATATAATAATTAGTTTTCTTATTATTTGGATTTATTTCCTTTTATATTTATTCCATGTATTAGGGATAAGTTTTCTATTATTAGAATCAGTTTCCTTAATATAGGGATATGATTTTTAGAGATCAAGTCTAGCTATCCTTATAAAAGAGACAATATTGTATTATTATTAAGTAAAGAAATAAACAAAGTTATCTAGTCTACTTCTCTTCTTCAACAGGCCTTAGAACCTTGGCGGCTGTATGGCCGGTTATTCAAGGGTGAGTGTTTACCGTCGGTCGTCGGATCTGTACTCAACCAACCAGTACCGTGACATTATGTAGTAGTTGACATATCATAGGTGTACATCTAGCTGTTATTTTCAAAATTTGATTGAACTGTAGAAAATTTTCACTTTTATAGTACAAACTTTTAGTTTTTGGATTTGTTGCAGTTACTGATTCACTTTTCCATCTCTTTTCATCCTCTCTTATTTTCAGCTAACATTCCACTGTACCTGTTCCCATTCTTGAAAACTAACAGCAAGACCAGACCTTTTGAGTACTTGCGGCTTACCAGCTTGGGTGTCATTGGTGGTCTTGTTAAGGTAATTTTTTTCTCGAATACGCAGGAGAGCTGCGTATCATTGCATTAAGAAGAAAAGAAGGAGAATACAAAAACAAACACCAAAGCCACCCACCACACTCTTACCCAAAAGAAACAAGATACAAACGCACCTGAAACAGAAAAACTACAAGACCAGGCCTGAAAGAAACAAGCCATCTACCTAGCGACCACTTCTAAATGCGCTAAACCCTTAGCACCAGCAAGGGTAATTTTTTTTTGAACAGAGAAAAAAAAAATTCGTACCTGGAAGGGTAATTCGTACCTGGAAGTTTACACGAAATAGAAGATACATTACATTGCGTTACACAAGATGGAGAAACTTGGTCTTTTTCACTAATTATGTAGTGCAATTGTCAGTGAAGAGTCATATTCCCAACTTCTTTAGCTGTGCATGAAACTTTTAAATAGTGTACCATCCTTATTCTATGAGGAAGGAAAAGATAGTTATCTCTTTATTCTTTAACTTTGAAAGAAAGGTTTACTGTAATGTTTCTGTCCTTCTATTTCTTGAATAATTTGTCATGTGTTTAGCACAGTGCACTGAACCCATCTAGTTTACCTTCAAATTAGCTGATAAAAGATATAGTTCTGATCTCAAGTTTTTCACCACAAAATGTGGTTCTGAATTGCTGATAAAGTCCTGCCATTAGCTCATCATCACCACTGCTTTTACCCAATTTCTTTTTCAATGCCTGCAAAACTTGATAACTCAGTAAAGACTGTGAAATATGAACTTGAACGATTCATCATTCATGGTTCTGTGGTATCCCTATGAAACTGTTGATGCATCTGGAAGCCAAATTTATAGCCATATCTAAAGAAGCAAGCCTTGAAAAGAATAAACTTTTTTTTCGGTTGCATTTGCTCCTCACACTGATCTGAGGCAGAACAAGGACAAATGGTGCCCCACTTTCTCTTAAATATGATGTGATGAGGTGTTCTTTTTTTTTTTGCATATAGCTACAAGAACATACCATTCAATTTGTTTAAGTTTTTGTTTTATTGGAACAAGGGTGTTTTTTACACCCCTCCTACTGGGGATCAAACTCAGGTCAGGAGTTACACACACCAATGCTCCCACCAACTGGAACCCATCCTGGCCCTTCGTTTTGCTGAAGTACATCATAATATATGAAAGCTCCATTTTTTTTGTTTTATCAAATACTAATTCTGCATAATAATGAAGTTTCTTTTCTTGTGATAAATGCAGGTTAATGATACTGAAGTTATCAATTCTCTGCTGCGAACAGAATTAATTCCTCTGTGCTTCCATACTATGATGATAGGCAGTGAGCTTTCAAAAACTGTATGTAGCTTGCCACCTCAATCCTTTTCTAAAATATCATCATCTTGTTGTTCTGCTCAGCCATGTCATATGATGTAACTGTATTAGTATTCTTGGCTGTCTGAAATTTAATTGGAAGGAACATAATCTTGATTTCGCCTAGCATCAGTTGATCAATTCACAGTCTGCTTGGGTTCTTCAGATTTTGACATGCTTTGCATCTTTATTAATTGAGATAATGCTAAAATAAGCAAAACCACATCTGGGTACATGTACTATCTTAGCCCTCCAAAGTGCCTCAAGATTCGTGTAAGGGATATTGCAATGAATAGAAGATGGGATGATGGTTTGAATTTTGAAAGTTTGCATAAATCATGAGGGCTGAGGCACATTGATGGTGATGAACTGATGATAGTACATGCATCCACATGTACATGTGGAAAACCATATTCAGATATGCTTCATGATATTGCCCATCTATTGGTTTTGCTTACTATTAGCTACGCATTCCTCATATATCTTTTCTGAGGAGCTTCTTTTGTAGTCTACTACCCCATTCAATATTATAAGTTATATTTGTGTTTGAGTGAGGTAGATTACTTTGGACAAAAGAGTCACTGTCTGTTCTAGAATGTAGCCAAGTAGGCCATCAATTATCTTCAGGATCTTTTTGGCCCGGATTAGGCTTCTCTCAGATAAACCTAAAATTACCTTACAACTTATAAGCATAAAACGTGTATTATGAAAGAAGCTTCAGAAACTGTTTGTAATTGTTGTTTCAGCAACTATCTTATGCTGGTAATTTCAGTATCAGATATATTGATATCACTTCGACCCAACAATTTATAACTAGGTTGGCACATGAATATTGCTAACTTCTTTGTAATATCTTCTGCATGAACCTTAAGAAGTTTGAGTACCAGGAGATTAAGTCTCTTTTTGCAGGTATAGTTAAAGTAGAAGTATAAACCCCAGCAATAAGTCCCATAAGAAAAGCTTGGACAAATGGGCCCTTATTCTGCTAAATTTTAGAACCGTTGCTTTGATTCACTGATTTAGTCAACTGTACATGCAGGTGGCCACTTTCATTGTCCAAAAGATTCTGCTAGATGATGTTGGGCTGCACTACATGTGTGCCACCGCTGATCGTTTCTTTGATATGGGCAGTGCTTTAGCAAGCATGGTTATTTCACTTGTTGACCAGCCTTCCACAAGGTTGCTGAAGCACATTATCCGCTGTTACCTCAGGCTGTCAGATAATCCTAGGTTTGTGCTGTCATTTTCATCTCGCGCAAGTATTTTACATCTGTACTTCTCAAGCACTGATGCTTGTTCCTTCCCCTCTCCAATGCAGGGCCTGTGCTGCACTGCAAACTGTCCTTCCTGACATGCTGAAAGATGGGACATTCAATAACTGTCTCAGGGTGGGTCTTGCTCTTAAGTCATGAACTGTCACTAATTCATTGTTGCTCCACAGAAGCAGATGTTACGCTTGATTGGAAGTTTCAATCAAATACTGACTATATTTTCTTCCTGCAAACACAGGAGGACCCTTCAATGCAGCACTTGCTCCAACAACTGTTGGTCAATGTGGCAGGTGGAGCCATGGGAGGAGCTACTCATCCAGGCCTGCACATGACGGGGACGGTGATATAAACTGATCCAGTTGCTGCAATTCACTACAATACTTCACTATCTTATTGTGAATTGCAACTAGGGAAGAATGGGAAAACTTGTGAAGTGTTATGCTGCAGTTTACCATTCCTAAAGAAAATGGAGAGCCAATTCCTAAAGAAAATGGAGAGCCAATGTGTTGTAATAATAAGCACCGCAAACCTTTATAGTGTCTGCAACAGTACTGCTTTCAGCTATCGACATTTTGAACATCTAAAAACAAAATAAATAGGGGAAGAGCCCCCTATATATGACGCTTCTATTCTTATTTATTGGATGTCCGGAGAGTTTGTTATATTTGCAGGATAATGTTGAACTGTGGTAGGGTAGCGATTCTGAATTGCTTTTTCATTGGGATCATTTTTCTTTCTTGATGCAAGTGTGGAACGGCCATGGAATTCTACATCATGTTGTGCATGATCTGAAAAACCCGTGATCGTTTTTCTTTCTTTTGAACGGGCAGATCATTTTTCTTTCTTGATTGCTCTGAGGTTTTTGTCCGTGGTGGTAAGCAGGCAGAGAGAGAAATGGAGAGCTGATTCCTGAGGTAGCACTGCAATTTTCCTTAGTCATGGTCAAGACCCATGAGCTTTGACATTTTTTAGGACAGTTATTAGCCGTTGCTGCCATTCTCTTGCACGTGTTTGTTTTCTTGGAGCACGTCTTGCGCATGTTGAAGACCATGGAATGATGGAGTCTGCATGTTTTTTTGGCTGACAAATCTGAAGCATCTCTTCTATACCATTTTTATTTCTGATTTCGTTTTTTTAGAAAACAGAATTAAACATCTAAGGTATAAGCGGCTTCAAACCTTCCACCCGAAAGAGCAATTTAAAGGTCACGTTCTTTTCGGCTTTTTAATCAGTTTTAAGCGTCAGTTTTTTTCAACAATCACTATTTGTTAGACTAATAAACCGTACCTTAAAAAACGCTCTCAAACTTTAATGACAATAATTTTGTTTTGAGAGGAATTTAAATTTTAATAGTCACTGGGCCTATTTTTTAGCTTTGACTTATGATTTTTAGTTGCTCATGATTTTTTGGCAGTTCGTGAGAGAGTACGGAGAACAAAAACTCACGTGCAGTTTTGGTTAATATAAATAAAGTCACTAAAATACATATTATAGTTAATTTATAGATCTATTTTAAAATGATATTCTATTTAAAAATTAATTACTATAGAAAAACTGAAAAGTAATTTATTAAAAGCCGAAAAGAAAGGCTATTAATAGGCAGGCGTCGGCTTCCGCACTCCGAACTGCCGTGCCTGCCTCTTTCCTTCCCGTCGCTTCCCAGATTAAAACCCTAGATAACCCCTCCCCTCCTCGCGATCGATCGGCCATGGCTTCTGCCCTCGGAGCTCAGGTACGTGGTCACACCCGCCGCGCGACTTCCCGGCCGCTCTTGCTGCGCGTGGTGCTAAGTTTCCCCCGCTTTGGTGCCCTGTAGGTGGCTGTCGCGGTGACGGTCGGTTCGGACGGTTGCCCGAGGGGTTCTTCGCTCAAGGTGCGTGGCTTGGATCGTTTGATGCTTCCTCACGCTAGATTTGTTCCTTTTCGAGGGTTCCGTTGAGGAATCTCGTGGTTCGATCCGCGTCGGCTCTGTAGAATAGCTCGAAAAATTTCAAACCTCTGCTCCCATCTTTTTGGGAGACCAGTAGTAACAGTACTCTTCAAGTTAAAGTGAAATGCATGGCATTGTTAGTTAGATTTACAAGCAGTAACTATTATTTGACCTGGAAACATGGTTCGGTGGCAACAGGATTCTCTGCCAGAATGATGGTTAACCAGCTCGTTTAGGAGTTAGTTCATACAAAGTTATCAATTAAGTCTTCTTGCGCTAATTTGTGGATGGCGTATGCGCTGATTCCTGCCGAGTTTTGCATCATTCCTTACGGCAGCACAATTCTTCATGATATTATTTGGGAACTAGGGTGGTCAGCATAACTCAAGATTGTTTAGTTCTGGTTCAAGCCCGTAGAAGACTGGTTACAGTGGTAGAGCCGATTGTTTATTCTTGTTTTTGGTGTTGACTGGCAAAGTTGGCTTCTGCTTGCCTACTTGGCAACAGTGTCCTACATAGTATTGGACAACTTACTGCCGAAACAGATGTCAGTTATTAGATGGGAACCAGGTGTTATGTGCATGAACTAGCTCCATGCCCGTTACGACTCACCCAGGATGCACACTACTTTTTCCAAACCCTGCGAAGGAAAATTTTCTAACTTCTCTAGGACTTCTTATGGGAGGAATGGAGGACTTGTGTTTATAATATTGCAATGTGGTCTGTTTATCCCGAATTTCCTGCATTTTTAATTACTTGTACTCGATGCGATATGGTATTGAGTGTATAAGATTTACTTGTTATGATCAGGGTAACAATAATCTTAACTTCCGCAACAAATCATGGGTGGGTACCACATTAGCATGGGAAAACAAGACCCTGAGATCGAGGCATAAGAACAAGGTCTTTTGCATGTCCGTTCAACAAGCAAGCAAAAGCAAAGTTGCTGTTAAACCTCTGGAATTGGATAATGCAAAGGAGCCACCCCTCAACTTATACAAACCAAAGGAACCATACACAGCCACTATTGTCTCAGTTGAGAGACTTGTAGGCCCTAAAGCTCCTGGTGAAACATGCCACATTGTCATTGATCATGGTGGCAATGTTCCATACTGGGAAGGACAAAGTTATGGTGTCATTCCTCCAGTAAGCCCCCCCCCCCCCCCCCCAATCCTTGCTTGACACAATGCAGCATTTCTGATTCTTTTTTCACATGAATTTTACTACGTTTTGTCCTTCTCTGCTAGTGAATTTTGATCCTCTGCAGTTCTGGATTTTGCCCCTTTTTCTCATTATCAAATGATTAATTATTGGCCACTGGGTGCATCATTGCTATAAATAAGCTATTCTTCAGATATACGGTGTTGAGATTATGGCTCAATCCTTGTAAAAAAACATTATGGTTAAATCTGTAACCATGCATCCAGAATTTCCAATTCTTGAATTGCTGCTAATGTGAAAAAGGCTGTTAAATTGGCTTGTAAATCCTTGCTCATTTGCTATTAACAAGAGAGATGAAACATGCTGGTTTCTAGCTAAATTGCTAGTTGAAGAGCACCCCAAATTTGATTTCTTTTGCTATCGCTACCTGCATCCCTTCATCCTACCAAGTTTAATTTCCTTTGTTATCCTGCATTCCTTCATCGTATATCCTTGCTGCTCTTTTAGCCTTATGTGTATTTTGCTGCCAGGGAGAGAACCCAAAGAAACCAGGATCCCCAAATACTGTTCGGCTATATTCTATTGCATCTACTAGGTATGGTGATTCTTTTGATGGACGGACTGCCAGTTTGTGTGTTCGGCGTGCTGTTTATTATGATCCTGAAACTGGAAAAGAAGACCCCACAAAGAAAGGTATCTGCAGTAACTTCCTGTGTGACTCAAAACCAGGGGACAAAATTCAGATCACAGGTATGGAGTTTCTTTTAGATGGAATATAAAAACATTCTTATGTGTTTAGCAACAATAAATGGTACACTAAAACTGTAAAACTAGGACTTAAACATTATTTGTTATATCTCATACGTGGTACAATTTTAATTCTGAATTATTTCAGATAGGGTGTATACTCACATAAGGTGTTAAAAGATGTGGTTGGAAAAAAAGAGGGGAATACTCTGAAGAATAGATGCCCCTTCAATATTATGGCTATGTTTTCTTTTGATTTTTGTTCTGCCTAGTTTTTTTTTGTTTTCAATGCATAGGTTATAGACTTAGTTTTACAACTCATGGCATACAGTGGATGTTCCATCCTTAAGCATCTCATAATAATTTCCCTTCATGCTCAGGCCCCTCAGGCAAAATAATGCTTCTACCTGAGGATGATCCAAATGCAACTCATATCATGATTGCTACCGGCACTGGTGTTGCTCCCTTCCGTGGCTACCTACGACGTATGTTCATGGAAGATGTCCCAACTTTCAAGTTTGGTGGTCTTGCATGGCTCTTCCTTGGTGTTGCCAACACTGACAGCCTTCTCTATGATGAAGAGTTCACAAACTACCTTCAGCAGTATCCAGACAATTTCAGGTTTCAAGACTTTGTCATGCCTAACCTCTTATTTTAGTCTTAGGGCGTGTTCGTATTGGCTTTTACTGGTAATTTTTGGTTGTAGCCGATGAATAGTAGCTAATAGAAGTTGCGGCGTTCATATTGATTTATGGCTTTTGGCTTTTTGTTGAATGCATTATATAAGAAAGAGAGCAAACGACGGTGTAACGCAAGGTACTACAACATTCGGACTGTTATACGACATATGGAATTGGGACATAATAAAATATATAGTGCGTTACAACATGTGAAAGCGCAAAGTGGCTGATAAATAGTAGTAGCTGATAGAAACGATTTATAGAAGCTGGGGAGTTTGTATTGGCTTTGGTGATATGGTCTAGGGTTAGGTGATTAGGAAGATATGTAGCAGATCGCCCTCGTCGCGATTAGGGACTTGTTCCCTGCGCAAGATGCTCTGATCAAGCTAGAGACTTTTTTTGGGAATTTTCTTTATTGCCTTCTCTCAACAATAGCCGACTCCTTTATATGATTAGGTGCTTTCCTAACAATGGAAACTCTAAGAGATATCATACTAATACTCAAGAGTACTTCTAAATATAGATTTCCTAATATAGAGATATCTTAGTAATAAGAAAGAGTACTAAGTATAACAATAGCTTTTCCTAATAACTTATTAACTTATCTCTTTCCTTATATTTGCTTTCCATCTCATGGTGTTGCTCGTCTTGTTTCGGATCCAACTAATCTAGCTGTTGTCGTTGACTTCTCTGCTTCGGAACGTCCCCCTGGCGAAATAGCTCGTCCTCGAGGTAGAACGTGAGGTAACGATCTTTGAAGACATCCAATTGCTCCCAAGTAGCATCAACAGCCGAGCACCCAATCCATTGTACAAGAAGCTCCCAAATGCCACGACTAAGACATGCACGAACAATTTTACTTGGGAGAGGAACCACCCGGCCATGGACAAATTCAGGCAATGGAATTTCTGATGTGGGAGGTTGACCATCGAATTTCTTGAGGAGAGCAACATGAAAAACATTATGAATACACGCCTTGTCAGGGGTGTGGGCCTTGGGCCCAAGGCCTAGTCGGTCTATTATTAGAAGTTAGAGATTAGATTCTATTTGAGTTAGAGATTAGTTTCCTTATGTTAGAGATATAGTTAGAGATATAATATTAGTTACTATATCTGTTAGAGATATGATTGGGATTAGATTCTATCTGTTAGGGGGAGCCATCTATATAAGGGGGCTACCGCATGCTATTGTAATGAAGCAGAGAAATATTATAGTCTTCCTCATCTAGTCTCTCTCTCCTTCTACGCCGACGCCATCCGGCCATCTTCTTGGTGGTGTTTACCCCGGTTCATGACAACTTGGTATCAGAGCAGTCGATCCCTTCCCACGGCTTCTGCTACCATGGCTGACGGCTGGAGCGACGCGATCGCGCTCTGCCATCAGATCATCAAGGAGCTGAAGGAAATCAAGGAATCCTGTGAGAATGTGATGAAGAAGCTACAAGAGATAAAGGAGGCACGTCATCATTCAACACCAGATCCCCAGATCACCATATCACCAGATCTACAACAACAAGAAGAACCATCTATTCATCTACTGCCAGCTCCCAGCGCCATAGCATCTCCGTCCAGTACCTCCACCGTCGTCGTGGTCGCCGCAGCATCTCCTTCCGGTCCGTCCGCCACCAATCATCCGGTACAACCGGGGGAAACCCTAGTTTCCCCAGTACGACCGCTGCACTGCTTCCGGCGCGATTTCTCTGAGTCGGCCGGTCTGTCCGCCGATCCTCAGCACGGCGCCCTCGTCTGGTTCCAGTTCTCGGCTGCAGACCGCCACCGCTCGGGTCGCCGTTACCCGAGCCGTCGTCGTCGGCGTTGCCGTCCTCGGTCGCCGGCCGCCAGCCTCCGCCCGGATCCGCCACCGCCGACGCCGGCCGCCACCTGAGCCCCTGCGCCTGGGAGCCGCCGCCACCGGATCCGGCGCTCTACGCCGCCGATTCGCCGCTTCCCGCGTCGCCGCCTCCGCCCGGGCCACCTCCACCGCGCCCCCTCTGTGGCCTCCGCCGTATCCGCCTCCGCCCGAGCCGCTGCCGCTGGCCGGTCCGCCCCCGCCCGGGTTGCAGCCGCCACCGTCTGGCCAGTCTCCGCCCAAGCCGTCGCCGCAACCGCTCTGCCGGTCACCTGCCTCTGCTCGGGTCACCTCCACTGCGTCGCAGCCGCCGCCTGGTCCGCCTCCGCTCGAGCCGCCGCCGCAGCCGCTCCTCCGTCCACCTCCGCTCCGTCAGCCGCCGCCGCTCTTCGCCGCCGCCGGGGCCGCCATCGCCGGAACCACCGCCGCTTTCGACCGATGCGTCCGAAGCGTCGTGGCCTCATGGGGGTGTCGGTCGGTTTTAAACCGACCGGCTAGATAAGGCAAAAAAAATCAAAAATCAAAAAATCAAAAAAAAATCAAATAATAATAATAATAATTAATTCAAAACAATTAATTAAATTAAAAAAAAGATTTCTTTTGCAGGCATCGTCCAGCCGAAAGCGCTATACATTGACATGGAACTGCAACCTTGACCGCCGTCTAGCAACTCGAGGACGAGCTGCATGTCCGAGAGGGGTGTAGTGTCAGGGGTGTGGGCTTTGGGCCCAAGGCCTAGTCGGTCTATTATTAGAAGTTAGAGCTTAGATTCTATTTGAGTTAGAGATTAGTTTCCTTATGTTAGAGATATAGTTAGAGATATAATATTAGTTACTATATCTGTTAGAGATATGATTGTGATTAGATTCTATCTGTTAGGGGGAGCCATCTATATAAGGGGGCTACCGCATGCTATTGTAATGAAGCAGAGAAATATTATAGTCTTCCTCATCTAGTCTCTCTCTCCTTCTACGCCGACGCCATCCGGCCATCTTCTTGGTGGTGTTTACCCCGGTTCATGACACGCCTTGGCGGGAAGTTGAAGATGGTATGCAACCAAGCCGATGTGCTCAAGAATTTGAAAAGGACTATAAAAATGAGGCGCCAATTTGGAGTATGAACCATCCTTGATAGATGAAGCTAGACGATGGTGAAGACGCAACCAAACCCATTCTCCAACCCAAAAGGACACCTACCTGTGAGTCTTGTCATGATATTTCTTCATATAATCTTGAGCTTGAAGAAGGCGATTTCCTCCAAAAGCTCATCATGGTCCATAAGTTGCCAGTCCACTGCAGCCACTCTCGCTGTGCTTGGCTCATATGACAACGTATTGAGGGGATCTCTGCCGTAGATGACCTGAAAAGGTGTGGACTTCAAGGTGGTCTGAAAAGATGTATTGTAACAATATTCGGCCCATGGTAGCCATTAGAGCCATTGCTTTGGTCTATCACCAAAAAGACAACGAAGATACATCACAATAATACGGTTGACCACTTTTGTTTGCCCATCACTTTGAGGATGAAAAGCCGTGCTGAGATGCAATTGAGTCCCAGAGACGCTAAATAAATCCGCCCAAAAATTGCATGTGAAGACTGGGTCACAATCACTCACAAATCACAATTGAAGATGGAATCCCATGCAAGCGTACTATGTCGTTGAAGAAGGCGCGTGCCACAGAGTTTGCTGTATATGGATGGCCAAGTGCAATAAAGTGTGTGTACTTGGAGAAGCTGTCGACAACTATCAAGATAACTGATTTTCCCCCAACCTTAGGTAGGCCCTCCACATAATCCATAGAGATATCTTGCCAAACCACACTTGGGGCTTGCAATGGCTATAATAGACTAGCAGGATGGAGATGTTCTGTCTTGCTGCGTTGGCAAACGGCACAACCCCGAACAAACTCATGCACAAGCTTGTTAGAATGTGGATGGCAAAATGAAGCTTGCAAGCGATGAAGAGTCTTTTGATTGCCTTTTGTGTCCACTGATGAAGAGTCTTTTGAATGCCTTCGTGTCAATTGCCGTGAGCTTCCATTAACAATTGTGGCCATAATGCTGACTTTGGCGGCACATAGAGCTTACCCTCATAGAGGAGCCCATCCACCATGGACCATTCTGTTGCAGTAGTGCCGGCCATCACCTGATCCCGAAGCTTACATGCATCTTGACATGATTCAAGTTCATTGCAGACTGTCTGAAAGATGGCAAAGGCAAGAGCATCCGCAATTGCATTTTGAAGTCCTGGTCTGAACTCTACTGTGAAATCATACCCAAACAACTTGCTCACCCATGCATGTTGCGGAATAGTAGAAAGGTGTTGATCCAATAGAAATTTTAGATTGTAGTGATCGGTGTGGATGGAGAAAGAACATCCCAAAGATAGGGCTGCCAGTGGCGCACTACCTTAACTAGCCTAATCAACTCCTGTTCATAAGTGGCCAACTTGAGGTGGTGAGGCGCCACAGCCCGGCTGAAGGTGATGGGTCTGGCTCTTTGGTGTAGCATGGCACCGAATCCTGTGCCAGATGCATCACAGTCCACTATAAACCGTTGTTGGAATCCGACAATTGGAGCACGAGACCGGAGGTAAGGGCTGATTGCAATGTAGAGAATGACGTCTAAGTGTCTGATGTCCATGTGAAGGCATCCTTGAGTAATTTAGTGAGGGGAGCAGGCACCTCGCTGTATGGCTTGATGAACTTGTGGTAATACCCGATTAAATCGAGGAATCCGCACAATGCTCGCACCGTGGTGGGCATCGGCTAGCTCAAAACCGCATCAATCTTGCTGGGATCCATGGCCACACCTTGGTTGGATATGATATGGTCCAAGTATGCCAAGGAATCCTTGCCGAACTCACACTTGGAGCGCTTTATTGCCAACATATGACGACGCATCACCTCCAAAACTGTTCGGACATGTTGAAGGTGCTTCAACCATGATGAACTGTAGATCAAAATATCATTGAAGAAAACTAGAACAAATCGACGCAAATAAGCCTTAAGAATAGTATTCATAAGAGCTGGGAAGGTAGCGGGAGCATTAGTCAATCCGAAGGGCATGACCAAAAACTCAGTGGCCTCGGTGCGTATGGAAAGCTATCTTTTCAATATCATTTGGATGCATGCGCACTTGATGGTACCCACTACGGAGATCTAATTTGGTGAAGAAACAGGCGCCTTTTAGCTCATCGGCCACTGAAATTGAAAATTTATCCTTCATTGTCCTCTCATTGAGAGCACGGTAATCCACGCAAAAATGCCATAAATTGTCGTGCTTCTTAACCCATAACATTGGCGACGAGAAAGCTGAGGTACTTTCTCGGATGAGGCCTTGCTACTACATATCTTCACATTAGTGTTTGCTTTCATCCTTCAGTATCTGTGGGTAGCGATATGGATGAACTGCCAGCTAGGAAGGTGGATGCGGTGATCACAGCCTCGTGCAGGTGGTAGGTTGTGCGGCTCGGCGAAGACATCGTTGAATTCCTCCAAGAGGGACTCCATCAAGTCTTGACTCTTAGCTAGCAAAAGGCGATGATGTTGTGGTTCCTAATCCATACCACCCCATGTCACTTGGTGGTTCATCCACCAAAAAGACATGGTTAACTTCTCGAAATCCCACAATATCAATCCAAGCGAACAAAGCCATTGGACGCCCAACACTACGTCGAATCCAGCAAGAGGAATAATATAGCAATCGAGAGCAAATTCTTCTTCACCAATCACAATGTGTAGTGCCCTGCAAAGTCCGCTGCTGGACACCTTGTCTTCATTCGCCACAACAACACTAATTCCACGGCTGATAGCTGAAAACAAGCCGCGGCAGCTGGCTTTCTCTTCGCCAATGAAGTTATGGGTGGAACTGGAATCTACAAGAGCACGTAAGGTGTTGCCACTGATCTGGACTAGCAGCTGTGTGGTTTTACTAGTACGAATACCCGTGAGGCATGGTTGTCACGGCGGAGTCGGCGACCACGGCGAGCGAGGGGCGCCTGGACGCCTAGGCGACGGGCACGACGACGGAACTGCTGCTGTATACTGCCGATGCCGACTTATACAGTCGATGTCGACTCTCTCTGTCGCGTATATACTGTCGATGCCGACTCTCTTGCGGTCTCGCCTCAGTCTCGACTCACTCTCGAGCCTTCCGCCTGTCTCTCGCGTCGCGTCTCGCGACTCCCTCTCTCGCGTCGCGTCTCCCGTCTCCCCCGACTCCGGTCTCCCCGACGGCCGTCTCCCCCAACTCCTGTCTCCCCCGACTCCGGTCTCCCCTCCCCGACGCCTCCCCCTGCCGCCGCCTCCCCCCGTCGCCTCCTCTCCCCTCGGCGGCGGGAGCACGCCGAAGCACGGGAGAGAGACGGCGGCGGGAGGAGAGGAAGGCGGCGCGGCGGGAGGGAGGGAGGCGGCGCGGCCGGAGCGCGGCCGGAGAGGAGAGGGGCGGACGGCGTACCTGGGCTGGCGGTGAAGCTAGGGTTCAGGCAAGGCGAGGCGATCCTCCCCGGCGCCAGGACGACTTGGCGTCGCCTAGGCGACGCCGTGACAACCATGCCGTGAGGGCGTGTAAAGGATATCTCGATGTCATCCTCGGAGTGGCTTTCCATGTCATCCCCTTCATCAAGCTCCAGGAGATAGATACCCTTCATGGAGCACTTGCTAAGATGATCCTTGGAGAATTTCTTAGGACAATTAAAGCATAATCCCTTAAGACGTCGATCGGCCATCAGTAACATAATCCCTTAAGACGTCGATCGGCCATCTCTTCCGCTGTGAGCAGCTTGCGAACACGTGACGTCGGTGTTTTGGCGGTTGGAAGAGCTGTTGTGGGTGTGGTGGTCTGTGCACCTCTTGGAGCAGCAGTCGGCGTGGCTGGAAAAAATTGGACCCTGTGCCACGGCCTTGAGGTGTGACCTTGCCAGGGGCTGCAGGTCTTGGTGGTGGTCTAATGTCGTCTTCCTCGCCAACCTTCGAATGTCGCTCATAAGCTTGCGCAAGGCTCATAGCCACCTCCAGTGTTGCGGAATTTTGTAACTCCGTCGGTGCGTAAGGGATTACGCAAACCAGTGGTAAAAATCTCCACTTGTTGCTTCTCGGATATGTCGTCACATCGACACAAGAGTGCAAGGAATTGCTCCTAGTATTCGGCTACTGAACCCGTGCGACATAGTTGAATAAGTTTACCAAGAGAATTGTTCCGAATTGGAGGCCCAAAACGGAGGTTGATTTGTTCCACGAAACGTGGCCATGTCAGGACGGCATTGCTCCTTTCCAGCCTAAAATACCATTGTTGCACAATCCCTATCATGTGGTATGAGGCGAGCCATACCTTCTCTTCCAACGTCTGTTGCCCTCTGAAGAACTGCTTGCATCGGTTCAGCCATGCCAGCAGGTCTTCCTTGCTATCATAGATTGGAAAAGTCATTTGTAAAACCTCAGAACACCACGAGAACCAGGGCTGTGGTCTTCTTCTTCGTCTTCCTTCAGTCTGCCATGGACAATTTTTCCTCCACTGCTAGTAGGACCTTCCAGGCTGGGTTGCAACTTGTTGATGGCCTTCTCCGGTTTCTCCACCTTCTCAAACGTCGAGGACATGCGTTCCATCATTTGGAACATCTTGTTCAGCTGCTCCTTGTCTGCGGAATCCATGGAAGTGTTTGGTGGGATGGCTCTGATACCAAATTGATGTGGTCTAGGGTTCGGTGGTTAGGAAGATAAGTAGTAGATCGCCCTCGTCGCGATCAGGGACTTGTGCCCTGCACAGGAGGCTCTGATCAAGCTAGAAACTTTTTTTGGGAATTTTTGTTATTGCCTTCTCTCAACAATAGCCGACTGGCCTGGCTCCTTTATATGATTAGGTGCCTTCCTAACCATGGAAACTCTTAAGAGATATCATCCTAATACTAAAGAGTACTTCTAAATATAGATTTCCAAATATAGAGATATCTTACTTATACTAAAGAGTACTTCTAAATATAACAATAGCTTTTCCTAATAACTCATCTCTTTCCTTATATTTGCTTTCCATCTCATGGTGTTGCTCTTCTTGTTTCGGATCCAACTGATCCAGCTGTTGCTGTTGTCTTCTCTGCTTCGGATTCAGTTCCTCCCAGAGTTGCCGCTGCTGGTACTGTACCGCATCCAACGGCTGCTGTAGCTGATCTCGCCGTTGCTGCTGCTGTAGCCAATCCCACCGTTGCCGAACTAGCACTGGTGGTTTGCCGTCGGAGACGCTCATATATTTTGCCAATAAAAGCATCTACAACATTTGGCTTATGGAAGTAGAAGCCAAAAGCCAAAGCTAATAAGGCCTGTTCTTTTTGGCTGAGGCTTATGGCTTTTGACTGCGGTTTGTGGTTTTTGGGATGTTCATGCGAGAGATTATAAGTAACAGAAACTCACGTGCGGTTTTTGCTGATATAAATGAAGTCGGTACAGTATATACTACAATTAACTAGTAGACCCCATCTTGAAAAGACACTCCGTTTAAAAGTTAGTTATTGTAGAACAGACAGAAGCAAAAGCCAAAAGCTGAAAAAGATGGACCCGAATGTCAATGATATAGTTGAGAAAGCTACAGTCCAGCTCGCTGTTGATTGGACAATTGTGGTCATTTACTTCTGCAGTGCAAATCACTACAGGCTGGTTGTGTTTGATGTCTGACTGAAGTAAAGCTCACTGATTCTTGTGTGAACTGACTCGAGTTTTGTTGACCTTGCAGGTATGACAAAGCACTAAGCAGGGAGCAGAATAACAGGAGTGGTGGCAAGATGTACGTGCAGGATAAGATTGAGGAGTACAGTGATGAAATTTTCAAGCTTTTGGATGGCGGTGCTCACATCTATTTTTGCGGTTTGAAGGGGATGATGCCGGGGATTCAGGACACACTCAAGAGAGTAGCTGAGCAAAGAGGTGAGAGTTGGGACCAGAAGTTGTCACAGCTCAAAAAGAACAAGCAATGGCACGTGGAGGTTTACTAGTTTACAACATCATGGATTGTGATTGTTTTCTGCGAGATGAAAAAACAGAACACATAAATGGATGATTTCTCTTCACAATGTAAAATTGCCAATTTTACGCATAAGCTTCTGCTTCACATTGTGAATAAAGTGAAGCACACATTTTTTTAGTGTGTACTCCTACCAGCTATCCCTGTCCATTTTACATGAGTTGTTAAGATGTTTCTAAGGGTACCTCTCCTTGCTGTATACATGTTATAACTGTGATGGCCTATGGCAGCATTGTTTTCATAAGAGAGAAGGTTAGCAGCGTCTCCCTCTGGCCTCACTTATGCAGGGGAAAAGGATGTGCTAATCCCATCATCTAGCATGATTGCTGCTTTATTTTAGGCGCACTTACCTGATCTCTTCTAAAACATCTGCAGCAGTCTGAGAAAAATAAAAACAAGTTCAGTGTAGTAATAAATCAAGCTTTCCTGCCCATCCATCGCTACCTTTTCCACTGCAGTTCTGGACATGCAACTGAACTTAGCAGGTTAGCATGCAGCATTAGAAATAGTGTTCTTTTATGCTGCGGCTGATGGTTTTTATCTGTGTTTTTAGACAAGACAACGGATGGAGACGTTGACATAGATTGCGTATACGGTTTTAGGCTAAGGAAGCCATTTGAAGAATCCACTTTAAACCGTTTCAACATTTATCTTTTTAATTTTCGGATAAACCAAAAGTCAAAAAGAATAGGGGCTTATTGTTTTCTCTGAACAAACAAATAGAATGGTTTTTTCGCTATCTTTTGAAGTGCTTTATTGGGATAGTCTTTTTGAAGCGGTCTATCGGCATACCAACACTCGATTTGTTTGTATAAATACTCACATTAGAGTAAAAAATTATACGAAATAACAGAAAAAACTAATCTGTCAAAAGGAAGATTCCTAGCATCACTTTTAGGCACATACCTTGCAGTCTCTTCTTTGACCTGATCTTCCAACAGATTCAGGTGTTCTCGTAGTCTACCCTACTCTATAATACACCAAAATTTTCTTTACTAAATCCACCCCCTCAACCACCCCCACAGTCATGCCTAATCTAAGTCCACCCAGGTTTGCGTACCAAAGTAATCTAACTTCATACAAATGAATGGTCTGGATCTCTCCTCAAGCCTTCTTCTCTTACTCATTGAAGATCCTAAGGTCAAAATCATTTGGTTCATGCATATCATTGAACCCAAAAACCCTACCCCATCACGCCCTTGCGTCCCCCCTCCCTCCTCCTGAACCGCCCTCCCCACCCACCTCTCCTGAAACCGTGCGCTCCTCCCCTCGGATTTCGCCGCCGCCTGCCTCCCCCCACCGCCGCCTCCTCCCCTCCGCCTCCTCCCCCGTCTCCTCCTCCTCCCCCACCCCTCCTCCGCCTCCTCCCCTCCCTCCTCCGTCGCCGCCGCCGGCCTCCCCCACCGCCGCCTCCTCCCCCGTCGCCTCCTCCGCCGCCTCCTCCCCCGTCTCCTCCTCCTCCCCCACCCCTCCTCCGCCTCCTCCCCTCCCTCCTCCGTCGCCGCCGCCGGCCTCCCCCACCGAACCCGTGCGCCTCCTCCCCCGTCGCCTCCTCCGCCGCCTCCTCCCCCGTCTCCTCCTCCTCCTCCTCCCCCACCCCTCCTCCGCCTCCTCCCCTCCCTCCTCCGCCGCCGCCGCCGACCTCCCCCACCGAACCCGTGCGCCTCCTCCCCTCTGATTTCTCCGCTGCCTCCTCCCCCGCTCCTCCGCCGTCGCTGCCTCCTCCTCCTCCCCCACCCCTCCGCTCCGCCGCCGCCTCCTCCTCCCCCCACCCCGCGCCGCCGCCGCCTCCTCCTCCCCACCCCGCGCCGCCGCCTCCTCCTCCCCCCACCCTGCGCCGCCACCGCCTCCTCCTCCCCACCCCACCCCGCGCCGACGCCCGCGACCCCTCGCTCGAGCCGCAGCCCTACGACGACCTCGAGCCGCAGCCCTAGGGTTCCGGTTTCATGCGATCTCGCCGCCGCGGCGGCAGGAAACCCTAGGGGCCACTCCTCTCCGTTCGAACCTCAGGTCGCGACCAATGGGCAAGGGCGGGCAAGAAGAGGGCAAGCGCCGGGACGGATCCGACTCCTCCGGGTCGGAGCCGGCCACCCCGGCCTTCCCGGCGTGGGTGCGCACGCCGAGCGAGTGCCTCGCGGAGCTGGGCGTCTCGGCGGACCGCGGGCTCAGCGCCGAGGAGGCGGCAGCGCGGCTGCGGCGGTACGGGCCCAACGAGCTGGAGCGGCACGCGGCGCCGTCGGTGTGGAAGCTGGTGCTCGAGCAGTTCGACGACACGCTCGTGCGCATCCTACTCGCCGCGGTCGTGGTGTCGTTCGTGCTCGCGCTCTACGACGGCGCCGAGGGCGGCGAGGTCGGGGCCACCGCCTTCGTCGAGCCGCTCGTCATCTTCCTCATCCTGATCATCAACGCCGTGGTCGGGGTCTGGCAGGAGAGCAACGCCGAGAAGGCGCTCGAAGTGCTGTGGCCCTGCCCCCATGGATCGCTCCATCCGCCGACCACATTCCTCGCCCGCTCCGCCACCGCTCTTTCCCTCCCACATGGCCGCATCTGCTCCTCTTCCTCGCCTATTTCCTTCTTTCTCCGGCAAGATCGTACCTGCGCGGCGGATGCATCTCCCCTCGATCGCTCGTGCTGCGAGCACTGCCCAACGGTATTTGGCGGGTATTGCTTCCTCCTTCTCAAATCCGCTCCTTTGTTCCCCTGTTTTTGGCGGTTTGTCTGTCAAGTGTGCTGTGTGATGATTCCCTACTTGATTTATCTTTTGACACCTTGCTGCTTGCGGTCATATTTGCAGATTTGCTTCTCTCAAGAAAATGATTGGCTACTAACTTAACTGCCACCATCTTTGCTTACTTGCTTATGAGTGGTGTCATATGGGAGACGTGCGGATGCCCTTCTCCTCGTGGTTAGGATAAAGGTAAGATCCCCTCTGATTGTTTGCCTACTATTTATTCATCTTATTAAGTTGTTGACATCACACTTATTAATAATATGTGAAGCTCTCATTGCAATTAATTATGCAGCTTTGATAATAACAATATATACTTTTCCTCTGAAAGCATTTCATCCACTCTAGGACTTAAGTACTCCCTGTAGATAACTTCAAACTCTGAGTCTGTCCTTTTGAAGGTATGGCTTTGTGCTTCGGATTTTGCTCTTGCTTGTACTGGCATGGATAACACTACTAATATTCAATGCTGGAATGATTGTTATTCCCATCTCACTTGGCCGTATGGTATTTGAGGCTGTTCCCCGCCTGCCAATCTCACATGGCATCAAGTGCAATGGTAATGAGCTGATGTTTGTATTATGTACTTTACTTTTTTGCTATATAACTTTCATCTTTATGAGATTAATTTAGTAACATATTTACTAACACCTTGTGGTAAATTTGTTTTGTCTCAATCAGATCTGTTCTCTTTTAGCATCGGATGTTATATTATCTGGAGTGCAGCAGCTGGAACCAGATATGCAATTGATTACATTAGATCACGACAGCTGGGCTTCCTGGTACAACAAATCTGCAAGTGGTGCTCTATTGTTTTGAAGAGTTCTGCTCTCCTGTCAATATGGGTAATTCATCTGGACTGGACTACTTTGTTTCAACCATCCTTTTTTGCACTTATGGGTTCAAGGTCACCTATCTGGATTGAAGAGAACTAGCACTTCTATGTAAATGGAGTTTTCTAGGTACCTTTGGAATTATAGCCTTATGGGTAGGCTCATGTGCCAGTGTATACTCTGAAGTCTAACCAGTATTTTTTTCTTTTCAGATCTTTGTAATTCCTGTGTTGATTGGACTCCTGTTTGAGCTGCTGGTCATTGTACCCATGAGGGTGCCTATTGACGAGAGCCCTGTTTTTCTATTGTATCAGGATTGGGCTCTTGGACTAATATTCTTGAAAATATGGACTAGACTGGTAAGATTTCAAAACACTGATTCTTGTGTCCCACATTTAGATCCTTTGTTTCTGCAGTTAGTTAATTTTATTAGTCATTTGTTCTTGATACCTGAGTTTAGTCACCTTTTTTAAATTTTCTTTGCATCTCTACCCCTCTATAATACACCAAAATTTTCTTTACTCTATCCAAACCTTCGCATAGAAAATTTAATTTAACTGTTTAGTTACATACTAATGTAAATGTATGAGACGTGAATCTTAATGAATCTGATTGTTCGCTTGATGGATCTGTTGTGCTCTTGGATGAGGGTGCCAAGGCGCTCATCTACCCTACTCTATAATACACCAAAATTTTCTTTACTAAATCCACCCCCTTAATCACCCCCACAGTCATGCCTAATCTAAGTCCACCCAGATTTGTGTACCAAAGTAATCCAACTTCATACAAATGAATGGCCTGGATCTCTCCTCAAGCCTTCTTCTCTTACTCATTGAAGATCCTAAGGCCAAAATCATCCGGATCATGCACATCATTCACCCAGAACCCACCCCGCGCCCACGCACACGCCCCCGACGCCCCCACCCTCCTCCCTAAACGCGTGCGCCTCCCTCCCACCCTGCGCCGCCGCGTCCTACCCCGCTCCCACCTCGCCCCGCCGCCTCCTCCCCCTCCTCCCCACCCCGCGCCGCCGCTTCCTCCCCTCCTCCCCACCCCGCGCCAATCTCCAGCCGGTGGAAGCGCCGCGAGCGGGTGCTCGCGCCTCAGATCCAGCGATCCTCCTGCTGCCGCGGCAGCCATGGACGACTTCCAGGGCCTCCTGGCCCGAGACTTCGGCCTCCGCCCGCAGGGGAAGGCCGCGCCCATGTCGGCCGCCCGTGCCGCCGCGACCTCCGGATCCGCTTGGACCAACCCCAGATCTGCCTCAGCATCCGCCACCGCTGGCGCCCCATCCGCCCCATCGTACGACGACCTCTTCGGGCCCGCGGCATCCTCCCCGCCGCCCAAGGCGACGCCTTTTCCCTCCCTCGATTCCATCTTCGACTCCTTCAAGGAACCCTCCGCCGCTGCGCCTCCGCCGAAGCCGAATCACTCGTCCATGCCGGTGTTCGACAAGCCGATCTACGACGACGACATCTTTGACGGGTCCCCGGGGTGAAGAGTTCCGCGACGCGGTTTGATGATGTGTTTGGGGGGGGAACCACGCACCGCCCCCTGCGTACGACGACCTGCTGAGATGGTTTCGTCTATAAACACCCCCACGGCCTCTACCCAGTCGACCGCGATGGTGCCGATGCGGTGGCGCCGTCCACCCCGGTGTTGCCCCTCACGTCCTCCTCCAACGCCGCCGCCGCGCGCTCCTCCGCCTCTCCACTCCCCACTCCCCCAGCAACTCCTCCCAGAGCCCACTCTCGACGCCGCCGTCAGCACCGACTCTCCCCCATGGCGCCTTCCTAGGCTCAACTCCACGCGGTGTCCACCCCAACGGCAGATCCACGGTCCTCCTCTCGCGGGTTGGCTGCGTACGTCCGCAGGTACCAATGTGTAAACCGCCGCCTTCTCCTAGCTCCTACCCACCTGGGCGCCGCTGCCCTCGCCCTAGCCAGCGAAGCGCCGCCACCACCCCTGTGCCCTTTGGTAAGAGTTTCAACAGTTTCTCATGAAAATGATACTCATGAGATTGAGCAGCAAACGACATATTTATGCATATTTTTGTTGAGGCATGTTTGAGCTATTGAGCAGGTTTAATAGCTCTGTTACCATATGCACATCTTCCACACAGGTTTAATTAGAAGCATATTGAATGATGGAACTTTGTGTGATGCATGTGTGCTATGTGGATTGTACGTTGGTGGTTTTTTTAGGATGCTTAGGATAAATAATGCCTTTGGTGCTGTTTGCATGAATGCATTCGGCCTGCTAAGGTAGCACAAATCAGTTCATGAAAAGTTGACAACCGTTCATTTGCCTTCGCCTATTTGCTCCTGTCGTGTAACTTATAAATGAAACTTGAAGTATCACTTTATCCCTATGACTTATGATTTGCTCAAGCTTGCTGGGAGCAGGGCTGTAAAAAAGGTACATACTGGCCCTCTATTTTTGATATCTGGCCAATTAAATTATTAAGGACCTGCTTATGGGACTGTTCATCTAAAGAATAAATTTTTACCTTGTTATATCAACTTTATGGATGATCACAGCTATTTTAGTTTAGAATTTTTCCTGCAACCAGGCACATTGTTGACGTGTGGAATTCGTATATGTGACTGCAGAGCTAGCTGGTCTTTTAAAAAGGATTAAAAAAATGAAGGTTCTACCAATCTACCTGCCTTTTGTCCCAATGCTATTCTAGAAAAAACCTATCTGAATTTGTTTGAATTTAGAAATTTTCAGGGCTGAACTGAATCACATTACAAACTAGCGAGGAACTGCTATGAACTGCCGGCAGAAACTGGCCCTTTTATCAGTAATATATTGAACTCAGGTTGGGAAGTCAATCTAAGCTGTTCGATGCTCCAAAAGTTGCTATTTTGCGCCCACATTGAAATATTGCACTAAGAATGCAGGAAAAAAAAGCTTACTTAAAACTTAAGTATTATGCATCGCTAGCTTACTACCCTGGTGAGGCTTGTCCTCACTTCTCATAAGAATGTATGCATAAAGTTTGTGAGGAGTCCAAGGATATTGCAGCTGAAAGATGTTTGTTTTTCCTAGACACCAATGACCCAACGATCTGTAAATACTCCTGTTGCCCTGTCATATATTTTAATATAAACGAACAATTTTCCATGGAGAGAAGAGAGGGGAAATACAGTTTATCTGATTTTCACCCTATTTTCCTTTCAGAAAAACCCAGGCTTGAGTGCTTATGCCAATGATCCACAGAAGGCTGCTGAGTCACTGGTTTCTCTCCTAGAGGAAGCTGAAAAAGTAGTTCCCATGGAATTGCGTGAGCAAACACCTGTCAGGGTTGGGGTGAGTGGTGGTTCCCTCTGTTGCATTCTACACAATTGGAAGCTGAGAAAGCTCAAGTTTTCACAATAGTGTTTTCTGCTGAAATTTTGATCTTCGAACCCTTACACAGGCCACTGCAGGTCTCAGAGCATTAGGAACTGAAAGGTCTGAAGAAATTTTGCATGCGGTAAATGTTCTCCTTGTGATAATCTAGCAGTAGCATGTCTTGTTCCTGTCAAGATTGGGTCATGCCATTTTTTCACTGTAGTCTCATTTTGATTTTTTTTTTAGACATGCCTCTTACTATCTTTAATTTGTGTTGCCTGATTATGGCAATTCTTTTGGTTATTATTGAATACGGATTCTGCAGGTTAGGGATCTTCTTCGTGACAAGAGTTCTTTCAAATCCCAACCAGATTGGGTCACCGTTCTAGATGGATCCCAGGAAGGTGCAATTAAAATTCTGGAATCGAACCCTGGAAATTCGGTGGGGATATGCTTTAATGTAAAGAATGAGAATTCCAAGGGAACATTTGGTGGAGCTCATGTGATTTTGACGGGTGGAAGATGGAATTTACGTGTTTGCTTCTGCTCTGTAGACTAGGCAAGAAATTGTTGGCAAAATGACCATGAAAGCAACTTTTGATGTGAGAAGATTGGGGTGTTCTGGTGTGTTGATATGTAATTGTGCCAATAAACTGTTGCATGGCCGTAAAAGTATTTTGATTTTGATGCGAGAAAGACTTTCGTTCGTAAGACCTTTTCATCTATGGAGCACTCCTCTGTGGCCACCGAATTGTTGCTACATTGATTGTTAGAGATGTTACTATGGTGTCTTATGAGGGGAACGAAAGATAAAAAATTTGCTTGGTCCAGAAAGGCATGGATAGGAACGAAATATTTTATTTATTTAGATTCATTGCTTTTTTTTACGTTGGATCTTGGAAACCTAATGTTCTTATCCATCCTTGATCACTCTTCAGATATTCATTTGTGATTAAGATGAAAAGTGACTCAGTTTAGTAAAAAATGATCAAACTAAGTCGTAGTGTATCATCAGTTTTCTTGTTGAGATCCACCTCATTATTAAGTACTCACTGTAATAAGACTATAATAGCAACATTATTTGTCCAAGAAGGCTGGAACTATTCAGTGTAATCGCTAATGAAATGATTGGTCATCAGTCCTCACCTACTGGTCAGATATGGTGTTGCTTTGAGAAATACAAGACTTACGACCACATCAATCCATCAATAGACGTGGTCGAAAAGCGTTCGACCACGGTAAAACTGAAAGAGGCGTGCTCGGGAAGTTCGAACATGGTCGTCAGGAGGCTACGACCACGTTGTAAAGTCGCCGAGCGTGGTCAAAGAAGGCTGTGACCACGGCAAACCGTCAATAGACATGGTCGAAAGGCGTTCGACCACACCAATACTGAAAGAGGCGTGCTCGAGCGGCTCGGGGAGATCGGACGGCGTCCGAGCGGCGCGGGGAGATCGGATGGCGTCCGAGCAGCGCGGGGAACTCGGGGAGATCGGACGGCGTTCGAGTGGCTCGAGGAGATCGGACGGCGTCCGAGCGGCGCGGGGAGGGAGACGCACCCGACAGGTGGGTCCGGGTGGTCAGCGAGAGAGGGAGGCGCGGGCGCAAGGCGGACGACAGAGATGGGCCGACGCGGCCGGGTGGACTGACCTGGGCCGGCCAAGTGGCAAGCGGGGGAGGGGGCTAGGCGGGATCGGGCGGGAGATCCGGCCGTCCACGCGGCGGCCTGAGGGGAGGGGAGAGGAATTTTAGTTTTAATTTTTATTTTTGATTTTCAGAGAGGCTAGAAAGTTCAATAAAGCTCAGAAAAAATATTAAATAAATTTCAAAAATCCCAGAAAAATTCACAGAAGTTCCTGGGTAAGTTTTGGACTTAAATAAAATATTTTTAACACCAGTTCTTGCATTAAATTTTAACTTTAATTTCCTTCAAAATACTTTTTAATCTTTTAAATAACTTTTTTTTTAAAAAAAACTCAGAAAAACCTTGGGATGTCACATACGGCGAGGGAGTAGCGGCGGCTGGTATTGTTCCGAGCGGCGCCTCGACTGCTCCACGTGTGCTCCTCTCCCCAGACGGCCCGCGCCCCAGTAAAAGCACCGTGAATTTTAATGAATCTGATTGTTCGTCTTATTTTTTACAAATTTTATCTTATTTTGTATTTTACCGTAGCGTTAGCACGGGCACACTACTAGTAAATTTAGGTAAGCTGTACTGGTCAGCTTCCCTTTGGTTGCTTTTCCAGTTTCATCGGTGATGATCATTTGGTTTTTTTTTTGGCTTATGACTGAAAAGCACTGTAGCTGACTGAAAAAACACTGTAGCTGACAGAGACTTATTTAGCCTAATTAAATTTAAAAAAATTAAAAAATATATAAAAAATATGTTAGCCCATTATGTATAATACAAACACATACGGAAAAAAGAACCGGCAAAAAAGCTCAACAAAAAGCCAAAAGTTCAGAAAAAGATAAAAATTATGAATAGTGAAAAATAAGCCAGAAGTTGAAGCCCAAATTATCACAATCTTATTGAGCATACGAGGTACCGTTTGGAACGCGACAAACTTATTCTGTTTCTGTAAATAAACCGATTTCTGTAAGATTCCTATAAAATTCTTGCGTTCCTAATATACCATGACTTTTAAGTATGATAGTATGCGTCGCTGTCAGATTTCAAAGATGGTTTCCTCTTTATCCTACGACGAATGATTGCGAACTCTCACTTCATGCTAAGCCGTTTATTTTCACTATCTTACAATTGTTTTATATTTGAGAAAAGGGGAAAAAATTGGGAGTCTAACGTATCTATTTGATGGATACGCTACATACTCGTAATTAAGTCTCTACTTATTTCGGTTTGAGCTTATATCTTCTAGTTTATTTTTCACTATTCCTAAATTTTATCTTTTTCGGGTTTTTTGGATTTTTTTGAGCTTTTTTACCGGTTCTTTTTTCTTGTATTCGTTTGTATTGTCTATGATAGGCTAATCTGTTTTTTCTTTTTTTAAATTTAGTTATGCCAAATAAACCACCATCAGTTACAGTATAATTTTAATTAGTTACAATATAATTTCAGCTATAAACCAACTTATTTTAGCTCAACCGAGTGATACCTAAAAGCCACATGGTTCATTTCGTTCGTGTTGTCTCAACTGTCAACATGAACATGGTAAGCCTCTGGATCAAAATCCAGTATTTTATTCAAAAAAATTAGAGGATACACACTCTCACGTATGCTCCCATTCATAGACAAGTTCATATTAACTTCTATCTTAAAAAGCTAAAAGGTAATATGAATATCTAGTTTTTTAAAGTGCATTATCTACTTCTTTCGTTACCGTCTCACTTCGGAGATAAAGCAAAGGGTCATAGGTGCATCACCCATCCCACTCCTCTTGCTCTCGTTACATGCACGTATTTCTCTTTTATTTTTTGCACCGCTCGCTCCCTTCTTTTAAAAGTTGCTTTTTAAGTCACAACTATTTAATTCCAGCTAAAAACTATAGAATAACTCAAAAGCCATCAACAAAAGCCAACACGAACGCCCCGTATTCCAATAGTTGACATTTGTGCTGCTCAAAATTTACACATGAACATTTTTTTTCTTACGGTGCATATCTTCATTTTCAGTTTTCTTTAGAGAGAGAAGCCTGGATTTCAAGTTACATTGCGCAAAAAGAAGGTGGCATTATTGCATAGTTCTCGTGAAATTTGTGCATGAAACCCTTAAAATTAAGCTTGATTTTCTCTCTTTCAGCTGAAGTGCTAATCCCGGCAAAGTGATAACAAAAAGATTCCCAAAATTTGAATGATCCTATTCTTTTAGACTGTGGTTAATTATTGTTATCTGTATTTTTTAAGACAACAACGAATGATATGCTTAGCCCCCATGTTCGCTTCGTCCTGCCGACACCTGGCCCCACCCACACATCGAACTCGTATTGCATAATAGCAACACATCCCATCGTCCCAACCAACCCATCGCCGCGTGGCTCCATTACCTTGCGTGGGACCCACCACTCAATGTCACCCACGGGTCACCCGATCGTGGGTGACGCTGCCTGCCTACGTGGCTTCTCCCATCCCATCCGACCATTACTGCTCCGTCTCCTGACGCACACGACCGATTTATTAGGTGGTTTCTTTTAGACTGTTGCTTAAGGCTTAAAATTTTGAATTCTAACTGTTCGTAAGAGAGATTACAGAGAGAAATACTCATGTACGATTTTGGTTGATATAGATGAAATCATAACAATATCTATTATAATTAACTTATAGACCTATCTTAAAAAGATATTTTATTTAAAAATTAGTTATTATAGGAAACCAAATTATAAACCGAAACAAACGACCTATTATCTACAAAAGTTTATTGTTTTGGCCCTCTCGAGCTTTTTTTTTTTTTGCAGTTCTAGCTTCTGTAGCAAATTTTTCCGTGAATCTAGCCCCTTCCCTGAGTGTAGAAACACGTGACATTGCCACGTGTCAGTGTTGTGTGTTTTTGTGCTCGGAGAGGGGCCAGAGGCTAGATTCGTAAAAAAATATGCTACGGAGGGTAGAGCTGAAAAAAAAAAAGCTCAAGAGGGTGAAAAGAGCACAGAATTATCTATTCTTCGTATTTACCGGGTGAGGTGACGGCTTGTTCGTCTCGTCGGCTGCGAGCGCTACCACAGTGTCGTCTTCCTCGTCGCGATCGCCGTTCCAATCCAATCTATCTACCGCTCTCCGATTATTCACCGCCACCCCTCCTCCTCCTCCTCCTCCGCTTCTCCTACCGCCCTTATCCCCAAACCCTGGCAATATCTTCCGCGGCCGACGCGACGCTTAGAGCCCCGCCCTTGGCGACGACGACGAGGGGAGGCGACGGAGCTCGAGCCGCTCACGGCGCGGATCCAGCCAGTAAGCGATTCCTGCGCCGCAGAGTTTGCTTCCTTGCTTGCGCTGCCAAATTTTCCGGTACACCTTCCTCCGTGGGGTTTGAAGCTTTGAATATCTTGGCGCGGTGCGATCCGGGGTCCGGGGACCCGCGCGTTTGTAGTCGGAGACGATTCGCGGCCATGTTTGTTAGGGTTCTGCGCGAATCTAGTGAGGTTGAAGGTCTCAGTGCGCGCTCTGCTTTTGGGACGGACACGAGCAGGGTGAACCGACTGCTGTTGCTCTGCAGTCTGCAACTCCACAAATGCTGTTGCACATTAATGAGAATTCTATATCCATGTAACATGCAGCATTATATTGCTTCATTTAGAGTGTTACACAAGGACAACTACTGGTAATATTAGTTCATGGTTCTATTAAATTCTTCCCCCCCTTTTTTGAAATATGGTGCAACATGTTTGTAGCCCACACTGCATTTTATCTGAACTAATGCAGCAGCATCTTAAGTGCTCACACAACATGATGTTAGGCCATACTGATTACTAAGTGTTAGAAATCCCATAACATTGACAGGAATATAAGATGATCCTTATTTCCTTACAGGCTTACACTATGTTAATCAAAGAGTAAAGTCCATTACCGGTCCTTAAACTTTTTATGCTGTGTCATCCCGGTCCATAAACTTTTAAAGTATGTCATCCCGGTCCGTAAACTTTCAAAGTGTGGCAATATCCTATGTAGTTGTAGCAGTGAATTTTTTATGCTATGTCATCCCGGTCCATAGACTTTCAAAAGAAATTGCCACACTTTGAAAGTTTAAAGACCGGGATGACATACTTTAAAATTTTATGGACCGGAATGACACAGCATAAAAAGTTTAAGGACCGGTAATGGACTTTACTCTTAATCAAAATATGATAACAGTACTAGTAGATACTTCTGTGCCGTTGAGGTATGATTGAGGCTACACTGCACTCTAGGGATTGATGTTTTTCTGTAACTACTGGATGGTAATGTTATCCTTAAGTAATTATTTGGGTTAACATGTAAAGTACTACTTATTTTCACTTTTCAAGGCTAGTGGCAAATCGCCTCTGGCGGTCTGGCCTATCTGCTTCCTGTACACAGAAACTATGCTTTGTTATGACTTGGGACACAAACCTGTATGATCATGGATTCATGCTTTTTAATCTCCTTGCCTATGAAATTGCATAACTTGTTTTCATTGAATGTGTTAAGTTTATTTACATGATTTTTAAAATTCCTTTTGTAGTAACCGATTGACTTTATGAGTTTCCCTTAGCCGCCAACTCTTAAATCTTAAAATGTGAAATGGTGCAGGTTTTGGATGAAAGAATGGACTTATTTGTTGGTAGGTTAACTATACCATCCACTAGTAGCCAATCGCGATGTACTGCAAATGGTCTATCCTTACTCAATGGGCCTTTTCTTGACACGAGACCTTCCCCAGGAAATCTTAACAACGGATCTAGCAAGTTTAAAGATACAGCACTGCCACTACAATGGTTGTTGTCCCACAATTACAGCTGTGACACTGGGAGCAACTTTGAAGCTTTTACAACTGTAGTGTCGTGGCTGCATCAACACCTTCTGGATGCAAATGTGGAAATTAGTTACATAGAGTACTTAGATTTGATGAAACTGGAAGTTGACCAGCAGCTTAATAAGCTCAAGGAGGATATAAGGGTCTTGAAAAGCTACAACTTTGTCCATGATGGTGATGCAAATGGTTCATGCCCTGTGATATGCCTTGATGGGAAGCTGATTGAGATAGATGAGGAGTTCAATGGCTTGAAGTTACTGCTGGTTGTAGTGTTCCGACAAATTAGGGAGATGCTCAGCTTGGTCAATACTTCAATTCGTGAACTTAAGTGGGAGCATGAGTTGCAATTAGAGGTCACCGGCATTATGATTGGAGACTGCATTAGAGGTCTTCAGGATGAGCTAGAGAGGAAATTGGATGAGCTAGAGAGGAAATTGTACGAGCAAAGTTCCATCTTGAACAATCTAAGAAAGAACTGGCAGGAAACTGTGGTTCAGTGTGGTGCCATCCGTGAAGAACTGATTGCTATTTTGAATATGCTATTACCTTCAGAAGAAGAATCACATACTTCCCATAGCAAGCATGAAAATTTGGGCAACAGGAATAACAGATGGAAATACAATTTCTTCGGAATGAGAACAGGGGAGGAAAGGTCTGCATCTTCCAGTGAGGAAAATGGGAACTCTTCAACACAGAAATCTATAAGTCCCAATGAAGTTATTTCAGAAAAATCTGACTTCCGGCATCTGAAGGGTATGACTAGAGAAGAAATGATAAAATTTTTCAGATCCGAGATTAGTAAATTAAAAAGGCTGCATGAATTGTCTTTGCAAGAGAAAACAGAAGAGCTGTTCAAATTCAAACGAGAGAAGGGGTCATTGGCTCTTAAGCATGATATAGAATTCAAGCCTTTAAGAAAGAAAGTTCCTAAGATCATTTCGAGAATTGACCAAATAATTTCCAATGCCATAAAGGCTCCTATAGTTTCCAGCACTAATGAGGCGCTTGATGATAGGAGCAGATTGAATAGTAGAATCGATTCACTATACTGTGAAAACCAGCATCTTCGAGGTTTGCTTGCAGAGAAGATGAAGGATGTTAAAGAATTATCATGCCAGATATCTAATGCCAGCAGGAAAATGTCACTTCAGTTATCATTGGAAGAACAACTTTTGAGACAAGTCGGCAACATTAAAGGAGAGTACGATGATCTCTATGTTGAAAGCACTATTAGTGATGTAGTATACCAAACTATTACAAGAAAATTGGTTGATGATTATAGGAACAGCTTGGAGGATACTACACTAAATTTTCAAGCAAAACTGTCCTCACTTGAAGCTACACTTTCAGAAAAGGAGAAGGCATTGTGTTTTGCCAATGAAGAAAATCAGAAGTTAAGGGAAAAGTTGTCAATACTAGAAAAGGAGCATCTCATCCAAAATAATCAAGAAGATCCAGAGCTAGTCAAGCAAGAGAATGAGGAAATGATACTCCGTGATATTGAGATGGAACCTCATGTATCACCAAGAAGATCATACAAGATTTCTGAGCAGAATATGCAGTATGAGGAGCTCATCAAACAGAACCAGATTTTAGAGATCACCTCAACCGCCTTCAAAGAAGTTGAAACAAAAAAATTGGATTACAATGGTATTCTGGGTAAAAATAAGCAAGAAAATAAACTAGATTGCATTATGGTATCTATTATAGATTTGTCAAAAGAATTTGTGGAGATTGAACATAAAATTTCAGGACATATCAAAGGAAGTGAGAAAAGGTATGCACATCTATCTTCTGAATTGCTCTCACGTTAGCAGTTTAGTGTTCTTTTTTTTTATAAAAAAAGTAAAACATCTCATCGTGCTTTTTTATGATGATATAATATGCTTAATGACTTGGTTATATCGAATATCCAAGCATACTCATTGGTTGTTGAGACTGGCTATGAAATAATGTTTATAAAATCCTTATAATGAATGCAATCTGTAATATGGGATTAATCCGTGGTCTTGATGCTACCACAAATTGATACGAGTGTTGAATTCAGGTCAGAAAATCTGAGTGATCAATGCAACCATATGGTACAACAGGCAATTGTACTAACAAAGAAGGGCCTCTGGTGTAAGCAAATGCTTGACACAAGACGTTCTGAGCTCCGAAAAGCTGAAGCTGAGGTATTTCTTTTATGGTTTTTCTAATGTTGTGTGTTTTTGAAACCAGGGATTAACTCTTTTCCGTTGGTCTTATGTTGTGTGTAATTCATTCAATCAAGGTGCTTCTTTGTACTTTATATCTTTGGCTATATAATCCAGTGCAAAGCAAATTCTCTTGGCTGTAATGATACATGAATAAATGCAAGAAGCTTTACTGCATTCTCATGCTCATTTATTTGTCAGCTAACTGGAGTGTTTATGCTAGGTGCATCAAATTAGTTTGATCCTTTCTGAGCCCCTTTCCTTCTTTTCCTCCAGTTATTTTTCTCTTAGATTATTTTCGGACTAAAAGGTAGTATTCCTAGATATTTACTTGAGCATGTTCATTCTGTTACTGTTTAAGAGGTTCCAAATTGTTTTGACAAATAAGACATTGTTCATTAGACATTTTTGTTGGCATACAAGTGAGTCACTTCGAATTTGAGATTGATTCATGATAGCTCCTTTGTTTGAGTAAGCTTCTATTTGACTGCAATGACACATGTCATTCTAAATTCATCTTATAACAACCTTAAATATTTTTCTATTTGATTCAGGTTGACATTTTGGGAAACAAGGTTAATGCACTCTTAAGTCTTGTTCAAAAGATATATGTAACTCTCGAACATTACTCTCCTGTATTTCAGCATTATCCTGGGGTAAGTATTGCATATGGCCAATGTTAATTTTCTCATCTTCTCCAGTTTGTAATCATTTAACTTTTTACCCCTTGAGCATTGGTGTTTCTTTACATACAAATTACTTGCTTTGAATACTTAGTGGATAGGCTGTTGAATTTGATACCATTGATAGTCAGAATGTCAGAATATCATTCATACCTAATTGTGTGTGCATGCGCAGTTACTAGATGCTTTCTTGAAGACATGCAAGCTTGTCGCTGGTTTAAGTAGTAAACAAAAAGAGGAATTACAAGATGCAACATAAGTTGGAGCTGTGCTAGGTGAGATGGCCTTTCTTATAAATCACTAAATGAATATGTTCAAGTTGTAAACTTCTTAACAGTGAATACTCCAACCCAATCGGTTGGATTTCTGCAAAATATCCATTAGAAACTATCTTATTGTTACCTTCTATGTTTCATATTACATTGTAACTTCTTTTTGTAACCACCTAGCACATTCTCTAATCTCTATCAGGATAAAGGTGTGGCATGCTACTTCCAGTGGGCTTGTCTGCCCCGCTCGTTTTGGCGATGGCTTCTGCTTTTAATTCACTATTATTTAATTTCGTCTTTTTTCAGGTTTTTTAGTTTTTTTTGAGCTTTTTTGCCTGTTTTTTCCCGTATTCCTTTGTATTGTCCGTGATAGCCTAACATGTTTTTTCTATTTTTAAAATTTTAAATTTAATTACGCAAAATAAACCACCTCAGCTACAGTGAAAAATAAGCCAGTTACTGTGAAAAAAGCCATAAGTCATCGTCAATGTGAGCGCCCCATATCAATATAAGCCACCTCAAAACCCCCTACACTACCATACTGTTTGGTTAGACATTGCATCATCACTGGCTTATTGGAATATCAGGAATATGTACTTGGCACGTAATGTGTGTGCATGTAGGAATCAGACTTTAATAAGCTGCAACTCTAAATTTAGTCACTGTTTATAATTTATTAGGCATGTTGACTGGTGCTTACCGTTGATTTACATTTTGTCATTTTACAGAAATTTAGGTTCTAAATTTAGTTGAGAGAGGCTTAGGAGGTGCTAGAAACGTATCGATGTCATGGTGGAGGAACAATACCGCATACAAGCATCTGAAATCACTCCATGGCCAAATTGGCTCAGCAAATCTGCAGTCATTATGAAGTTGAGGGGGGTCTATGGGACTCAATTTTGAAATCCTAGGACATGAAAGTCAAAGCAATTGCACTTCACGTAGATTTCTGATTTGTAGTTATGTATTTGTCTAAAGTAACATCATGTTGGTAATGGATGCAGTTGTGTCGTGGCTTCTCACTCCACAGATCATTGGGTAGATTCACATCTTTTTCCGTGTATATAGATTTGAATACTGGGTAGCTTTCTAATGTACAAATTACGATATGCTTAGTTCATAATCCACGAAGGTGATAGTATTTTTTGTCAGCGGCCTGTATAGAAATGATGTTGCTCTTATACTAGCCATACATCATATTGCAAGCACTCACAAATTCAAGGTTTTATATATGTACTAGTTTTCTTTCTTAATTTTTTGTCGTCATGTATTTTGTAAATCCTGTTTGTAATGATGGTTTTATAAGCCTACATGGAATATTATTATGTACTACACTTTCTGATTGTTGAGGAAGCCATTTTTCTACCGGGCTACAGATTGTATTTTGAATATAAAAGTGAAACATATGAAGTGGTTTAATTGGTAGTCATGACTGAAATTCCATTTATTTTTTAAGTTGCTGAAATTCCATGGTAACTCTGTATATGTGCGATGTGTGCGTGCTTGATTGCTACCACTTTTGCAGGGCTATTTGCTTGAGCAATATTCGATTGCATTTGAATTAAGTGCCATCACTTTGCTTATTGCTGACTTGTATGGCTAGTATGGAGCAAAATCGTAGAGAAGCTCCTCAGGTTTCTTTCGGCTACACCTTTTCTATTGAAAGAACTTTAGACTAAACTAGTACTCTTTCTTTTTCTCATACTTGTGGTGTAAACCTTTTTGAAGCAATTACAACATATTCAAAACAACTTGTTACAATAAATGCAAAAACTAGGTGACAGTGTGAAACTCATATAATACACAAGAATATGATAGGAGATTGAAGTGTAAACAACAGTCCTAAGATCACCATCTAATTCACTTGCTATAGCATCCCATGCTAATAGCGCTGCACCAACAGCTGGTTAAGTTCCACCTGCAGGTACAACCGTACAAGCGGATATAAGCTCGTCAAAATCAATTTAAAATTTTTGTCATAGGATCTGTAGATATGTCACACATTTTTAAATTTATTTCATTTTTTCCTGAACCGATCTTAAATTGTGTTCCCTCATGACAATAAAATCATCTCCTAAATGTTTGTGTTCTACCGATCTATTACGTAAGATCTTGTTTGTTACTTCATCACCGCCTTCGGCAGATTCTACCACAACCGGAAGGTCAGCAATACGAGCCCAAGGTTGGTCTTCATATGTCCATCTGTCGTGAGAAGTGTTATGCTTTAGCAGATTCTACAACAACCGGAAGGTCAGCAATACGAGCCCAAGGTTGACCTTCGTATGTCCTTCTGTTGTGAGAATTGTTATGAATATTGTGTGCGTATTTATAAGATTCAATAGGTAATATATAGAGAGTATAAGGGACTATATACAAAGATAATCCTACACATATAAGTAAATACAAAAGAAATATGCCTACTCTAACACCCTTTAAACTTATGATGGATCACACACATTGAGTTTGGAGAGGAAATACAAATGTTGCACCCTAATTTATGGCTTCGTGAATAAGTCAAACGACAGCTGGTGGAACTATCGATAGCCTATTGTAACGGCTAGTTTTCTGACCATTTGCGAAGAGAGCAGAACAAACGACAGCTTGCCTACGGTACTTCTAAAAATCCTGTTTTCTGTCCCCAACGATTAGTTTCGAGGTGTGGGGTATAAATATTCCCTTATGGCCGATTGGGGTAAGACGTTTGGAAATCCATTTCATTCTCTTGAGCTTGTGTGAGGTTCTCCTCTCAATTATGCATGTGTTGCACCTTGTGAGCAAGGAGAAAAGCTCTAGATTGCATGTGTTGCATCTAGAGGTGGATTTGGTATCCATTCGAGCTTATGCATTCATTGCACGTGGTGAGAGTCAAGTGGGGGGCTTGACTTATTACTCTTGGAGATTGCCGACTCATAGACTGTGTTGGAGGCGTTATGCGCGATGATCTTCTCAAAGAAGGTTGTGAGAAAACCCGATGAAGTGTGAAGGCTGGAGCTCACTTACCTAGAGCGGGAAAGAGTTACCACTAATGGATTTAAGGTGCAGGCTTAATTCGTGGGGCTAGTTTAATTCATTTGGGTTTACCTCAACATAGACTAGGGGAGACCGGCAAGTCTCCGAATACCACGGTAAAAAAAGGAACCGTGTCTTTATGGTTTGCTTCCTTATGCTCAATTTACATTCATAGAATTAAATTGATTACTTATCATCCTAAAATTGCAAATATTGATATAGATATGTCACACATTTTTAAATTTATTTCATTTTTTCCTGAACCGATCTTAAATTGTGTTCCCTCATTTCGGCTAATCGTCAAACCATAACTCAATCTTTTTGTCCTATCTTTCTGTCTCTGCTCGTTTCGGCTTTAGCTTTTGACTTCCGGCTTATTTTTCACTATTAATAAATTTCGTCTTTTCTGAACTTTTGGCTTTTTGTTGAGCTTTTTTGCCGGTTCTTTTTTTCCCCGTATTTGTTTGTATTATACGTAATGGGCGAACATATTTTTTTTATATTTTTTAATTTTTTTTAAATTTAATTATGCTAAATAAGTTTCTGACAGCTACAGTATTTTTTCTGACAGCTACAGTGCTTTTCAGCTATAAGCCACAAAAAAACCAAAATGATCACCACCATGTGTTTATCCTATCTTTCTGACCGAATCATAGCATGTGATCTTGCAGGCAACTGGTTGACAGTCCATTTGGGAAAAACTCTTCGGTGGCATTGTGGTGTGAGTAGAGGTGGGACTTGGGCCGGGCTTCTTTGGGCCAGCCCGAAGCACGGCCGGCACGGCCCGGCCCAAGCACGGCCCGGCACGAATAGTGGGCCGTGCTGGGCCTGCATATCCGGCACGATGGGCGGCATGGCACGGCCCGGCGCGGCGTGCCGTGCTTGGGTCGGCCCGGCCCAGTGTGAGCACGGTCGGCACGGGGGCACGCCCGGCACGGTGAGCACACCCGGCCCGGGGGCACGGCCAGCGCCGGTGGCAGCCACGGCCTCCCGTCGCCCTCCCAAGTCCCACCGTCCCCCATTCTCCCCAATCCCATTCCCACAACCACAAGCACAATTGCACACACAGTCACACAGAGCAGGCAGAGCCGCAGAGGGAGGGAGCAAAGAGAGGGGAAGGACCGAACTCACCTCGGAGTCTCGGTGGCCAGTGGCCACCGTGGGAGCCCGGACGCCCCCGGCGACGCAAGCGCCGCCGCCTCGCCGCCGCGGGTGATGTAGTCGGCGCGGCGATGGGATGGCCGCCAGAAGCGTGCCCGGCGCGGAGCCGTAGCGCGGCAGCTCCGCCCCGCCGGCGGCGGCATCACCCCGTGGGCCGTGGCGTCGGAGTTCAGACGCCGAAGGAGCCGGGAGGGGGAGGCGGCGGGGGAGGGGGCGGAGGGGGAGAGGTCGGCGAGGGGAGGGCGGCGGGGGAGGGGGAGCCGGGGAGGGGGCGGCGGGGAGGGAACGGCGGGGGAGGGGGAGCCGGGCGCGGTGGGGGAGACCGGGAGGGGGCGGGGGCGGCGGTGGGGGAGGGGGCGGCGGCGAGAGAGCCGGCGGGGGAGGGGGAGAGGCGGGGGAGGGGGAGCGGCGGGGGAGGGGGAGCCGGGCACGGTGGGGGAGACCGGGAGGGGGCGGGCGGCGGGGAAGGGGGCGGTGGGAGCCCGGGAGGGGGGAGGGGGCGGGGGCGGCGGTGGAGGGGGAGAGGCGGGGGAGGGGGAGCGGCGGCGGAGGGGCGGGGGAGGGGGAGCCGGGCGCGGTGGGGGAGACCGGGAGGGGGGAGGGGGCGGGGGTGGCGGGGGAGCCCGGGAGGGGGCGGCGGGGGAGACCGGGTGGAGGGAGCCGCGGAGGGACGACGGAGGGATCGAGGGAGGGTCCGGACTCCGGACCGGAGGGAGGAAGTGCACGCGGTGGGGGTCCCTGGGCTCCTCCGCTCCTGGCTGGGGCAGAAAAGGTGATTTGACGCGCACGCGGCCCGTCGGTCGGTTGATTGACTCGGTTTGGCGGGAGGACTGAGGGAGCGGGCGACGTGGCGGCGTTTGAGTGGTGAGACGGTGGGAAAAAAAAGGTCCGGACAGAAAAAAAGAGGGGAAAACGGTCGGGAAAAAAAGCTGAAAAATTCTTTCGCACAGAAAAAGCTGAAAAATTCTTTCGCTGTGAGCAGATGACAACGGTCAGTCGGCCACTTAAACGGTCACATAACGTTCGGATTATCATCTCTATAAATCCACAATGATGTCCATTTCTTCATTTCTTCACAGAATAACAGCGCGTCTCACTCTCCTCAAGTGCTCACCATTTCTTCACAGAATTACAGCGACATTCCTTCTCATTTCTTCACAAAGCATTCTCCTTTCCTTCTCATTTCTTCACAGAGCCTTCTTATTTTTGCATTTATACTCTTTATTTATTTATTTATTTGTACTTCTTATTTATTAACTTATCACAATGCTACCAAGAAGTCGCAGTACCAGGGAGCAGTCAAACAGTGTGCAGAGGAATCGAAGCTCGAAAAGGACAGCGGGACGACTTAGTGTAAGCTCTCGCCGTCGCTCCCCTAGTCCTCCTCCGACCCCCATTGATGCTCGTCGGCTCTCGCCAAGCATGGGAGACTACGACATGGATGACCGTCATATGGACGGTATAGAGGGCTATGAGGAGTACCAGGGAGCAACGGGGACAACAGAATTCTCTCCCCCGTCCACGGACGCCAACATTGGCGGGTCTGCACGAAGGGCGGAATGCTGGAAGCACATGACCTGGAGCCAGGAAATCCGAGACGGTGAAACGGTAGATATTGCAACATGTAATTATTGTAATGCTAAATTAAGTGCTCGTACAGCTGTAGGGACAGGACACTTGAACCGCCACTACAAAGCATGCTTACGCAAGATGGCGGCACAGGGCCGAGGGGGAGGAGGAGTACAAACACAGCTGAACTTCGAGGCCGATGGCTCTGTAAGTACTTGGGCGTACAACCCGCTTAATGCACGTGAGGAAATTGCTAGATATATAGTTTCAGAAGATCAGCCGATTACGATGGGTGAAAGCCGCGCGTTCGAAAGAATGATCCAACGCGGCTTTTGCCCACAGTACCAACATGTTAGTAGGAGGACTACTACATCCGATATTTTACGGATGTATCAAAAAGAACTGGTAGAGTTAAAACAACAATTCCAACAAGTTCAATATTCTTTTGCTATAACCTCCGATATTTGGACATCATCCCACCAAAGAAGTGCATACCTTAGTGTTGTAGCTCATTATTTAGATGATAATTATAAACTAAACAAAAGACTCATAGGATTTAAATTAATAAATGAATCGCACACGGGAGAGGCAATTGCGGAGCGTATATTATATGTACTTGATGATTTTAAGATAGATAATAAAATTGCTTCTATAACTCTAGATAACGCATCGGCAAACACAACAGCTATGAATATCCTCACCCCAAGATTACAAACATATATTGGTGGTTATGTCCTCCACCAGAGATGTGTAGAGGTGGCCAAATGGGCCGGGCCGTGACGGGCCGCACCGCGGCCCGTCACTGTAGACCCGGCCCGCGAACGGCACGGCACGGCGGCGAGGCGGGCCGGGCCGGCACGGCGGGACAGGCCGTGCCTGGGCCGAGGGCGCAGCACGGTCGGCCCGGTAATTTGAAAAAATAGTCGTTTTTTGTGACCGTTGGGGGGTAAAAAATTCGGAAAAAATCTGAAAATTTTCCTATAAATAGGGGGGCATCCGGCCTCAATCTTCCACACCTCAAATCTCATTATTCTCTCTCGGTTTAGCTGTGAAAAATCTGAAAGTGTTAGCGCAAATTTGGTCAAAATTCGAGCAAAATTCCGAAAATTCAAAAATCTTCAAATTTTTTTGTGAGAGCTACAAAGGAGGTAATAATGCTATCTTATTTTAATTTTTTGGTATTATTTGTTGGTTTAATTTTTTGTTATTATTTGTAGGTTTAATAGTAAGTTAATCGTTTTTGCTATTTCAATTTGCAGTTGATTACTTGATTTAATGGAGAACTACGATTTTCAACTCTCCGAATACGGCCTCTCGGCGGAGGATATGCAATCGTTTCAACAAGCATATCCATCCGCGGAAGGTCCACATGTACAAACTGGAGATGCCGAAGAAACGACGGCCCCGGTGGCGCAGGGTCCAATCGATCCATTTTCTGCTGGCTCAACAAGTGCATCCACGACCCAAAGCACGGGTGCAAAAAGAACAAGAGCTAGTACATCAACAGTTTGGAATGATTTCGACAAGAAGATCAAGACCGACAGTGATGGAACTGAAGTGAGGTATGCTGTTTGTAAAATTTGTGGTAATGAATTGACTGCAAAATCTTCAGGTGGGACGGGTCATCTACAACGACATACTGCAAGCTGCAAGAAAAAGGAAGGAATACAAATGCGCCAGACACAGCTGCAATATAACCCCGACGGCTCGGTACGTACGTGGGAGTACAACCCAGAGGTAGCGCGGGAATCTCTTTGTAGATTAATTGCTTCTCAAGATTTACCTTTAAATTTTGGTGAATCTGATGCTTTCCAAAAATATATTACGACTGCTCATAACCCTCGATTTAGTACTGTATCTAGGCAAACAACAACTAGAGATTTAATTAAATATTATAACAATTGTCGTGATAGATTGAAAGAAATGTTTCATACATGTACATTCTCTATTGCTTTGATATCCGACATATGGAGTGGTAGGGCTAGAGAGGATTATATTAGTGTTGTTGCTCATTATGTTAATGATGACTGGATAATGGAAAAAAGAATTATAGGATTTAAATTAATTAATGTTTCACACAATGCTGAAAATATTGCAGAAAACATTATTAAAGTTGTAGAAGATTTTGGTCTCACGGATAAGATTTTTTCCATAACTTTAGATAATGCAGCTGCAAACACTAAAGCTGTGGAAATTTTTACTCCTTTGTTTGATACTTATGCACAGTCTTTCTTATTGCATCAACGTTGCGCTTGTCATATTATTAATCTTATTGTTAAATCCGGTTTAAAAAGATTAGATGCTTGTATTAATTCTTTTAGAGATGCAATTTCATTTATTAATTGTTCTAACCAACGAATAGCCGCATATAAGAGTTTTTGCGTAGCAATGAATGTTCGTCCTAGAAAATTTGGTTTAGACATGCCTGTTAGATGGAACTCTACTTATCTTATGCTTAAACATATATTGCCACATAAGAGCACTTTATCTGTTTTCCTTCACACCCAAAGTCATCAATCTCGTAGCTCCTCAAGTAGAACCCAAGTTAGAGACCCTGAACTTACTGAGGACGATTGGGATGTTGGTGAAAAAATATTTTCCTTTCTAAAATTTTTTCATAAAGCTACAGTTTGTCTTTCTGGAGTATACTACCCTACATCTCCCATGATTGTTCATAATATTGTTGAAATTGCCACTCACCTAAAGGCTTTTGAAAATGATCCTATACTACGGGATGCTGTAGGTGCCATGAAATCTAAGTTTTTAAAATATTGGAGCAAAATTCCTATTTTATATGCATTTGCTTTTATTTTGGATCCTAGGGCCAAACTCCAAGGATTTATAAATGTTTTACAAGTTTTAAATTATATGAGGTATATAATAAATATGAAAATAAATTTGGAACTGTGCGTTTAGAAAGACCCCCGGTAGTCCCTAGCACCTCTAGGGGGCTATGCAATGGGGCAAGATTTTTGGTTCTTCGTCTAGTTCTCGTGCAGGTGCAGGTACACAGCAGTTAGGAGGAGGAAGGCGACAAAACACTGGAGACCTATCAAGCTATCTCAACAGTGATAGCGTCAGCTTCGAGCAGGAGTTGAACATCCTCTCATGGTGGCAAACCCAGAAGGTATCATATCCAGTGCTATCCATATTAGCGCGGGATGTGTTGACTGTTCCTGTCTCTACAGTCTCCTCGGAGTCAGCATTCAGTCTTTCCGGAAGAATAATCGAGGAGCGACGAACAAGTCTCTCCAACGAGATGGTCGAAGTACTTATGACCGTTAAAGACTGGGAACGGGCTGAATCAAGACTCCAACATACTGCAGATAATAAATATTTAGAAGAATCTTTTGAGAATTTGTATTTAGATAGCAATGAATAGGATTTTCAAAATTTTTCTTTCACATGTGGTCAATAATGAGCTTTATAGGCTGTACTCTTTTTTCTTTACCAAGGTTTTCTCAAATTGAGTTTTTACTTGGTAAAGTTTTTAATGAGGCAGCCATCCCATGTAATTTAATAAATTAATAAAGCTCATTATATCATTGCAAATATTTATTTTTATGATTAACAATGTCTACAATTTTCTATATTTTTTCTGAATTTTCTACAATTTTTTTACAATTTTTCTTAATTTTCTACAATTTTTCTTATTTTTTTCGGCTAAACGGGCTAGCCGGGCCGGCACGGCCCGTTTAGCCTTAACCGTGCCCGGGCCGGCACGGCACGGCCTCGGGCTGTGCCTGGGCTCCCACCGCGGCCCGCGGGCCGGCACGGCACAGCCCGTTTAATACACGGGCCTTAACGGGCCATGCCAAGCCCGGGCCCGTACCGTGCCGGCCCGGCACGGCCCATTGGCCAGCTCTAGAGATGTGTATGCCACATCTTGAATCTTGTTGTTCAAGATGGCATGCAAGTAATTGGTCCATATCTGAACAGTATCCGTGATGCTATTCGTTACCTCGCAAGCTCTCCACAAGTGGTAGCTAGATTCGCGGAGTACTGTGCAGCTAATGGGAAAGAGCCAAGAAAATTTGGCCTTGACATGAAGGTGAGGTGGAACTCAACATATATCATGCTAAAAAAGATACAAGGTTACGAAAATATCATATCCGTTTTTGTCAATGCTAACTGTCAAAATAATGAATTTCTAGTTACTAATTCAGATTGGCAGGTTGCTAGTCATTTTCGAGAGTTTTTAAAACCTTTTTATAAAGCAACAAAGGTTTTATCTGGTATTTATTATCCAACCTCTTGCTTAGTTATAGAGTTTATTTGGTTAATTGCAGATAAAATTGCTAAATCTAGGGACGATAATATTTTAGGCCATGCCGTCATAGCAATGGAAGAAACATTTGTTAAATATTTTGGTTCTCTTTCACACCTGTATTGTTTTGCTATTATTTTTGATCCTACAAAAAAGTTGGCAGGTTTACAGGAAGCTATGGAGGGGATAGGTGAATGCCTTGGCTTAGATTTTTCAGACGCTTTCGAACATGTCAAATATGAGCTTTTTCGTGTTTTTCGTTTGTATCATGATAAGTTTGCCAGCAGCGGAAGATCGGAGGCCTCACAGCAGACGCAACATGGGAAGACAGGCTTCGGACACTTGTGGAAGAAACTAAAGGCCAAGTCTACTTCTTCGTCTTCTCAGTCTCAGGCATCCTCCAAGTGCAATTCTATCTCGGAGTTGAACCACTATTTGGAGCATGATTTTGCAAACATTGATCCTGATCTTACTGATGGAAGCAAGATAGACTTGCTCGAGTGGTGGAAGAACAACAAGCGGATCTTTCCTGTGCTGTCACATTTCGCACGTGATGTTCTCCTGGTGCAAGTGTCCACTGTCTCTTCAGAAGCGACGTTCAGTACGGTAGGGAGAATAATAGAAGAGAGAAGATCATCCCTTACGCCTAGGATGGTGGAGGCAATCACATGTGCCAAAGATTGGGAATTAGCCAAAGAGCGAGAACAACATCAACTGGAGGATCTCGAAATCGTACAGGCGTATGCTGACCTAGACATTGCCGAGTAGATATTATCTACGCATGTTGTAATATTTTGTATATACATATATTGTTACTGTACTCTTTTCCTTACTCGGGAAACCCCACTCTGGGGCGTAAGGTTTTTAACGAGGCAGTAACATTGTATTTCTAAAATATTAAAGAAATTTCATTTTTTTCCCGAAATATTTATGTTGTTGCGTGCCTATGTTTTTATGCAATTAATTTAATTTCAACTAGTTTTAAACGAGGCGGGTACGAGAGAAAGGAAGATGACGATCGTCGCCACCGCGTTCGCGTTCGCGTATAGTAATTTCGGGTTGGGCTTGGGCTGGCACAACATGAACGCTGGCACGGTGGGCTTTGGGCCGGGCTTGGGCCTGACCGGAGACGACGTGGGCCGGCACGGCACGGCACGACGAGATGACTGGGCCGAGTCGGCACGGCACGAAGCGGCACGAAGCACGATGAGCCCGGACCGTGCCGGCACGGCCCAAGTCCCAGCTCTAGGTGTGAGCGACTCTGTTCGTTTTCACGACTCAAGTGAGATCGTTAGATCGCCACAACTTTATCAAAAGATTTATACATGCATATGTTTATCATTCAATGGAAAAAGCACCTATCTATGCTCCATGAGGTTTTAGATCTTCGCAATCCCACGCGTGGTGTGAGTAGGTGTGCTTAGTGCGTGTGTCTCCATATTTCTTCGAAAATAAGGGATCAATGGAGGAATCAATGCGATTGTTTTTTTTAGGTTCAGCACTTCAGCCTTGTCTTTTCAGTTTTTAAAAACCATTTTTCGTTTTTTCTACATTAACTAACTTTTAAACATATTGTTTTTTCAATGTGAGGTCTATAAGTTTATTATAGTACATACTGTAGCGACTTTATTTATATCGATCAAAATCATACGCGAGTTTCTACTATCCGATACTCTCTTTTACGAACAACATAAAAACCATAAACTGCAACGAAAGCCATAAATTTAAAAAAAAAAACAGGCCAATGTGAATTTGGTACTATGAGAAGAGGAATCAAGTCAATGCAAGCTTGAGAAGGGTTGGACCCGGCAGGCCTGCCGACAATCTCTGAATTGGGCCCGGTGAGGCCCATAAAAGCACCGTGACGGCCCCAAAAATGCAGTTCACCTTTCCTTTCGGCTCTTGCCCCTTGATTTTCTCGAACCACCCTGCTGTTGCTAGATTTTTCCACGTCGATTTGGTCTCATGCACAAAGCATGAGAATTTCTTTTTCTTTTTGAAACATGTTTTAGCTACACTTGGGAAAGCACGCCTCCCTCACCTACACATGCACATGCAGGTACGCACGCTAGACAATTTTGTGAAGGCTTAGGATTCATTTATCTGGGCACCTCTCTGCTGTCACTTAGAAATCAAAACCAACGTGATAAAAAAAATATATGCTAAAACAATATTTGTTTTGAACCGGATGTGTAGTATTTCCTTTGGAAATTGATATTCTCCACAGAGACGGATCTGAAATAAAAATGACGTGTAGACCTTATACTCTATGTATGTATTTATCAACACATCTATCTAGATGTGTAATCAGAGTGGATACGGACGGATATTGCTCATCCTGTATCATGTTTCGTATTTTTCTCGGTGTTAGAGTCAGACACGGATAATACCGAATACCTATTTTTCCGTTCCGTATTCGTTCCATAAGCGTTCGGACGGTCGGTCGGACAGAAATTATCTGTTTCTTTTACATTCCTACATAGGACATTAGACATTAGGGTGCAGTCAGAGCGAGCACAGAGACTAAACGCCGAGATGTCAAAAGAAGATCGCTCGGTATTTCCTACATATTTATATGTAGCAAGCCGTCTATATGTTATCTTGTTCATAAATGAAGTCACAACAGATTTCCTCATATCACTTGATATACGAATATATACGGACGTATATCACTCATCTAATATCCTATTCTATATTTTTTTTCCACGGAGTCAGATACGAATAGTGCCAGATACTCATTTACCCCTTCCGTATTTGTTCCACGAGCCTTCAGTCGATCGGTCAGACATAAATTATCCGCTTCATTTGCACCTCTACATTCATCAATAATATAGTAGATAGTAATGCATTCTAAATTTTGTAACATCAACTAAGTCTATGACAAAGTTTAATGGTAAAAAACTATTTATCAGACAACATATCAAAATCAAGAAATCTACCATTAGTGAATGATCTAAAATGAATATGAGAATATACTATTACAAGTATTTTTTTTGGAGTGTCTTGCTTTGTTAGCGTTCTGCGTGTTTTTCTTTTCTTTTCTCTTTCTGTTTATCAACGTATTTAAGCATTTTTTCTTTTAGATAGATATAGTTTTTGGTATGTGGGGACACTAGTTTTTGACATATAAGATATTATTGTGTAAGTTTGGACTATAAGCAATAAAAATTAAAATCGGCGTGAGACCTATGCCCCCACATTTGTGAACGTGCATCCGCCCCTGTTCTCCATGATAATTGTAGTGTGAGTATCTTTAAAAAGGATATGTTTTTTTGAGCTATTATTTTTAACTTTTATTATTAAAATAATAAATAGCGGTTGCTGAAAGAAGCAAAGACTATTAAAAAAAAACAAAATAACAGGGCCTTTTAATCGTTCCAACCTCTTTATGCCTTGGCTGGTCAGAACTCAACGGAGGTCGAAGACCACTTGGCCTCTTGCAGTACAGTATCGTACACACACTGAGCTGCGTTGCAGGCAGCCAGCTGTGATGGCCTGGCCTGGCCTGCAGCGTCAGCCCCTGTCCACACGCTCCTGCGTGCATGCGGCTGGCCGTGCAAAGCTGCTTCTTTTTTTTTTCTTCCTTCTTTCTCTTTGTTCTTCACGGTCCACGGCGTTCGCATCTCAGCCACATGCATGCATATGATATGCCTCCTCTCTGGGCCTGCCTTGCGCTAGTTAAGATGCTACTCGAACGTTGGATGCATTCACGCGTCGGCGTTGCTCCCTGTCGTCTTGTGTCGGCCATGTTTAGGGTCTGTTCTTTTTAAGGTAAAAACTGACAGCTTTTAATTTTTGTTATAGTATCTAATTTTTAAATGAAGTATTTTTTTAAGACGGGGTCTATAAGTTAAACGATTTACACGTTAAAAGTTCAACATCTGTACCAGCTAAAATCGCAAGTGAGTATCTGTCTCTCCGTAATCTGTACTGTAAACAGGCAAAATTTAAAAATTTTAGTTAAAAATCATAAGACGCAGCCGAAAAGAACAGACCCTTAACCCTTCTCGGTTTTGCTATGGTAAGCTGGTAATCCCATCCAACCCTCTGCAAACATTACACATGTTTTGCACGAACAGATTTGCGGGGATTTCACAGCGAATTGTTCCGTTCCCGCATTTCTGCTTCCAATTATGGCGAGTCAGACAGTCGACGCTCGTTCCTCGTGCATCCTTTTGAAGCAGAATCCGTTACCATCACTAAGAGCTAGCTCCAAACGATTTCAGTTTTTTTTAGCTTATTTAAATTAAAAATTATTTATAACATATCGATTTTTAATTTTGATTTTTTTGGCTTTTGTTAGTTTTTTTGCTTTTGCTCTCTCTTTTTCTTTTCCATTGCTTGTGGATACATAACGGTGTTTTTATTTTTTTTCTCCTCATTTTTCTTTAATTAAATAACTAAGAAAAAACTAACAGCCGTTATAGTGCAATTTTAGCTTTAAATCAAAAGCCACAATCATAAATTGAAGCTTTCAGCCAGTTGGCGCGTCCCTTAACACAGTCGAGACTCCTGGGTTTTCGAACTAGTAGCATAACGAGTGCTGTCGTGTTAGCCTAACAATATTTCTCTAAGAGAAGTGTTTCTATACTTTTCTCTTTAACAAGAGTAACACTAATATCAAAGCGCATAAAGAAATAAGTAACATCTATCTACTATTTATCGTACTTTTAAAAATTATACAATCACTGTTGAGGAAAGTATAGAAACACATTCCTTACTCTAATAACACCAGTTACTGAGCACAAACATCACCAAACCGACCATGCTCCATCCTATGTCCCCTTCAAAATACTCTGAAAACTTTCAGATGCACGAGGCGCTGATATTTAAGTGACAATTATCATGTGCGTTCTTTTCGGTTACAACTTATAACTTATAGTTGCGGCTGATTGTTTTTAACCCTACTGTTAGCGCTTATGCAAACGAACCGTATACTGATAAATTGATAAGCCGTTTTGAAAAGGCTGTCTTGATAAGCCGTTTCAAAATGACGGCAGAGAAGTTGACCCTTTGCATATTCAGAAAAAAATGTAAGCTATAAGTAAAAAAGAACGGATCATTGACATTGCCCGTTCCAAGCAGTACGTGTAATAGTTTTTGGTCCTAATATGCGTAATTATACAAATAAATCGAATATTGATAAACTGATAAGTCGTTTTAAAAAATCTATTTTGATAAATCGTTAAGAAAAAGACGAAAAACCGTTCTATTTTTTTGTTTCCGAAAAAATGATAAGCTAAAAAAGCGGTCCTCTGTCTGATCGAGCTGCCTCCCATCAAGTATCAATCATTCAGATAAATCAATTTGTGGTGTTGCAAGGCGGAATCCCTGTATCGATCCCAGCCGGGCAGTGCACTGCATCATCCAGCTAACAAGCGTGCGTGCTCGTCCCTGGTTTCACACAGCGACAGCCCACAGGCCCACACCTCAAGTAGGAGGCAAATCCAGACGAGAATCGCAATCCCATTTCCCCCCTGCAGATATCTCTCACTCTCCGTCTGTGTCTGATCAGCTGCAAGCCCGCAGCACATTGCTGAATTATATTATTAGCAGTGGTAGGGGTGTTCTTTCTTCTTCAGGTCTCTCTGAGGCTAAGTAGGAGTTGCCACTGGTTAAGTTTCTCCCCAGTGGTGTTTATGGGTTTGGAGGGTTCTTGCTTCTTCTGGCGGCGCCATTGATCGTGGTTCCTGGAGAGAGGTCTCCAATCGTGGAGCAAGAACCAAGAACTCCTCAGGCGAGTGGAACCAAGAATCCAAATTCTCGAGTTTTCTCTCTTTGATTCAGAAGAAGGGGCGCGGCTTTTTCTCTTCTTCGGTTCATTCGTGTTCTTGATCTCGTTCTTTTACGCTTATCTTGGTTCTCCCGTCTTCTTTTTTCTTTAAACTTTTTCTGGAGGGTAATGCTGATTTGCTCGGCGCTCGCAGGTTGCGATTTCTTGACCAAGGATAATTCCAAGTAGGGTTTATTCGCTTCAAAAATTGCGGCTCCGGAGGTCAGCAAGGATCGTCCAAGAGAAAGATGAAATCTTTCACAAAATTGCTGTTGATCCTGGTGGTATTCTTGATCCTGGTGGTTGTGCGAGCGCAACACGAACCAATCCTGATCAACTGCGGCTCGGATTCCAGTACTGATGTTGATGGTAGGAGATGGGTGGGGGATTCCCCTCCCAGTAATTTCACACTCAGCTTCCCCGGAGCCATCGCCTCGGTTCCAGGAGTTGATGGAGAAGAGCTGTATGGAGATTTGTACAGGACTGCTCGTATCTTCAATGCGTCCTCAAGCTACAAGTTGGGCATCGCCGCCGGGAGCTACTTCCTTCGGCTCCATTTCTGTCAGCTATTCACCAATCTCAGTGCCAAGGAGTCGCTCTTCGATGTCACGGCTAATGGCCTGAAGCTGATTTCCAAGTTCAATGTCCCTGGAGAAATCTACCGGAGGAACTCAAAGATCAACTCCACTAGCGGCGTCATTATGAAGGAGTACCTTCTCAATGTTACATCCAGTAAGTTGGATATTGAGTTCACCCCTGATGCAGCATCATTTGCCTTCATCAATGCCATGGAGGTTGTACCTGTTTCTGGCAACACCATTTTTGATTCGGTTAACAAAGTGGGTGGTTATGGGTTGAAGTTCCCTTTCAGCCTCAGGGGCAGCGGCATTGAGATGATGTATAGGCTATGTGTGGGATGTGGCAATATAGAAAGGAAAGAGGATCCGGGCTTGTGGAGGAAGTGGGATTCGGATGAGTATTTCATATTCTCTCTGAATGCTGCACATGCCATCTCTAATTCTTCCAACATAAGTTATGTGTCGAGTGATGATTATGCATCCGCACCTTTGAGGCTCTATGAAACCGCCAGGGTGATGACGGAGAGTTTCGTCATGGAGAAGAAATTCAACTTATCATGGAGCTTTGATATAGACCCTGGCTTTGATTACCTGATCCGGCTGCATTTCTGCGAGCTGGAGTATGACAAGGCGGAGCAGCGGAAGTTCAAGATCTATATAAATAACAAGACTGCTGCAGAGAACTATGATGTGTTTGCGAGAGCCGGGGGGAAGAACAAGGCTTTTCATGAGGACTTCCTTGATGCTGCCTCACCGCAGACAGACACTCTTTGGGTTCAGTTGGGTTCTGAGTCCTCAACAGGTGCTGAGGCTACTGATGCTCTTTTGAATGGCATGGAGATTTTTAAGGTCAGTCGGAATGGAAATCTTGCTCATCCAACTGTGAGAATTGGGGGTATTAATGGCGGCATGAGGAAACCAAAACGGAGCCCCATGTGGGTACTATTTGGTGCTACTGCCGGTCTGGTATTTTTAATCTCAATTATTGGTGCTGTTTATATATGTTTCTGTCTGCAACGGAAGAAAAGGACTTCAGCTAACAAAACCAAGGATAGCCCACCGGGTTGGTGGCCACTTGTGCTCCATGGTGCTACAACAACCGCTACAAATTCTCGTTCCCCAACTCTTCGCACAGCCGGAGCATTTGGAAGCAGCCAGATGGGCAGGCGGTTCACCATTGCAGAAATCAGAACAGCCACCAAGAACTTTGATGAGTCATTGTTGATTGGAGTCGGAGGTTTTGGCAAGGTCTACAAGGGTGAAATGGAAGATGGCACTCTGGTGGCAATTAAGAGGGGGCATGCAGAGTCTCAGCAGGGTGTGAAGGAATTCGAAACTGAGATTGAGATGCTCTCAAGGCTGCGACATAGGCACCTTGTGTCCTTAATTGGCTATTGTGATGAGCAAAATGAGATGATCTTAGTCTATGAGCACATGGCGAATGGCACCTTGAGGAGCCATCTTTTTGGAAGTGACCTACCTGCTCTTACATGGAAGCAAAGGCTTGAAGTATGTATTGGCGCAGCACGGGGGCTTCACTACCTTCACACTGGACTTGACAGGGGTATAATTCACAGGGATGTCAAGACTACCAATATTTTGTTAGATGACAACTTTGTTGCAAAGATGGCAGATTTTGGCATCTCAAAAGATGGTCCACCTTTAGATCATACTCATGTTAGTACTGTTGTGAAAGGGAGCTTCGGTTACCTTGATCCAGAATACTATAGGAGACAGCAGTTAACTCAAAGTTCAGATGTGTACTCTATTGGTGTTGTGCTGTTTGAAGTGCTATGCGCTCGACCAGTCATAAATCCGACCTTACCAAGAGATCAGATAAACCTTGCTGAGTGGGCTCTCAAGTTGCAAAGGCAGAAGTTAATTGAGACCATAATCGACCCTCGCTTAGATGGAAATTACACACTTGAGTCCTTGAACAAATTCAGTGAGATAGCAGAAAAATGCCTTGCAGATGAGGGTAGGAACCGGCCTTCGATGGGTGAAGTCCTGTGGCACCTAGAGAGTGCTTTGCAGTTGCACGAAGGTCATCTGCAAAGTGCAAATGCTGACGTTTTTTCAGGGCCTGAACTGAAGCGCTCTGATGCATCTATTGATATAGGGCGCATTGAAGAAGTTGAGGAATCCACTCGTGCAGACTCTCGGGATGCAAATGGGGAAACTGTTGATGTCAAAATTGAGGTGCCATGATAAGGAAGGCCTGATTGAATTAGGAGTTTTAAGCAACCGAATAGGGTGAGTGTCCAATTATTAACGACATGCTCGGATGCATTGCCATCTGTAGTACTGTAACACCATATATGGATGTCCCTACAATATTACTATTCATTTGGTACAGTAGGGCAAAAAAATGTACTTCTGTTGATGTACAAAATGCTTTATGATGTCAATTTGATTTATTCTTTTGTAATCCTCTGGAACCGTATGCGATACAGAGCATTAGTGTAGATGCACTAAGAGAAATGAATTGTTCAATTCTTTTATCAACTGTTCTCCATGCTGAATTTCATAGGCATTCTCACATATTTTGTTTGTGCTGCTTCAGTCAATTTTTGTACACCCCCATTCACTGCCCTGTTAGTTCAACCCATAGTATTCTGCCGCTTATTGAGCTTCTATTATTGTTATGGTTACGTATTAAATACTACAAGCAGGGCTACCATGAGTCGTTTAGACGGCTTCCCGAAGCACGGTGAATATGAGAAAATGTGGACTGCCTTTGACTAGCTAACTTTTTTTCTTCTAAAAAATGAATCGTCTCTTCCTCATGGGGCTTATGACCTACTTTTATACATTTGAGGAGGCATATTACAAGACTGATTTTATCTGGATCTACACTTACAGAGACAATTATATCATTTTCTCTATTTAAAGTTACACAAATATCTTTATCTAGACCTATGTATATAGGGATAGGACCGGTATTTCACTGTACAGCAACCCTATGGCGAGCCGGCAGGCCATGCCACTAGCGCACTGGGCAAGTGGGCCCTGGTGGGGCCATCCCCCAACAATTACATTATCGCATTGCACAACACGTAAGAACATTACTTATTTGTGGGTTTTTATTCACTTCTGGTAATTTAGGCGAGGACATAGCTGGGCAAAGATCTATTATAGATTACGTAATCCTTGCATGGTACATAATTTGGTTTGATGCAGCCAGGCTTCAAGAAGCCAAGGCACTAGTATTGTAGACAAGAAGAGCACCACCTAGCCAGAATTCCAGCTAGAGTGACTACCCAGAGCAACAACCCTGTTTTTCCTGCATAAATCAAGGGATGAAGGTTATATGATTTAGTGATAATGAATAATTAACATTTAAATTGTATTAAAATTTGTGTTTGTGAAAATTTCGATTGATGCCCTTTTGGAAAACTGGAATTGTAGGAATATCCAGGATAAGCGGTCTGACCGCCTTGTATTGGACGGTCTGACCAGCAGGCTTCGACCACAGACGATAACTGGAGGCGTGGACTACGATCGGTAGTCAGTAGTCCAATCGGCCTTGTATTGGACGGTCCGAACAGCCTTATGTTGAATGGTCCGATCGACCTTGTATTGGGCAATCCGATCAACACACTTCGACCATGGTCGAAGTCTAACAGTTTACGAGCACGGCAGAACGACCACGGCAGGTCGGCCTCGACCACGGCAGAACGGCCATGGTATGTCAATCACAGCAAAATGACCACAGACGATCGGAGCTACAATAAACCGGTAATTGGTCATAGCTGCAGTACTTGATTGGTGGTCATTGCTACAGTGATAGATCGATAGTCGATAGCTACAGTACCTGGTCAGTACTCGGTGATCGGTAGTCGGTGCTACAGTGCCTGGTCAGTGATCGGTAGCTGTAGACTTTGTGATCGGTAGTCGTAGACTTCACGATCTGTTATCGTAGTCGTAGGCTTTGCGATGTGTTGTCGTTGACTTTGTGATCAGTAGTTGTAGGCTTTGCAATCGTTTATCGTAGATCTCACAATCGGTAGTCATAGGCTTTGTGATCGGTTGTCGTAGGCTTCACGGTCGGTACTTGTAGGTTTCGAGTATTTCAATTCTTGTGATCTTCGAGTACTTCGAGTACTCGTGTGACTGGCTTGGGCATGGCGGTTTGACCAGTTTTACTGAGCGATCTGAGGTTGACTTCTGGAGAACGTAGATATTGAGATCGCAGATGATCTGGTTTGTAGTTATTGATGGTTAAGGGTGTGGTTTGCATATGTGGACAAATGTCGATCAAGTTAGAAAGAATTTGTGCAGGAGAAAATGTTCTTTGGTCTTTGCATGTACTAGTTGGGTGTGGAGACAATCATGGTCGATGAGGAGGAGGACCAAGACTAGGAGGGGAAATCTGAGGTCCAGACGGTCGAGGATGTCACGAGGTGGTTGGGCTCACGCTGGAGCACGTGGATATCAAAAGTGGATGATGTGTGGAGAAGCTACGAGATGTGCGATCTTTGGTCTTTGCTTTTGCAAGTTGGGCGTGGAGACGATCATAATCGGTGACGAGAAGAATCGGGATTAGGAGGAGGAAATCTAAGGTCCAGACGGTCAAGGATGTCACAAGGTGGTCGGGCTCACGTTGGAGCACGTGAAGATCAAAGGTGGATGATGCGTAGAGATGCTACGGGAGATGCAGTCCTGGAGGCTTCGACACGTGCTAAGTTGAAAGAGTTATGAAAAGAGTCCATAACTGGGAAGGATTAGATATTATGAAAAACCCATGTTTGAAAGGGTTTCGACTCTCTTGATTTTTGGAATGAATAGAGTTTGGTGTCCGTGTTTGATGAGGACACAGTTTGGAGTGTAAGCCTATAAAAGCAGGGAGAGCCTAAGGGTTAACGCGAAATTTTGGGGAGTAAATTGAAAAGGCTTTGATTTTGATTAGGCTTTTGAGGGAGCTTGTGAGGATACTTTGTGAATCCACAAAAATCCAGCAATAAATATCATCTTGAATCAATCTGGTTCTTGATTTACTCGAAAAATGTTGATGATTGCGTTTGGATTGAAGCTTACGATGATGTGCAAAGGTGTCAAATCGCCTCCAGAAAAACAGAGGAAATACAAGTATTCGAAGAAACTGGTTTCTCGAAGGCACAACATATGCAAGAGATCAAAAATGCAAGCAACCAATGAATTAGACCAACATAGCTAGTACAAACATAAAACAAGAGAAGCTAGGCTATCAACATGAGAATCATGAATAGAAGCACTTGGCTCACTAATCCCAGCCCTAGCAAACTCAAGCTTCTATACACATGTAAGGTGAGTCAATTTTAATTTCTCATTTTTATATTTTAAGTATGCAAGAGAAGTATTCAAATTTTCAGTATCCACATGTAAAAAACTCACAATCTACACATAATAAATAAGATTCCAACCTAGCAAAATCATCATCAATCAATCTAGCATTCTTATTATCTAGGCATCTCATATTATCCCTAAGAGCAAGTATATTCATCTTGGACAATGCCAATGTCACTTGAGGTTTTACCTTGCCCATAATGAGTCGAAGCTCGTCTTCATTGTTAATATTATCATCATCCGTGAACTCCAAAAGCTTCTTCTCCTTGGCACTTGAATAACCAAAGGTAAGGAATGTACTACAAAGCTCACACTTGTGGTTTCTTGCAAATAAAGTCACTCTCTAGTTGACTTCAAGCTTCTTCTCACAAAGGACATCATTGGCAAAAATACCCCGACAAGATGCAAAAGAAGAGCTCACAAATTTTCCTAATAGTTGCCATGCTCAAGATCGATTAAGATCAAACAAAGAGCAAACATGGCTCTGATACCACATGTAAAACCGAATAGGCAACACAGGGGGTGAATGGTGCCTAAATTTTTTCCCCAAATATTCACATATCCTTTACTCCGATAGGTACAAAGCTATGAAGGTTATAATAGAAATTCTACTTGAAACCAGATGATCACAGAGCTGAGAACGACCAGATTAGAAAACTACGTGGTCGAGTTACAACCACTCGTCGGAAAAACAATGTGGTCAGTTACGACTATCAAACGAAAGCCAACATACATAGTCGGAGCTCAACTGTTGGACGGAAATCACCATGGTCAGAGATCAACCACCAGTCAGATACCAACGTAGTCGGAAATCGATTGCCGGATAGAGATCATCGTGGTCAGAGATCAATTGCCGGTTGGATACCAACGTAGTTAGAAATCGACTGTCAGATAGAGATCACCATGGTCGGAGATCGACTGCCAATCGGATACCAACATAGTCGGAAATCAACGTGGTCAAAATCAACATGGTTAAAACCAACGTGGTTGAAACCGGCGTGGTCGAAACCGACATGGTCAAAACCAACGTGGTCGAAACCAGCGTGGTCAAACCTCGCATGGTCGAAACCAACATGATCAAAACCAGTGTGGTCGAAACCAGCGTGGTTAAAACCAACGTTGTCGAAAACCAACGTGGTCGATGTCCAATGTGCGGTCGAAAGACCAGCGTAGTTAAGGACCAATGAGTGGTCGAAAACCAATGCAAGCAAGACTGACATGATCGTAACCTTCATGGTCGAGGACCAATGAATGGTCGACACCTCCATAGTTGATGTCCAGAGTACAGTCAGAAAACACATGTGGTTGAAGACCAGTGTGTGGTCGTAAAAGTTCGGAATATGACTAGAGTGGTTTATGACCATTGAGTAATCAAAATCAAGGTGGTCGAACTAAGCCAACTTCAACCAGTGAGGTTGACGACCAATGAATGGTCAAAAACTAGAGTGGTCGAAAAGGTTCGAACTTCAACCCATGAAGCAAAATAGAGCAAAATAGCTGGTTTTGTTTTGCAAGATCGACTCTTTAGGCTGTTAACCCTCATGATTAGATTGAAATTGATCTCTTTAACAATCTGATCATGATGTATGATTTACACATGTGTACTAGGGCCTAAAATATTTTAGACTCATAAAACTAGCATGTCTGATCATGGTTGGTGACATGATTCGCAAGTCTCACGGTGTAAAAAAAAATAGATGATGTCGCTTTGTAATATCTGGAATTTGAGTCTATAAATAAGTTCTTAACTCCTAGCCTTAAATGTAATTGTAAGTGGCATAAAAAAAAGAAGAATAAAAGATAGACCAAATAAGTTCCATAAAATCAATCAGTGTTTAGAAAAGGAAATACGCACGGCGTTCTCTCTCCGTCCTTAGAGCATCTCCAAGAGATACTCTATATGGCTCTTAATATTTAAATTTTAGAGTTGAAGGGTAAGAAGTAGCTCCAACAGATTCCCAAATAGACTCCCAAAAATATAACACACCCAAAAAATGGGCTCTCGCTCTCTACTTATAGAGGATGATCTAGGCTCTCAATACTGTTTTTTTGGTTTAGGGTATCTGTTGGAGGGAATGAATATTTTGGGACCTTATATCGTAGTTAGGATCTGTAAAAAGAGATTTAGGGTGTGAATTTATTGGGCATCTCTTGGAGATGCTCTTAGGCCGCGCGCATGAAGCCTCGTTTCGCACGGCCAGGTAACACTCTCAAACCATAAATTTAAGCGTTGCACATATTTGCTGTCAGGAGAACAGAAGAACCATAACAATATAATAGAGCCTACAGATGCTTATAAAGTTATGGGTTACAGATGCTTATAGAGTTCAGGTGTCCCTTCACGAGTCAATTCTTGAGTTCGAAGATCTTATCGCTAACAGGGCCAGCATCATTAGAATAGAGCAATGATATTTGTAAGCAAAACTTACACATTTCCATGGTAAAAAAAGTTAAATGGTGTATACCATGATGTCCTGGATAAACTTTTTTTGAGATACAGAACAAAGCAGGAAACTGAATTTGCTGTTCAGATAGGGAAATTTCACTCTACCTAACAAATAGTCCCAGGTATGAATATCAAATCCTAAGGAAAAAATAATTCCTCATGTGGGCCTCCAGGATCTTATTTAAAAAGGCTGACCAAGTTTGCTTGGGCTAAAAGTTGGGCACGAACTACTCACCAGGTCCAACAAAAGATCCATGTCTCCAAGTCGGTTCTACTGTTCTATCACTCTGGCATCCTCTTGATTGCAGTGACTGTTCCCTTTTGTCTTATGGAATGAACATGGTCGGTTGCAGGTACAAGCAAATACTATTGACCGGCTGATCTTTTGCTACATAACCAAAACAAAAGAGATTCATAGGTAGCAAGTTTTTATTTTTTCAGAAAGAGAAAAATGGAGATCATCATGAGTCTTTCGATCTTCATGAGCTCAACCAACACAGGTCTTCATTCGCCATGATGGACAGTTAGGACTCCTCCCAGAAGAATCTGCAACAACCATGGCAGTGGAGTTTGCATCTTTCTTCCTGTGCAGGCACGGGTGTATACATCTGTAGGGTTTATGTTGGTGTGGATGGGGTAGAGCAATCATTAATCGCTCCATTTGCTAGTTACTTTTTGGGTCTCCTAATGGAGTGAGATGTAGTATTAGAATATTTAGTCCTAAATCCTAGTGATCACTGCCCCTAACTGGACCTCTATGATGGTACCTTTCTGATATGGAAATATTACAATTCGTGGAGTCTACTAAAAGGAGAATATCTAGCAAGCAACATAGACAAGTGTTGGTGGAAAGAGTGATATTATTGGGAGTTATTGGGGTTTCCATCATTATTTGCTTGATCTTGTTCCATGCTTGTATCACAGTTTTTCTTTTGTTGGAAGGGTTGGGCATGAGTAAGACACTTTTCTTTCATGAACAACACACACAAAAAAGATGATGTTGGATGTATTAGTAAAATGGGTTATAATTTGTACATGAGGTGGGTAGGACCAAGGTTCCAAAAATCGGAACTGGAAGAAATACCGGTCGGCGGCCGGTAACCGGAAAAATCGGTCACAATTTGAAAATCAAAATTTGAATTTTGAGATATTTTGAAACCGGTAACCGGAAAAACCGGCCGGTAACCGGAAAAACCGGAAAAAACCCGGCCAAAATTCGAGAATCAAAAATTCATACCAGCCGGTTTTTTCGGTTACCGGTCTCCACCGGTAAAAACGGAAACCGGCGGTTACCGGTCGGTAACCACCGAGATTTTGATCCTTGGGTAGGACCATAAGTGGATTTACACACAACACAAAGAAAGGAGATGACATGGAAAATGTACCATGCTTTGGTTGGTTACAAATTGTGAAATTTGACCCCTTTTCTAGTCAAACTCCTAGTTGGTATGCAGTTAGCAATCAGGATGGAGGTATTCAAGATTGCAACATGGTGGTACCCTACAGTTAAAAGATGTACCTATAAGGCAAAAGGGTCAGCTAGGAATTCTCGTTACAAACTACATGCTGTTCCATGTACCAAAGTTTGGGCATTTCGCGTCCTCTGTTCGCTGTAAAGACAACTGCAGCATCCACCGATGTAAAGTGAGCAGTCCACTGTGTACTAATAACTAATTAGTCATGTCTAATTGTAATTCTGTTCTGTTGTGACCACTTGAGTGGGTCCATTAGGATAAAACATGCTCTTTGTTTTACTAGACTACAAGTCATCTGAACCAAACACATAAGGCCAGTAGGCCACAGATCATATGTTCACATGCACTTATTCTCATCTCTTATATCATCCATATTGTCAGAAGACAAGAGGATTGGACATGAGTATGACTTTTGATAATGGGCAATTGATTGACCATACCAACTAGCATTACCTAGATAGCTTATTCTAGAAGTCATAAGTAGAGTTAACTGAAAGACCGAAGATGGCAGCACAAACAAGGTAAATGGTGCCTTGAAATTTTCCTTCAAATATTCATAAATTCTTCACTTTAATAGTTACATAGCTATGAAGATTAGAATAGAAAACCACCACAAAAACTAGCAATTAGAAACACTGAAAACCCAAGAAAAATCAGCGAAAATGGAACTACTGCAGTTAAATTTGTGGTACTACCACTTGCTACAGTAACTATGGCACTATTGCTATAGTAAAATTAGGCTGAACAGTGTTTTTGGCACGTTTTCAAAATCCAAAATTTAGAGAACTTTTGATCCATAGATCCAAATGATATAAAAATTTGCAGAGATCTACTCTAGGATGTCAGAAACCTATTCCAATAAACAATTATGAAAATTATAGTCAAAGTTGAGACTTTTTTAGTTTGTTGGAAAGTTGCACCAAAACCGAGTTAAAATCCCAAACGGTGAATACAACTTGTTCGTGAATATATGATGATCAAGATGGCTCTGGATATATTTCCATATGTCACAGCAAGCTAGAACACCAAAGATTCCCAGCAAAAAACTTTCGGATCAAGAGATAGATCAAAAAGACCAAAATCAAGCAAAACCTGATTTTCTTGTGAATCTTGCTATCACAGTGTCTAGATGGATGGAGATGTATTCTCAAAGATTATCTTCATCTCTCATATGTTCTTGGTATAGCAAAATCACAAGAGAGAAAAAAGAAAGATCAAAGCCAACTAAAAGTCAAGCACATCAATAAAAAATAAGAGAGACACAAGATATGCAAAACGATTGATGTATTGCTTATTTGAGAAGATAGGTTTTACAGTCACTCTACCTTGGAGAATAAAAAACATACAAGACACTCACTCTCAAATCCTAACCTTAGAGAGGAGAGTACAAGAGATAGTTTGGATGGATAACCCTACATGTCTCCATCCTAACCCTTTTATAGGTGGGCAATCAGCCACCTACACCCCTTAATGGATCATATCTACTATTACAATGGAAAAACCCGTTAACCCCACACACACGGGTTTTACTCTCACAAGTTCATTTATGCATGTTTTTCAAAGCACATAAGTGTGCATCCGCCAAACTCTTAGTCTTGATACAACCAGCTCCACCTTGACCTAAACCGTTCTCCAACGCATTGCCCATGCACCGCGGTTTTGATCCAAGATGGTTTATGGTATTTTGATCAAACTACCAAAATATTCTTTCTTAACCCGGTTATCACCAACCACTGCAAACTATCACCATACTTGCCATGTGTAGGTGTACCACTAGCCTGCCACGCGTCGCTAAGTCTTTCCCATCTCGGTTTCACCGAACTACGGCTCACTTGACCGGTTCCAGCTACATGGCGCCATTTCGCCGTTTGATCTCGCCTTCAACATTCCTGCTTTTCTCATGCCCTGCTTGAGCTCACTATCTCACGCGGCATGATCAATCATTCTGGGTCTTAACTCTTCCATGAGCCTAGCCCTGATTCTCGTCGTTGACCATAGTTAACTCCAAGCGGCCCTGCACATCCAAAGACAAATAAATCATTTTCAGGTACAAATTCTTCACAACTTGACCTACATTAGCCTAGACATACATCATGCATCCTTAATCCAATGACCTAGGTCAAACCAACTTAATCCACGACTTAATTCCCAAAAATCTTGTTTTTCTGAGAAGATCGGAAGTACCGCACTTAACATACCAGTACTTCTGCTCTGCGATACTACTGCTCTCCAAAGTGGTACTACCGCACGCTGAAAATCTCATCTAGACCTCTCTAGAAAAAATGTACCGCAACTCAACTCGGTACTTCCGCCAAGCGGTACTACCGCACTTATGCCTGTGGTACTTCCGCAAAGCGGAACTACCACACTAATACCTATGATACTTCCAATTTTCCTAACACTTCTAGAAAACAGTCTAAATCAAATGCAATCTTTGCAAAACCAATTGACCACTCTATAAACATTACAATGATTCATCACAACAGTATCATGAACCTTCTCGTATAGTCCTTCATTAATTGCAGCTTTCAAGCAAGAAACATAGCTCTACTCCTAGTGCTAACTTACTGCACTGTCTTATTTGATCTTTGTGAGCGGGGGAACTAACCGAATCAGTTGAGCCAAGAGAGAACTGAATGCTTTTGTGCAAGTTATGTGCTGTCCCCGCTTAATCCATTCAAGCATCAACTGTTTGGCCTTTACTGTTTGTACTACCTGTAGTTGCTTTGACAAATTTTGACAGTGCCTTACCATGACCTGAACAATTGTACTCTTCTAATTGGCTGAGTTTGTACTGCTTGAACACAAGTCTTGTCTGCATGGTGCACCTACATTGTTACTACTAATACTAGATATGCAGTTAAAAATAAATTTCAGTCAAGGATCCAGATCAAGCTGTAACATAGTGCTTTAAGGCTAGGCTGTTACTGCTAAATTCACCTCGAAAGTTTGCAAAAGTGGCAGACATTTCCTCTAAAGCTGAGTTAACATAGTGCTTAAAGCTAGGCTGTTACTGCTAAATTCACCTAGAAAGTTTGCAAAAGTGACAGACATTTCCTCTAAAGCATCGACTCAGCAACTTTGGGCCAGCTCCTGTATGCCAGCAGTGAGTGGGCAGTGAACAATCATGGTAGATGTTTCAGCTGGCGCTTAGTGTGTGCAGGTCTTGAAGACTGGGACTTTTTGTGCCCTACCTTTGGATGCTGTAGTGTAGAGCCTTTGACCCTTTATTAATGCCTAACCACCGTCTGTCTAGCTGGTCCTTTTCGGCCGCGCCAAATGGTTTATACTGTGGGCGATAGTGTTTTCTTTTTAGCTTGTTTTTATGTAGATGAAACAGATACTGATAAGTCGCTTCAAACAAGCTGTTTTGATAAATTATTTTAAAATGATGGTAAAAAAACTATTTCATTTATTTATTCGAAAGAAGTTATAAGTCATAAATCGAACAAAACTGAACTTAAGATCTGGAGTATAAAGAATCTCAGCTCATCTGATCTCCAATGTAGTAGTATCTTTTTTGACAGTAGGAATCTGAATCTCAAATCTGTGTGGCACTAGCACTGCAAGAGGAGTGAATAAACTATATGGCAAGTCACAAATGGCTGGGGTCAAAATACACATGGGCAACTTTACTTAATGACAGAGATGACAACCTGTTTGCTTAAAAAATGCATACAAAGATAGGGAAGATAAGTGGGATAATAAAAGTGAGAGTGAGCATCTTCTCCTGAAAAGAGCAATCAGAATGTGAAAGTTATTTTACTCAGTAAATAAAATGTAGAAAATAAGATAAATCTCTACTAAAATATAGGAAGCTTCAGTACAAAAATCGCATTCCCATTTATTTGGTACCACACATAGACCATTCCTGTGAGTCACAACTAAACATGTTTCCTATAACAAACAAACCATGCTTAATTGGGTGTTTTTTAAAGAGTAACATAAAGTAGTGCTTACTTCGACTTGGATGGAATAAATAACGACTGAAATTTTGATCCCACAGAACATATTTAAGAGCTCTGAGTCAAAGTGCACTGAAGTGGGTAAATCTGTGATAAAAAAAGGTATTACTGTTCCAATCTACTGCTTCAGCCGGTGTGTCCTGGTGCGAAGACTGAATACTGTGTACTATTGATGAGCAGCCAGGTTGGTGGATACAAATACAGTTGTGAGTAATCACACGATCTAAATGAGGTAAAGGTTTGCTGCTTTACCTGCCTTGTTGCATACCGCAGATAGTCCGCTCGTTTCGGCTTCAGCTTCTGACTTATAGCTTATTTTTTACTATTTATAAATTTCATCTTTAGTTTTTTGAGCTTTTTTGCCGATTCCTTTTTTCCCGTATTCGTTTGCGTTGTCCGTGATGAGCTAGCATATTTATTTCTATTTTTAAATTTTTTTAAATTTAATTACGCCAAATAAACCACCTTCAGTTACAGTAAAATTTCGATCGTTATAGTACAATTTCATTGCCCACCATTTGACCATACCATGGGCACGAGCACGAGGTTGGAATGGGAATCTGGACTGTTGCGATGGTGGTTGCTGGTTTCAACTTTTAATACGAGTAGAGCTGCAGAAGCATTTTAGCTGGGGAGAGGCAGCGACAACTGCGGTAGGGTGGCGTAGGGACCCAATTTCTAGCCAGGGTTAGCCCCACGTAGCAGAAGGGAGGGGTCCTCTGGGTCCGGATGCCATCATGTGATGAGCATGTAGTGTTTATTTATTTATTTATTTATGATTTTTTGCTCTCATTAATCGCTTTGCTTTCAAGGGGTAATAAACACAAACATTGGTGATTCCAATTTCCTATCAGGGGCATTTCAATTTCTTGCCTCTCTATTTTCGATACTTTGGTTTGGTTCAGTACAGCCATGCTTGTTTGCCCCCTACCCTCTTGCTTTATACTTGTATGGTGGGATAGACAGAGGCGGAGCCATCGCCTGATAACTAAGGCTGTAAAAAAAGCTTGAAACTCACGAACTACTCGAGTTCGGCTCGTTCTAGGCTCGATTTGAGTTCGGTTGGAACTTTAAACGAGCCGAACTCGAGCTTGATCTCGAACTCGCGAACTTCACCAAGCCGAGCTCGAAAAGTTCGCGAGCCCCGATTCGAGCTTAATAATAATATATATTAATTCTTACCGAGTTTACTCGAGCCGAACTCGAGCTCGAACTTTTCTTATTGTTGAAAATTAGTGTATATTTGAATTATTTTGACTGTTATCGAATTTACTAGAGCCGAGCTTGAACTTAAAATTTTCTTATTATTGAAAAATAGTGCATAATAAATTATTTTAATTGTTATCGAGCTTCAACGAGCCAAACTCGAGCGTACTCAAGTTTAGGTCCAGGCTCAGACCCCAACTCGAGCTTGGCTCAAGCTTCCACCGAGCTCAAGCCTGGAAGGCCAAGCTCGCTCAAACTTGGCTCGTTTACAGCCCTACTGATAACCCTGATCTGCTGTCTAGGCTCACTAACAAGTAGCTCCACCGTCGTTCGAGCTTCATAACGAGCACCTTCATCTACCCGTGACCAGCTCTATCCGAGCTCCCATCAACGGCCGACCCTGCCATTGATCAAAGATGTTATTTTCACATGGCAGCCAGTCAACTTTATCATCCCAACAAGTTGGACTTAGAAACCTAGAGTCGGCCACAATGCCATGCCATACTATTCTCTTAGGATTTGATCATGTTAGCTGAGCTGGCCTTTGATTGCAGCTGATATTTTTTTATTGAAAATAAATAGTCAGGGTTGAAAAAATGGTTTTTAGAAGGAGACAAGCGATGGAGAAAGTGAGAGAGATGCATGCGTGAGATGGAGTGAAAGGAATAAGGTATGTGATACACCCGTGACTATCTGTCTTATTCCCAAAAGCAAGATGAGAGAGAGAGAGGAGTGAAGAAGCCGCTTCGGGAAATCGAGTGTTCATATTCATTTTTGTCTTCTCTAAACAGAAATAAGAAATAAAAGTCAATATGAATAGACCCTTACTGTCATAACTAGTACCAGTAGTTTAAGCCAAGGAAATACTACATTCATGCATAAACTTCCACCCAACGGCAAAGAAATGAAACAAGAAAAGCGCGACACTATTATCATGGCTGGTCATCACCAAGGTAAAAAAAAAAGCAAGCTCAACACAACATGCATCAGGTCGTCGGACTTCTCTTCCACAACTCGGAGATGGCGCACGGTATAGTGAGGGTGTTGACTGTAGAGGAGGAAGGATGAGAACTACCAATATAATTCTGAAAGCCTTTCTTAGGTGCAATACACCTTTTTTTTTGTCTTTGCAAAGCTACCATTAGATACCATGGTGCTGGTGGTTTTTTTTAGTGTAGGAAGTCATCTGCCAACTTCTCAATTGTAGCTTGCTCCTTTTGTTCCATTTAGACCTTGCACCAATCAGCTGTGGCTTCCAACTTTTGACTGTTGTCTTTTGATTGAAATTGTATTATAGTAGTTGTTAACTTTTTCTGAGCCATTTAATTAAAAAAATAAGAAAGAATGAAGACTGCAAAATCTATTATATCTTGACGGACAATGCAAAGAAATAAGGGGAAAAACAAAAAAATATGAAAAGACCAAAAAGCCAACAAAACTGAAATTAAGAAGCTGACGCGTTCCAAGTAACTTCTAGGCAGAAGCCATTTGGAGCGGCCCCTTAATAAAGTGGAATAGGGGATCTCCCCATTTCGTAAGGGAAAAATTAAGAGAGGAGGAAGCAAGCGGAGAGGGATCTCGAAGCTGAAGCAATTTGGAGCGGGTTCTAGTCAGCAGCAGCGCATCCATCACAAAGCAAGGAGAGCGTTGAGCCCATTAATAAGGGAATGTACAATACTACATATAGTTATATGCAAATCCATGCAACATAGTATTTTAAGTGATACGAAAGAGAGAGCAACATGTTATCTACTAGTTATTAGACAATCTTGTAGACGATTTTCTGCTATGTATATTATTGTATAGATAACTATATAGGCAACTCATTAATTCTATAAAACCATTATAAACAATTATATAGATAGACTATTTTATAAGTTATTTTGAGTTCTATTTATAAATAATATAGAAATATATTACGAACAATCGTAGCATTACAGGTGACGGAGCTAGAGGCTATTTGGCTACTGCCCTGGGCCGCACGCACCTGGGCGAGGGTGTGTCTGGTATGCGCTTGGTTGCTGCCCTGGCCACTCGCCAGACCTAGGTGGAACGCCAGGCCTAGGCCACCAAAATGCAACGCCTGGGAGCCAGGCAAATCATCTAACGTATATTTAGCGATCCAACGTTCTACTTTTTATCCACCAGTCTTAGTCACAGTCTTTTAACCAAACACTATGTTTTCAGACTTATCTAGCCAGACAAAAATCATCAAAACACCAAACCAGCGGCGGATCCAGCGGTGGGGCGGGGCGGGGGGGGGGGGCTCGAGCCCCCCTACCGCTACCGGACCCTTGGAGCCCCCCTGGAGCCCCACCTAAATTTTTAGCCATGGATGTATAATGTAGAAGGGGTTGAGATCAAGCTGAAGGTACTTCAGCCCCTCCAAAAAATTTTACTGGATCCGCCACTGCACCAAACCATCGTCAGACATCATTTTTATCAGACATAAAACTCAGGACTCCAACCAAACAAAAAAAAGCCCCTACCGCTGCCGAGACCGGGCGCGCCCGCTGTGCTTGTCCCGCGGTTCTCCTCTGCATATGATGCCCACTCACTGCGGGCTTTCGCTGCGTGCGGGCTGGCGCTTTTCGCCGCGCTTTGTGTGCGATTTGGGGTCCGCGAGGAGAGCGAAGCAAGCAAAGCAAAGCAAAGGGGACCCGAGGCGAGCTGCCCTGCTGCTGTTTCGTCTGCCTGCCCCGTTCTGGCGGGTGCGGTGCAGACTGCAGTTGGGGTAAAACAGCGAGGAAAAAAGGGCCGTAGACCATACAGAAAAGATAAGGGGGGCAGATTTTGCCATCTTGCGCTCTCATCCCTCCCTCAACTCATGTATTATTCGTTCGGAGTGTATAGGCATCATTTGAATGTTTTCTTTTTAATTATCATTTAAATTTGTGATCTTTAGATTAGAGATTAAATGGTCCTTTATTTTTTAAGGGGGAGATTTTTTTCAAGAGGGGGTAGAATTCAAGAGGGAGTGAGGAGAACTTATGACTATTGGATCTCTAATCCAATGATCTTAAATCTGGATGATAGTTATGAAAAAAACATCCGGATGATATCATCTAAATTTGTGACCTTTAAATTAGATATCAAAGAGCCCTTTGTTTTTTGAAGGGAGAGATTTTTTCAAGGAGGAGAGGTAGAATTCAAGGGGGGGAGGAGAACTTATGGCCATTGGATCTCTAATCCAATGGTCCTAAATCTCGATGATAGCTAGAAAGAAAATATCCAGATAATATTTAACAAAACCTTTATCGTTAGCGCCTTTCCTACCATGAGAATTTTTTAGAAAGCACTGTTACGACTTCCTACCTTTTTTTCCCCCGAGGTTACAAAAATATACGCATCACCACACGTGTACACAAACGTGGGACGTTGTGCCTTTTGTTTTCTCCTGTACATACTCTGGATAGCGTATGTTTGCGATGTCTGGCTGGCATGTAATGTCTTTAATTTACCATGCTTTCTTAGACTACATTTAATTTAGGTGATCTTATGCTCACGAGGGAAATGAATGCATCCCTGGAACATGATTAGAGCTAAGTACATGCTGGTATATCTTCAAACAAATTAGGTATAAGGACATCCTCATACCAACAAGATTTGATGATGAAGGACCATTTCATATAATATGGTTTGGTGTAATATTTGTAAAGTTACTTTAGATAATTTTTACCGGTCTTTATACTAAAAATAAATAAATTGTAGCCACTTTATTTCATTGATGTTCTATATTCTTCTATACATTGACTCCACTGTTAATGGGAGAGAAAGACTGGTGAAGATGCATATCTAAAGTATGATTTGGAGTTTTTGTGCAAAATCTTCTAGGTTGGAGTCTTGATGTTTTGCTATGATTCTCTTGATAGTTTGATATCTTCTCACTCTTACCAAGGTCAAATAGAATAATTATTTTTTTTCATATAAACCTAGAGTGAGATTTTCTAATTTATTTGGTGGATTTAAAGTTTTTGTAGAAAACTTGTTATTTTCAGTAGCTTCATTCTATTTCCGCCTCATATGGTCATTTTCAGTACTTGCACTTCTCTTGTGACCATTTTGAGCTTTATTTGCAAAATCCCCTTTTCTAAATTATGAAACCACATTCTATTTGCTTTTTTTTAGAATTTATCAATGAGTTCATCAAAGGGAATTTGAAGGACCATGTAAGAAGTCCAAAATTACGTTCTGATGAACCATTGTTAACTAGGAAGAGTGAAAATTTGAATTGTAAGTTTGTCGAATTTTTGGAACTGCTAGCAGACTAACCGGTCTAACCGGTAAAGGGGGTCAGACTGGCCCTCCCTAGCAGTTAGATTGCCCACCAAAACCAATCTAATTGACCTCTATTAGTGGTTTGCCCAGTATGGGCATGCGGTCAAATGATGAGTAGTGTTGTTCTCAGCTGGTTTTAGGGAATTTTGGAAATTGAGTTATGGGATGAATTGATTTGATCTAGGTCAGTGCATATGTGTTGCATGATGCATGCTACATCTAATGTGAGTCAAGTTATGAAGAACTTGTGTTCGAAAATGATTTCTTTGTTGTTGGATGTGTAGGGTCGCTTAGAGTCAATCATGGTCAATACTGAGGATTGAAGTTATGCTCATGTAGGAGCTGAGACTTAGAACGATCAAAGATGTTAGATGAGATAGCTGAATTCAAACATGGCACGAGAAAGGCAAAAAGTATTGAAGGGAAGTTCAAGCGACGGGGTTGCATCATGTGGCTTGGTTGGTCCAAGTGAGACATGGTTCAGTGGAACTAGAACAGGAGAGACTTGCCAACGCATGGCAAACTAGTGGTGCATCTACACGTGACAAGCATGGCAATTGCTTCTAATGAAAGGTGAAAACTGGGTTAAAAAAGGGTATTTTGGTAAGTTGATAAAATACCGAAAACTATCTTGAATCAAAACCGTGACGTTTAAGTGAGCGGTTTAGGTTAAGAAGAAGCTGAGAAGATCAAATTAGATTAATATTAAGGACTTAGCGGATTCAGACTTATATGTTTTGAAAAATGTGCATAAGTGTAATGTATGAGTAAAACTCATGTTGTGTGGGGTAACGGGTTTTCCTATATGTGTTAAGTGGATAGTATCCACCAGAGTTAGATGAGGCTAGTTGGCCTATCTATTTAATGGGTTGGGATTGAGACTTGCTAGTTAATTATCGAGCCATCCAACCTTGCTCTTTGAAGCCAAGTTTTCTAGGATTAGGGTTTAAGAAGTATGAGTACTGTGGTATGCTCTCATGTCCTCTAGGTGGAGTGACTGTAAAACATTCATCATCAAGTAGCAATACATCAATTTTATTCATCTCCTATGAATTCATCTTGTGTTGATTGATTTGCTCTTAATTTGGTTAGTTTTGACCTTCTCTCCCCCTTCTTTATCATGCTATGCAAGGACAAGTAAGAGATAAAGATGACACCTTAAAATCAATCCCCATCTATCTAAGCACCTGGTTGACAAGTTATTGAAATTGTCCAGTTTTTGATCTTTTTGGTATCTTCGAGTGATTTCTTGATCTAACTGTTTCTACCTCGATTTCTTTAGTGTTCTTATTGTGACATGTGGGAACACATCTAGGACTATATTGACCATCATTCACTCACGAGCAAGTTATATTCATCATTTTCGATTTTAGCCTGATTTTAATGCAATCTTACTTAATCTTAAAAATGTCTGAATTTCAACATAGATTTTGCGATCCTTAGTTAGAATAGATTTCTGATACCTTAAACAAGGTGTGTGAAGAATTTTATATTATTTGGACTTTGTATTTTATGAGTTGCACTAAAAGTTGGTTCGCTTCAGGTTCAATTTCAGGTTTTGGAACATGGGGTGGTCAGATCGCCACCCCCTAGAGGTCAGACCGTTGAGGGCCCTGGTTAGACCGGTGTTATGGCATAGGTTTGACCTCTAGGGTTTTGTCTCTTGGATTTTGTTTTTCTAAGCTATTTATTTAGGGTTTTAGCTTTCAATGCTAATATCGATAACTTTAGTTATTTGAGTGAAAGATTAAGAATATTTGAAAAAAATTCTTTTTGATCGACACCACTCTCATTTGCCTTTCGATCCTATAGATGATACATTAGTGCACTCACCATCCAAAGTACTATTTGTCAAATTATATAACTAAACCAAAGCAATTGATCACCTACAACTACAAAATGTACGGTTGCTCCCCTCCATAAAAAGTTTGGCTCCAACCAAGCTTGAACCGTAACTACACACACTCATGGAGGGGGTCAAAACCAAATTACAGTCCATTTGGAGGACCACAGCGCAAAATAGCAATAAAATGCCGCGAGGAGAGAAGCGGCCAACACGGCGAAGACACTCCCATTCCCCACGGCCGCTGCCGCTTGCAGGCACCGCTGCACTCCTCTCCCCCCTCCTCTCCTCCTTCGCCCAAGCAGCAGCCAAGAACCCATCCCCATCTAGGATTAGGGTTCCGCATTTGCCGCCTTCCCCCGTCCCCACGGCTCCCGCTTAACCCCCATTGCGTCGCCTTGCCCTCCTCCCGTGCGGTGCGTGGTGGTACCGGTGCTTTGTCTTAATGCGCGAGAGCGACGCTTTTCATTGCCCGGTAAGGAGGTGTATGTAATCACTGCTGGTTTTTGGTTGGTTGGTTGGCTGGCCTGCATTATTTGGGGTTAAGTTTCTCGGCTGCTTGGATGGGCAAAGTTTCCGGGGATGGTGGTTGGCTGTTTTAGTGTGCAGAGCTTCCGCTTTTAGTTTTACCTGCATGATTGAGAAAGTTAAAACCTGAGAGGGGTTTAGGTGTCTGGATCCTTAAAGTTGATGTTTTTTGGTAGTTAAGAAGGCTTAAAGCTAGTTTTTTAGCTGCTTGGATGCTCAAAGATTCGGTCTTTAGTGGTTGTTAAAGGAGGAATCTGTGCTAAACTTGACATGTCTGTGCTCATTTCAGGTTTAGAGAGTTAAAAAGTTGGGGGGGGGGGGGGGTATGGCAGTGTGGCCTGCTGTGGAGATCAGCTGAAGGGGACAAGTGTTGTGGCTATTGTAGCAGTATTGTGCTCCATTAGCCGTGTGATAGGTACACTCCACGCTCACTCCATCTTGCTCCAAGAAATGCCTCAGGTGCTGTGTGTTCTTGAGGACTACTAGCTTCCAATCTCTCTTGTGGAGGACCGCGATGGTGGTTCTTGGGGGTTTCTTGGTGTTGCTCCTGGTTGCCGGCCCTGCATTTGGCCAGCTGCCTTCGCAGGACATCCTCGCGCTCCTCGTGTTCAAGAAGGGGATCACGCATGACCCTGCCGGCTTCATCACCGACTCGTGGAACGACGAGTCGATCGATTTCAATGGCTGCCCGGCTTCCTGGAACGGCATTGTGTGCAATGGCGCGAGTGTGGCAGGGGTCGTGCTCGATGGCCATGGAATCTCAGGCGTCGCTGATCTCTCTGTGTTTGCCAACCTGACGATGCTTGTGAAGCTTTCGATGGCCAATAACAATCTCTCCGGGAGCCTCCCGAGCAATGTGGGTAGTCTGAAGAGCTTGAAGTTTATAGATATCTCCAACAATCGGTTCTCGGGTCCAATCCCTGAGGATATTGGCAATCTCCGAAGCCTGGAGAACCTGTCGCTTGCTGGGAACAATTTCTCAGGGCCGCTGCCTGAGTCCATTGATGGGCTTACGTCACTTCAGTCACTGGATGTCAGCGGCAACATTTTGTCTGCCCCATTGCCTGCAGGTTTGAAAGGCCTCCGGAGCTTGGTTGCTCTGAACCTCTCATACAATGCCTTCACGAAGGGCATTCCTGCTGGGCTTGGCCTCCTTGTGAACCTCCAGTCTGTGGATCTGAGCTGGAACCAATTGGATGGTGGTGTTGATTGGAAATTCTTGATTGAGTCAACTATTGCTCATGTTGACTTTAGCGGGAACTTGCTCACCAGTACTACCCCCAAAGAACTAAAGTTTCTGGCAGATATTTCGGAAACAGTTCTATATCTGAACCTTAGCAACAATAAGTTGACTGGGTCGTTGATTGATGGAGTTGAGCTCTCAACTTTTGGGAGATTGAAGGTGCTTGATCTGAGCAATAATCAGTTATCTGGAGACCTGCCAGGGTTCAATTATGTTTACGATCTTGAGGTTTTGCGACTTGCAAACAATGCATTCACTGGGTTTGTACCTAGTGGACTTCTGAAGGGAGATTCTCTGGTGTTGAGCGAGCTAGACCTAAGTGCAAATAATCTGACAGGTATTATCTCTAGTTGATAATTGTTGTTTTTGATCCTCTCCTTGTTCTTTTTTCTGCATAATATGCAATGCTCATTCTGATAATGAAAATTATTGTTAGTTTGATCCGTTTCTTTGCAAAATATCAAGCCCCAAAATGTATAATTTTAAATTGTCATCTTGCACTTGTATGATTCATTCTTTAGGTTAACTGATTTCTTTGATGTCAATTATGATCTGGGCTGCTGATTACTATGAGCTCTACAGACAAATCGTTGCGCCATTATAGCTCATTTGGCATTTTGCTTTATGTCAATTCTATATTTGAATTATTCCATTTAGAATTAAAGATTCTTTGTGCAAATCATTGTTCATATTGCTGCCTGTCATGGCATTGCCTGCACACTTCATTAATTTTCTCCAACGCAACTAATTGATTGGGGATTGCTAGCTTGATGTAGTTTTGGACATGCAGAGTCAGGTTGTTACACATATATATCCCATTGGCATGATTAGGAATTGATGGCAGGAGATAACGCTACAGACAATACAGAGTTATGTTCAGTGAAATTACTAATGATATGCATCCCATGCATGGTAGAAAAGCTAATATATTGCTGATAATTAGGTAGATAGTTTTTGATATGAAGAGAAGCAGGTTAGGCATATGTATCCTGATGACATGATCGATAAATGATGAAAGGAGATAACACTACAGATTATACACATGGTTATGTTTAGTTAAAATGCAATACACATTTCTGTTTGGAGTACATAATGCATGAAAGTAGCCTGTGATGTGTATTTGTTCCATTGTTTTGTTACATTAATCTCCTGCTGGACTAATTTCGTAGAGTTGCAGTGCAATACGTCTTCACCTTTCTTGTTAGACCCTTTACCACTCTAAGCTTGGCAAAAGATAGCCCCCCTTCCCCTCTTTAAGAATAGACAGAATGGCCTACACAGTAAATAACTAGGCCATGTTATGTTGGCTTTAAATGTTGTGGACTTCTCTAACATCAGCAAGTATTAATAGGAGGCGGCCACTGATATACACATGATTATCAGCTGTAGCTATGATTGTATTGAACAGTTGCATTTCATAACTATGGCATTGGTACCTGATGCCTTGCAGATTTGTGGCTCATGTTTGAGTAAACTCTTCTTTCCTAAAACTCAATGCATTAGAAAGAGCAGGAAAATTACATATGCAATGCATATACCAACATCTGCATGTTTCCTTTCCTAGCATGACATTTCTCTACGATGACAGTTTGTCAGTATCCGCCCACTAACTGTACTTTTCTGTACTCCGCAGGACATATCAATATGATCACATCAACTACCTTGCAGATTCTTAATCTCTCCTCAAATGCTCTTTTTGGGGCTCTTCCATTGCTTTCTGGAAGCTGCACTGTGTTAGATCTATCAAATAACAAATTCAAAGGAAATTTATCAGTTATTGCCAAATGGAGCAATGATTTGGAATATGTTGACCTTAGCCAGAACAATCTAAGGGGGACAATTCCTGATGTGAGCTCTCAATTCCTTCGCCTGAACTACCTGAATCTTTCTCATAATTCCCTAGCTGATACCATCCCTGAAGCTGTTGTTCAGTACCCCAAACTAACTGTCCTTGACCTCAGCTACAACCAGTTCAGTGGTCCTATTCCTACTGATTTACTCACGTCCTCGATGCTGCAAGAGCTCTACATCCAAGATAACATGCTTAATGGTGGCATATCATTTCCAGGATCCTCATCCAAAAATTTGAGTCTTCAAGTGCTTGATATTTCTGGAAACCATTTTAATGGTAGCCTCCCTGATGATATAGCCTCCTTTTCTGGCCTCCAAGTTCTTGACATATCTACAAACAATTTCTCTGGTCCTTTACCGGCTGCTATCACTAAGCTTGCAGCACTTACTGCTCTTGACATATCAACGAACCAGTTCACTGGGCCATTGCCTGAGGCACTTCCAGATACCCTCCAATCCTTCAATGCATCCTATAATGACCTATCTGGTGTTGTGCCAGTGAATTTGAGGAAGTTTCCAGAATCTTCTTTCCATCCTGGGAACTCAAGATTAGAGTATCCTGGTAGCTCATCTGGATCCGGCAATTCCCCATCTGGTTTAGCAGGTGGCAAATCACTCAGCGCAGCTGCTAAAATAGCACTTGTAGCAGCTAGTATTGCTGTTCTTGTTATCCTTATCCTTGTTGCTATTGTATGCCACTACAAGCGGATCTCACGGCACTTTCCTAGTTCAGAGAAGGTCTCCGACAAGAATCTCCACAGGGATACTAAAGACATTGCCAGTTTGAAAGGAAAGGATAACAAAGGTGGTTTGGTGGTCTCAGCAGATGATCTTGTTGCTCCTCGTAAGGGCTCTACAGCTGAAGCACTAAGCCAAGAAGAGAAGTTGTCAGCTGTGGGGAGATTTTCACCATCAAAGGGTAGCCGCTTCTCTTGGTCACCGGACTCTGGAGAGGCGTACGCTCAGGAAGGCCTGGCACGGATGGATGTCAGATCACCTGACAGGCTAGCAGGGGAGTTGCATTTCCTGGATGAAACAATCACACTGACACCAGAGGAATTGTCAAGGGCGCCAGCTGAAGTACTTGGGAGGAGCAGCCATGGGACTTCGTACAGGGCAACACTGGAGAATGGTGTATTCTTGACAGTGAAGTGGCTGAAGGAAGGTGTCGCAAGGCCAAAGAAGGAGTTTTCAAAGGAGGCCAAGAAATTTGCAAACATCCGGCATCCTAATGTGGTTGGCTTGCGCGGATACTACTGGGGTCCCACACCACATGAGAAACTGATCTTGTCAGATTATGTTTCTCCTGGAAGTCTTGCTAGTTTTTTGTATGGTAATGCTCTCATTTACCAATTTCCATTTCTGCAGATGCATTGATCTGATTAAGAGTTCTTGCATACTCGATTTGCAAATCCTAATAATCTCACTCTAATACACCTGTTCAGTCATTAATCCAACTGGTATTTATCTATGTCACTGAGCAGATCGGCCGGGAAGGAGAGGTCCTCCACTGACCTGGGTGCAGCGGCTCAAGATCGCTGTTGACGTCGCACGTGGCCTGAACTACCTCCATTTCGACCGTGCAATGCCTCATGGAAACCTCAAGGCTACCAACATCCTACTGGACGGCCTTGACCTCAACGCTCGTGTCGCCGACTACTGCTTGCACCGCCTGATGACCCAGGCCAGCGTTGTCGAGCAGATCCTTGACTTGGGTGTGCTGGGCTACCGTGCTCCGGAGCTGGCAGCATCCAAGAAGCCATCTCCTTCGTTCAAGTCCGACGTCTACGCCTTCGGTGTTGTGCTGCTGGAGCTCCTGACCGGTAGGTGCGCCGGGGATGTCGTCTCAGGGTCTGAGGGCGGTGTCGACCTGACTGACTGGGTCCGGCTGCGTGTGGCAGAAGGCCGGGGATCAGACTGCTTTGATCCGGCCATGGCTTCAGACTCTGAGAACCCGCAGGCTGTGAAAGGCATGAAGGAGGTGTTGGGCATTGCGTTGAGATGCATTCGGCCGGTCTCCGAGAGACCTGGGATCAAGTCTGTGTACGAGGATCTTTCATCAATCTAGCTAGCCTCATTCTCTAGCTTTAGATGAATACTCTTCTGTGTGTGTTGCGTGTGTTTTATCTGAAACTCTAGTGTTGCTGTAGGAAATGCAAGTGTATGGCCTCACCTTGATGTCTGCAAGTTAAAATGGCATGTCTCATTGCTAAGTGTTGTGCTGTTTCATTGTCTATGGAATCTCCTTTTGCGAGTAGGTTAGCCAATTTAAAGGCCAGTACCCAATTCTATCCAAAATATCCGTCTCTGCTCAAAAGATCTTTTTTTTGAGTGGCTTATAGCTGAAAAGCACTGTAGCTAGATGAAAAAATACTGTATTTAACGGAGGCTTATTTAGCATAATTAAATTTTAAAAAAATTTAAAAATAGAAAAATATGTTAGTCCATCACGAATAATGCAAACAAATACAAGAAAAAAATAACTGGCAAAAAAGTTAAAAAATACCAAAAGTATAGAAAAAGACAATTTATAAATAGTGCAAAATAAATCAGAAGCCAGAATCTCAAACCAAAACAAGCGAAAACAAGCGAAGTTGTGACGCTTAGTCAAATATACACGGAGTTGTGACACTTTGTCAAATATACCGACCAAGGCGTTACTTTTCGTAGTTTCATGTAGGTTCATGCAGCAACCAAAACAGTGATCTCATGGTAGTTCTGGTCGATTCTAACAAATTCAACAAAAGCCAGCACAAATAGGAGTTGCAATCATGTAGTGTTTGATCGATTCAAACATACATACGGTCATGCCAAGACACTGCTATCTCTTACACTAGATGATACACTACGTGTTGCTACGGGAATTTTTAGATATCTCTATGGAGGCATTCTGTTTTGAGTAAAGAAGGAGAAAATTATAGCTGCCTCATGAGATGTACTTTTTTTTTATTGTAGTAAATGGATGCGTGTATTTGCAAGAATAAATCTAATGTAAAATTAACGTGAGATATATGCGTGTATTTATAAGAAAATTTTAATGTAAAATCAATGAAGAAAAAATAGTACATTTGCAAAGGAGGCGTCAGCTTGGGCTAATCTCAGACGCCCAAGGTTAATCCAATAGCAAAACAGAATTGTGATGATGTGGAAGACAGATGGATGCATGTATTTGCAAGAATAAATCTAATGTAAAATTCACGTGAGATGTATGCGTGTAATTGTAAGAAAAAAATCTAATGTAAGATCAATGAAGAAAAAACAGTACAATTGCAAAGGTGGCAATCGGCTTAGGCTAATCTCGGACGCCCAAGGTTAATCCACTGGCAAATAAGAATTGCAATGACATGGGAGGCTGTGTGTGGAGAAAAATAGTTTTAATTAGTGGGAGGCTGTGTGTGGAGAAAAATAGTTTTAATTAGTGGGGATTGTTTGTTTAGTATATATAGATATGGAACGGCTAACTTTCATCCAAGGGATAAAAATATTTGGGATAACGTGGCACGCAGTGAGAAGAGAAAACTAACAATAATTATAGTTAGCACAAATGAATCCTATAATATTTTAGATAAGACGTTGCCATAAACATAACCACGACAGTAAGTATTTCTTATCTTTCTATTTGTTAACATGTTCTAATGTAGGATTGAGTATGATAAGTCAGAGGATAAATGACTTTTTCAAAATAGATGATAAAAAACCAGCAAGCAGCAAGCGTAGGTGGGTCTAAAAAATCAACATGTAACATGAACATAAATTCATAGTCACCAAAACCCTAAAACAAAAAAAGCCAAAACTCTAGAAATTAAAAGTTCCACCGGTTTGACCTCTATGAGCTAGCAGTCTGACCTCTAATGGCTAGCGGCCATACCTCTATCGACTAGTGGTCAGACCTTTAGGCGATGAACAGTAAAATCAGCACGATTTTAAAACCAAGAATTAAAGTAACTTTTGATCTGATGATCCAAATGACTTAAAACTTGGCATGCGCCTTTTCTAGAATGTTACGAACCTATTCCAATCAACAATCGAGATAATTGTTGCCAACATTATGACCTTTTTTCATTAAAAGGAAGGTTGTATCAAAACTGGGTAAAAGAGGGAAAACGAAGAATATAACTTGCTCGTGGGTGGAGGATAACTAAGATGGCTCTAGATGTATTCCCGTATAACACAATAAGTAAGAACACCCAAAGATTTGAGGCAAAAATATCTGGATCAATAAATCTCCTAATAAGGTTAAATCCAAGTAAAACGGGTAACTTCAAGGACTTACTAAATTTGATACCTACATGGATGGTGATTGATTTTCATAAGATATCTTCATCACTTCCTTGTCTTTGGCACTCAGCAAAATCAAGAAGGAAAGAGAGAAGATCAAAACCTACAAGATTGAGAGCAAATCAATCAAAACAAGTAGACTCCATGAGAGGTAAATAAAGTTGATGTATTGCTATTTGAAGATGAAGGTTTTATAGCCACTTCATATGAAGAACAAGAGATCTCATGACAACACTCACATTTCTCAAACCTTAACCTTTGAACATTTTGCTTCAATGAGTAAAGCTAGGATGATTAACAAGTAAGTGTCCATTCCAACACATTAGAAAGACAAGGCAATTAACCCAATCTAATCTTAATGAATACTATGTACTTAGCATAAATAAGGGAACTTGTTAACCTCACACAATATGGATTTTACTCACACATTGTATTTATGCAAACTTTTCAAAGCATATAAGTCCGAATTTACTAAATCCTTACCCTTTGATTCACTTGATCATTTGAGCTTCTCCTTGACCTAAACTATTTTCCCAAACGCTGGTCAAGCACTGTGGTTTTGATCTAAAATAGTTTTTGGTATTTTAGTCAACTTACCAAAATACCGTTTCTTGACCTAGTCTTCATCTTCACTTATAAGCAATCGTTATACTTGCCACTTGCAGTTGCATCACTGGTTTACCACGTATTGGTAAGTCTCTCCCATTCTTTTTCCATCGGACCACGCTTGAACTACTTGAACTCAGCCGTCTGACCTAACATTCTTGATCATTATGGACTTCAGGTTCTCCATAAAAGTGGCCTTGATCCTCGCCATTGATCATTGTTGACTTCAAGCCTTCTTGCACATCTAAAGATAAAGAAATCATTTTCAGGTATAAGTTGTTCATAACTTGACCCACGTTAGCTGAAACATACATCATGCAACACATATAAACTGACTTAGGTCAAACCAAATCGACCCATGACCAAAATAACCAAAAACTCCAATATTCAGCTAAAGCATTTTGCCTTGCCGATCAGATCGTCATCCTCAGCTGGTCCGATCGCAAGTGGCATCCGATTAGACCGCCAGCTCTGATCGGTCTATCTGCCAGGTTTACCGTAAAAACTTGAAAACTGTTTTTTTTTTTGCAAAATTTAAATCCCAAAATATATAATACGACAATGGCTCATTGCAAAAAACACATCTCACATCGTCATTCACCTAGTAAATCAGGGAAACTCCACGCACCGGTCAAAACACTCGTTTGATCCTCGAATACTGACGCGTGCTTGATCTCTTATGGATGCTCACAAAAAGCAGCGCCCAGGACAAAATCCTCAACTGAACACCAAAAGATCTTAAACTCTACCTTCAGTTCCATGCAAAAACAGACTCCATACTACTACAGAAAACATGTACATCAGAAGCCATGACCCCAGGACAACAGCAATACACAGTTTTGCAGTCCTGCCCAAGAGGTACATTAACCTGTCCACGTAGGCCTCGAAAACGCTTAACAACTGATCATCAACAGAGCTTTGCAACTCCAAATGCCGCCTTCCACAACGAACAGAGAGAACGAATCAATGTTAGGATCACTCTGAGTTTATTTTAGCGTAAAGATCACCCTGAGAAAAAGCGAATAAGAATGGAATGTATTCCTTTTACCTCACAGCCTTCCAAAGTAAAATTCGAGCCTGTTCCTCAACCAAATCAACTGAAGTAGCCATAGGTTTTTTCTATAGGAAATTTTTACCATACATTCTACTACAACAAAGTAAGAGGTTATAGTAGAAATCAAATCTAACTATCAATTTCAAGGAATGGTATAGGCTTTTTACTCTAAAATATTTTCCATGGGCATTATGGAATTTTGGATTAAACCTAACTAACCCCAACCACCACCGCGTTTTCTACTCGGCCGCCTCCTGCATGATGCCTCTCGACTCTCGTACGCCGCCATGGCTCTCGCCCGCCCTACACCGCTCGCAATCTCGCACCCGCTGCTTGTGCCGACGGAATTCGTCAATTTCTATTTGATTCAAGCGAACATTAAGCTGTGCTGCATATCATAACCTATTGGCAAAATCCAATTGTGTCCGACAATATAGTTAGAATATGGAGCTTAGATTCTTCACAATCCTATAATCCCTGACGCTATGGAGCTTCGATGTATTTATTGCCTTTGATCGCCTCGCCGTTGCTGTATAGCCGAGGATGGGGCTTGCGGACGGCGTGGTTGGGTGAGCACACAATAAATTGGCCGCATGTTAGGGCTGCGGAGGCTCTGTGAGGAATTGCATTTACTAAATTGTTCATACTTACCCTTTGGTATAATCTTGGTTAGTTACAATTTTACACTTAAAAGGTTGCTACTTCCACATACTGGGTGGTGTAGTATTACCAAGTTCTAACTAATCCGAATAGTTGGATTGAAAACAATAAACCGTCCATATTAATTGTTGGGTACTGTAGAAGTGCTCTTTCTTTTTAAGGCATCACTCGTTTCGGCTTGAGTTTCTGGCTTCTAGCTTATTTTGCACTATTTATAAATTTCGTCTTTTTCTATACTTTTAGCTTTTTTGCCAGTTCTTTTTTCGTATTTGTTTGCATTATACGAGATGGACTAACATGTTTTTTCTATTTTTAAATTTTTTAAAATTTAATTATGTTAAATAAGCCTCCGTCAGCTACAGTGTTTTTTCAGTCAGCTACAGTACTTTTCAGCCATAAGCCACTCAAAAAAGCTCTTTTGAGCATAGCCATCATGCTACGCTTTCTCCAACATGTCAGCCCGTTCCTCAAGATTCGAATTGTTCACACAATTTGCACTTTAGCATAATTTTTTAATTTGGCCCCCGGAGGAGGCCTGTTTTTGCAAAAATAGCCTCATCCCCGAGCTCGATAGGTGCGGCAGGTGACACGTATGACCTATCGTGCCACTAGAGCTTGGTAGGAGCTCGGCATAGCGGTAGGGGTGGCGAGTGTGGCAGGCTTTGGCTTGGCTTGGGTGCCCGTGAACCCCACATGGCTACCAAGCTCCCGTGGCTCAACAGCAGATGTCGAGTTGCTCCGGCTTGACAGTAGCCCTAGCTCGGTTACAGGAGATGGCCCTTGGTGGCCATTTGCCCACTTAACCCTTTTTGGTAATAATTATTGCTACAGACAAAAACTACAATATTTTTTGTTAATAATTTAATGGAAAGGTGCAACGTGGAGTTTGGATGGGCAGATGAACCAACAACACCAACTCCATTTTTAAGCAATGCAGATACATTATTACAAAAAGATAGCAATGGACCATGTCTACCCTGTCATAGCACTTCGCACTGAAGGTGCGAATTGCAATGGCCCTAAGGAAAAAATGTGGAACTGTACAACATCCACATAGTGTGATGGTCATCCGAGCGACATGGATGTGGCTAGTTGTCACAGTAATGGCAAACACAATTGCAGCTCAGGTTGGCGCAGCAGCAATACAAGTGGTAGTCGCTGTTGAGATGCACCACGTACTCGTTGTTCCTCTCTCTGATCCTCTGCTTGCAGAGCTCGTCGTTGTTCTCAGTCTAGAGCTCCTCTTGCAACTCTTCTAGATAGATGTGCAGTTTGTAGATGTAAATCTGGACAGGTATTGAATACGATGGATCCACCCACTCGGTGAATTTGGAATCCACTGTCTGCAAGTAAGATGAGGTGATTACAAGTGTTCCATGCGTGCAAATATGGGTAGGTAATGAACCACTTACCATGAACAGAAGGCAGTGAAAGAAATGACATCCTAGGTGCATATTGTTGCCACAACTTGCACTATCATGTCAAGGTTGTACTTGCATTGCAACAAAGACTCGGGGATGTGTGGATAGTCGTCGAGGGGATTTCTAGGGGGTGTACAACTCGCTGGGTTCGAATGGTGGATCGGGGCTTGGGTGGTCAGGGTCCAGTGGATGATAGATGCTCGTGACTTTGAGGTAAGGATCACAACCTTGAAACTTAGCCGATGCCCATCATCCCCTCCCATGCCTTGAGATTCCCACCCTAACCTCCATTCTTCGGTTGCCATAGTGCAATTCCCTGTAATATAGAAAAGGATGTGTGAGTATTCGTACAAAATGAACACTAAAAGCGTGTATCAGTGTCTATACAAAATTCACATTAAAGTTATGGAAAAGAACATGACAACATTACGAGTGGAGTTAATTTAAAATACACAAAATTTTTATTGCAAAACATTACTTTGTTAAGAGTTGCATTGCAGGAAATGCAAGCCTTACAAACAATGAACGAGTACACAGGTGTAGGTGCTACAAATCATCACATCTATGGGGCGGCCGACAAAATGCCCCTCCTGACATGAGTTAGGCTTCACATAATTTGTGGTCATTTTTGTAATTTTAACATCATAATCCAGCCCCTCCCACCAAAACCCAATCTGTGAGATAGAGAATAGACTTTACATCATTCGTGGACATTGGGATAAAAATAGTGGGACATGAGCCCATCGCATCCCCTATCCCAAAACCTCTCTTTCTCCTTAACCCTTAAACTAAACACTGGATTGTGTTGGGATACGGGTAGACTACATTAGCGCAGATTAAAATTTTCTACCGTGTAAACCAGGGAGCCATGCAAGTAAGAGATCATGAATCGTTACCACTAGACACGCAGTGCAGCGGAAGTAGAGTTGAAATAGCCGATTCAATGAAGAGCGCGTTGGTATAGTGGTAGTAGTCGATCGTCCTCCAAACAACCATCTCCTCCTCGCAATCATCCCGATCAGCACCGTGGTTGCAGCAGTGCCTCTACCGAGGTTCACACATCCAGGGATGGAACACCGTGTATCGGTGTGCTAGCACCAGTGTGCAAAATAGGGGTTATGAGAGGTGGCGGCTAGGGTTTTGACGGGTGTATTTTGGGATGCCTCCCTTAGCCCCGCACCTATCTTTATATAGCTTCCAATAAGATCCTTATCTGATATGAGTAGAGATCGAATCTCACTCAAAAACTATCATCTGGACTCTTATCGTTCTAACCCATTAAGTATGTGACCCTGTGGGTTCATGTATATTTGGCCATGGGCCAAAAAACTTTTTCCGGCCCATAGGTTGGTAGCGGTCCCTAGCAGAATATAACGACTCCCAAACATACATAAAGATCATATCGGACAAACCTATATAGTGCTCATATACTGATCCCTTTGCCTTATGATACCATATCGAACAAGGTGAGAAACGTGCCATTCTATGATAGCTCGATTCTTCACTCGAATCTATAGTGGATTAATCAGTTTTGATTGACTCCTCAATTACATTCGGTATGTCTATGTACTTTCTTAATCCAACCATATCGAGAGGCCCATAGATATCTGTCCTGTTATATAGGAGAGGTAAATTTCATCTTGGTCGCTCATATTCCTCCGTATGTTTCATAGTAAACCCGAAAGCTGCCTTTATAACTACCTAGTCACGGAGTAGTGTTTGGTAAACCGTATGACGATCTTAGGTCTAAAGATCCTATATGCATTATGTATGAGATCAACTAATGACACTTAAGAATGTAACAATTCTCGTGGTGTCTCATGGTGGGTTAATCCAACATCATATTCTTTAACATGTGTCTACATTATTGATTTGATATCTCATATCCATGATCTGTGAAACATGATCATCAATCAATACATGCGCTGATCTATAAATCATAATTGTCCCACGTAATGATGTAAGACCAGTGATAATTTATAATAATATGAAAACATGAATAAAGAGTTCCACGAACAAGTCACATATTTGTTGATCAATACGAAAGACATTTATTCAAATGACAAAATAATATATTATTTAAAATATCATAAACATAGAAAATCATCTCCACGATCACTTTTAGAGCATATCACTAACTGATTGAACTCCTACTCACTGTTCGCACCACCCATAACCCCATAGCGAACCTTAGCTGTGCGGAGTTTCGAGCGACTCGACGAGGTGGCATGGCAGACGCTTGAAGAAATCGCGGTCTGAATTTTCTGGCGTGTGCGACGTGAGCCTCAACACAGGTTAAGAGAAGTCCATGTGGTATTGGTCTCATCTGCCACCAAGAACTCTCAAACTTAATGGACCTTTCAGCAATTTAAACCACAAGTTACAAGCTCTGAATAATCGAAGGCGTTTATTTCTCTTTCGTGTCCTGGTTATTCTTCTTCCCGAGCAAGTATAATAAGCCTACTCAACCGGCTAAATAGAGGCCACGTCAAAAAAATCGCGTGATTTGGCAGAGAGAGAAAATGAGAGAGAAAAGGGCCGGCGCTTGGCTCCCAGCCCGGCTGAATCGCACCACACAGCCCGTTCCCAGCCAGCTGTGGGCGAAAAGCCGGCGCTTCGTTCCCCACCGAAATCCCTCGCGCGATCCTGTGCGAACCCCCGCCGTCCCGCTCGCCTCGCCCGCGCGCCAAATCCTGCCGCGCCTCCGCCCAAATCGCGCCGAAATCGATTCATCTCACCCCAAATCGATTCCCTGCGCGCCAAATCGAAGGATAAAAGCTCCAAATCATTCCAAAATCGCCACCTCCCAAACCCTAGCGGGCAGTCCCGCCGCCGGAGCCATAGATGGGTGGCAAATCCAAGAGGACTTCTGCACCGGCGCCTATGGAGATCCCGCCGCCGCAGCCTCAACCCGTCCCTCCATATGGACCCAGCGCCTGGTTTCCAACTCCACCTACGCAGTCAACGCCAGCTTCCTGTGTACCATGGTGGCTCGCCGGGCACCAGCAACTAGGCCTGGCGGGTTCCACACCTCATGGCTCTATGTGGGCGCCGCCTGCCTCTGCATCTTCTTGGTCTTTGGCTGAGAATGATGATGACTATGATGTGCAGGCATGGTATGAATCCTCTATTGCTTATGAATTTCTCAGTTACTTTTTTAATCTCTTGCAATTGCTATGCCTAATGTGCCATCGTTTGGTTATAGTTATGTTATTTATTGGCTTTAACTGTTATGCCGTGTATTGATATTTAATTGAATCACTTGATTGAAGATGACTGTGTTATGCTTTTGACACTTAATGGAAATTGAAAACTACAATTTATATTTTAGTATATGAAATACTATAGGCTGTGATTACCGTGAATAATGGCTTATCTGTGTCCAAGTTCTAACATGGAATCGTCAAATAAGAGATCTAGGTTTTTAGCACAGTTCAACTTTGTACAGATTTGGACAAGAATAGGCCATGAAAACTACAATTTTTATTTTAGTATATGAAATACTATAGTGTAACATCCCAAATTTTTGGAGGCTTCAAAAATACGAACTTTTTAAAACTTTTCTTGCATTTTGCTGGCATTCAGATTGGTTCTGAATATTTAATTGAAGATCACTTGAGTTTTGTGTCACGCAAGCAAAAATATTGAGAAACAAACACTAGTGATATCATAAAAGGAAAAGTTCAAATAATAGAGAACAAGAATTTAAAATACGAATCTGAAAAGATGATCCATAAAATGATGGGATGGCCTGAATTCAAAACATAAAATTTCATTTCTGAAAATAATGGCACAAATAACAATAGAAACAAATAAGTGGGATACAGATACATGTGGATAATACATATAAATATATCTACAAAATTATACATATGCAATGACAACTTTAGCAGTAAGAAAATACAAGTATGAAAATTTATGTGGGCCCTAGCCTTTTCTCTTTTCCCCTCTCCTTTTCTTTTCTCCCTATCCTCTCTCTCTCCACTGCCCAGTAGGCCGGCGCCCCCGCATCCCTTCTTCTCTGCGACTGGGCCCGAGCGCCCCTCCTCCTTTCCTCCGCGCGAGCTGGCTCCTCCTCCTCCTCTCGTTATTTTTCTCCCTCCGTCCTCCATGCCGCTCCGTCATCCACAGGACCAGCCCGTCACACCCGGACCACGGCCTGCAGCGCGCACGTCGTCCGTGGAGCTCGCGTCACGCCCGTCACCCTCGTGTCCTCGCCCCTGTCAAGCTGCACCGAGCGCCATGCCCTGCCCCGAACCACTCCCGTCTCCCCCTCTGCGGCCGCACGTCGTTGTTGTCTCGCGCCCATGCCGCCGTCGCTATTCCGCGCCTGTACCTCGCTCACCGGCCACAGTGGCTTCCCCCTCCCCAACTCTATAAATGGCATTCAACCTCATCCAGGCCTCCCCACGCCCTCCCCTCTCCTCTTCTTCCCCAGCGCCGTGAGCTCACCGCCGCAACTTTCCCGCACAATTCCACTGCTCCGGCCATCTACTCCCCAAATCAAGAGCGTCATAGCAATCCTCCACTCCTCAACCGCCTTCCCACTGAACCAATTCAATTTTCATGCACCAAGCTTGTTGCACGGTTCATCCTCCCCAATTCCGGCCAGAACCGCCGCCGCCGCCCCCGTTTCTTGCTCGTTGGACGTCGGCCCGATTCCCTTCGCCGGGAGCACCCTCAGGTCTCCACAGAGCCTCCCAAAGCACCGCCCCGCTCTCTCCTCTACCGTAGCTCGCCGGCGCCGATGGCCCTCCCCGCGCCGCCGCAAGCTCTGGTGCCGGCGCGCCTCGGTGCTTCCCCGGCTCAACCAAACCCGCGGTGAGCACCCCCGTGACCCACTCCTGCTCACGCCCCTCTCCAATCTCTCTCTCTCCCACCACGGCGGCGCCGCCACATTTCACCCCTACACCGGCCGCCACGAGCTCGTGCTGGCCGCCCACGACGCCTTCCCAGCCGGAGACGCAACCCCCAGGCCTCCTCACCTCGGAAACGACCCATTTTGCATGCTCGCTGCCCCTCCGGCCACCGGACGCGCCGGCGAGCCCAACTGCCCCGACCGCCGTGCGCCTCCCCTGTTTTGGCCGAATGGAGGAGCCCAGTTTCATAGTCGCCTCTTGTAAAACGTTTTCCCCTACCCTGTCCCAAAGGGCCGCCGGTCCAATTGGCTTACCCAGTGAGCTTAAGACAGCCTCCCCCAGCTCCCGAGTTCAATTCCCATTGGGCGCATGTTTTTCTTTCCTTTTTATTTGGTTTTGCTAGCCACTTCAACTGAGGAAAAGCTAGGGAAAAACAAAATTAAGAAATAGTCTATGAAAACTAATAATTTTAGAGAGGGCATAAATAGCATTATTTAAGATTTAATATTAAGTTAGTCATCATGTATGAGTAATTAGTGTCCCTTTATTTAGTTACTCTAGATCTAAAAATTTATAATGTAATGTTAATAGAAGATGGTTCTTTTGTGTAAATGTCCATTTATCACAAGAACCTTAATTAAAATAAAAATAACAATTAAAATTCATATCAAAGTAATTAGCCAACAAATCTTATTAGGCTGTAAATGAATTTGTTTAAGATGTAATATTGGTTAATTACCATATAAGCATGAGCAGGGTGTCTTTATTAGTTAGCTTAACCTAAAAAGTAAGTGTAGGCAATAATAAAAGAGAGTTCTAAAAGTAATAAACACCCAACCAAAAAGACTTCCAAATTAAATTTGGGGAAAATAAATTTGACACCAAATGTAACTATAAATAGCAAACCCGGTCATCACCTAATGTACATACATACGATCTTTCTTGACAACTTACTTTGCATGAAAACAACAACTAAAGGTACATGATTTGTATAGAAGATACATAAATTGATAACAACTTTTAATCAAAAGAGTGTCCTTAAGTAGAAATGTCATGTTAGAAAAATATATATATGTGGCAATTGTAATAAAGTAGCCCCTTAGGTCATCGGGTGATTAAAAGTAAGCTACCTAATGTAGTTGCGTAAATAGTAGTTATCACTAGAGTGCCATCGACAAATAAATTTTAGTGTTATATTTTGCTAAATAGCAAATCTTGAAATATAACCTTATAAAACAAGCCTGCTAGATAAATAAATAAAGCTAAGTCTAATAATAACAACAAAGGTATAGATGAAATGATAATGGTGTCCCAGTTAAACCTCAACGTTAGATTTAGTAAATAATAATGTCAAGCATGATTGAGTATAGCAAGCTCCGACCCGTATAAATAGATCATAATTCAAATTAAACTAAGCCTAGTAATAACTGAGGATACATAAAATGTTGAGCCATAAAATGCTATAAAACCGAACTCTAATATTTAATTGGTAAACTAAAACTTATATACATCTCTATATATACAGCCTATGCCCTGAAGATTAACGCTTGACAAAAACAAAGCTCAGCTAAAACTTGTCCACCAAGTCATAGGCCTAACCTAGCTCATGGAACTTCCTTGATAAATATAAAAATAATAAAAAGAAGTTATTAAATAAAATAGAGTAAGCCATAGTGTTTAATGGCCGGCTCAACTTAGTCCTCCCTAAATCTAAAGCAAGATAATCCCATTAATGTTTTTGTGTCATAAACCCTTCTTCGTTGAATGCCTTGCTACCAATCATTGCTAGTTCGGCCCCGACAATACTCCGCATCCAATTAACCTCGTCTCAAATCACCTATTTAATCAATATAAAAATTAATCAAGTTTATTTGGATTTTATTTGGATCTTTTGAGTTATTTGCCTTTATTTGAATTCAGTTGCTTAGCACGTAATTAGAAATTGGAGTCCGGAAGAGTCAAGGATCAAGCGAGGCCAAGATCGAAGTGGAGATAAAGACCCGAACCTCAAGATCGACAAATGAGAAAGCATTGTGTGAGCTCAAGACCGCGGTAAACCGCGCAAGGCGAGTCAATACTTTGATCATGTTGAACCTACATTTTTTGCAAATTAGTTTTATTTAAATTAGCAAATTGCATGCTGTTAATTTATATACAAATACATGTTTAATTTAGAATTCTAGTTAAATGCCTATTATCTAACTTGATTAATATTGCCCATCCTTTGGAATATTTGAACATGAGAACCTTGTCGCCCTAGCAAAATCATAATAGTAACCTTTCTAAAATAAGTCCGTAATTATATGCCATGCTTAGTATTGCTTAGATACTCATGGGCGCGAGAGCGCCCAAGCATCACTTTTAATCATGAGAAAAGTTGGTTGGGCAGTCATGGTGCTAATGACTGGTGTATGTTGGATATGGTTATTTTATATTCCCAAAAACCTCAAATTGCTTATTTATCTGGGCGGATGGTTCGGGGGTATGGTGCTGGGTGCACGAGAGTGTGGTTTGTGGTAGCACCGCCCAGATAATCCTAAGGACTGAATCTTGTCATGACCTCCTGTGTAAAATAGTACAACCACCAGTCTGTAAAGTACAACTTGGCTTAGTAGATTTACCGGACCCCGAAAGTCATCATCATCGGTGGAGGAGAAGTGGTGGTGCAAGTAGGGATTCTGGGTGACGGCTTGAATGGGACACTCTTTGTGAGTGAAGTTCTTCTGCGGCGTGCTAGCAGTACGGGGAGTCAGCTGCTAGGCGCATAGGAGGGGAACATCCCGCACAACGTATGGGACCCACCGCAAGTGGGAGTGGCCCATCGGGTGAGCTGATGGACGGGGCGAGGTACTTTGAACGGTTACTGTGATGGTTGGCTCAACCGCATGACTAAGGAATCGTGTGGGGCAACGAGTAAACTGTCTCTTGTGGGTAAAGTGTGCAAACTCTGCAGAGTCAAAACTATTCGAATAGCCGTGCCCACGGTCAAGGGCGGACATGGGAACTTAACCAGATATAGTTCTATTTAAAAATGTTTGGAAAATGGGAATGAAAAAGTGGAGGGCAGCGGAAAGCCCTGATTTGAGTTGTCCTGGGTGTCGTCCCAGTGGTAAGTTTAGCGGCTATAACGCTGAAAGATGTTATATGGTGTGATGCCATATGTATGGAAAAATTATGGTGATATTAGGCATATGGTGTGATGCCATATGTATGGAAAATCATGTTAATATTCCTTGAACATTATGTTTTGTTCCAAAGCTGCTAGGTCTCAGGAAATTTTATGTATTGTATTTCAAATAGTGGCATTTCTATTCCTACAAAATAAAATATGGAAAGAATAAGCAGGGTCGTGAGTAAAGGAAATAGATGTTTGTAGTGTACACATAAAGGTATTGGTGGATTCATGTCGATCATAAATAGGAAACGATAGTGTGGGTTCTGGGAGAAATAAATTGGTGGAGTCTAGCTGAATAGATCGGCTAAATAGATAATCTAATTGAGTTTTCGGGAATTTGGAGGAGTAATACAAGTATTGGATTATAGTTCCTGATTAGTGATTTACTTGGTGGGAGGATACTAGTGGATCGTAGAATTAATCAATGATATTCTTGGTGGATATATAATGGTGAATCGTAGAATTGATCAATGATATTCTTGGTGGATATATAATATTGAATCGTAGGCCTGATCAATGATATTCTTGGTGAATTTGAATCAATAATAAAAAGGATTGGATTATTAGAAAATCTTGATGAGAATGTTCGGTGGATTAATTAGGTGATGTCACTCGCTGTTTGGAGATTAGACAACAACCAATTTGGAAAGAGTATGTTTGGTGGAATATCTAAATAATGTCACACGCTGTTTGGAGTTTTAGATAGCAATCAATATAAAATGTGTGTAGTCGGTGGATCATTTAAATGATGTCACTCGTTGTTTGGAGTCTTAGACAACAACCATTACAGAAAGAATATGATCGGTGGATTGAATAGAGGATGACACATGCTGTTTGGAGTTTAGACAACACTCAATAAAGAAAGTGTAATTTCGGTGGATTAAGTCAATTATGGCAATAGCTGTTGGGAGTCTTAGACAAGCAGTTAATAAAGAGCGTGAGTCTTTGGTGGATTAAGTCAATGATGTCATTTGCGGTGAGGAGTCTTTAGGTCACAAAAACAACAATATGATATAATAATAGAAATGCTACTAAACGCATTTTATGGCAAATAAAATAACCCGAGCCTCTCCTTTGTTTAGCCATGCATACTATTTATTTGCATTCTGTGTATTGGCTCGCGGAGCACGGGGTCGGAGTGCTCACGCTCGCTTTTGCGACAAAATACAGAATCAGGAATCAAATCACTTCGCCTCAGCAACAAGATTGGACAAGCTGGCAGAGAAGATGAAGATGTCAAGGGCTAGATCGCGCACCTCCAGTTGGCTGCCTGTGGGCATGTCCTGAAGGTCCCACCTGTGTGCTTCGTTCTTCCGCTGCTGCAATTTTATGATTTCGGCCTATCCGGCCCATGAGTAAGTCTATTATTTTAATTACGCTTCCGCATGATGTGTATTTTGATATTCAGAACTGTAATCTGTGAGCACTATCTACTGATCCAGGGAATAGTGCAGTGGAATCACAGAGGGTGCCGGATTGTATAATTGGGCCCCTACATATAGGCTGTGATTACAACATTTGATAGAGTCGTATATGAATTGCAAACTGATTAGTCCATGTAGCAAGTTTGATGTAGTGCATTTTTTTTAACAGGGGACCAAATTGTCACCCTCCTGGTGGTTTCTTGAATTTTCTGAATAGCACAACAAGCCCTGCACAAGGTGCGAGCAATGGGAGTGCATCGCAGGTAATCAATGTCGCCGATGATGACAACGATGGCAAGTGTACTAGGACTGAAAAGCGTTTGCTATAGACAAAAAATGAGGATCTAAGATTGGTAAGTTTTTTTTGTTACTAGCATCCATGCGTTACATTAATAGCACATCAGTAAACATCTTTTGTTAATGTTGTAGGTTAGTGCTTGGATAAATAGTTCCAATGATCCTATCCAATCCAACTACAAGAAGAATGATCAGTACTGGAAAGGTGTTGCTGATATCTACAACAGCACCACCCCAAAAAACCGTGTAAGGCAAGTCAAGCAAATCAAGGATCACTTTGCAAGAATTAAGAAACAGGTTGCATGGTTTTGTGGTAGCTGGAAGGAGGCCAATGCTCTATGGGGTAGTGGTGAATCTGATGCAGATATAATGGATAAGGCAATGAAATCTTATGAAGAAGAGCACAAAAAAGATGGTCCATTTATATATAAGCAATGTTGGGAGGTTCTTTGTGAGGAACCAAAATGGGATGCCTATTTGGAACGCCTAGAAGACCTCGAGCCGGACAAGAGAAAGTTATGTGAAGAGGAGGATGTGGGGAAACATTTCTCTTTAGATGATGATGCTGATGAGCGGCCAATAGGAGGCAAGCAAGCTAAGGAGCAGCGCAAGAAAAAGAAAAAGGGCCAGCCCTGTATAATAGACCTTGAAGATGAGCTTGACAAGTTTGTAGATGCTCAGAAAACAGCAAATGAATGCCGCAAAGAGATGTTAGAGACACAAAGGCGTGTCTCTAGTGAGAATCTTGAAGCTCGGAAGCTTGCACACCTTGCAGCCAAGGAGAACAAGGAGTCAGTCATGCTAGAAACGTATCGATCATTGTTGATGCAGGACACAACAAAGATGCCTGAAGATGTGAGATCTGAGCATGTGCTAGCGTTGAAGTGTTTGCGAGAGAAGTTATTTTAAAAAAATGACTAAGGTATTGCCTACTGACCACTATTTTATTTTTCACAGTATCACTGCTGAAATACAAGGTTTTAACTGCTGAATTATGTGCTGAAATAGTTAGATTTGCTGGATACAAGATTGGTTAAGCTTCAAACATGTAAGATTCTCACTCACCTGAGAATATTATTGCCTCCTGAGAATATTACTGCTGAAATTGTTGTAAGTGTGACCTGAGATACATGTAAGTGTGACCTGAGAATATTATTGCCTCCTGACAGTTTGATTTCTTGACAAGTTTAATGTCAACCTCTGTACAGAACACTTTATATCCTTCCCTTTTTTGTTATGTATATGTGCATATCATAAAGCGATCAACTACGGGAATGTCCATATAAATCATAATGTGGACATTCTGATGATTCAACATTGATTTGTTCCCATGGGTGATGCTACAGCTGGTTAGCACATGTGTCATTTCTGAAAATGTATGATTCTAAAGTAAAATGTTGTGTGATATTCTTGTCTTTCCCTTGCCTGCATATATATGTAAAATGCTACAGCTGGTTAGCACATGTTTCATATATATTTGGCCTATGACAGCATCAGAATGATTCATTATGTGTGTGAGGTAGAATAGAAATAGCTCCCATCTGTACATCTGTACATCTGTACATCCTGGTAGAATAGAATTATGGACTAAAAATTCCTGTGCATGTAGCGAATAGAAATAGCTCCCATCTTTCAGAGATTGATGTAGAGATGCATCCTGTGCATGTCTTCCGTGCAGTGAGTAGCTAAAAATTCTGAGTAGCATTTAATCTAGTCTATGCTGAAAACATGGACACTATTGGAATCTGGTGCTATTAGTCAAGTCTTGCTGAAATTATGGACTATTAGCATTCAGTCCAGAACTACAATGCAACTGCACCTAACTACAATGCAGTGCAGAACTACAATGCAGATCAGAACACTCTATATAATCCTCCCAAACCCATCTTACTTCCCCAATCTCTCATAATTTTACTCAAGCTACAAACCCCATCTTCTTTCCCGTACCTCTAGTCTTTCTACTCAACCTAAACCATGTCGGATTCATCTTCATACTCAGATGAATCCGATGAACTAGCTCCTTCCAAAATTATCGAAGAGCATATTGCTGAGCAGAGCATCCTCGACTCCTTTCCTAGAAGGCTTGCAATGAAGATCAAGTCTGCCTTCTCGGCTGGGGCATCTCAGCGACAATATGGTCCAGGAAAGAGCATCCGGAGGGATCATGGAGGTGCTCATGTGATGTGACCACGCCACCAACACGTACGACCATAGCGGCTAATATCAAGAATGAACTAAAGGTGAATTCGTTTCTTCAAATTCAACATATTTTAAATGAGAATATGATGCTACCTAATGATGAAAATATATATTTGTAGCACCACATCTCTTTGGAAGCAATTGAAGCAAGGGTTCAAGTTGGACAGGTTTTGGAATCCAATTCGGCCTCCAGATCAATTCGGATTCAGCTTGATAGGCCAACTTCAAACAGCCATAACTTTTGATCCAGAAGGCTTCTCGGGGCCCGTGAGTACTCGTTGGAAAGATCTTGGAGTCTACTTTCAGATGGATCTAGTCTCACCTCCAAACTCCACCCGAGCAGATCAGAAACTGCGAAACAATTCACGTCACTTTTTCAGTCCGAGTCAAAGTGGGCCGAGGGCCTTGTAACTTGGGCTATTTGGGCCGGTACTGTTCACGTAAACAGTACCACGCTCGTGAACAGTAACTAGGAATAGTACCACATCCCTTTACATTAGATAAGTGTGGCTTCTCCCTCCCCTATTTAAGGAGGCCGCACCCCTTTAGTTTTCCTTGGGTTTTGCTTAGATTAATCTGTCTTTGAACAGTTTCGCCGTTCATCGGTTTGTGAGACCCCAACTTGTGAACTTAATATTTATTCGCAATTTCATATTGCATCTTGTACTCTCTTGCTTGTGTTCTCGATTCACTTGCAGGAGATAGCCTTCTTAGCGAGGTCAATCGTGTTCGGCACGGTTGATAACCAACGGAGCAGTGGTGTAGTGATTGCGAGGGGTTCGATCTGTTTTGGTCGGAGCCTTTGGATCATCAACGTCGAGATCTCCACAATCGACTTATCAGTACCTCTCGGAAGATCGGGCCATCGTCACATCATCATGAGCGTCTTGTTGAGGACTACTTTGCTGCAGAACCACTCTATCCCGAGAGTATGTTTCGTACAAGATTTCGTATGAATAGGCGCCTCTTCCTACGCATTGTGAATTCCCTTGGTCAGTGGTCTCCCTATTTTACTTATAGGCCAGATAGTGCTGGTCGAATAGGGCTCTCACCATTGCAAAAGTGTACATCAGCCATGCGCATGCTGGCTTATGGCAGCCCTGCTGATGCTCTTGATGAGTACTTGAAGATTGGGAAGTGCACTGCATTAGATTGCTTAGACAAGTTTGCACGAGGGGTGATTGAGGTGTTTGGTGGGGAGTACTTGCGACGGCCCACACGTGAGGATGTTGAGCGTTTACTTCAGGTTAACGAGTCTCGTGGTTTTCCTGGAATGATAGGAAGCATAGATTGCATGCATTGGCGTTGGGAGAAGTGTCCTTTAGCATGGAGGGGGCAATTCACCCGTGGTGATTATGGAGTTCCAACTATAGTTCTAGAAGCTGTTGCTTCTCAGGACCTTCATATTTGGCATGCTTTCTTTGGAGTTGCTGGGTCAAACAATGACCTTAATGTGCTCAACCAGTCCCCACTGTTTTTTGATGCCTTAAAAGGAGAAGCCCCTCAAGTTCAATTTTCAGTCAATGGGAATGAGTATAGCACGGGTTACTACCTTGCTGATGGTATATACCCAGAATGGGCAGCCTTCATGAAGACTATAACACTTTCCCAAACAGAGAAGCACAAGTTGTTTGCCAAGCACCAAGAAGGGGCAAGGAAGGGTGTGGAGCGTGCTTTTGGGGTACTACAGTCCCGTTTTTCTATTGTTCGTCGGCCTGCACGTCTATGGAAAAGAAAGAGTGTTGGAAGGATCATGCTGGCTTGTGTGATTCTCCACAATATGATAGTAGAAGATGAGAGAGAGGATGCTACTATTCATATTGACTTGAATGAGAATCCAGGGGCATCATTTGCTCTACCCCCTGAAGTGAACATTGGTGGTAATCTGTGCTTTGCTGATGTGTTGCGTAGAAAAGCTGCTATTCGTGCTCGTCCACAGCATACCCAGCTTAAAAATGATCTGGTCGAGCACATTTGGCGTAGGTTTGGTAATAGCCATCCTAACTAGTCATGGTAGAATTCTGAAATTTGCATGTTTCTGTTATTTTTCCCCTTAACAGTGAGAATTAACATGATGTCTTACATGTATCTTTTCAGGATTGGACATGGCGTGTTGAACGCTGCAAATGCTACTTGCAGGTATCGAATTATGAACATGTTCTCTTCAACATATCTGATCTACACTTGTCTAAAAATAGAAACTTTTGTAGCTACTTTTCAGGACCCATATGTTCTAATTTTTGCACTATTATGCTTGTAGTGTTGTGACTTTTGATGCAAATGGGCTGGCTGCTCCATTCTACTGAAGTTCATCTATCAACTATGGCTTCATGCTTCTATCATCGTCGTCTAGATCAATAAATAATGGCCTGTGAGCCAGCGAACTTATTTAGTATCGTTTTTAGTTAATGCTTTTCTATAAAACTATGTGATCTTTAAGTATCGTGACGTGGTGCTATGCCATCAGGAAGTATGGGCTCATGTGCTGCAGGCAGTGCTTCCGCAGCAACGCTAAGGATATTGGCTTCATCAAGGTATAATCATAGCATATTGTGCTCCTTCTGCATGTCCAGTAATCATAGCTTCTTTTGTGTATTTTGATGTTGATTTTTATCTACTGAAACTTGTTCTCTATAATTGATTGTCCTGGTAATTCTTGATTCAATTCAAAATTATAAAGATGTGGTCATTGCACTGATATACGCATTTGTGACTGTTTTGATTGCAAATATATACACGTATGTAGATGTGTTAACGTCAGACTGATAGGCTCTATCCTTATAAAATTATAGACTAAATCTTTCATCAAGTGAAGAGACTCTCAACTTGTCTTCTTTTCCTTGCAGTACCGCTGAAGACATTTTGCCTTGTTGGCTGCTGCTGTGGTTGAGAACACCTGCATCAAAGAGATGGACCCTTTAGTAGAAGGCGTAATTTATGTGCTTTATATTTTTGTTCAGAGTACTGTTCTAGTAAACAGTAAAAACGTTGCTTGAAATTTGTCATTTATCTGGTACTGTTTCTTTTATTTTAGTACGTACTGATGGTTCATCTCAGATTATGTTATTTGGTAAAATGGCATGGATGAGCATATCTGTTATCTAATTGAATGAGTACATATGTATGGCCACAAAGATGTAGATCACAGCAGATTGTAGGCACACGTAAGCATTAAATACTTGTAATCTCTACTGCAGCCGGTCTAATAGCTAACTCAAAATATAAGTTGGCTGTATAACCGGCTGTATATGATATGGTATTGTCTTACAGCCTTCAGCTGGCTAAATTATTAGCCTTGCTCTAAAACTCCCCAATTCGCAGGTGACCTGTTCCATGATCTATCGATTGGATTCCCAAGAAATTGTATTGCGAACAAATCATTGGCACCTGTGCCTTGCTCTGTGCGTATGTACCATGATTTTTCCACTCATATGCCTTTTTCTTTTCGGCTTCTAAAAATTGCTTTTCGATTTTTCTACAGTAACTAGTATTTAAACAAAGTATTTTTTTAAGATATGATCTACTAATTAATTGTAGTACATACTATACCGACTTCATTTATATCGGCAAAAATCGCACGTGAGTTTCTATTACTCTGTAATCTCTTACACGAACAGCCCAAAAGTTATAAGCCACAGCCAAAAACCATAAGCCGCAGTAAAAAAGAACATACCTATAGTACAGTTATCCATGTTGACTAGACATAGTAGATAATATGCCAATTTCAGCTTTTTTATTGAACGGGGCAATTTCAGCCTTTTAAGATAAAAAACATTCCAGAATATTGGGCAATTGCAGAGTGTGACTAGTTTCGCAATTATGTGGGGGCAATTTACTGGTATTTTTTCTTGAATCTGCAACTTGCATCGAAATTGTCACTGGGTTGTAGATAGTAACAATACACTGACCAAGACATCACTTGTAGTTTCATATAGATTCATGCAGCAGCCCAAACACTGATATCATAGTAATAGTAGTGATGATCGATCCAGGCAAATTCAACAAAAACCAGCACAAATAGGACATACTAGTGCTGATCGATTCAAGCTTGCAATGACCACAAGATACTGCTACTTCTCTTACATAACACATTGCCATAACGTAGCCGCAACAGTAGCAAATATTTCTTAGCTTTTCTGTCGAAGGAACATGAAAGGATCTTTTATCTCTTTTGTCGGCATGCACATGAACATGAAAAGATCTTAGACTCTACATTTAGTTTCATAGATTGGCCAACCCCATATATACTACTCTAGATAAAGATACTAAGCTAAAGGTCTTATTCTTTTAGGCTTTTGATTTCACTGAAAGTCAAAATAAATACGGCGACTTCTTAAAGTGGATTCTTCAAACGGCTTCATGAGCCTAAAACCGTATGCGCCGTCTGCTACCGTCTTAAAAAGCACAAACAAAATCCATCGGTTGTAGCCCAAAAGAACAGGTAATATCCCTATGATCATCAGTATCAGCAGAAGACATATCCCAAGTCCAACAGCGGCAATTCCCTTATTTAGCTTCTTCAGGGTGTTCAGGGTCTCAACAGAGCTTGGAAAGTCCTTCAAATGCCTCCTTCCAAGAACACAGAGAAAGCTTGTCTGTTTCCTATATTAATGTACTATAGATAAATAAGGGAATGCCTTAATGTTCTTAGGTCCGCTTGTTGCTAAGATCTGGCAGAAACTTCGAAAATACCACTACAGACTCTGAAAAACTCTCTTGAAGGTTTCTAGGCTATTTTCTATTCCATTCACCATACAAGCGATAATATTCTGATTTGAAAAGGTACATTTTGTAGCTAACTTAGAAGGCTATGGTTGCTATTAGAAATTTCTCATGTGTTATTCTTGCTCGGACGGTAACTCAATGAAGAACTCAGCCCAAAATAACTGCAGCAAACCGAAATGTTACTATGTTAGCCATGAAATCATTGAAATGTTAGCATATGAAATCAAACTTTGACAATACTTGCATAACAAAGTTAAATACTCATCATACGCCATGGAGTGATCACCATATAATCTCACACTAATCCTAATGCCTCGCTGTCGGTCGCTCGCTATGTCCGATGGTCCCGCCATCGTCATTGGAGAAGGTAAATGATTGGTCTTTTGTTATCCAAATCCATGATTTATTTGCAAATATATACAGTTTTTATTACGAAGATAATGAAAAAAAAAGAGGGTATGCATGCCGTGTGCACAGCACGTACGTACTCATGCTGCACGTACGTCGCAAGGATTGAGATCCCCTGCCTTCAAAAGCAGTGACTTTGGGTCACTGACGTGTGAGCCCCACGAGCTGTAGGGCCCACACGTCAGTGACCCAAAGTCACTATCTTTGAAGGCAGAGGATACACGTCCACGTCGCAAGCCTGCCAAGCTATCTAGAAACACGAAACGGATATATATATCGATCGTGTGCAATGCATGCAAGCGTATACATATGCACGTAGGGACAAAGGAGTTCCTTGTACTTAATTTGCACGGCATGGAATCCGACGATAACAAGCCTCCAAAATTAACCAGGGAGGCGATCGATGGATAAATTAACTCCGGCACGGGCAGCCTCCAGGAGTGGATCGATAGCTATCTGCTGCAGAAAAGGAAAGCGCTCCAGCGAAGCGAGTTAAGGAGGAGGAACCGATGGATGGATCGATCATACGATAGCATACATGCAGATTAATTTAGTCGCAGCGGAGAGGACGACGTACGTGGGGGCGGCCGGGGGGCAGCTTATTAACAGCGTGCCCACACACCTTCCCGTGTTAGTATTTCCATCTCTATTCCCTTCGTCGTGGCAAGCATCCAGCCAGGGCAGCTATCTATGGCCCCTGTTTCTTGACTTTTTTTTTAGAGAGCAGTGTGTGTCCGCGTGAGAGGGAGGAGTGTGGACAACTGACCAACGGATGCTTGCCAAGGAAGGTGTGTGTGTTTAACTGACCAATGGATGCTTGCCACGCGGAGGAAATAGGGATAGGAATACCAACACGGGAACAGGGAAGCCTCATTCGGCAGAGGCGACGCCGGCCGGCCGCACCCACCTCCACATTTTGTTTATTTTAGTTTTCCGAGAAGAAGGCAAGCATAACAACAGAAACAGAATAGAACAGTGCCTTCTTCGCGGGCCGGACGAGAGGCCAGCCGAGAGATTGGTGGCGCTCGTGCCCGTGCCCGTGCCCGTGCCCGTGCCCGCGACGACACGACACGCATCTGGCGCGTACTCCACCCCGTGCGACGCACGTCATCTGACGTGCGTGCGATCATCGCGTCGATCGCTAGCTACATGCATTGCCTTACCGGCGGTAATAATTTATTTTTACAGGACCAGGGTCCACGTGAGCTCAGTGAAGTCAGTGCTGCCTGCCTGCCCCGTGCAACAATTTGGGGTGTAAACTTAGGAACTATGTTTTTATCTTTTGATTTATGGGTGGACTGTTTTGACTCAGTTTTATCTTTTTTTTTCTCATTTGGTATAGTAACGTACTTTTAAACAATATGCTTTGTTAAAATGAAGCTGCATATAAATTATAGTATAAACTATACTGAGTTTAGCTGTACCGGTTAAAATCACATATGACTATTTTTCTCTATGTACTGTCTCTCGCGAACAGTCCAAAATTTAACATTTTTTAACTCTACTTATAGATATTGTGTTAAAAACGCGCCAAAGCCAAAGCTTAAACTCTACCGAACTCACCTTGGTAAGTAAAATTTTTGCTTTTTAGCCCAAAATTTGAAAGTTTTTTACATATGGACCCCCTGGAGAAAAAAGATTTGCAAAAATGGACCCTTACCACGGCGCCAAATCATATGGCGCCCAGGGTACATAACACGCCGCCATATGCTTTGGCGCCGTGAGTAGACACGTAGGATCCACGGTGGTACATCACGGCGCCAAAGCATATGGCGCCGTGCCATGTACACACGGCGCTAACGGCCGTGGCGCCGTTTCCTGGAACTTAAGACCGAGCGCAGCCCCCGGCCCCCCACCACCCCCTCAGTCCTCTGTTCGAACAGAGCGAGCAGAGAGCAGCCGCCGCCCGTCTCTCCCCTCCCCAAATCCATCCCAATCCATCGATTTTTCTTGCGATTTTGCTTCCAAACTGAGCAAGCAAGGTGAGCTCCCTCCTCTCCTTTGATTTTTTCCAATAGATATGGATTATTTGAGGTACATTTTGTGGGGCAAGATTTGAAACCTAGATGAAATTAGTTGGATTTGGCTCGGTTTTAGGATAGATTTGCAATAGACGTGTCAACGTCGTTCGACTCAGGTTAGCGGCGTTAGGTCTAGAGAGCATAATTTTTAAATATTTTGTTATTCTTATCACTAACGTAATTTGGATGCACAGGATGGCAAGGTACCGGCTGGTGGACGAGTTCTACGACAGAGAGCACCGCGGCAAGCTCACGATGATTCCCATACTGCGTCCTCCAACCCATGATGATGAGAGTTGTGTGTATGTGTATGTGTGTGTGTATGTGTGCATATATGTATGTGTATGTGCATTTTATATGTGTATGTGTGCATATATGTATGTATGTATGATTTGAGATTTATATGTGAATGTATGCATCTAGACTTTATTGAGAGTTATGCGTATGTGTTTTATATGTGAAAGTAGGTATATGTGTGCATGTGTTTTGCATATGCAGAAAAACAGACAGCTCTTTGCTGTTTTTTCTGTAGGTTTGCGTAGCTCGGCGCCGAAGTATTGAAGAACGGCGCCAGGACCTTTGGCGCCAGGGTATGGCGCCAAAGTTTTGCACGCCGTTTTTAATATCTCGGCGCCATAGTGTTTGGCGCCGTGATATTTACTTACGGCGCCAGGGTGTTTGGCGCCGTGATTACTGCATTTGCATTAAAACTACAAGCTCGACCTAGCTGTTTCGTTCCATCCGCACAAACAATACTAGTTGACATTCACCAAATGAATAAGCACAGCCCAAAATAACATACTGAGTGCATACGTCCACATACATACATAGTCCACATACATAGTTTATAAATTTTCAGAAAATACATACATCCGCATACATCAAACATTAAATATACATAGCAATAACCTACCGAGTGCATCGAGGCCACTTCCCCTTCCTCTGAGCATCAGGGTACTGCTCAAGGGCTGCCTTGGCACGCCGCGCTCTCTCTAGCTTCTTCTGCCTTTCTCCCTTGCGTTTTGTCGCGGCCCTCCTACGCTCCTCCTCACGGTGTTCCCTCGTGGTCTCCTCCTGTTTCTTCTCCCTTTCCCACCTCTCCTTTCGTTCTTCATCCCACTTCTTATTGGCGTCAAGATATTTTTTGTCATCCTCAGCGATCGCAGTGTCGATCCACTGCTCAAAATCACAAAGCGGTGGAGGCTCCTGCAAATGTACGCATTCGTTAAACCAACATAATTAATACCAAGTCGATGAATTGATAATACAACATACCATCTTGCCGAGGACAACGGCGGCACGTGGCGGATCGAACGCCCAGTTGGCGCACATCCAGTACCTCTGCCTATATGTATCCGGATCATCCGACCTTTCGACCTTGGAAGGATCGCCGCAATAACACATCGGCGCGGGAACACCGGGTGGAGGTGGCAAACGAGTGATGCCCATGACAACCTAAAATGTGAAATGAATAAGATTTATAATTTTTCTCGTTTCTAACACTAGGTTAGCTAGTTACCCAAATCAAACCATACTCCAACTAATTTCAACCTAAAAACGGATCTATACACATTACTACTAATACATTACGCATATCTATTGCGAATCGAATCTAAAATCGAGTCAAATCCAACTAATTTCATCTAGGGTTTCAAATTTTACCCTACGAAATGTACCTCAAATAATCCATATCTACTGCAAAAAATCAAAGGAGGAGAGGGAGCTCACCTTGCTTACTCGGTTTGGAAGCAAAATCGCGAAAAAAATCGATGGATTGGGGTGGATTTGGAGGGGGGAGAGAGGGGCGGCGGCGGCTGTTCTCTGTGTCAGTCTGTTCAAACAGAGGAGTGGAGTGAGGGGGCCAGGGGCTGCGCTCGATCTTAAGTTCCAGGAAACGGCGCCACGGCCGTTAGCGCCGTGTGTACATGGCACGGCGCCATATGCTTTGGCGCCGTGATGTGCCACCGTGGATCCTACGTGTCTACTCACGGCGCCAAAGCATATGGCGGCGTGCTATGTACCCTGGGCGCCATATGATTTGGCGCCGTGGTAAGGGTCTATTTTTGCAAATCTTTTCTCCAGGGGTTCATATGTAAAAAACTTTCAAATTTTATGCTAAAAAGCAAAAATTTTACCCCTGCTAACGCTAGAGCGCTAGAAGCGCATGCAAGGTGGAGCCCACCGTCCGGCGAGCCCAGACGTCAGCGAGCAGCTCCATTGAGCCTCATTAAATTTAACTAGTAGTGTGCCCGTGCTAACGCTACGGTAAAATACAAAACAAGATAAAATTTGTAAAAAATAAAATGAACAATCAGATTCATTAAGATTCACATCTCATATATTGTAACGTATGTTTATCAGAGATCGTTTCATATTACAAAGTAATGTATGTTTCAAAATCAGAGATCGTTTTAAGTGACAAGCAGCACCATGCAACCACCAAGGTTTCTATACATCGCATGTGCAATTTTCTCCCTTTTTCTCTTGCTAGCATCCGCAAAAGGGGGAGGTATGTTAAGATAAATTATATTTGGTGCCTAATAGTACCGCCAATGGTAATTTTCTACTTATTATTTGTTAAATCAACAATGGAAATGTCTAGTGAAATGAAATCTGCGTAATACCTTTGAATTTAATTGGTCTCATAACTTACCTTCTGTTGTATAAGTTTATCAAGTTCTGCTTTGAGTTGCAGGTAGCATTCAGACAGGCTGGGATCCATAAATAAATCAACATAACCATCGAGCATCTTCAAGTGCCCAACCTATAATATACAAGTTAGAAGGCATAGATCAGTGTAAACAAAAATGCAAAATATCAAGACAAAGTGTTTGACCAAAAATTTAGCATACCATGCTTCCTTTCGTAACAGCACCACCAAATAAGATCAGTATGGAATCTGATACTCCAGTCGAATCACGGATGAAGACAGCATTTACCTTCACCTTCTCACCAAAGACCAGCCATGGATAAGGGATAGTCTGATACTTAGCATTCACTGAATTCTGAATAAAGCATAATGTCAGAATACTCAGGAATCAGCATTGTCTTCAAAAGATGAGCTATTAAACAGGGTATTGCAGATGAGCACTTCCCGATATTCTGATATGCACTTACAGCATAAAGAAGAACTTGGCCATCATCCATTGTCTTGAAGGACATGGAGTTTTCTCTATGCTACAAAGGAAAGCTCAAAAATTAATTGAACTGCCAAGTCTTTTCTTTAATGCAATAGAACTCTGTAGAGTAATTGTTGACGGCTGTTTACCACCACAGATGCTATCCCAGGAAAAAGCCCAGAACAAATTATACCACGGACCAATGATTGATTATGGCTCAAACTATTATTTGTATTTGCGTCAGAGTCTATCAAGCCAGCATCCTTTAATATATAGCTGAATTGCTTCCGAAGAGAGTGAATGGCTTGTAGTGTTTGAGCAGAAAGGAAATTTCTCCAACGGTATTCATAACCAGACCCTTCTCTCACTGCATCCTTCCATCATTCATAGGCCCGGACCAGGGCCATATGATCACTATAATCTTTCGCTGAGAACCTAGATTTTGCAGTTCCTGCCAACTAATAGGTAAAGGACAAAAATTCAAACAAAGCCTTCTTACCTGAATGGCAACAAAAAGCTTGGGGCTCAATGAAACATAGCCATAACTACCACATGTATCCATCGGGGGAGCATATTGTGTGTAATCTAGCTTAGGATGCAATCACGGTGCACTTCAATTAGAAAAAGTCACGAAATATTCTAAAAAAATTCCTAGATATATTTCATTGTTTACTCCACATATATATAAAATTTTAAGTTCAAATTCACTATATGTTAAGAGTAACAAAAAAGAGAAAATTCTAACAAATTTGAACTCTTAACATGTCAGATTTTTTTCTCTTTTTTTACTCTTAACATAGAGTGAATTTAAACTTAAAATTTTATACATAGGTAGAGTAAGTTTAGAAGTACATCTAGATTTTTTTTGGATTTTTCATGACTTTTTTTAGTTGGAGTGCACAATGATTACACCCCAAGCAAGATTGCACACGATACGTTCCGATATTAGATCTTTCCTACTTTTCTTATAAATTTTCTTATGAAAGAGAATCGTTTCACAAGTAATACTAATAATTAAGATATAGTCAAACAGTAGAAATTAAAGGCATACATCCTTCTTGTCCTGTGGCAATAGGAAAGGATCCCGGGCACTCAATCTAGCAACCACGGTAAGTACAGGATCAATGCAACGGAAAACTGCACCCATTATAAGCATCTTCCCCAACTTTGGATCAACTGGAAGCATGGAAAGGTATCTTCCTACAAAGTTGAATCAGGGAAGTATTTATACGTTTCAGTACTCATATGTTTCTGTAGTGCTAGCAAGGAAGCAAAATATAAGACATACCAAGATCAGTAAGGTTCTCATTTTCATCTAATGCTCCAATCATCTTCAGGAATTCCACTGCATTTTGGACCTACATATTTATCAAGTGGTTAGCCACATCAAAAGTGGAAAGGGTTGAAAAGAAGAACCCTTTACTACCTACTTAAACAATAACTTGCAGAGTTTTAAGCTGTGTACATGCCCAAGAAGTGTCGCAGTTTGAAGATACAACTAAATCCAATAGACACAGGCAAAGCAAAAAGGGAATATCCAAATGCTGAAGTATGATTTAAACACATACAGCTAGTGGTTTTGGAGGCTGTAAGGCAGCTGATAGAAACTCCCCAATGCTGCCAACTTGCAAACTTTTTATCTGCAAACACAGCGAATTCAAAGGAGTTCTAAGAAGCTCCGGAAGCTGATAGTCTGCAAATGCATCATACACACATCTAGGGTAGAGATGATAGCATTCTCTAGGTTGGACACGACCAGCTCTGCCCCTCCTCTGCAAGAAGATAATGGGAAAACTATGTGAATTATAGCAAGGAAGGATGGTTTGTAAACACAGGTATTGAGTGTGATCATATCTGAATCAAGATGTTATGTTCAAGTTCGGTTCGTTGTTGTTCTAAAAAAAGGTTCAATTCATTGTTAGAAAATTTCTTGCTTATAATTGTAATCAGTGATAAATTTATATTGACCATCGAAGCAGAACAAAAGGATATCTTGAGTCTTGACTAAAACAATTTCATGAGAAAAAGAGTAACATGGAGGTGCTTGTCAAGGAATACTATTAAGCGAGCCAAAGAGATTGCCGGTCTTGATATTAACCAGCGGGCTAAATTTCTTCGAGTTAGGATCTCAATTGACCACAAATCCCGTATTTAAGGCATGCCATACAGGCAAATAATACAAAAATGGTAAATAAGCTGACAAAACGAGGGCTAAAAGGAATAATGTAATAATATAGAACTCAACCAAGACAAGACTTCACTAATACTACATAGAACATACAAAAGGTAAGCAAAGATTGAAGTTAAAGAAAACAGATGATGCTGAAACTGGGCCCAAGTAAATGCCATATTACCAAAGATTTGAGTTGAAGAAAAGTGCTGCTGAATTGAAGGTAAACATTTACCTGACGGGCAGAAGCCTTTGAAATCCATGAGGGGAGTAAGCAGGGAGTGTTGTTTAGAGCATCGTATGTGGTTTCCTTTGCTTTTCCACAATCCACAACAAAAACAATATCATTTATTGTAATACTTGCTTCTGCCATGTTAGTGGCAAGGACTACCTTCCGAACATTAGGAGGTGGCTTCTCAAAAATTAGCCTCTGTGAATATCATAATAAAAATATAGATGTGAATGGCAATGAAATTTATGATGCACACAAGATGCTTATGGATATGGCCAACAATTAACTAATGAACAAGGTGAATATGTGTATATAAAATGCAATTAGGCAATGGAACTGATATTTCAGATCCAGTGACACAATTGGCATCACAAAGCAACCTCAATAAGATATGTGCAAATTAGGAGCAATTACCTGCTCAGAAGTAGCCATGGAACCATGGCATGAGAGCAGTAAAACTCTATTTGGATCACCTAGCAATGGATGTGCTTTTAATTGATCCCTCAAACAACTAATGTCATCCCATCCGGTCATGAAAACTAAAACTGCACCAGGTCTCTCTTTACGACATATGTGGCACCAAACAGCCTCTATGAGATTAAACCCTATGCAATCAGGATTCCAATTTGCCAGAGAATCACGTGTCCTCAAACCATAGGTCTCAAAGCTTGAATTTTTAAGGGCATCCTGCATAGTACAATAACAATATCTGAAAAATGTTCAGCAAGAATTGCAGTCATTGATCTGTATATAGAAAAGTACCTCGACAAGTGTAGTGATTTGATTTTTCCTTTTTCTAGGCAATAACTGCCTCTGAGTTTTCCAGACTTTATCTTGGCCATAATTGTCAAGTTGATTAGTTGAGGTAAACTTATAGCCTGACGTCTCTAATATATCTTCCAGAAAATGTGCCCTCACTGGATGTGTGAATCCCTGAATTAACATTCAGGGGAAGAACATATTGTCAGACCCGGATTTTTCAATCCGAATCTTACTGTGTTTCACTGCACTAATCCCTGGATCAGTAGTTAGTGCACACAGGTACATTGCTGAATCATTTCATACATCGCATAATAATCCATTATATTACATAAATTGAAATACACCACGTCGGGTGATAGTTTACAAAAGGGGCCGACTAGGCCAAATGTCATTATTACAAATACGCACAGCGGAAATACAGCAAAAGCAAACCCAAATCCACAGGCAAGCGACTGGAAGGTACTGTGTGCATTATATGTCACCAGTTAACTAGTAACATACGTGCACACAACGCCGGATGTCCACTTGTCCGCGTCTACTTAACGAAGCCTACGCCTTAGTTTCCTTCGTCATTCTTCTCCTCCGTAGCGGGAGCTTCCTCGTAGGCGTAGTGGTCTTGGGTCTCTGTTTCTGAATTTTTGCCGCAAAGCGAGCGTGAGCACTCCGACCCCGTGCTCAGCAAGTCAATACACAGAATGCAGTATATAACATGTATGGCTAACCAAATGATGGCTTAGGTTTATTTTATTTTTGCGAAGAGTGCTTTTGAATACAATTATATAAAAATTCCCTATGACCTAGCAACTTGAACACAAGTACATATTGTAAATGAATGCAATATTAATAGTGATTCAGATTCCATCCACCATTACATGGCATCTGCACCATATAGCCATTCTTCAGCGTTATAGCCGCTTACATTAACACTGGGACGACACCCAGGACAATTCCAAATCAGGGCAGTCCATCGCCCTTTCACTTTTCCATTCCCATTTTGCAATATTTTGTAAACAGAACTATATCAAGTTAAGTTCCCATGTCTGCCCTTGACCGTGGGCACGGCTATTCGAATAGTTTCAGACTCTAAAGAGTTTGTACACTTTCACCACAAGAGACAATCAACTCGTTGCCCCACACGATTCCTTAGACGTGTGGTTGAGCAGACTATCACAGTGACTTTTCAAAGTATCTAGACCCTTTTGTCATCTCACCTTTATGGGAAACTGCCCACTTGCGGTGGGTCCCATCTGTGCGCGGGATGTCCCCCACGGCTACTAGCGTACGGGCTCCACTCCCCTCTGCGCTAGCACGACTGGGAAACTTCACCCTACACTGGTGTCCCTTCAGGCCCCCTTGCCATAGCATAACCCCTTCACACCCCCTACCAGTGAGATGAGTCCGGAGTTTCGATAAATTTACTTGGCCAAGTTGTACTTTACAGACTTGTGGTTGTACTGTTTTACACGGGGTGACATGACAAGATTCAGTCCTTAGTGGCATCTGGGCGGTCTTATCACCAACCCATTTTGTGCATCCACTGCACCACACATACACACCCTCGAACCAATCCGCCCAGATATTTAAGCAAGTTAGGAATATTGGGGTGTGTAAAATAGTTATATCAAGTATATCAGTCATTATCACCATGACTGCCCAAACCAGTTTCTTACGATTAAAAGTGACAATGAAACTTGGGGCATTTCAGCGCCCCGTGTATAACTATGCAGTACTAAGCGTAGCATATCATTAGGGACTTATTTTCGAAATGTTACTGGTAAAATTTTACTAGGGCAACAAGGTTCATACATTCAATCATTTCAATGGAGGGGGTATTATTATTCAAGGTAAACCACGGCATATAACTAGAGTATTAAATTGAACATGAATTTGCATATAACATACAGCATGCAATTTGTTAATTTAAAACAAAGTAATTTGCATGAAATGTAGGTTCAACATGATCAAAGTATTGACTCGCCTTGGTCACAGTGGTCGGGATCCGGATTCTCTGGTGCTTCTAGTGTCGCTGCCTCGATCTCTTCTTCTTGTGCCTCGTATGCTATTTTAGCGCGCGCCAAAAATTTGTACAAAAAGAAAAGCAGCAAATCAAACCAAATAACACCAAAAATTCAAATGAACTCTAAAAATTATGATTTCAGTTCCATTGGATAGATCTTGATTTTAGATGAATTTAGAAATTTGTCTCACTCAATTTGGAGTTAAAATTAATAAGTTATGATTATTTGAAGTTCTCAGTTTAGTTAAATCTCAAAATTACTAAATTTCTGACAGTGGGTCCCATATGTCATATTTTAATTCTTTTAACCTTTTCTTTTATTATTTTCCTTTGTCTCTATGGCCAGTGGGGCCCGTATGTCAGCGTGTCCGGTCACTGACATGTGGGTCCCAGGGGTCCTGGACCCATCTGCCAGCGGGTGGCGCCGACAGGCGGGGCCCACCTGTCAGTGCGGAAAATAAAACGAAACGCTCGACCGCAGGCGCGGAGCCGGAGGCTCGAACGCGCGCCGCGGGAGCGAGGGAGAGAATGAGTTAGCGCTGGAAGCCACTCGGCCGAGCCGAGCGATGCTTACCCATATAGGGTAAGTATACCTTTTGAGGTAGCTCCGGGAGGGTGCCGAGCAGAGGAAGATCGGGGACGGCGGTGGCCGGCGACGAGGGATGTCGGAATGGTTCGGGACGTTCGTGATATACAATCCTCGTGCGATGGTGAAGCTCCTGGTAATGTTGGCGGGGTTGGAGGAGCACAGTGGCGGGCTTTTATAGCCGGAAGAGGCGCGGCTTTTATAGCCGGAAGAGGCGCGCAGCGAGGTCGACATGTGGCCGCCGCCCTGTTCACGCTGGCGAGGGGGAATGGAGGCAAATCTCGCCGGGATTTTGTAGGAGAGAGAGGGCGGGAGAGGTGCTTCCCCCCTCCTGTAGCCGTACTTTTTAAATTTGCCCGCGAGGTGAAGGATTTGCTGCGGCCGGGAAGCAAGCGCGGGAGAGAGAGCAGCGACGCGTGCGCTGGAGAAGGGAGGAGCTGGGGAAGAAGAGTCTGACCACTCGGCCCCACCGGTCAGCGGGAGAGGGGCGCGAGGGAGCGGACGGCAGATGGGCGCGGGCGGGGCGGTGTGGCGTTGATCGGGACCGGCCAGGTGGCGGCCCGAGAGAAGGGGAAGGCGGGATGGGAGCGGCGACGTGGGCGGCATCTGGCCGTCCACGCGGCGGCCGGAGGGTGGGCTAAATTTTTGATTTTTCCGGATTTTCAATTTCTGCTTTTAGGATTTACCAGAAAATTCCAATAAGGTGAGAAAAATATGAAAATACCTCCAAAAATTCAGGAAGAATTCACAGAAATTCCTGATGACATTTTGGACTTAATAAAAATATTTTCTACTATTGTTGGCATTTAATTTATTTGCTTTCCTTGTTATTTATGCCATTATTTAAAATGAGGGCTTTATGTTTAAACCAAAATTCCCTCCATTCCTTTCTGGATCATCTTTTCACATTCTTACTTAAATTTTAAATTTTCTAATATTTAAACATGTTTATTTCTTCTTTAACTTTTGGAACCTCCATCACCTTTTTCTCAGAAAAATTCCATAAACTCCAAATCCAAATGGAAAACAAATAAAATAATCCAAAAACTCCACAATTTAATATTTACATTTTTCAGGATGTTACAGATCTACCCCCCTTAAAAAGAATCTCGACCCCGAGATTCAGCCTAACTAGTGAATAGGTCGGGGTAATCTTGACGCAGTTTATCTTCTCTTTCCCATGTAGCTTCCTTCTTGGAATGATGACTCCATTGTACTCTACACATGCGAATGATTTGAGTCCTTGTCTTTTTCTCCACAGTATCTGAGATTTTGATGGGACGCTCCTTGTAGGTTAAATCTTCTTCAAGCTCAATAGCTTCAAGTGGAGTTTGATCTTCTGGTACTCGTAGACATTTCTTGAGTTGGGACACATGAAAAACATTGTGTATATCAGATAGGTTTTGAGGTAATTCTAACTGATAGACAACTTCTCCTTTCTTGGCCACAATTGGGAATGGTCCCACATAGCGAGGGGTAAGTTTGCCTTTGACTTTAAACCTCTTAACTCCTCGTAGAGGTGAAACCTTCAGGTAGACATAATCTCCAATCTCAAATGTCAGTGGTCTTCTTCTTTTGTCTGCATAACTCTTTTGCCTAGACTGGGCTGTCTGTAATCGATCTCTGATTAGACGAACCTTATCTTCAGCTTGTTTGAGAACGTCGGGTCCAAATATAATGTTCTCCCCCACTTCCGACCAATATAGTGGGGTTCTGCACTTCCTTCCATATAAGGCTTCAAATGGTGCCATCTGAAGGCTGGTCTGATAGCTATTGTTGTAGGCAAATTCAGCATATGGCAAACATTTATCCCAGTCTTTGGAGAAATCCAATGCACAAGCTCTAAGCATATCTTCTAGTATCTGGTTCACTCTTTCTGTTTGTCCATCCGTCTGAGGGTGATAGGCGGTGCTGAAATCCAGGTGAGTGCCAAGAGCTTCATGTAGTCTATCCCAGAAATGCGAGGTAAATTGAGAACCTCGATCTGAGACTATCCTTTTTGGCACACCGTGCAAACACACGATGCGGGACATATACAGTTCTGCTAACTTGTCTCCCTTGTAGGTTGTCTTGACCGGAATAAAGTGGGCGACTTTGATCAACCTATCAATTATAACCCATACAGAGTCATATCCTGACTTGGTTCGTGGGAATCCAGTGATGAAATCCATTCCGACTTCTTCCCACTTCCACTGGGGTATCTGCAACGGCTGTAATAGTCCTGCAGGTCTCTGATGCTCTGCTTTCACTCTTTGACACACATCACAGCAAGCTACATGCTCAGCAATGTCGCTTTTCATACGGGGCCACCAACAAAAGTGTTTCATACCTTGATACATCTTAGTGCTCCCGGGGTGGAGGGAATATGGAGAGCTATGTGCCTCCCTCAATATCAGATTCTTAAGATCTTTGTGATGTGGGACTACGATACGTGTTCCATATCGTAGAGTACCCTCATGGTCAATTTTCATGTTGGGTGCCTTCCCTTCTACCATCAATTTCTTCCATTTCAAAATGGCTGGATCATCTTGTTGTGCTGCCATAATCATTTCTTCTATACTTGATTGGATTTCCATGGCGGCTAGAGTGCCTGGCCCTACTATTTTCAAATTCAAAGCTTTTAATTCCTTGTAGAGCTCAGGTTGATGTTCCTGTACCATAAGGTTATTGCAGTAAGCCTTACGGCTCAATGCATCTGCTACCACATTGGCCTTCCCAGGGTGGTAGTGTACACTGATATCATAATCCTTGATTAATTCTAGCCATCTTCTCTGCCTCAGATTAAGGTGAGGTTGTGTGAAGAAATACTTAAGGCTCTTGTGATCTGTATATACATCACAGTGGTTACCAATTAAGTAATGCCGCCAAATCTTCAATGCATGTATCACTGATGCTAACTCCAGATCATGAGTGGGGTAGTTAGCTTCATGGGGTCGAAGTTGTCTTGATGCATATGACACAACTCTGCCTTCTTGCATTAGTACGCATCCAAGCCCTTGATGTGAGGCATCACAATATACCTCAAAATCTTTGCGTACATCTGGTAAAACTAACACAGGAGTTGTGGTCAATCTTTTCTTCAACTCTTGGAAACTGTCTTCACAAGCCTTGGTCCACTCAAATTTTTGCTCTTTCTTCAGTAATTGGGTCATCGGCCTGGCAATTCGGGAAAATCCCTCTATGAACCTCCTGTAGTACCCAGCCAAACCGAGAAAACTCCTCACTTCAGTGACAGAAGTAGGCTGCTTCCATTCTGTGACAGCTGCAATCTTGGCGGGGTCAACAGATATTCCTCCTGCTGATATCATGTGTCCTAAGAAACTGATATCCCTCAGCCAAAATTCACACTTGCTGAATTTGGCATATAGTTGATGTTCTTTGAGCTTCTCCAACACTAGGCGCAGATGTTTCGCATGTTCTTCTGCATTCTTGGAGTATATAAGGATGTCGTCAATGAAGACCACGACAAATTTGTCCAAATACTCCATGAATACCTTGTTCATCAAATTCATAAAATAGGCTGGGGCATTGGTTAATCCAAAAGACATGACCATAAATTCATACAGTCCATATCTAGTGGTAAAGGCTGTTTTGGGTATATCTTCTAGCCTGATCTTTAACTGATGGTAACCTGATCTCAGGTCAATTTTAGAGAATATCGTGGCTCCACCGAGCTGATCAAATAGATCATCAATCCTTGGAAGGGGGTACTTGTTTTTTATGGTCATTTCATTTAGATCACGGTAGTCCACACACATTCTGGCTGTGCCATCCTTTTTCTTTACAAACAGTACTGGAGATCCCCATGGCGATGAGCTGGGTCTGATGAATCCCTTCTCTTGTAACTCTTGGAGTTGTTTCTTCAATTCCTCCAATTCTTCCACAGTCATCCTATAGGGTCTTTTGGAGACTGGGGCAGCACCCGGTTTTAGGTTAATTACAAATTCCATATCCCTATCCGGGGGCATGCCAGGTAACTCGTCTGGAAATACCTCGGGGTAATCTTGTACCACTACCATTCCCTCTAAGGGTACATCTTCACAATAAAATATGGCACGGCCCCATCGGTATGGCCGGTCCACTTTTACAATTATGGTCATACCAGGACACTTGGTTAATCTCACTGTTCTGGTGGCACATTCTATGACTCCTTGGTATCTAGCTAACCAATCCATCCCTAATATAATATCCAAGGTCTGGGAGCTTAATACTATCAGGTCCGCAAGGAAATCACATTTTTCCATGGTAATGGTCACCTCTGGGCATACTAGGGTAGCACTAATTGGTCCAGCTGGTGAGTTAAGCACCAATGGCTTCTTAAGGTTATAGACAGGTAATCCCAATTTATCAGCATACCCCTTAGATATAAATGAATGTGAAGCTCCTGAATCAAATAATACTTGTGCTGGTATAGTCTTGACAGAAAACGTACCCATAAGAACTCCAGCGGCTTCTTGGGCTTCTTCAACTGTAATATGGTTGACTCTGCCTCGGTTTGGAGCTGGAGTGTTTTTGCTAGCTTGAGAGCTTTGTTGTCCCCTGCCAGGAGCTGAAGCTTGACTGCGGACTGGGACATTCTGCTTATGTGGGCATCTGTTGGCAAAGTGTCCCTTCTCCCCACAGCTAAAACAATTAAAATTTGCCGCGGGGTTGGTACCACCAAACTGTCCTCCTGGGCGTGATGCTTGGGACATACTTCCACCAGGTCTAAAGGCTGGAGCTAACCCACTGGATTGATTGGACCTTGAGAATGAGGGTTTGAAGAATTTCTGGATAAATCTTCCTTGTGGTCGTTGAGTTGTCATCTTGCGCTTACGGCTGGCCTCAAGAATCTTCTTCTCATTTTCCAAGGCCAATGCCTTGTTTACCAACTGATGAAAGCTGGTGAAGTCCTGGGTGATCAGCTGCACTCTCAGTTCATCTTTCAACCCTTCAAAGAATCTGTCAATCTTTTCTTCTTCTTCTTCTATATCCTTCTGAGCATACCGGGCCAGCTGCGTGAATTTTGTAAGATATTCATTGACAGATAGGTTCCCTTGCTTGAGATTGCGGAACTCATTTTTCTTTATCCGCATTATCCCAGCTGGAATGAAGTTGTCTTTGAAAGCTTTCTTGAACTCTGACCATGGGATAGCTTCCGTGTCACCTCCGGTGGTAGCATCTTCCTGGCCTCTGGCAGCTACATAATTTTCCCACCATGCTGCGGCGGCTCCTTGCAATAGGTGGGTGGCAAATATAACTTTATCCTCTTCTGCGCATTTGGCTAAACGCAGCTTTCTTTCGGTATCTCGAAGCCAATCTTCAGCTTCAAGGGGTTCTTCTGCCGATGTGAGTGTAATTGGTCTGGTCCTCTGGAAATCTCCTAAGTCAGCTCTGTGTCCGCCAGAGCTTCCTTGCTGTCCAGCATAAATGGCTTGTAGAATCTGGGTTTGTTGTGCCATTACTTGGGCCATTGTGGGATTAACTGGTGGATTTGGGAGATCAGCATTTTGATTCTGATTTTCTTCGGGGTTAGCGCCATGGTTTGAGTCTACCTCAGCATGATGAGGGTCAGCATGGGCTCGAGATCGTGTAACCCTTTGACTGGACATCTGCAGTTACAGCTTCATAACTTAGTACTAAGACTACCCTTGAGAAAAAGGAAGGGTATCAGCCCTTGTTGCGAAAAGAACCAACAAGATAAACGACAAAAGAACATTCATCATAAGGCCTTATGCCTGGCCATTCATTATCATACAAGCATTCACATAGCCAGCCTCCCAGGCTGGGCTTACAACAACATAGTAATTAAAGTTTACATTACCGCAACTACAATATAACAGGACTGATGCAACATCTAGGATACAAGCACGGTACTAGCACGACGACACTTCCACTACTACACCGCGTAGCGATCACCACTGACGGAGGGGTCGTAATTTGGCGATCTGGAGCGGGATCGACTGCCACTAAACTCCGATGGGTCGGAGCCATCAGAGTCCGTGGGAGCACGTGGGGGGCTGCGGCTTGGTGGAGGCCTTCTCCGTCGAAGTGCAGACTAGAGACTCGGAGGTCGCACGCTCTTGCGCGCAGTCAGCCGTGTGCGGGGGCCTGATCCCACTGAAGGAGGTGCCGGTGCTGTCAACGGAGCGAGAGGTTGCTGGAGCTGTGCCTGAGCTGCTGCGGCCTCTGCCTTGGCAGCTGCTAGTGCCTGCTGGCACTGGGCAAGTTGGCCACGAAGGGTTGCCACCTCGGTGTGACGGGCGACTAGATGCATCCGGAGGGCAGTCATCTCTTCTAATGCAGCAGTATGGGCTGCTCCCATGGCTCTGGTGAGATCAACCTGATGGGTGAGCCTCGGGTCATTCTCATTCAATGGCAGGTAGGTCTCATTGTGGCGTACTCCCTCTCTGCGGGAAGGGTAGAAGCAGAAGGGTGTGCGGCGCAGGGAGATCTGGTAGATGTCACAAAGTCGGGTGGCGGCGAGACGTGCAGCATCCTGGAGTGCGGCAGACCTGGTGCTTCTCAGGTGCTCTGTCTGAAAGACGTGAGGTGGGTCATGTTCGCTCTTCGGATAGATAAATACTTCAAACGTCCAACAGTACACCCCTCCTGCAGATGTCTGATGCCCACGATAAATGGGCTGCTCCGGGTATTCTAGGTAGTGGAGGAGCTTGCGCAGGATTCTTGCGAACATGCCCTCATAAACTCCATGAGCGACGTAATCCCAGTTACCTTCCTCTCCTGCCATCTGTAAAGGCAATTACTTTACGTTAGTAATGTTTAAAAGTAGTCAACTGAACAAGTAAAGGGGTGCAGAACTAGGAAGGGTACGAGTAGCATTAATACGCTATATTTTTATAAATACTTTTTGGTATATTTTAAAATTATCACCCTAAGGTTCTTCTAACGACCATTCTACGACTTTTACCCTGCAGTCGTATGCTCTGATACCAGCGCTGTCAGACCCAGATTTTTCAATCCGAATCTTACTGTGTTTCACTGCACTAATCCCTGGATCAGTAGTTAGTGCACACAGGTACATTGCTGAATCATTTCATACATCACATAATCATCCATTATATTACATAAATTGAAATACACCACGTCGGGTGATAGTTTACAAAAGGGGCCGACTAGGCCAAATGTCATTATTACAAATACGCACAGCGGAAATACAGCAAAAGCAAACCCAAATCCACAGGCAAGCGACTGGAAGGTACTGTGTGCATTATATGTCACCAGTTAACTAGTAACATACGTGCACACAACGCCGGATGTCTACTTGTCCGCGTCTACTTAACGAAGCCTACGCCTTAGTTTCCTTCGTCATTCTTCTCCTCCGTAGCGGGAGCTTCCTCGTAGGCGTAGTGGTCTTGGGTCCCTGTTTCTGAATTTTTGCCGCAAAGCGAGCGTGAGCACTCCAACCCCGTGCTCAGCAAGTCAATACACAGAATGCAGTATATAACATGTATGGCTAACCAAATGATGGCTTAGGTTTATTTTATTTTTGCGAAGAGTGCTTTTGAATACAATTATATAAAAATTCCCTATGACCTAGCAACTTGAACACAAGTACATATTGTAAATGAATGCAATATTAATAGTGATTCAGATTCCATCCACCATTACATGGCATCTGCACCATATAGCCATTCTTCAGCGTTATAGTCGCTTACATTACCACTGGGACGACACCCAGGACAATTCCAAATCAGGGCAGTCCATCGCCCTTTCACTTTTCCATTCCCATTTTTCAATATTTTGTAAACAGAACTATATCAAGTTAAGTTCCCATGTCTGCCCTTGACCGTGGGCACGGCTATTCGAATAGTTTTAGACTCTGCAGAGTTTGTACACTTTCACCACAAGAGACAATCAACTCGATGCCCCACACGATTCCTTATACGTGTGGTTGAGCAGACTATCACAGTGACTTTTCAAAGTATCTAGACCCTTTTGTCATCTCACCTTTATGGGAAACTGCCCACTTGCGGTGGGTCCCATCTGTGCGCGGGATGTCCCCCACGGCTACTAGTGTACGGGCTCCACTCCCCTCTGCGCTAGCACGACTGGGAAACTTCACCCTACACTGGTGTCCCTTCAGGCCCCCTTGCCATAGCATAACCCCTTCACACCCCCTACCAGTGAGATAAGTCCGGAGTTTCGATAAATTTACTTGGCCAAGTTGTACTTTACAGACTTGTGGTTGTACTGTTTTACACGGGGTGACATGACAAGATTCAGTCCTTAGTGGCATCTGGGCGGTCTTATCACTAACCCATTTTGTGCATCCACTGCACCACACATACACACCCTCGAACCAATCCGCCCAGATATTTAAGCAAGTTAGGAATATTGGGGTGTGTAAAATAGTTATATCAAGTATATCAGTCATTATCACCATGACTGCCCAAACCAGTTTCTTACGATTAAAAGTGACAATGAAACTTGGGGCATTTCAGCGCCCCGTGTATAACTATGCAGTACTAAGCGTAGCATATCATTAGGGACTTATTTTCGAAATGTTACTGGTAAAATTTTACTAGGGCGACAAGGTTCATACATTCAATCATTTCAATGGAGGGGGTATTATTATTCAAGGTAAACCACGGCATATAACTAGAGTATTAAATTGAACATGAATTTGCATATAACATACAGCATGCAATTTGTTAATTTAAAACAAAGTAATTTGCATGAAATGTAGGTTCAACATGATCAAAGTATTGACTCGCCTTGGTCACAGTGGTCGGGATCCGGATTCTCTGGTGCTTCTAGTGTCGCTGCCTCGATCTCTTCTTCTTGTGCCTCGTATGCTATTTTAGCGCGCGCCAAAAATTTGTACAAAAAGAAAAGCAGCAAATCAAACCAAATAACACCAGAAATTCAAATGAACTCTAAAAATTATGATTTCAGTTCCATTGGATAGATCTTGATTTTAGATGAATTTAGAAATTTGTCTCACTCAATTTGGAGTTAAAATTAATAAGTTATGATTATTTGAAGTTCTCAGTTTAGTTAAATCTCAAAATTACTAAATTTCTGACAGTGGGTCCCATATGTCATATTGTAATTCTTTTAACCTTTTCTTTTATTATTTTCCTTTGTCTCTATGGCCAGTGGGGCCCGTGTGTCAGCGTGTCCGGTCACTGACATGTGGGTCCCAGGGGTCCTGGACCCATCTGCCAGCGGGTGGCGCCGACTGGCGGGGCCCACCTGTCAGTGCGGAAAATAAAACGAAACGCTTGACCGCAGGCGCGGAGCCGGAGGCTCGAACGCGCGCCGCGGGAGCGAGGGAGAGAATGAGTTAGCGCTGGAAGCCACTCGGCCGAGCCGAGCGATGCTTACCCATATAGGGTAAGTATACCTTTTGAGGTAGCTCCGGGAGGGAGCCGAGCAGAGGAAGATCGGGGACGGCGGTGGCCGGCGACGAGGGATGTCGGAATGGTTCGGGACGTTCGTGATATACAATCCTCGTGCGATGGTGAAGCTCCTGGTAATGTTGGCGGGGTTGGAGGAGCACGGTGGCGGGCCGGCGGCGTGTGACAGCGACGGTCCAGGAAGGCGGTCGACGCCGGCGAGGTGGAAGCCACGGGAGGTGTGGGAAAGGTTTGGAACGGGTTGGCGATGCTCCGAGGAGGGTGTGGGCGAAAGCAATCGGGTTATTACGGCGGGAGTCGGCGGGGAGGGCGGCGCCGGAGTTCGGGAAGAAGGAGGGGGCCGACGACGAATTGGGGCTCTCGGTTCGATTGCTTACGGGGGAGGGTGGAGGAAAGTAGTGCGGCGCGTTTGGGGCTCCCAGGCGCGACTTTTATAGCCGGAAGAGGCGCGCGGCGAGGTCGACATGTGGCCGCTGCCCTGTTCACGCTGGCAAGGGGGAATGGAGGCAAATCTCGCCGGGAGTTTGTAGGAGAGAGAGGGCGGGAGAGGTGCTTCCCCCCTCCTGTAGCCGTACTTTTTAAATTTGCCCGCGAGGTGAAGGATTTGCTGCGGCCAGGAAGTAAGCGCGGGAGAGAGAGCAGCGACGCGTGCGCTGGAGAAGGGAGGAGCCAGGGAAGAAGAGTCTGACCACTCGGCCCCACCGGTCAGCGGGAGAGGGGCGCGAGGGAGCGGACGGCAGATGGGCGCGGGCGGGGCGGTGTGGCGTTGATCGGGACTGGCCAGGTGGCGGCCCGAGAGAAGGGGAAGGCGGGATGGGAGCGGCGACGTGGGCGGCATCTGGCCGTCCACGCGGCGGCCGGAGGGTGGGCTAAATTTTCGATTTTTCCGGATTTTCAATTTCTGCTTTTAGGATTTACCAGAAAATTCCAATAAGGTGAGAAAAATATGAAAATACCTCCAAAAATTCAGGAAGAATTCACAGAAATTCCTGATGACATTTTGGACTTAATAAAAATATTTTCTACTATTGTTGGCATTTAATTTATTTGCTTTCCTTGTTATTTATGCCATTATTTAAAATGAGGGCTTTATGTTTAAACCAAAATTTCCTCCATTCCTTTCTGGATCATCTTTTCAGATTCTTACTTAAATTTTAAATTTTCTAATATTTAAACATGTTTATTTCTTCTTTAACTTTTGGAACCTCCATCACCTTTTTCTCAGAAAAATTCCATAAACTCCAAATCCAAATGGAAAACAAATAAAATAATCCAAAAACTCCACAATTTAATATTTACATTTTTCAGGATGTTACACATATCTTATTGACGCCGGGAGCCCATGCGACCACTGGTCGTCACGCTTGACGGTCGCGTACTCGGGCTGGATCTCCTTCAGCGCTTCGAGCGCCTTCTCGGCGTTGTTCTCCTGCCAGACCCCGACCACGGCGTTGATGATCAGGATGAGGAAGATGACGAGCGGCTCGACGAAGGCGGTGGCCCCGACCTCGCCGCCCTCGGCGCCGTCGTAGAGCGCGAGCACGAACGACACCACGGCCGCGGTGAGTAGGATGCGCACGAGCGTGTCGTCGAGCTGCTCGAGCACCAGCTTCCACACCGACGGCGCCGTGTGCCGCTCCAGCTCTTTGGGCCCGTACCGCCGCAGCGACCAGGAGACTAGGAGAGGAGGCGATTGGCAGCTATAGGGCGAGAGGGTGGCGGGAGGGAGAGGCTTAGGAGCGAGGTGGCCGTGGCTACCGCCATGGGTGGGGAAGAAGCGGCGAAACCCTAACCGTAGGAGAGCGAAAGAGGCGACGAAGGCCGAGGGAGGAGGCGAGGGGCGGAGTGGAGGAGCGGTGGAGGAGGCGGTGGCGGAGCGGAGGGGTGGGGGGAGGAGGCGGCGGCGGAGCGGAGGGGTGGGGGGAGGAGGCGGCGGCGAAGCGGTGGATTAGGGGGAGGAGGTGAGGGGCGGAGCGGAGGAGGCGGGTGGTTTTTTTAGTCGGGCTGGTTTTTTTGACGGGGAAGACGGGGGACGTGAGGAGGCAGTGTTTCAATGATGTGCATGATCCGGATGATTTTGACCTTAGCATCTTCAATGAGTAAAAGAAGAAGGTTTGAGAAGAGATCCAGGCCATTCATTTGTATGAAGTTGGATTACTTTGGTACACAAATCTGGGTGGACTTAGATAAAATTTGTAAACGTTAGTAGTGTGCCCGTGCTTTAGAAACACAATGAAATTACATTCTCAAAAAAGGAAGATGGTATAGAAACACAAACCATTTAAACATCTCATTGCAAGTTTGCAACACAGAACTTCAGTGCTTTAGAATCATGAGATGCATTTTGACTTGCAACAGATACTTAATGAAATGGAACTATTGAACTAATATTGGCACCAAACAAGTATGAATTAATAATTAGACATGAATCAGGTGACAGATGATTAGCTCAGATCTGAATATCCGATCGGTTCGGAGATTTTCAAATCGGCGGCGGTTGAGATTTGAATGGATGCGAACGCGCGCGGATTTGGAAATTTTTGCGGATCGCGGCGGTACTAAGTACTAACAAAATTAGTCATTCTCCTTTCTTTTTCAGGATGTAAATATGTTGTCAGCTTCACAGGAGAAACAGAGAATATAGAGCTTACCCTTCTGACAATGTAAGATTCATTGGCAAAACTCAATGGTTCTGTTAATACAGTGAAAAAACCATTCCTGTTTCCATAGACAACATCAGTAAAGTATCTATCACCAACCTGGAAAAGTGAAAAAACTAAGATTAACAAAGTGAAAACGTATAGAAGTAAGAATAGGCACGACTGATGATAGCCATTACTACCAGCACAAGGTTTGAGGCTGAACAACCAAAATAACTCTCTATTTCCTTAGATGTTCCAGCAGGCTTCTTTATATCTGCAATTAATAGAGAAGATGAATAAAATGCACTATCCCCATTATATTTTATATGGGCAAATAATGATTAGAAGCTTCCGCTTCACACAATGAAATTACATTCTCAAAAAAGGAAGATGGTATGGAAACACAAACCATTTAAACATCTCATTGCAAGTTTGCAACACAGAACTTCAGTGCTTTAGAATCATGAGATGCATTTTGACTTGCAACAGATACTTAATGAAATGGAACTATTGAACTAATATTGGCACCAAACAAGTCTGAATTAATAATTAGACATGAATCAGGTGACAGATGATTAGCTCAATCCAGTTAATACCCTTTTGAGAAATAAAGGCGCTTTTGCTCAAGATTCAAGACTCCAATCTTCTCACAGAAAGAAGGGATTAGACTCTAACAGTTGGCGTACTCCCCTCATGTAATGCCAGGCTCACTAACAAGAGAACCAAGCGCATAGAGCAACCATAGGGTTCTAGAGCTATCAAATTGTAGGTCTCAGGGGACACAGAAACAGGAACTAACAAAGACGGTGTTTTCCCCTCAAAAGAGGACAGCACTTGCCATGCCTGATCACATGAACCCCCTCGATGGCCGCCTCGATCGCCCTCGCTTCCACCCCATCCGGATCATACTCCTTCAACCCTGCGTCCAACCAGGAACAAATCAATTCCATCAGCACGAAAACATTTCGCCCAAATTAACGCTAAGAGCCGGCAAACCAGGCCAGAGTGGCAGACAGACCTGCGGAGTTGCTGTAGACGGCGAGGGCACCGGCAGGGAAGGCCGCGAGGCACCGGAGGCACGGCGGGATGCCGGAAGCAGCCATGCGTCGGGCGAGCGAGAAGGCCATGGATGGGTCGCGGCGCGTGGCGGCGAGGCGGGCGACGCTGGTGAGCGTGGCCTCGTTGGGCTCGACGTGGTCGGCCTCCATCCTGGAGAAGATGTCGATGCCTCGCTGGGCGGCCTCGGGGGAGGAGGCGGCGGCGTTGGAGCAGAGGTAGAGGAGGCAGTTGTAGTGGTGGAGGGAGAGCCGGATGGGTGAGGCAGGGGAGAGGGCGGCGTCGTAGAGGCTGAGGGCGGTGGCGAGGTCTGCGTCGCGGGAGCATATGTCGAGCTGGTGCCTGAGCGGCGGCGCGAGGTGGGGAGGAGTAGGCGAGGGCGGAGCGGCGGATGAGGGAGGGGAGAAGGCGAGGGCGGAGGAGGGAGGGGAGGAGGCGGCACGGAGAACGGGGGGAGGAGCGGAGGCGCAGATGGAGGAGGGAGGGGAGGAGGCGGCGTAGAGAACGGGGGAGGAGCGGAGATCGTGGGGAGATGGGGTAGAAGGTGGGAGGAGGAGGCTCACACGTAGCGTGGGGTGGGTTCAATGATGCATGATCCAAATGATTTTGGCCTTAGGATCTTCAATGAGTAAGAGAAGAAGGTTTGAGGAGAGATCCAGGCCATTCATTTGTATGAAGTTGGATTACTTGGTACACAAATATGTGTGGACTTAGATTAGGCATGACTGTGGGGGTGGTTGAGGGGTGGATTTAGCAAAGAAAATTTTGATGTATTATAGAGTGGGAGATTGGATCATATTACCTCCCTTTAGTTGGAAAATTGAGGATTTACCCTCCACATCTCAATGACACGTGGGGTCATCATAAGTCACTGACACGTGGGTCAGGAGGGTAAATTCTTAATTTCCATCTAAATGGAGGGTATATGATCAATTTTTTCTTATAGAGTAGGGTAGATGTACAGTAGCATTTTGGTCTTGATTATTTGGTGTTCTGTCTGGGCTCTCGCACTCCGGCCAGTTTTGCCTGGGCTGCTGCGATCAGCTGGCTCCGTCGCTCAGCACGTGCGTGTTTCCACGTTACTATCACGTGTTCCAGTACGTGCGTGCGCAAATACATACGTACTACGTATATACACCTGTATGTAACCTTTGTACTAGTACTTTTGTAGGTGAGTGACACCCCACTGCTCTAGGAGCAGCATGATTCATGTGTAGTCGCTTAATTGGTCGCATCAACTGAATTTTGAGCTTTCCTAAAAGGGTAAGGGTGGGCTCGGCTTCACTTATAAGTTTTACTTTTCATTCTCTAACTAGTTTTTAAATAATATTCTTTTTAAGATGAGGTCTACAAGTTAATTATAGTAAACACTGTACCGAGTTCAACTATACCGGCCAAAATCATATACTATTATTTTCTCTTTGTACTATCTCTCACGAATAACCAGAATTTAAAAAGTCATAGCTACAGCCTAAGAAACCACCTTAAAACAGGGTGTGGTCGTTGAAAATAGGAATTAACAGCAATGACATCTGGATTTAGGTGGTGATCAAAAGAGTTTCAGCTTCTGACTTCCGGCTTATTTTTCACTATTCTTAAATTTCGTCTTTTTTGAACTTTTAACTTTTTGCTGAGCTTTTTTGCCTGTTCTTTTTTCCCGTATTTGTTTGTATTATACGTAATGGGCTAACATATTTTTTTATATTTTTTTAAATTTAATTATGCTAAATAAGACTCTGTCAGCTACAGTGTTTTTTCAGCCAGCTACAGTGCGTTTCAGCCATAACCCACAAAAAAGCCCAAATGATCACCCCCGAAGAGAGAAAACTCATTGACGTTAAAAGCTCTGTAGCAAAACTTCGTTCACACTCATGCAGAGCACCACCATACCATGCATTATTGGCTTACAATAAATCTAGAGGAATTTGGGTATATACAATTGAAATGTGCCTATTTTTAAAATCTACCACCATAAAATCCCGATCTACTTTAATACTACTGAAATTTCGAAATTTTTTGGCAATATACCACTCCATCACTGTAACCGCAACCCACTTCCCACTTATATTTGGTTTGACCAGATTTAGTTTACCGGGCTAGATCCACTTCTCTCCCACTCAGTTCTCCAAGACACTGCCACCGCCATCTCCAAGTGCGCCGCCCCATCTCCCACTCTGTTCTCCAAGCACGCCGCATCCATCGCCATCTCCAAGTGTTCCACCGCCGCCTACTGTGACTACAACACAGAGCTACTCCTCTCTCTTCCCCAAATCAGTACGTATAGAGGAGGGGTGGCGGCAAAGGCTCAAAGGAGGGGTGGTATTGGGAAGTGTGACGGTGGGGGATGCAAAGGAAGGGTGGCACGGTGAGAAGGAGGAAGATGAGAGTGTGGATGCGGGCCATGGTTGGGTGGTCGCCGGGGTTTTGGTTCGAGGGTGGAACACAGGCCCGTCGATGGGCACGTGCAAGGTGGGCGACCGAACAGGGCCCCCAAATTCATGGGCCCCCACCTCGCATGCCTAAGCCCAGTAATCAGGGATAATTAGATGTCTAAAACCTAAGCACGGCACTCGGCGGCAAGCACGAGCAGGCTGCAGGCGTCCGCTCGACTCCCATTCTCGCGACCTATCGTCTCCGTCTCTTCGACTCTTCATCTCGCCTCTTGCGTGCATCGTCGCTGATCGCCGGACGGCCGTACCAAATAGGCAAATAGCAGCAGGCCAATAGCCAGCAGGTGCCAGGTGATTCCGAATTTGATTAATTGAGTTGAATTTTAATCTTCTGAAACCATGTGTTGGCAAATTGCGATGCAGCTTGTAGGATGTACCTATATAAATCTTTTTTATGTATTTATAAACAGGGCCGATCCTCATCATGTCAAGTAGATATAGAAAATATGATTCTGGTGCTGAGAAGCGTAAGAAGAGGCAAAGATTAGATGCAGTAGCTCAATCTCAGAAGGGTGCTCTTGAAAGATTTCTTGTGAGAGACAGTCCAAATGCTAACGTTGATGATGGTCAAGGTGATGATACAGTACAGGTTGGGGCTCAGGCTCCTACTTCAGAAATTGAAGAAGAGGCTCCAGCTGCAGAAATTGAAGAAGGTCATGGTGACGATACAGTAGAGGTTGGAGCCCAAGATCCTACTATAGAAATTGAAGAACAGGATCAGGCTCAGGCTCCTACTGCAGAAATTGAAGAAGAGGCTCAGGCTCCTATTGCCAATGACATGAATAATTCTTTTCAGCCTGATATATTTTATCCAAGAACTTGGAATGCGCTTGATTCTAGAATGGTTGATATTTTGGTGCAAAAGGGCCCTAAAAGAGACTTGTCTATTGAGCATGGTCCTAGGGACAAATTCTCTAGAAGGTTTTCTGCATTATCATATACTAGAGTTCTTGCAAATGGAGAAAAGTGTGATAGAGAATGGCTTGTGTACAGCAAAGAACTTGATAAGGTATTCTGTTTTTGCTGCAAATTGTTGAGAAAGGGACTTGTGAGAGGTCAGTTAGCAAATGATGGTTTCAGTGATTGGGCTCATCTTGGAACTCGACTTAAAGAGCACGAAACTAGTAGAGAACATGTCACAAATATGGCTACATGGTATGACTTGCGTCTTAGATTGCAGAATAATCAAACAATTGATAATGTTGCTCAGCGAGAACTTGAGAAGGAGAAGGAACATTGGAGAAGAGTTTTATTCAGGATTCTTTTGATTGTAAAATTTCTTGGAGAACATAATATAGCATTTCGTGGCACTAATAGCAAGCTGTACCAAGGGAACAATGGCAATTTTTTAGGCTTGGTTGAAATGTTGGCTGAATTTGACCCAGTCATTAAAGAGCATGTCGATCGTATCACTAATGACAGAATTCGTGATCATTATCTTGGTCCTTCCATCCAGAATGAATTAATAAATTGTCTAGCTACTGCAATAAAGTCTGCAATCATTCAAAAGGTAAACGAAGCAAAATATTTCTCAGTTATACTTGACTGTACTCCTGATGCAAGCCACCAAGAACAGATGTCTTTGATAATAAGGTATGTGGATGCAACATCCGATTCGGTTTGCATTGAAGAATCCTTCTTAGGTTTTTTAAATGTGAATGATACATCTGGGCAAGGATTGTTTGATGTTCTACAAGAGGAGTTGAAAAATCTTGATCTCGACATAGACAATGTGAGAGGACAGGGATATGATAACGGGTCCAATATGAAAGGAAAACATCAAGGGGTGCAAAAAAAACTTTTGGATATAAATCCAAGAGCTTTTTATTCAGCTTGTGGTTGTCATAGTCTGAATTTGGTACTGTGTGATATGGCAAGTTCTTGCCGTAAGGCAACAGAGTTTTTTGGAGTTATTCAGCGCATCTATACAATATTTGCTAACTCTACCAAAAGGTGGCAAATTTTGAAAGATAACATCAAAGGGTTGACTCCCAAGTCATTGTCATCTACTCGTTGGGAGAGTCGTGTTGATAGTGTTAAGGCTATAAGGTTTCAAATCCCAGAAATAAGAGAGGCTTTACTTGAAGTGGCTGAAACTGATAGGGATCCATTGCATTCTAGTGAAGCTAAATCATTGGCGGAAAATGAACTTGGTGGCTTTGAATTTTTAGTGTCAATAATCATCTGGTATGAAATATTATTTGAAGTTAACTTGATCAGCAAGCAGCTACAGTCAAAAGATATGCTTATTGATGTTGCAATTGAGTCTGTACAGGGGCTGATTTCCTTTTTCAAAAAATATAGAGAAACTGGCTTTTCAAAAGCATTGGAAGCTGCAAAAGAAATTGCAATAGAGATGGAGATTAATCCTGAGTTTCGGACCAAGCGTAAAATAAAAAGGAAACGACAATTTGATGAGGCCAATGATGATGTATCTACTAGTTCACAATCTCCAGAGGACTTGTTTAGGAGAGAATATTTCATACCTATTGTTGATCAAGCTATAGCTTCGCTCGTCAGGCGATTTGAACAATATCAAGGGTATGAAAAAAATTTTGGTTTCTTGTTTACTTCAGATAGATTGCGATCCCTGGATGATAAGAGTCTGATGGCTGCTTGTGTTAATCTTGAAAAAGCACTTCAAAGTGGAGAACACAAAGATATTGATGGACAAGAATTGTATGGGGAGTTGATTTTCATTCAGGATGTACTTAAGGAATCTATGAGTGCTCTTGATATTCTGAAGTTCTTGAAAAAGCATCCCTTTTATCCTAATGCTATTATTGCATATAGGATTTTGTTAACCATTCATGTGACTGTTGCATCCGCGGAACGAAGCTTTTCCAAACTCAAGTTATTGAAATCTTACTTACGTTCTACTATGACACAAGAATGACTCAATGGATTGGCACTAATAGCACTTGAAAATGATGTCTTTGAGAAGATTAATTATGAAGATATAATTGAAGACTTCATTTCAAGAAATACCAGACGGATGATGCTTTTCAATAGAATTTGAGGTTAGTAATACCTTTCCTATTTTAGAGTTAATATTTGTTATGTTTTCTGCATATTGTATTGAGAATACATATTTAAGTTATATATTTGATGAGTGAAAATATACATTAGCTTTACTAGCCCATTAATTAAAGGGCCCCAATTTGCATTTCGAACCGGAGCCCCCAATTTCTGGAGACGGCCCTGGTGGAACAGATATGAAGGGGAAATGAGATGGAGAAGCTAGGGGTGGGAATGGGAGATGATGGAGGCGGTGCTCCGACGAGCACTGCAAATGGGGGGGGAGGGTGTGTCGTGGTGGCAGAGTTGATCTGGGATGGGTGGGCGACGAAATGAAGAGAGAAGAGGGGATAACAGGAGGGGAGATAAAAGTGATATATTGTTAAAAATCTGCATATTTCGATGATATTAAAGTGAATTAGGATTTTATTATGGTATACATCAAAAGTGAGTACATTTTCGTGGTATATATATCTAATTATTCGATAAACTTATGTTACGGCGCCGGTGATCCAGCAGTACGACATCCCATAACGTACGCATCAGCAAATGCACCTGCACGGTTACGCGGCTCTCCTGTAAATTAAAGCGATCGAAACAGTAGTCACCAACACTAGGATCGAATTGAAGCCACAGCTAGCAAGTATACGTAGACGCGATCACGATGCAGCACGTACGTACGGAACGGCCGTATGCTATACGCTGCGCGTCGCGCTCGCCTTCTTCTCTCTACCTATATATGTGGCCGCCTCGGCTCGAACCGGCTCACGCAGGTCGCAGTCCAAGAAACGCGCCACCGCGAAGCCATGGAAGCAGACCGGAGCAAGGACGCGGCGGACAGGCTCACCTACGAGATCTTCTCTATCCTCGAGAGCAAGTTCCTCTTCGGCTATGACAACTCCAAGCACTTCCCCTCCGACGGCGGCTACGGCGCGGCGGCCGGTCCGGCGGCTGAGGGCCAGGTTTGTGTCCTTTCCATCGACGGCGGCGCGCGCGCGGTCGACGGTCTCCTCGCCGCCGCCGCGCTGGTGCGGCTCGAGGCCGCGCTGCGGCGGCGCGCGGGCAACCAGGCCGCGCGGCTCGCGGACTTCTTCGACGTGGCCGCCGGATCCGGCGCCGGCGGCGTACTCGTCACCATGCTGTTCGCGAGCGGCCCACGCGGGCGGCCGATGTACTCGGCCGAGGACGCGCTCGGGTTCCTGCTCCGCCGCGTCCACAAAGGGTGGTCCGCCCGCGCCGGTGGCCTGCTCCGCCGCCCCGGCGCGGCTTTCCACAAGGTGCGTGCGCGTTAAATTATTGAGTTCAACACGTAGCCTTTAGCTTTTAAGGAGAAGGAAGCAATCAAACTATGGTGCGTGACCAGGTGTTCGGCGAGCTCACGCTCCGGGACACGGTGCGCCCGGTGCTCGTGCCGTGCTACGACCTCGAGACGCGGGCGCCGTTCCTCTTCTCGCGCGCCGACGCCGTGGAGGCGCCGGCGTACGACTTCCGGCTGCGTGACGTGTGCGCCGCGACGTGCGCGGGCGCTGCGGGCGCCGCCGTGGAGGTGCGGTCCCTGGACGGTGGCACCCGGATCGCGGCGGTGGGCAGCGGCGTAGCGCTCGGCAACCCCACGGCCGCGGCGATCACCCACGTGCTCAACAACCGGCGTGAGTTCCCCGCCGCCGCCGGCATCAACGACCTCCTCATCATATCCATCGGCACCGGGGAGCCCGACCGCAAGGTGAACGGCCGCGCTAAGCCGCCGGAGATCGCCAGGATCGCCGCCGAGGGCGTGTCCGACGTGGTACGCGCCAACCACATTGCACTCAACTAGTACAAAAACGCTACTGTTCCCGCGTCTTTCTGTCGAACACAAACAAACTCATGCACAAACAAATCAAATTAAAGGACGTTACATCATTGCCTTCTCGATCGATCTACTACTGTACTTCTACTGTACATTTGTACGCCTGCATGCTTGCACGAATTTTATGAGCGTTTGGTGAATTTGGTGGTGGTTCCTTGCACTCGACATAACATTGTGCGCGATGTGACCTGGCATCAGGTAGATCAAGCTGTCGCCATGGCGTTCGGGCGTAACAGGGCATGCAATTACATCCGCATCCAGGTAAATACGATCTCAAGTACACGTAGTAACTGCTGTTAGGATTAATCTACACTGCATTGTCAGAGTACTCTAATTAATCTGGCACGTAAGGCAAGCTAGCGTCACTGTATGTCAAGTTTTGATCTTTCGGGTGATGCGAAATTTGACTGCAGGGTACAGGGGCTCGGCGGCGCGCGGAGCGAGCTCGAAGCGCGCCGAGGATGGCGTGCGGCGGCGAGGCGAAGCAGAGGGCGGTGTGGGAGGTGGAGGAGATGCTGCTGCAGAAGAACGTGGAGTCGGTGCTCTTCCAGGGGAGGAAGCTGGCCGGCGAGACCAACGCCGAGAAGCTGGAGCGGTTCGCGCACGAGCTGGTCAAGGAGCACGGCCGGAGGAATAAGCAGCAGGCGGCGATCACCCCCGGCGGCCTGACGAACTCTTCGGCGACCAACAAACAGCAGCCAGCGACAGCACAGATCAAGGCGTCACCGGCTCGTAGGACGTCCTCGGCCATTGCCGCAACAACGCCGGCGCACGAAGCACCAGTAGCGCCGCCGCGCCACCGCCGCCGCCGAGGACCGCGGCGGTAAGCTGCCCTCCGGCGACGTCGTGCCCGAACAATCTTGTCAGCCAGATGCTGATCAACAGCATCCAATAGACCATGCATTCGTGTCACCGCTGTATTTCTTGATCTCACTTTTGCAGCCCGTGTAAATTAATTCTTGGTACTATCAATGCGTGGCACGTCGTGTACGTACGTGTACGTGCGTGCGTTGTTTCCTTTTGGACTGCCTTGCAAGGTTGGTTTGGATGGATCTTGTACGGGGTTGGCGTTACGGTTCCGAAATGTTACCGAGCTGCTTATGGTTGAAAAGCTGTGGCTTATGGCTGAAATTGTACTGGAGCGGTTAAAATTTTACTGTAGCTGAAGGTGACTTATTTGACGTAATTAAATTTAAAATTTAAAAAATAGAAAAAATATGCTAGCTCATCACGGACAACACATATGAATACGGGAAAAAAGAACCGGTAAAAAAGCAAAAAAATCAGAAAAGACGAAATTTATGAATAGTGAAAATAAGCCAGAAGCCGAAATGTAACCGATTTTGGTGTTTTGAAATATTCTGGGTCGAAAAATTCAAATAAAAATCAAATTTAAAATGGAAACCGGCTGAATTTTGCTAAAACTCGGCCGAAAATTGTTTTAAAAATCAGTTGGCACTTCCAGCGTATCCATACAAATCCGTGTAGAGCAGAATAGCAGAAGCATGCAGATGGCTAATAGCAAAGCATTTAGATTTCATAGAGCAAAACATAAACTAATGGTCCAAAGGTCCATAAGCATATAAACAAAGCGAGCAAACAACAAAGTAGCCATTGCAGGACAGCAGGAGGAAGCTCTGCATAGCTGCACGGATCGTCCTGCCACAAAAGCATTGCTCTGAAGTCTGAACTCGCATACAGCAGGAAAAACTCTGCAGTCTGCACAGATCCTCCGGCCACAAAAGCATACCGGTAGTAGTCCTTCCACATGAACGGAAAAAAGGATCAAAGAGAGGTATATGGAGTCACGGACACGCTCAAGATGAACATTAGAGGTCACCCCGTCACTTTAAAGCCAGGATAACTAAGAATAAAAGTTAGACAAGTTTTAGAATCCAGTTCGACCTCCGAAATAGTACTGACTTCAAACTAGTATAGAAGATGTATACAGAGTTCAAATGAGATGATCTCATGACGTCTTCTTTTCAATGGTTTAGTCCCATCTCAAAACTCCACCTAAGCACATCTTAATATACAAAACAAATCTAAATCAGTTCCAAACCTGAGCCCTAGGCTTTGTATCAGTTTGAACCCAACTGGAGAGTTATAGTGGGATGCTACCACTTTTAGGGTTTAAGTTTGTTTAGATGGATTTTCGTTCAAAAAACATCAGTTATGTACTTGTGTCAACTAGACCAACTACGTCAACTTCAGGCCTCTACATTGTTCAATGAAACTTTGTACCTCATTCATAAATTCAGATCGCGCATATTTCTTTCTTGCTTGATTCTCGATTGCTTGCAGGAAAGATTATCCGTGTTGGGCAGGTTGGTAACGACAAGTATGTGGTGTAGCGATTGTAGGACGGATTTGGTTATTTTGGTCAAGTAGCCTCATCGTCAACGTCATATCAAACAATCATAGTTATCTTTCTCATCAGAAGATCGGGCCATCTCTCCTCATTAGTTGGTATCAGAGCTCAAGGTTGCTCGGTGAGAGTTTATTGCCTTTCATAGTTAGATTGCTTAATTCCGAAAGTCCAGAAAAAGCAAAAAAGAATTATTGTAGCATTAGATCACCTTTCTATCCAAGACTGATTGAGCCATTGCATCTTTCTTTTCAGTAATTTGCATTGTTGACTTTGTGTTGCATCGTCGTGTCATGTTGCTGGTCTTTAGCTGAGGTCGGTGTGTAGCCCATCTCTTGTGTCCCTACCATGGCCACCAATTTGCCCTGCCACCGCTATCGTGGCACTCTAGCATCTTGCCACCACTGCACCTCGCGCTGTCGTGACAGCCAAAGTCCCTACCGCGGTAAACCCTAACAAAGGTTGATTTTGATTTGTAGCAGAGAAGAAAAAAACAAGAGATTGTTTTCGTGCTACCAGAAGAAAACCTAAGATTCATCTAACTTCGGCAACACGATAAAAAAATCAGAGGTTAGAGAGAGAGAGATTTGAGTCTCTTGCCTTCTACAATAAGTTTGTGACCTATATACCTCCCTAGGCCTGGAAGAGGAATTTAAAGAGATTTAAGTCAGGTGCGGATTCGCAGAGAGAGAGAGAGAGAACAGAGCAAAAAAAGAGAAAAAAATCATTTTTGAAGGATGTTGGTGCCTTTTCTTTTGTTGTTTCATTTGTATTCATTTGCTTGTTTCCTTGTTGGTTTAGCTATTTCCCTGGTCTAGGTGAGGATCAGCAATTTTGACTAGTACTTTGAACATTTATTCAACTTGCATTTGCTAAATCGATTGTTGCTAATCCTTGCTATCATATTGAAGCCTTCTGGGCTCGACATACTACTAACCAAACAAGTCTCGATGTATCAGCAATCGTTATACTCATCACTCTAGTCAAGTTACCATGAATCAGTCACCGGTTATACCACCTGTTTTGCTTGGTAAGAATCTTGTAAGCATCTGATAAGAGCTTGAGAGTTGTGAGACTTCTGTAGCCTGCAGCACCTAGTAGTTGATAGAGAGCTAATAAATTTTCTTATGAGTTTCTTGTGTTCTACTTAACTATGGTAGGTTCACAAAATGCGAAATATGGTGGCAAGAATGACAACCAATCTTCTAAACTTGAGAGTGTCGGACCTCTTACTCCTCGCACAAGAATACTTGCGCAACACTTCAACCGTGAGGTCAACAAGAGAATGGAGAAGATCTACAATGTGTTGGATTGGATCAATGACACCCTCACCACCATCAACAACAGAGCTGAGAACCTTGAGCAACTTTCACAACCACTAGCTGCTCGACCTGCTCTGTTTCCCCTCACTCTTCTGTGGATGAGGATGATGATGTCGAAGAGAACAACGGTGATGCTGACACTGATGTTGATGGCCCCGATGACCGTGACCATTGTCGACACAGGCAAAATTGATAAGGTATAGTAGGTTATAAAGGGAGGTACGTGATGATGATGCATTCACTAAGGTCAAGTTTACATTACAATTTACTCATTTGCTGGTAGATATGACTCTGAAGTTTATCCTGATTGGGAATTATAATTATATCAAAAATTTGCATGCGATGATTTTCTTGATAATAAAAGAGGTAAGGACTGCTACTAGTGAATTCACTGATTTTGTATCAATTTAGTGGAAGTAACAATGTACACTACCACATGTACCTTGAACTTGAGATACTTAAAAAAAGTCATAAGAACTAGATTTGTGCCTTCATAGTTTACACATGACATGTTAAATAAATTGCAATGCATAAAAAAGACAATAGGCCAGTACAAAAATACTATCAAGAATTGCAAATTAGTTTATTGCGTTGTGGTTTAGAAGAAACTGAAGAAACTAAAATGATTAGAATTTTGGGACGGCTTAACCAGGGAATTCAGGACATACTTGACTACAAGAAATACAATTCTATCACCCGTTTGTTTAATCCTACTTGCAAAGCTGAAAGAGAAGTACAGGGGCGACACATGAGAATAAGGAGTAATTTTGGGGGCTCTTCTTCCTCCAAATAAAGTGTCGGAGCAACAAGGGTGCCCCTTCCATCTATACTAAGGTGAGGGCGCTCTACTTCTATTTTCATGCCCTCATTGCACCTAAAGCAATCAAGGCTACAACCGTTAAAACTCCCACCAAATCTGCTTCAACAAAGAGTGCGTGTTTAGTTGTTTCCACTGGACGTATAAGGGACATCCAACGTCACAAGTACAAAGGGTTTAGGCATTTTATGAGAGAGTGCCCAAGTTAGCGAGCTCTCATTATGAGAGAAATGGTGAATATATATTTTTTTATGAGAGAAGATGGTGAATATATTTTAGGTAGTGAAATTAATGAAGAGTATACATTTGTTGCAAATGACTATGCAGGTGATGAGATTGACACTAGTGATGAACAAGAAGAACACTTGAGTACTAAAACTTCAAACAAGTATATAAGTCTTATAGTGAAGTGTGTGTTTAGTGCACAAATGGAGAGTGCTGAAAAAAGGCCAACGACATAATTTGTTTCAAACCAAATTCGTTATCAAGGAACGTTTGTGTCGTGTCATCATCGATGGAGGAAGTTGCAACAACTTGGCTAGTTTGGAGATAGTCGAGAAGCTTGGCTTGAGTACAAGTCCTTACCCACATCCTTACTACATCTAATGGTTCAACTCATGTGGGAGTACAATTTCGCTTAGTTCATATAATGATTATGTTGATTGCGATGTCATGTCTATGCAAGCATGCTACTTACTTTTAGGTATACTATGGCAGTTTGATAAAGATTCCACTCATCATGGTAGAACTAATCAATACACTCTCATGCATAAGGGCAAGAAAATTGTTTTACACCCAATATCTCCTGAAGCAATTATTAAAGATGAAATTGAACTCTCTGAACCTGAGAAATAGGAGAATACCAAAAGTGAGAATCGGATAGTAGCTAAATAATGCTTTTCACCTAAAAAGAAAGAAGCAAAATAATCAAATGTTAGAAAGAATGATATTAAATTGAAAGGTGCTATTCTATTAACTCCTAAATCTATTTTTAATAACTTGGAAGTGGAAAATTCTGGTTGCTATGCCTTGCTTTATAAATATGCTTTATTTTCACTTGAGGATTTGCCTGTATCTTCACTTGAGGAGTGGATGAACTCACGCGTGACTGCCGGTGGAAAGGGAGATGGGGAGTAATTAATAAGGGCAAAGCGGTGGGAGGAACCGGTGCCTGCTATTTGATGCGGAGAGAATGGATGTGTGAAATCGAAATCTTGGGGGATACGCCACAGATCGGTGACATGTCATTATTAGAGACTGTTTGTTATACGAACTTAAGTTCTTTAGCTTTCGTGTTTAGCATTGTGTTTACCCGACCTTACATGGGAGCCTTGCTGCATGCTATGTCAACATCAAATACTTTACCATAAGACCTAGCATTGTGAAACAATTCATGAATCATGATGCTGATACCAGTACCAGGCCCAGCGCAACTACCATTCCCACTACCGCGTCTACCACTAGGTCCACAACCACTCCCACCTCTATGCTCATATATCCCACCCCTCCTCTCTACATTATCTCGAAAGTGAAGGTCTCTCAATGATGCATTCAAAGCCATTCATTCTTGAACATCTTCATTGCTGGGCATATTAATTGTTGTATTCATCTGTTCCAAAATATCACTCTCCACTTGAACCTTGTGCTCCTTAGCTTCTATCCTCTTTTGCCTTCCTATGTAGTTAGACTTTCTAATCACATCGTGATCCTCCAGCGGAACATAATTGCATGATTTCACATTCTCTATTATACTCACCAGATGCTACCTTAGCTAGGTTACACCTTCTCCTCCAAATGTGGCTAAGCAACATCTGCACTTGAAGCCCGCTCCTACTTGCTCCCCAATGCTCCAAACATACATGATGTCTCCTAAAATTCAATAACATCAAACAATGATAATGAGCGGAATACTAACAGGTTTTATTGAAACTGAAACTTAGTATTAACTGCTTAGTACAAATTCTTTGCATAAAGTTCAATTTTCTAAATACATTTCTATGTTTGTAGGTCCCTTCAATTGTTGTTAATTTTCTTTGTAGGTGCATTTGCTTGGTAGGTGCAAATAAAAGTATATTTGCAATGCAAATGCCAATGTGATATATTTATAGTAGTGATTCTTGTATTGACATTGCTGGTTCTTGGTGGTCACATCTTAATTACAATAGTGTTATCTACTTATCTAGCAATGTTTTTTCAGACATCACAATTTTTATCTAGTGAAAATGCACCTTAGTCTTCGTAATTTGAGAAAATGATTTCCATGTTCACTCTCTTCTTCCTCATGAATAGCTTCCCTATTGGTGAAGATCAACTACACATCCACAATAAAGGGCAAAATTGCTATTGTAGACAAAGGGATGATTTCCCTCCATTATTCTACAAATGATGTTTACATCTCATGTAAAACTCAGTTTAAAATGTAAGTCATCAATTGCTAGTGGCTACTACCAGTACCAATTTCTAGATTTGTACATGAAAAATCAACAATTGCTACTACCAATTATTAACTGCTAGATTAGTACCAATTACTAATTGCTATTTTGCTACTATCATTGCTACATTTGTACATAAAAACATCAATCAAGCAGAATCATATCCAATACTCCATACCTCTGGTGGCTGCTGATCCTCTTGAACTAGCTGGGATATCGGCACCACCGCCGTCTTAGCCCCTCCCCCTGCCGCCCAAGCTGCCATCGTGGCCTCTTCCCAAGCCGGCCCAGGCTCCATCCTCGTGTCTCCCTCCGCCTTCGCCAACCACAGACAGACCAGCCAACCAGCCGTTGCAGATCTGGGCAGAGTAGAGGGGAGGGAGCGCAGCAGATGGGCAGAGCGGAGGGGAGCAGGCGAAGCATAGGGGAGCGTCGAAGCAACGCAGCTGCCACCACCGAGGCACCAAGTCTACCTGACTGCGAGTGCCTCTCTCCCGCAGACCGCCAACTAGGGCATGGTAGTAAGGAGGCTGAATGGACCAGTTTGGGCCAGATTTTGATTTAAATTGGGCAAAAATATTTGCACCCAGTATGTACACCAACTGGAGAGGACCGGTAAAACCGAAAATCGGTGAAAATCGCCGTTAACCGGCCGGTAAAAATTCCCCGGATCTTGATACCGGATTAGCATAGGCGATGAGTCGTTTGCACGCAACCAATTCGCGTGAGAAGCGGTCACTGCACATGTACACGCTCGGCTGCAGCGACCTGTAGGGACTACTACCGCACGTACAAAAGTTGAAGCAAAATCCATTCAATTCGCCGCTCAAGTTTGGTTTGGCTTTTTTGCCCATCAATTTGATCCAATCCACTAGTTAGGCTACCATTAAGACTGGTACAACAAATGACACACAAAACAAAACAAAGGCATCGCTGCAATGAGACAGAGTACTGCAGTCCTCATATGTCAAATTGGCACGTATATATGTTCAGGGTTTACCGGGCAGAGATCTGCACAAGTGAATGGAAACTTTGGACAATAAATTGGTTCAGTGCCCACACTAGACAGGACACAATGGCTTTTTAGCGTTTGACTTTCTCCGAACAAACATCTGATCGTCTTCTTCGCTATTTTTTGAAACAGTTTATCAAAATAATCTTTTTGAAACGACCTGTCGATATTCAATTCATTCACACAAACGCTTAAACTATAACAAAAAAACCATCCACGATAGCAATAAGCAATAAGTCCAGGAGAGCCCACCTATCTGCTGGCTTTGGATTCCATGCGTGCACAGGCAGGTGAATACCTGACTATATAATATATGTCGCAAGCCGCCGCTCACAAGTGTAACAGTATGCTTATACTGCTGTAGACTTTGTACCAGGCCAGGCAGTATCTGCAACGATCTGTATGTAGTAAATCACACCAGAATCTTAATCTGCACCAATGGTTGCGTGGAGCCAGCAACCTGTGCCTCTGCAGCTGGCCTGTTCTTTACCTCATAAACCAGCGACTTTTGACTTTTGCTACAGTATCTAACTTTTAAACGGAGTATTTTTTCAAGACGGGGTCTACAAGTTAAACAATCTACACGTTAAAAGCCCAACATATGTACCAGCCAAAATCGCAAATGAGTATATGTCTCTCTGTAATCTGTACCGTAAACAAAAAAAATTCAAAAATTTCAGCCAAAAACCATAAGCCGCAGCCGAAAAGAATAGGCTATTCATCTGCCGCTGCAACTTGCTTTGTTTGATTCCCCTGGGCTTAGCTTCGTCTAGGAGGGGGATGATGAGTTTGTCATTTCGATCAGTAGAATATGTTCAGGCAACTACGAACATGTAGCGCAGCATGCGTCCGATCCAACGTGAAACACCCATGTTGTGGCAGTAAAACCTGCCAAACACACATGCATGGCAGCTATAGCTTGGCTGCTTGCCGTTTGGTTACGAGATTCTTGTGTGTGTTTGTGTTCTCTTGCATCTCTTTCTCTGCCTGTCTGCCGCTAGTTTTACGTGCGACGGGAGATCCAATGTTGCTACCAAAAAGTCGCAAGTACTAATACGTACGTGCTTCGTACAAGCGTCTTGCAACTGTTCGCAGCTGATTGAGTGACACTTGACGCCGTAATTTCACAAGAATTTTTTGCAGAAATCTCACAAGAAACAACTTAATTTTTGCAGTGGTGCTTGTTAGAGATATATGTATAGTTTGTTATTCCCCATTGTTATGAGGGGTTCTTTGCATATTTACCACCTGTACTTTGTGTATATATACCGGCCCATTGGCCTCATATGAATACAAGCGCTATTCATAACATGGTATCAGAGCCAAAATTAGGGTTTTGACTTACCTAGGGTTCCGTGCGCCTGTGTGCCGCCCGCTCGGCCTTCACGGCCTCTTCCATCGCCGCCTGTCGGCCTCCTCCGCCGTATCGCCGTCGCGCGGCTGCTCCTCCTCCCTCCGCCGCCGGCCGCTCCCTCCAAGCCGCCGCTCTTCTCCGCCCGAGGCGGCCGTCGGTCGTCGTCGCCGACTCCCGCAGCCGTTGTCGTCGGCCGCCTTCGTCGTCGCCGGGCGGGCCTCCGCCGTCTCCTCCCACGCTGGACGTCGCTGCCGGCCCGCCGCCACCGACGGACTGTCTCCGGCCTGCCGCCCCCGGTTCCTCTGCCGGCCTGATGGACGCGCCTCTCCTGGCCGCCAACTGACCCGCCGCCGGCCCCACGCTTGCCGGCCGCCACCCGGCTCGCTCCGCCGACGACTCCGCGTGCGCTCCCCGCTGCCGTCCAGAGTTGGTGAAGGCCCTGCCGCCGTCGGTGTCCTCCGCGCCGGCCGCTCCCGCGCCGGCCGTCTCCCGCGCCGGCCGTCCTCCGCGCCGGCCGCTCCCGCGCCGGCCGTCTCCCGCGCCGGCCGTCTCCCGCACCGGCCGCTCCCGCGCTGCCGGCCTGCCGCCGACCGCCGCTCCGCCTCCCGGTCAGCCCGCCGCCGACCCGCCTCCTGGTCGCCCCTCTGGCTGCCGATTGGATCGGTTGTCTCAGTAGCTTCCTTTAGAAGCTAAGGAAAGGTAGCTTCCGAAAGAAGCCAAAAAAAAAAGCAAAAAAAAAAAACGTTGATCTAACCGCCGCGCCGTCCAGCGCCGCCTGTTAGACTTCGTTACCTTGGTCGCCGCGCCGTCCAGCGCCGCCTACCAATGGGCACCGTTTCCCTCCCTCGCTGGCCACACTCGTTTGAGTTACGCGCAGAGGAGACTCGTTTGAGTGGTGCTGGTCTGATACCACTCCCCTCTGTGCTCGCCGCTCGTCCGCCTGCTACACTGCCTCCTCCAGCGGCTACCACAGGTGGTGGTGGCCGTCCTCTGTCTGGAGGTGGCCGTCCTCACTGTTCCTACTGCGACAAGGATGGCCACACTGAGTCCCAGTGCTACAAGAAGAAGCGGCATCTTTCACGCCGTTCTTCTACTGGCACTAGTGCTTCTACGACGACGTCTGCCTCGACTTCTTCAGCAGCTTTTCTCACCGAGCAGGAGATAGCCAGACTTCGATGCCTACTTGCCGCTTCAGGTTCTCCCTCGACAGGTTCTGCAGGTTCTGCTACTGACTCTTCGGGCACTGAGAGACCACCTCCTACACAGTCAGGCACCTCCCCGTGGATTCTTGATTCTGGAGCATCTTTTCACATGACTCCTGATCCTTCCACTCTGTCTTCTATTACACCTCTTGATTCTCCTGTCAGTGTTCTTACTGCTGATGGTACATCTCTTTCTGTCTCTGGTCGAGGATCCCTTAGCAACTCATCCTTTCATGTTCCTTCTGTTGCTCATGTTCCTCGCCTTACCTTACAGCTTCTTTCTGCTGGGCAGATTACTGACCTTGGTTATCGGGTCATTCTCGACTCAGACTCTTGTTGTGTTCAGGATCGCCACACGGGAGCTCTGGTTGGTTCTGGCCCTCGGCGCCGTGACTCACAGCGTCTCTGGGAGCTTGACTGGCTTCATCTTCCTTCCGCTGCCCCCACCGCTGCCAGTCTCTCCGCTTCTGCCACTTCGTCTACTGGCTCTTTCCAGCAGTGGCATCACCGTCTTGGCCATCTGTGTGGATCCCGTCTGTCGTCCTTAGTTCGTCGTGGTCTTCTGGGGTCTGTCTCAGGAGACGTATCTTTAGATTGTCAGGGCTGTAAGTTAGGTAAACAGATTCAGCTTCCTTATCCTCATAGTGAGTCTGTGTCTCAGCGTCCTTTTGATCTTGTTCATTCAGACGTTTGGGGTCCGGCTCCCTTTGTTTCGAAAGGGGGTCATCGTTATTATATTATTTTTATAGATGATTTCTCTCGCCACACATGGATATATTTCATGTCCTCTCGTAGTGAGGCCTTGCCTATCTATAAACAATTTGCCACTATGATACACACTCAGTTCTCCACTCCTATTCGTGTCCTTCGTGCTGACTCTGCTGGCGAGTACCTCTCTCGTCACCTGCGCAGCTTCCTTGCTGAGCAGGGCACTCTTGCTCAGTTCTCTTGTCCTGGTGCTCATGCTCAGAATGGTGTCGCTGAGCGCAAGCATCGGCACCTCCTTGAGACGGCTCGTGCTCTGATGATCGCCGCCTCTACTCCACCTCACTTTTGGGCCGAGGCTGTTTCCACTGCCACCTATCTCGTCAACATCCAGCCCTCTTCTGCTCTTAAGGGTGCGATCCCTGTTGAGCGTCTCTGTGGTCTTCTTCCTGACTACTCTGACCTTCATATGTTTGGCTGCGTTTGCTACGTTCTCCTCGCCCCTCGAGAACGCACCAAACTGACCGCTCAGTCTGTTGAGTGTGTCTTTCTGGGATACAGTGCCGAGCACAAAGGCTATCGGTGTTGGGATCCTGTTGGTCGTCGGATGCGGGTTTCTCGGGATGTGACGTTCGACGAGTCTCGTCCATTCTACCCACGTCCTGCCTCTCCTTCGGCTTCCTCTGTAGAGCCTCTGTCTTTCTTGACCTTTCCAGATACACCTATATCTGTTTTGCCCTCGTCCATCTGTTCCACTGAGTCTCCACATATTCCCCCTGTGGCCTCTTCACCGTTGTCGCCACCTGTGTCGTCTCCTACGACTCCGCAGGTTCCTCCCACTACAGTTCCTCCTCCCCTTATCGTCTACACTCGTCGACCTCGCATTGAGGATCTTCCAGATGAGCATTCTTCTTCTGATGTTCCATCTTCTTCTGATGCTCCATCGTCCCCTGATGGGTCATCTTCTCCTCGCTACGCTCTCCGCGATCGCCAGTCGATTCGGCCTCCTGCCCGTTTTTCCTTTGCTGGTGCAGCTACTCGTGAGCCTGTCTCCTACCGGGATGCTGTTACTCACCCTGAGTGGCAGCTTGCCATGGCCGAGGAGATTGCTGCCCTCGAGCGTACTGGTACTTGGGATCTTGTTCCTTGTCCATCTCATTCTCATCCCATCACTTGTAAGTGGGTCTATAAGATTAAGACTCGCTCTGATGGCTCTCTTGAGCGCTATAAGGCGCGTCTTGTTGCTCGTGGTTTCCAGCAGGAGCATGGTGTTGACTACGACGAGACTTTTGCTCCTGTGGCTCACATGACCACTGTTCGCACTCTTCTTTCGGTGGCGTCTGTTCGCCACTGGTCTGTTTCTCAGCTTGATGTCAAGAATGCCTTTCTTAATGGCGAGTTGCGTGAGGAGGTCTACATGCATCCGCCACCTGGGTATTCTGTTCCTGAGGGCATGGTCTGTCGCCTTCGTCGCTCTCTCTATGGCCTTAAGCAAGCCCCTCGTGCTTGGTTTGAGCGCTTCTCCTCTGTGGTCACTGCTGCTGGCTTTTCAGCTAGTGATCATGATCCTGCGCTCTTTGTCCACACTTCGTCTCGTGGTCGGACTCTTCTTCTCCTGTATGTTGATGATATGATCATTACGGGAGATGATTCTGAGTACATTGCCTTTGTCAAGGCTCGTCTTAGTGAGCAGTTCCTTATGTCGGATCTTGGTCCTCTTCGTTACTTCCTTGGGATTGAGGTTACTTCCACTCCAGATGGTTTCTTTATGTCCCAAGCGAAATATATTCAGGATCTTCTTGATCGCGCCTCTCTCACTGATCAGCGTACTGTTGAGACTCCCATGGAGCTCAATGCTCACCTCCGACCCTCTGATGGCGAGCCTCTTTCTGATCCGACTCGCTATCGTCATCTTGTTGGGAGTCTTGTCTACCTTGCTGTTACTCGTCCAGATATCACTTATCCAGTTCATATTCTGAGTCAGTTTGTTTCAGCTCCCACTCAGGTTCACTACAGCCACCTTCTTCGAGTTCTGCGATACCTTCGTGGGACTATCTCTCGCCGTCTCTTCTTTCCACGTTCCAGCTCGTTACAGCTTCAGGCCTATTCGGATGCTACTTGGGCCAGCGATCCCTCTGATCGCCGGTCTATCTCTGCTTACTGTGTTTTTCTTGGTGGTTCTCTTATTGCCTGGAAGACGAAGAAACAGACTGCAGTGTCCCGTTCGAGTGCAGAGGCTGAGTTGCGAGCTATGGCTCTCTTGACAGCAGAGATTACTTGGCTACGGTGGTTACTTGAGGATTTTGGTGTTTCTGTCACTACACCGACCCCTCTCTTGTCAGACAGTACAGGTGCTATCAGTATTGCTCGTGATCCTGTGAAGCATGAGCTCACCAAGCACATTGGAGTTGATGCTTCTTTCATGAGGACTTGTGTGCATGATCAGGTGATTACTCTTCAGTATGTGCCTTCAGAGATTCAGATAGCGGATTTCTTCACGAAGGCCCAGACTCGAGCACAGCACAGCTTCTTCCTCTCCAAACTCAGTGTTGTTGATCCACCATGAGTTTGAGGGGGGGTGTTAGAGATATATGTATAGTTTGTTATTCCCCATTGTTATGAGGGGTTCTTTGCATATTTACCACCTGTACTTTGTGTATATATACCGGCCCATTGGCCTCATATGAATACAAGCGCTATTCATAACAGTGCTATGGTTCCAAGATTAGATGGGCATAGGTCACAGAAGAAGTGAGAAAAATTATCGCATTTTAAACGGGCCTATGCCTAGCCCATACGGCCCAAGCAATGTAGGAATATTTTTGTAGGAATATTTACCGTCGAGTTGTGGGCTTATGCCCAGCCCATACGGCCCAAGCAAATTCTCGCATTGTAAACGGGCCTTAGCTCTTTACTGTTGAATGGTGGGCTTATCTCCAGCCCACTCGGCCCACAACGTTCATCGGCACCCTCCCGAGCCTCAACCGCCGCCCACCGCGCGCTCTCCACGTCCTCCTCCTTGTCGCCGGCGAAGCCGCGGAGGGCACTCCTCACCGCGCTCCTCTCGCGTCCGACGAGCCCTTCCGGTCCATGCCGGGCCCCGCGCCGCCGGAGCCACCGATGCGTGCGTTCCACGCCTCGCCGAGCCCCCCTGGGGTTCAGGTCCACCCCGGCGTCGTGGGCCAGCCAGAACCCGGCGTGGCCGTGGGGGACGGCGGGCTGGAGATCTCGAGGCTGGGGATCTCGGGCCGGATCGTCGAGGGGCTCGCCGTGCGGGGCATCACCAGGCTCTTCCCCATCCAGGTAGTGCTCGCTGCGTACTGAATAATTCGAAGGTGCAGGCCCAGAGGGTTTGATGAATTTGGTATAGTTTTGATTGGAATGGGTAGAATTGTTCCGAGGAAATGCTTGTGGCCAGATGAGAAATCAGTGGAAATATGTTTGCAAATATGGACAAAAGGGAAGGTTTAGTTGTACGTTATTGGCAATTCGGATTGAAATCAATAGAACGTTGCTTGGAACTATCGAGTTAAAATTCAATGAATGTAATCCTGTTGTGCCAATTTAGTAAGAGCTATGAACGAGGTCTATTGATTCTGACCGGGTTATGTTCTTTCACTTATATATGTAGCTTCACAACATTAAAAAAACTAAATGGAATTCATAAATCGCTGAAGTTCTTAACTACTACCATGTAGAGCAAGCTCGCCATTTTGCCCTGTTGTCCTCAATTTCTGAATCCGTCAACAATGTGGCCTGGTTTTACATCTGGTAGTCGACCAGTTACTGTAGGATGCCGGTACAGACAGCTAAATGCTAACTAGCCTGATGCCAATTGCTAACTGGTCTGGACTGAGGAGTTGGTCTTAAGAATCCTTCTTGCTTGACAAAGGAACATGTGGATTGTCTTCATGAGAAATTAATGTCTTGACTTGTGTACAGTAAATTTGCAAGAGATCACTCGTGCAATTACTAAGCAATGTGCAAGATTAGAATAAGAAGAGCTATATGTCTGTAACTATTAGTTTGTGTCACTGAACTGAGAAGATGCTTTTTCTGTGATTCTGTCAAATTTGCAATATGACTTGCTTCATGCTACGTAGCTAGCCTAGTTATTTTAGTTTGTTTGTTATAGTGATGGTTTTACCTTGTGCCTCTGTGCAGAGGGCTGTTCTTGAGCCAGCAATGCAAGGAAAACACATGATTGACCGTGTTCGAACTGGATCTGGGAAAACCTTGGCTTTTGGCATTCCTATCATGGACCGGATTCTTAGCTACAATGAGAAGAATGGGTTGGTTTCTCTTTCTCATTTGGAATTCTTCTTATTTATCAACTGGACAGATAGAATTTATTGTAATAATTATACAGTGTGGTGCATGCAGAAGCTGTAGGAATCCTTTAGCCATCATTTTGGCACCTACTAGAGAACTTGCTTGACAGGTTGAGAAAGAATTAAGAGAATCTGCTCCCTTGGACACTCTTTGTGTCTATGGAGGTGTTCCTATCAGTCAGCAAATGATAATTCTTAATTATGGTGTTGACATTGTGGTTGGAACTCCAGGTCGAGTTCTTGATCTTTTGGGAAGAGGCGTTTTAAACCTTTCGGAGATCCAATTTGTGGTCCTAGATGAAGCCGATCAGATGCTGGCTGGGGGTTTTGATGAAGATGTTGAGGTGATCATGGAAAAGTTGCCACAAAACCATCAAAGTATGATGTTCTCTACAACAATGCCTAGTTGAATTACTGCAGCTTCAACCATGCAAAGTACTGTAGCTACGACCATGAAAAGTAATATAGCTATAATTACCTTCAGTGATTGTTCTGTCATGGTCGAATTCGAACATGGTCGAAGCCGGATGTAGTCGAAGTCGAACGTGGTCGAAACCGAACGTAATTGAAGTCAGTCGTGGTCGAAATGCCGTAGTCGAGTTGCCACGATCGAAGCCAGGTGTAGTAAAAAAACAAACGTGGTTGTTCTTCTGTAGTCGTGTTGCGATGCTCGTACTACCATGGTCGAAAGCCGCAGTGGTCAAAATGCGTCGTCATTGAAGTTGGACATGGTCATAAAGCCAACCTCTGCTACAGTACTATTCTAAGTACCAGCTGAATCATTGTATAGTTTTAACCAAATCATTGTAGCTTTGGCCGTACAAAAAATTGTAACTTTGACCGGTCCGTGCTCTGAATCTTTGATCACGCCGTTCGAAGGCCATCCGATCGTCCGGTGATATTCGAACGTCGTCCGATGCATCTATGCCACTCGGAAGCCGTCCGATCATCTGATGGTATTCGAACACCGTCCGATCCTCCATCGGTACTCAAAAGTTGTTCGATGCTCCGGTTTCACTCGAATGTAGTCCGATGCTATGATGTTACTCAGACTTGTCCAAACCTCCGATGTTACTCGGACACCGTCTGATACTCCAATGGCACTCGAACGCCATCTGATCTACTGATGTCACTCGGATCCGTCTAAAAGCACTCGGAGCAGATCAAAACCACTCGGATCAAAGCAAAACCACTCGGATGAAACTAAAACCACTCGAACTCAAGCAAACCACTTGGGGCGACCAAAACTATTTGGAGCCGATTGAAACCACTCGAAGCAGAGTAAAACCACTCGGACGAAACAAAAACCACTCGAACTTGAAACCTTCGACTGCGATCGACCAAAACTTTCACAAATGTAAAATCCAAAGCAATCGAAACATCAATTATTCATCATCACTTTATTTACAACCATCCACATGGTCTAACAAAGAGAAAAATGTTCTACAAAGATTCATAGCATTCGAAGAACCATTCCTCTTGGACGAAATGATAAAAGAGAAGCTGTGTATAAGACCTCCTACAGGAATACACAAGGAAATAATACAATTAGCCAAAATGGCATTAATAATTTTGCTTATAAATGAACATATAACATCTATTAAATTCTGATTAATCACAAAAAGGGTGAGAGAGGCTCCAACTGTCGACCTGAGGATCACTCACGTTATAGAGTGCGTACTTTTTTTACTTTTGGTTTATTTGAAAATCGAAACAGACAGTGCGGTTTCTTCTTAAAACAGATTTTCTAAACGACTTTTCAATTCTAAAATTGTGTACGTCGTCTAGATCAACATCTTTATTATCTGCTGTTATATTAAAAAATACAGATAAAAATTATAAAGGGCACCCAAAAACTGCAGCACACTAGCCTCACTGCAGCACATTTGACAATGCAGCTTGCCTGAGCTGGCATTAGTAATTTCACTGCACGTACTTCACTTCTCACATGCTAGTGAACCTTAGCGCATGGATACACAGCTACACACACAAAAGGGCTTCTACTTAGCACACGTCTAAAAAAATAAAGGCTAAAAATAAATTTACAAGCTCACAAAGTTTTTACAAAATACAGTCGTGTATATGTAAGCTTACTAGAAAGAGAGATGTAGCGCGATTTGGCGATGTTTTATCCTCCCTTGCTTGATTGCTTCCTCTCTTTCGAGTTTCTATAAGGTGTGCCATAAAACTTTTGTTTAACGCTAATGCTGAAAAGTCCCCAAAATTTCAAACCAGAAAATTTTGTGATTTTTGCTGCATTTTTGAGTGAAGTCTGGAAACTTTCCCTTTTTGGAAAGTCGCCCGAATTTCCGCCTTCCCTTTTTAGCTGGGCGCCTTCCTCTTTCGCTGGCGCCCTCCCTTTCCCGCTTTCCCCGCCCCCTGGCGCCTCCCTCCGCTCCCCTTCTCCGTTGGCGCCGCCTCCCCCTTCCGCCTCTCCCCTCCCGCAGCGCCTCCCTGCTCCCTCTCCCGCAGGCGCCACACCAGCACCCCGCCTTCTCCCCGCGCACGCGCGTGCGCTGTGCGTTGCGCACGCGCCACCCCGCCCTCGCCACGCCCGCAGCCCACCTGTCTCGTCGCGTCGCCAGTCCACCGCGCCGAGCCGTGCGTCACTCCGCCCCCTTCCACTGTGCGAAGGAGACGCTGACCAACTCCCCTGTCTCCCTGTCGACCCCGGAGCCCGAGCCGCTGCCTTCTCCCCGAAGCTTTCCTCCCCTCCGCGTGGGTATAAAACCCCACTCTCGGCTCCCTCTTCCTCCTTTGCTTCCCGAGCTCTCCCACCGCCTTCACCACCCTCCTACCACTCCCAGCCACCTCCCAGAGTGCCCGATTGGAGCCCCGTCGCCTGAGACTCCGCCATTGTCGTTCCCCTGCGCCGGCAAGCCCCGCCAAGCGGATCTCCTTCCTCCTCCCTCCATTTCTCAATTACTTCTCCCCAGAGCATCTCCTCGGTGTACTGAGCATTTTGGTAAACTCCCTTTGGCAGGTGATCACCCGAGGAGACCCGGCACCGTAGCTACCTCTCCGACCACCGCACCCTCTCCGTGGCCAGGCTACTCCGAAGCTTCCCCGCCGAAACCAACGCTGCCAATGTGAGCACCTGGTTCCCTTGATCTTGTAGCCGCGGCCGATCGAGCTGTTTCGCCGCCGTTGACCCCCTTCGCCACTATATGGCCGAACCGCTCCCTTCTCCCTCCCTCTCTCCCTGTTGATTCCCTCGCCCTCCAAAGCCCTGAAATGGATTCCCCTCACTCCCCTCTCTCTCCTGGTGCCCTTGATCGCCGGCGACGATCCTTCCCGCGCCCGGACCGCCGCCATCACCGTTGCCCCTGCCTCGGGTGCACTGTAGCACCCGGAGGTTGAAGACGACGACTTCCCCGCGACGTGGCCCCTTGCCGCCCGTCCATCTCGTCTGTAGTATCTAAGCTCGGCCGTCCGATCCCGTCGTACCCCTTCGCCGCCTTCTTCGCTTCTCTGTCGTCCGATCTCCCCGCTATCGCATCGCGTCCATCCACCCGCTCGCCATCCGACCCGTCCACCATGCCGCGTGTCGCCCATCGGGACCGCGGAGGCGCGTGAGAGTGGGCCGAGCGGCCTGCTCCTCGCCCGAGCGCGCGCGCCTGCGGGCCGCTGCGCGTCGCCGCTGTGGGCCGCGCGGGCCGCACAGTGCCAGGCCGCACTGTTGCTTTGGGCCGGCCAGGTACTGTTCATTCCAATTTTCAGTGATTTATCAATTTCTAAAATCCTGAAAAATCCAAATAAATCCTAGAAAATCACAGAAATTCCCAAAAATTCCCAAATTTCACCACTTTGCTCCAAATAATATTCTGGACCCAGCTGTGACCTCCTTTCCACCAAAATCATCCCAGAAAAATTCCTAAAATTCCATTTGAAGGATTTATGCATTTTACTCCTTTTTAATTAGTTTATTTTTCCTCGCTTGATTAGTCTCAAGCTGGATTTAATTATTTTATGTGTTTGCGTTAGTTTCGGAGATCCCGGAGGTTCAAGAGCAGGCTCAGGATCTAGGCGTTTCTTCGTTCGAGCTAGCAGAGATCATCCGGATTGACGGCAAGTCCCAAATCCTTTGATCATGTTGCAACCCATGATGTTTAATTATGTTATTATGCTAATTGCATTATGCTAGTTGTGAAATGTTAGTTTAAAGTAAAATAAAATGTTTAGAAGGACTTGTGATATAGTTAAACCTACCACCGCTAAATGTCATGTTTAATTTGTAGCCATGCCTTTGTAACCCTAGAAATAATTATCTGATAATCTAGATAATTGTAGGTTATTATTATCATACAAAGTCTTTACACTAATAAGGTTGTGGCTGTGGGCCAATAGAATTTAGAAAACCCGACTCTAGGGTAGGGTGGTATGGGACACCGTGCCCTAGAGCGGAGAGTGCCGGCGTGCACAAGGTAGGGTAAGGGGGTTGTGGTGCGCCGCAAGACGGATTATCCGCCCATCTCTTACCTTAGGTTTGAAGGTAGGGGGTGGTGGTGCGCCGCAAGACGGATCTTTCGCCCACCGCTCACCCTAGGTTGGGTCGCGGGCCTGGTAAGGTTGCGGACCATGTGAAAATATAAGGACTGAAACCCTTACGCTGAGCAAATGTCATAGTGATCGCTCAACCACAGATGTTGACTTGTCAACCCTGGTTTAGTACCTGCTCAACTTAAGTGAAACCCCGCATTGGGAGTCGGAGCAAGACAACGATAGGTCCCCACAACTCGGGACCGGCGTTCCGCGATGGCCAGCGGACTCCCGAGGATGTGCGAGATTATTATCTATCGGGTGGAGTGTATACCAAGGGTTGAGCAGCGAAAAGACCCGGTTCCTTAACTCAGTCATGAGGGTTAAGGATGCGTGTGGGTAAAGTTGGGCAACTCTGCAGAGTCAATAAAATGGTATTCGAATACGCCGTGCTCCCGGTTAATAGAGTTGTGTCACTTGGGTGATTCCAGCCGCGAAGCTTAAAGTAGTTTTGTACATGTTTTAACTTGATTAGTTGGTTAATCAACTCTTCATGAAAAACCCCTGAGATCTTAAGAAGTAGTTTTGGGTCCATTTTATTAAAAGGTTTGCAAATAAAACTGCATCCACCAAAGCTAATAAAACAAGTATACTCCCTTCCATTGTTATTCCGTGCATGTAGTAAGTTAGGATCCCTTTGGGATTTGCTGAGCCGGTTGTTTGGCTCACGGCTTGCTTAATCTAATCTTTAGAGGATCAAGACGAAGGTGGAAGTCTCCCCGTTGAGGAAGTCCCGAAGGATCTCTTCTTCGACGAGGATCCTTGGCTTTAGGTCTTCGCCGCGCTCAAGTGGATTCTGGAAGTCTTTTGTAATGTAATTATACTTTGGGCTTGCACACCCCGCTGTCAAAAACTGGATGTTATTCCATATGTAAAATATATGCTGGACTTTTGTTGTAAGCATGCAATGGTATACTCTTGCGCGACACTCCATAACTGTTCATGCGTGAATAGTTACGGAATGCCGTGTCCGTACACGCCCCTGGAAACGGGGGCGTTACAAGAAGTGGTATCAGAGCAGGCTCTTTGACCGTAGGTAAAGACCTAAGGCAGTCTAGGAAGCGATTTTATCGCAAAACTTAATTTAAGCTGTAAAAAGGGTTTACGAAAAATATAAGTATTATTGCTGTCTTTTTCCTCTCTTGTTGCTACCTTATCTATCTTAGTTTTCTTCTGCTTAAGTTTTGCTTTTGCAAAATGTTTACTGCCTCTCTTGTCTAGCTTCAAAATTTCGCTTCTCGGCAGCTGGAGGAGTAGCCGTCGTTCGCTAGACTAGACTGACCCTGAGTTGTAGTAGTGCTTTTGTAATGTAAAGCAGGTGTAATCATGAACCCTAAGTGGTTTGTGTACCACTTGTATATTGTAAATCTATGTTCTTTACCCTTGTATGTTGTTTGCTTAATTATCAGTATCCCTTCTGTGTTCAAAGCTTTCTCCTGTCCCCTTTCGCTCTCGTTCTTACCTTTTTCATCCTATACTTAGCTTGAAAATTCGATGTCTTACTTATCCCCTCTTGATTGCCAAAGCCGCTGCAAAGCTGACTTCAAGTTCCCAATTGGTAGATGGATCCGGCAGAGCAGAGTGGTCAGACCAACAGGCAGGGTGCCTGCCACAGATCAAGCGACACTCACCAGTGTGATAGCAATGTTGGAGCAGAATCGTTACCAGGGGGAACAGAACATCTTACAAGTGCTAGATCAGCAGGCCCGATTACTTGAGCAGATAGCAGCCAGATCGCCAGGTATCCAAGGTGGAAGCAATGCTCATCGGGATGGTTCTCCAATTTCCACCCAATGGACAGATTTTCTGAAGACACGTCCACCAGTCTTCTCCACCACAGCTGACCCTATGATAGCTGAGGATTGGCTTGTGGACGTGGAAAGGAAGCTCCAGATAGCACAATGCGATGACAAAGAGAAGGTGTCATACGCATCCCACCAGTTACAGGGTGCTGCAGCCACATGGTGGATCAACTATCAACGCACACTACAGAACAGAGAAATCAGTTGGGAAGATTTTTCAAAGGCCTTCCGCAAGGCACACATACCAGATGGTATCATGGAGGCTAAGCACCGAGAATTCCTAGCGCTTAAACAAGGCGGACGCACTGTTATGGAATACTTACATCAATTTAACCACCTATCCAGATTTGCTCCAGAAGACGTTGATAATGAGGAAAAGAAGATGAGCAAATGCCGAGCAGGACTACAGCAGTCTTTGAAATTTCATATCTCAGCAATGAAGTTCAAAGACCTGCACGATATGGTGGACTGCCTGATTACTTAAGAAGAGGCTAGAGGTGAAATGGAAGATTACAGGAAACGTAAGGCAGTGCACAAATCTCAGTCTTCTTCGCATAGTGCCCAGCGAAGCAAGACCTCGGGATCATCCTCATTTCGATCCCCATCCTCCTGACAGTATGTGAAGCTACCAAAGAACCAGTCTGGGCAATCTCAACAGTACAGTTCTGCTTTACCCTTCGCCATCAAGTGCCCCACCTGCGATGGCAAGCATCATGCTAGCAGCTGTCCACGAAGGACAGATGCATGTTTCCATTGTGGAGAGATTGGACACTACAAGCATCAGTGTCCGAGGAGGAGTTTGAAATCAGATGCAGCTAAACTCCAAGTTCAAAACCAGCAACAGCAGGAAACAAAGTCACAGTCAGGCTCTAGCACCCCCGAAGGAGGCTCTCTGCAGATCAAAGCAGCCGGACCTCAATCACCCGCAGGCACAGCCAACTTCACATCTGCAGGCAGAAGCAAAGGCCGTACCAGGCCCACGTTCTATGCAAGAGTAAATCATGTGTCCGCAGAAGATGCAGCTGAAGCTAGTGATATCATTGCTGGTATGTTCCCAATCAACACCATACCTGCATTGATTTTATTTGACCCTGGTGCAACGCATTCGTTTATTTCGAAGAGTTTTGCTTCAATAAATCAGTTGCCTTCTATTTCATTGCCAAGACCTTATGTGGTTGAAACCCCTGGGGTTAGAATGGAGTCCCACAGTGGTTGTGCGGGACTTAATATAAAAATTCAAGGGGTAGACTTCAGAGCAGATTTGTTGCAATTAGACATGTCAGGATTAGATGCCATTTTGGGCATGAACTGGCTAGCCAAGAACAAAGGCAAGGTAGATTGTGAGATCAAAACAGTATCCTTGGTGAATCCTGAAGGTCAGAGAGTGGTAGTAGAAACAGACCGAAAGGTGCTGAAAGATGCCAGAAAGCGTATGATCGACAAAATAGCAGTTACACCTAATCAAGTACCAGTGGTACAAGAGTATCCAGATGTATTTCCGGAAGAATTGCCAGGCAGACCCCCTGACAGACAAGTGGAACTTGCCATAGAATTGGTTCCAGGCACCAAGCCAATTGCCAAACACCAGTACAGAATGTCAACCAGTGAGATGAAGGAACTGAAAAAGCAATTAGATGAATTACAAGAAAAAGAATTCATACGACCGAGTGTTTCATCTTGGACGGCCCCAGTTTTATTTGTGAAGAAGAAAAATGGAGAACTAAGAATGTGTGTTGATTACAGAGGTTTGAATGCTGTCACAATCAAAAACAAGTACCCATTGCCCAGAATTGATGACCTGTTTGATCAGCTTAAGGATGCCAAAGTATTCTCCAAGATCGATTTGCGCTCGGGTTATCATCAGCTAAAAATCCGAGAGCAAGATCGAGAGAAGACAGCCTTCATCAACAGATATGGATTATTTGAGTTCACGGTCGTTCCCTTTGGTTTAACCAATGCGCCCGCTTATTTCATGAACCTTATGAATCTGGTGCATATGGAACAATTGGACCGATTCGTGATAGTCTTCATCGATGATATTCTGATATATTCCAAGAGCGAAGAAGAGCACAAGGAACATCTACACATGGTATTGACAAGTTTGAGAGAACATCAACTGTATGCAAAGTTCGATAAATGCAGCTTTTGGCTAAAAGAAGTTGCTTTCTTGGGTCATATTATATCCGAAGATGGAGTCAAAGTCGATCCAGAAAAGATTTCAGCAGTGATGGAATGGAAACAGCCCAAGACCGTGACTGATGTGAGAAGTTTCCTGGGATTGGCAGGCTATTATCGCCGATTCATAGAAGGTTTCTCAAGAATATCTCGCCCACTCACTCAATTGTTGAAGAAAGACAAACCGTTCACATGGACTGATGCATGTGAGGAAAGCTTTCAGATGTTAAAGACCAAGTTGACAGCCACACCAGTGTTGATCTTGCCCAACCCAAAAAAAAAGGAATTCCAAATCTATTGCGATGCTTCAAAGCATGGTTTGGGATGTGTGCTTATGCAAGACGGAAAAGTTGTTGCCTATGCTTCGAGACAGTTGACGCCACATGAAGAAAACTACCCCACACACGATTTAGAACTAGCAGCTGTGGTGCATGCACTCAAAATTTGGCGGCACTACCTGCTAGGAAATCGTTGTGAGATATTTTCTAATCACAAGAGCTTGAAGTACCTGTTCACACAGCCAGAGTTGAATATGAGACAGCGCAGATGGCTGGAATTAATTAAAGACTATGATGTTGAGCTTCAGTATCACCCGGGCAAGGCAAATGTAGTGGCCGATGCCCTTAGCCGTAAGGCTCACCCAAGCAAAGCCAGCATGACAGAGTACTCACCAGAGTTGCAAAAGGATATGCTACGACTGAATTTGGTGATCACTGAACAAAGCAGTATGACAGCGTTAGAACTTCAACCGCTTCTGACAGATCAGATTAAAGCAGCCCGAGATGAAGATGAAGAGATTCAAAAAAAACTGAAAAAGGAAATTCAAGAAGAAGATTCATCAGAGTATGCGATAAACGAACATGGAATCCTCACCTTCCGTGGTCGCTATTGCATACCCGACAAGAAGGAATTAAGAGAATTAATCCTATCCGAAGCTCATTCCTCACAATTCTCAATCCATCCAGGAGGCACAAAGATGTATCAAGATTTGAAGAAGAGGTATTGGTGGAACCAGATGAAGAAAGAAGTGGCAGAATATGTAGCTAAATGTGATGTCTGCCAACAGATCAAGATAGACCACCAAAAACCATCGGGATTGTTGCAGCCTTTGCCAATTCTCGAATGGAAATGGGTTAGCATTGGTATGGACTTCATCACTGGACTTCCCAAGACTCGTGAGGGATATGACGCTATCTGGGTCATTGTTGATAGATTGACCAAGGTGGCTCATTTCCTCCCGATCAAGCAAACCTATGGGAAGGATAAACTCGCCGAGTTGTATTTGACCAGAATTGTGACACTGCATGGAGTTCCGAAGAAGATTGTGTCAGATAGAGGAGCACAGTTTACATCCAAGTTCTGGGAAAATTGCATGAAGCTATGGGCACCGATCTGAATTTCAGCTCAGCATATCACCCACAGACAGATGGACAGACAGAGAGAACCAATCAGATTTTAGAAGACATGTTGAGAGCTTGTGCGATAGTGTATGGAGCAGCATGGAACACCTGTTTACCATTTGCTCAGTTCTCATACAATAACAGCTATCAAGCCAGCATTCGAATGGCCCCGTTCGAAGCACTTTATGGCAGAAAATGCAGGACTCCACTGAATTGGACAGAAACAGGAGAACAACAACTCATCGGTCCCCAGATTGCTCAAGATGCAGAAGCACATGTCAGGATTGTCAGGGACAGACTGAAGATGGCACAAGACTGACAGAAGAACTATGCAGATAACCGCAAGAAAGACTTGAGTTTCGAAGTTGGAGATTATGTTTACATCAAAGTCACCCCATTCAAAATAGTCAAGAGATTTCAAGTCAAAGGTAAATTTGCACCAAGGTATGTGGGACCGTTTCAGATAATTGGAAGAGTTGGGGAAGTAGCTTATCAAGTGCAGCTTCCGCCCAACTTATCCAGAATTCACAACGTGTTCCACGTATCCCAGCTTCGAAAGTGTCTACGCCAACCAACAGATGAAGTGCCATTATCAGATATTGCATTGCAAGATGACTGCACATATGCTGAAGAACCACTACAAATACTTGAAGTTTCAGAAAGGCAGCTCAGAAATAAGAACGTCAGATTTTGCAGAGTACAATGGAAGAATCATACACCTGAAGAGTCAACTTGGGAACGAGAGTCAGACTTGCAGCGAGATTTCCCCAACTTACCCCCTGGACCAAGTTAATCTCGGGGTCGAGATTCTTTTAAGGGGGGTAGGTTGAAAAGTCCCCAAAATTTCAAACCAGAAAATTTTGTGATTTTTGCTACATTTTTTAGTGAAGTCTGGAAACTTTTCCTTTTTGGAAAGTCGCCCGAATTTCCGCCTTCCCTTTTTAGCTGGGCGCCTTCCTCTTTCGCTGGCGCCCTCCCCTTTCCCGCTTTCCCCGCCCCCTGGCGCCTCCCTCCGCTCCCCTTCTCCGTTGACGCCACCTCCCCCTTCCGCCTCTCCCCTCCCGCAGCGCCTCCCTGCTCCCTCTCCCGCAGGCGCCACGCCAGCACCCCGCCTTCTCCCCGCGCACGCGCGTGCGCTGTGCGTTGCGCACGCGCCACCCCGCCCTCGCCACGCCCGCAGCCCACCTGTCTTGTCGCGTCGCCAGTCCACCGCGCCGAGCCGTGCGTCACTCCGCCCCCTTCCACTGTACGAAGGAGACGCTGACCAACTCCCCTGTCTCCCTGTCGACCCCGGAGCCCGAGCCGCTGCCTTCTCCCCGAAGCTTTCCTCCCCTCCGCGTGGGTATAAAACCCCGCTCTCGGCTCCCTCTTCCTCCTTTGGTTCCCGAGCTCTCCCACCGCCTTCACCACCCTCCTACCACTCCCAGCCACCTCCCAGAGCGCCCGATTGGAGCCCCGTCGCCTGAGACTCCGCCATTGTCGTTCCCCTGCGCCGGCAAGCCCCGCCAAGCGGATCTCCTTCCTCCTCCCTCCATTTCTCAATTACTTCTCCCCAGAGCATCTCCTCGGTGTACTGAGCATTTTGGTAAACTCCCTTTGGCAGGTGATCACCCGAGGAGACCCGGCACCGTAGCTACCTCTCCGACCACCGCACCCTCTCCGTGGCCAGGCTACTCCGAAGCTTCCCCGCCGAAACCAACGCTGCCAATGTGAGCACCTGGTTCCCTTGATCGTGTAGCCGCGGCCGATCGAGCTGTTTCGCCGCCGTTGACCCCCTTCGCCACTATATGGCCGAACCGCTCCCTTCTCCCTCCCTCTCTCCCTGTTGATTCCCTCGCCCTCCAAAGCCCTGAAATGGATTCCCCTCACTCCCCTCTCTCTCCTGGTGCCCTTGATCGCCGGCGACGATCCTTCCCGCGCCCGGACCGCCGCCGTCACCGTTGCCCCTGCCTCGGGTGCACTGTAGCACCCGGAGGTTGAAGACGACGACTTCCCCGCGACGTGGCCCCTTGCCGCCTGTCCATCTCGTCTGTAGTATCTAAGCTCGGCCGTCCGATCCCGTCGTACCCCTTCGCCGCCTTCTTCGCTTCTCTGCCGTCCGATCTCCCCGCTATCGCATCGCGTCCATCCACCCGCTCGCCATCCGACCCGTCCGCCATGCCGCGTGTCGCCCATCGGGACCACGGAGGTGCGTGAGAGTGGGCCGAGCGGCCTGCTCCTCGCCCGAGCGCGCGCGCCTGCGGGCCGCCGCGCGTCGCCGCTGTGGGCCGCGCGGGCCGCACAGTGCTAGGCCGCACTGTTGCTTTGGGCCAGCCAGGTACTGTTCATTCCAATTTTCAGTGATTTATCAATTTCTAAAATCCTGAAAAATCCAAATAAATCCTAGAAAATCACAAAAAATCCCAAAAATTCCCAAATTTCACCACTTTGCTCCAAATAATATTCTGGACCCAACTGTGACCTCCTTTCCACCAAAATCATCCCAGAAAAATTCCTAAAATTCCATTTGAAGGATTTATGCATTTTACTCCTTTTTAATTAGTTTATTTTTCCTCGCTTGATTAGTCTCAAGCTGGATTTAATTATTTTATGTGTTTGCGTTAGTTTCGGAGATCCCGGAGGTTCAAGAGCAGGCTCAGGATCCAGGCGTTTCTTCGTTCGAGCTAGCAGAGATCATCCGGATTGACGGCAAGTCCCAAATCCTTTGATCATGTTGCAACCCATGATGTTTAATTATGTTATTATGCTAATTGCATTATGCTAGTTGTGAAATGTTAGTTTAAAGTAAAATAAAATGTTTAGAAGGACTTGTGATATATTTAAACCTACCACCGCTAAATGCCATGTTTAATTTGTAGCCATGCCTTTGTAACCCTAGAAATAATTATCTAATAATCTAGATAATTGTAGGTTATTATTATCATACAAAGTTTTTACACTAATAAGGTTGTGGCTGTGGGCCAATAGAATTTAGAAAACCCGACTCTAGGGTAGGGTGGTATGGGACACCGTGCCCTAGAGCGGAGAGTGCCGGCGTGCACAAGGTAGGGTAAGGGGGTTGTGGTGCGCCGCAAGACGGATTATCCGCCCATCTCTTACCCTAGGTTTGAAGGTAGGGGTGGTGGTGCGCCGCAAGACGGATCTTTCGCCCACCGCTCACCCTAGGTTGGGTCGCGGGCCTGGTAAGGTTGCGGACCATGTGAAAATATAAGGACTGAAACCCTTACGCTGAGCAAATGTCATAGTGATCGCTCAACCACAGATGTTGACTTGTCAACCCTGGTTTAGTACCTGCTCAACTTAAGTGAAACCCCGCATTGGGAGTCGAAGCAAGACAACGATAGGTCCCCACAACTCGGGATCGGCGTTCCGCGATGGCCAGCGGACTCCCGAGGATGTGCGGGATTATTATCTATCGGGTGGAGTGTATACCAAGGGTTGAGCAGCGAAAAGACCCGGTTCCTTAACTCAGTCATGAGGGTTAAGGATGCGTGTGGGTAAAGTTGGGCAACTCTGCAGAGTCAATAAAATGGTATTCGAATACGCCGTGCTCCCGGTTAATGAAGTTGTGTCACTTGGGTGATTCCAGCCGCGAAGCTTAAAGTAGTTTTGTACATGTTTTAACTTGATTAGTTGGTTAATCAACTCTTCATGAAAACCCCCTGAGATCTTAAGAAGTAGTTTTGGGTCCATTTTATTAAAATGTTTGCAAATAAAACTGCATCCACCAAAGCTAATAAAACAAGTATACTCCTTTCCATTGTTATTCCGTGCATGTAGTAAGTTAGGATCCCTTTGGGATTTGCTGAGCCGGTTGTTTGGCTCACGGCTTGCTTAATCTAATCTTTAGAGGATCAAGACGAAGGTGGAAGTCTCCCCGTTGAGGAAGTCCCGGAGGATCTCTTCTTCGATGAGGATCCTTGGCTTTAGGTCTTCGCCGCGCTCAAGCGGATTCTGGAAGTCTTTTGTAATGTAATTATACTTTGGGCTTGCACGCCCCGCTGTTAAAAACTGGATGTTATTCCATATGTAAAATATATGCTGGACTTTTGTTGTAAGCATGCAATGGTATATTTTTGCGTGACACTCCATAATTGTTCATGCGTGAATAGTTACAGAATACCGTGTCCGTACGCGCCCCTGGAAACAGGGGCGTTACAAATGCTTTTGCCAAAGTAACCACTAAGGTACTACAACTATTTTTACGTACACAGGCAACATCTTAGCATGCCCTCTTTCTGTAAAAAAAAAGGCTCTAGTTCCATTTTTCTCATTCCATCTGCAAGAATAATCCCGTACGTCGAGTTGTTTCTTCTCTTTTCTTTCTTTTCTTTTTAAGGTTTGAGTATAATCGTATTAAGGTTTGAGTACACTGCTTGGAGTACGTTGGCAAACATTGGTTTAGTTTAGTAGTGATCAGTTGGGCTTTTTTAGTGGCTTATTGCTGAAAACACTGTAGCTAGCTGAAAAAAACAATGTAGCTGACAGATGCTTATTTAGCATAATTAAATTTTAAAAAATTAAAAATATAAAAAATATGTTAGCACATTACGTATAATACAAACACATACGGGAAAAAAGAACCGGCAAAAAATCTCAACAAAAAGCTAAAAGTTCAGAAAAAGATGAAATTTATGAATAGTGAAAAATAAACCGGAAGCCAGAAGCTGAAGCCCAACCGATCGGTCTTACCACACTGAAGGTCTCCGGGTGAAGCCTTTTTTTTCCCTGATGATTTTTGACCGTGCGGAATAGAACCAGAATCTCCAATCCTCCAAACTCATTGATCTATTAGGTTTTTTTTCCAATCCTACAAATTTGTAATGTCCAAACTCATTGATCTATTAGGAATTTTGATATTTTCACTCTGTTTTCGACCAAAAAAAGAAAGAATATACGCATTTTTACAAACCAAAGAAAAGCATAGAGAACAATCTATATCAATCATGGCGATACGCTTAAAGTAAATCTAAATTGCCAAACATCTACATCAATCACGGTGATACGCATAAAGTAAACAAAAATCTTCTCTCAAGAAGAGTGAGAAAAAAAAAACTTCTTTCTCTTGCTTCGAATCATGTACAACAAGAAAAGAGGAAGCAACCAACTTGAGCATGAGAACCAAATCTCAACCTATAAATGTGAAGCAAAATTCCAATCTCCATTGACGGCGACTGAAGTTGACTCACAGTAAACAGAGACGAAGATACATGCAGGGACTAATTACTCGACGAGAAGATTAATGATGGCTGTCACCGTCGTAATTAACCTAGGACAAAGCACCGGCATATCATTACGTACAGTGCAGTCCCGAAGGTTAAGGGAAAGGCGAAAGCAACGGTGATGGGGCAGTGAGGACCAGGGGATCCGGATGTGGCAGCCGTTGGTACAGTTCACCCTCTCTTTTTTCAAACGTGCTCACCCGGATTCCATTACCAATACCTACAGCGTTTCCTAGTATCACGTTATTACAATTCAGAAAAACAAAGGTTCAGTTCACCCTTTAAGGCCCTGTTTGGAATGCGGGAATTTTTTCCGATTCCTGCGGGAATTGAACTGTTTCCTGCAAAATTCCTGTGAAATTCCTCTGTTCCAAACATGCCCTAAAGCTTCCCTGCTTCCAGGCATCTGCAATCAGCGGCGGAATCAGGATTTGGTTACGCTTCAGACTCGGTGGTGCAATGATTTAGACTGTACCATAAAAATATTATTTAGGCTAGACTAAATTTACCCGAGCTATATACTAGATATTTTTTTCACATCTCGAGCTGAAGCCTACCCTGTCCAGAGTGTGGTTTTGCCCCTGTCTGCAATCCTGACGTGCCATGTGTCCTAACAATGCATGATTCTGTCTACCCTTGAACCCATAAGGTGTTTATTCAGGGCCAGATCGAAACTAGCGGCTTTTGGTTTTTGCTACAGTACCTAACTTTCAAACGGGGTATTATCTCAAGACGGGATCTACAAATTAATTATAGTACATGTTAAAAGCTAAACATCTGTATAACCAAAATCACAAGTGAGTATCTATCTCTCCGTAATCTCTATCGTAAACAGCTCAAAATTCAAAATTTTCAACAAAAACTCATAAACCGCAGCCGAAACAAACAGGCCCTCAGTCCGATCAATCGAAAAACCAATAGCCGAAATAGAACGAGCAAGAATGATATTTGATTTCTCGCGGGTGGACAAGTCCCATAAGAACTCACCAGACGCGAGTCCCATTAGGCATCGTGCTAACGCACAGTGGTGTAACATCAGCAAAAAGAAGAGTGAAACTGCCACTGTTGTATCCTTGTGCAGCTGCTGAGATAATGGCTCCAAGCAGAATGCATAAGGCCACCGAGAGCCACAAGAACCAGGATGTTAATTGCCGACAGGAAAAAGTGTTTAATAATGCTCTAAACATGTATAGAGATAAAATACCATGCACTTGTACAGTACAAATTAGACTCAAACACTAGTTTATAAATTCGAAAGAAAATAGAATCCAGATGCTACATAAGATAGTTTCACGTGCCACAAATCATCTCTTAGGCTTCGTAGTTTCGCCTTAATTGTTACTTAATTGCGTAATTGAACTGGTAGAGGCTTAGTACTAAGTATAGTTCCAACACTTCTTCGTGCTAATGAAAGGTAGTCAAAAATCATGAGGGGGTCAGCCCCCCTATCTCCGCCCTGGTTGCCGAGCATGTCATCTCCTACCTGTAGCATCAGCAGAAGGACAAGCCAAGTTCATCTCCCATCGACCAAATCCTTCCAGAAATAGACAGGTGGTGTTAAAGACTATTCTCCAGATAAGAGTAGCATCTGCACGACGATCTCGGCGTATACGTGTCGGTTGCTCAGTGGTGCCACAAGCTTCGAGCTTGCATGATCTGCCCTGGTCTTACAGCAATCTATTCTCCTAGGATCAGTTGTTCTGGTTTCTTCTGTTCATCCCCCCTAGTTGCTTGCTGGTTGATCACTGCACAAGCGCAACAATGCAGCCAACAAGTCAAAGATGATAAGCAAAAGAAAAGAGCAAAACGCAGTTTTGTCACTAGTATTTTATTGCTTCTAGGGAATGCCTATGAATTTTATATGCTGAGGGAGATTCTGGCCCTGCTATAATGCATTGGAAATGTCCGTCTTTCGCTGACATTTAAGTTATGGTTTAGACAGTCAATCTAAAGGAAGTATGAAGCACAAATTGGTATGAGATCCCAGAGATCCTAAGTTCAAACCTTATTTGATACTCATTAGCCTCTATATCAGAATCAGATCAGTACAGAGGTATAATTTCCTAATACTTCGGGATATAATGTTGAGGCATTGGTTGTCGTTGAGATATACAAGGATAACAAGGAAGCAGGCAACTTGATCGTCATGCTACTAGTAGTATTTTCACTAGCTGCTGCCCTCATGCAAGTCCTTATTGCATTCCTTGTCCTGTCCGTATCAAGAAAGCGATGCTCAACCCAATTGAACCAGTCCATTTGTTTTGCTAGTCTGACAAAACAGTATTGAATGTTAACAGCGAAAGAATGAAATGGATGTACAACCGCAGCCATAGTTCGTCTATCGATAGGATAGGACTGGAAGATGCCAAAGGGGAGCTAAATGTCAAAAAACTGATCAATCCGATGATGGTATTAGATCAAATGACGACAATTCACTAGGTTCCATGCGCTAATTACTCAAGCTTAAGCACGAAAAAAAGAACGATACCATGTACACCTGATTGATAATTCAACAAAGCGGTGTGCTTGATGTACGTACATGCCTATTTGCATCTCTATTTACAAATAACAAAACTTTCTGCTGACCAGTAAATACATAGTAGTAAGGTTTCTTACTGGAACCTGGTAGTATTACGTTCCGGTTCCGTCAGAGGAAGACGGTGGCTGGGCTCCTGAGGTGCTGCTGTTACTGTGTCATTAGGATGAAGGAAAGGATTCCTTGGCTCGCAGATGCCATTGTTCTGCATCTGGTTGGCCACATTGGGTGCATTGATAGCCGGAGATGGGATTTGAGTCATCTGATTTGGGAGAGGATTGTTCATATACGGTGGTGCTCCTTGCAGCTGACTTAGGCCTTGCGCCGCAGGCATGCACGCTGAATTCAAGCCCATGGCCATCGGTGACATGAGCTGGTGAGCACCGGGGAACATCATTGGCGCCATCCCGGAAGTCATCCACATGATCTGAACCAGAAACAACATTCCCAATCGAGTACCAAGACTGATTAATCCAAAACTGAACTGGGGAACTGGGGAATGCGATCTCAAACCTGAACTTGCAATTGCAGGGATTTCAAGTACTCGATTGCTTCGTCTAGTATCGATGCTCTGTCGGTCTGAAAAATAATTACTAGTGCATCAAATTTTCAAATTGGACAAGAATATAAAATGTTTCGTTACCTTGTTGCAATGAGGCACAAGTTCTTGCAATGCTCGCATCTTTTCGTTGATCCGATCCCTTCTTCTCTGCGGCAAGAAACATCACAACAAATCAAGAAATCTACACTCATTTGCTGCAAATAGCGCCACCGGCTATGGTTGGTTCTTCAGGTCTTACCCGCTCCGACAGGTTATGGACCTCGGCTGCGCGAGTCCGGCGCTTCGCCGCCGGCCGCCGCGACGGCCGGGTCTCGTCGACTGCCTCGCAGTCGGCGTCCTGCAAATCGTTTTTCCTCACCAATTCAGCTGAATTGGTACAAGTTTATCCCATTGCCACCAACAAAGGAAACAAGAACACAACCTCGCTGCGGCTATCCAACTCGTCCCTCCCCCTCTTGAACAGAGCGTTGCTCCCCGACCCGCCCGACGAGGACGCACCGGCGCGCTCTCCCGGCTCCTCCTCCCGCGGCGGCAGCGCCGCGTCGTCGATGTCGTCGTCCACACGCAGCGCCGGCCCCGTCACCATGTTGCTCCCGCAGAAGCTCGACCCGACCTCGCCAGTGCGGCTTGACCCGGCGCCCCTCCTCGCCGGCGGCCGCGCGAACTCGCCCGTGTCCCTGCCCCCATGTCTGTCGACATTGGCGATGCTGTGCCCGAGCTGCGAGTACAGGTCGCTGTCCAGCGCGTCACCGTCCGGGAACCACACGGCCGTCTCCTCCCCGGTAACGCCGCTCGTTCCCGGGTTGACGCCGCTCTGGCCGCGGCCGAAGGATCGCTGGTGCGTCTGCGCCTGCGCCACGACGCCCCCGTTCTGCCACAGCAGCTCCACGAGCTCGCTGTCCAGGCTGCGCCATGCGAATGGAACAAGCTCGTTTACAAGGATCAAGAACCAGAACAAAACACAATAACACACAAGAAACCAATCGATCAGAGGAAGCTGTGATGATTACTGAAGGGGTGTCTTCTGGTTCGGCGCCGATCTTGCACTCCGGTCCATGGTAGCCAAGCAGTTCTTGGCCAGTCCTGTCACTGAAGATACTCCACCTACTAACATTCATACAGGAATCAGAAAGAAGAGCAGAGAACAAGGGATCATGGCATCGAGTACTGAGCTGAGCTGACCTCTCCTTTTAGAGCTCTGCACTTGATCAGCAGCTCAAACCAATGTCACAAACTGGGTTCTTTCTTTCAGTTTCAGAGAGAACGAGAACTTGTGGGCTACTCCCACTACTGTTAGATTTTCTCTAGAAATGAGAGAGAGAGAGAGAGATGTGTGGCAGTGGCATGCATTTGTATGGAGGGGAGGATCGGCTGAGAGGAATTGGCAGCTCGGAGGGAAAAAGAAAAGACTATCAGTAAGGGACACCGCAATTGCCGATTCTGTACTAGGGACGTGAGGACTCTCTATCCGTCGTTGAATCAAGAACGATGAACCTTGATTCAACGGCTGATAGGAGAGGGCCTCTATCAAAGAAAATGTCAAGTTACAATAGAACACAATTGTTATGCAACATATGTGTTTTCCGTAACGTTGTAAGACTGCAAGTGCCACTAGTGATGACGCTTGTGTCCGTTTATTTGTATATCTATGGGTAAATATTCTAATAGAGTCAGATATAGAATATTTTTTTATCCACAAGTATAAAAATGAGGGAACATTCTACCCGTCGGGTAAATGGTATGGGTATAGATAAGCTTCACCCGTACCTACCCTGTCCGTTTACCCACGATATAGATTGACAGGTGGCGTAGCCATAGCAATATCTCTAATTGCTATTGATTGTTATAAACTTTTTTGATAGCTATTATAATTCCTAGCAACAGTTACTGCTTATATGTACCTATCATTAGTTCAACTCTCAGATGATAATTCTCAGTTCGCAGGTAAACAGGTATACCCCATGGGCGACGAGTACCCACAGACGATCGGAATAAGCGAGGTTCTTCACCCGTCGTCCTTCGTGGATATGTCCGTAGGCGTAAATCGGAGTCACAGATGTAGATATAAACGAGCACTACCTATATCCATCGCGCCCAATTACCACCCCTAAATACTACACACCTGCTTGCACCATGTAGTCGCAAAAATGTACGCTCCTTTTGTACTCTATTTAGAACACTCCTTTTAGACTTGTGTAGAACACAGAACTTTTTTCATTCCCGCGAGAATTACGCTGTTACATGCGGCATTTCTGCGGTTCAATCGTACGCCTGTGAAAGCATTCGTGCATGCAAGATCCTGTCGTCAACTCAAGAGTCAAAACTCGTGCGGCCTCTGCGTAAAGCCGAAGGAGAGCTAGTGCCAGCACTGCGCGGGCCGTACATTTTATCGGGCCGTACGAAAGTGATCGTGCCACGGAATTGCAGGCAGCCCACGATTGGGTTGGGTTCGCGTTGCGTGCACCAAGGCCGAGGCGCTCCGTCCGGGTTGCAGACCTCACCGCTTTCCATAGTTGGCTGTAGGGGTGCGAAACGGAATGCAAATACGATAAATAAAATTCGTATTTAAAAATATTTATATTTATATTTGAGAATATTTGTGTTTGTATTCAGAAATATTCATATTTGTATTCGAGAATATTCGTATCCGAGAATATTCATATCCATATTTGAGAATATTCGTATTTGAGACTATTCGATTCATATTCGATCCGATTCCTGAACTCGAGAAAACCCAGATGAATTTTGTGATTCAAAATTTAAATTTGGGCAGTTTTAAACCAGTAATCGTTACGGTAACCCATCAAGAATCGGTGCAAAATCAGAAAATTGTTAGAAATTTGTTCTACCGAGATTTATTACAAGTTGTAGGAGGATATTCGTATTTGACCGAATTAAGTACGTATTTGACCGAATTAAGTACATATTCAATTTGAATTCGTATCCATTACAATATTCGATTCGTATTCGTATTCGAGATTATTCAAATTCATATTCATTTTAAAAATATGGATTCGTATTTGTATTTGATATTATTCGATTGTATCCGATCTGTTTCCATCCCTATAGTTGGCAACACATACGCCACCGCCTGCTGCTACTCGAACATGTGTGCGATGTGACTCTCCCAACACGCACCCCTCGGCCTTTGTACTCGTCGCAAGGCTAAGCAGTGATCACCACTCAATCTCCTTTCTGCCGCCGCCTTCGTGAAATGCAGTAAGGGTATTCCCAATGGTAGACACCACATAACAATGTCTATAATATCCACATCATATAGACACTGCAATATCAGTGTATAGTTTCCACTAGTAGACCCAAACAATAAATTAGTCCCTCGATCCGCCCGTATGTCTCTCTCGATCTCCTCCTCCCACACGCCTCCCCCTCCGTTCCCCTCCTCTTCGGTGGCCACCTGTCTCCTCCCTCGGCCACCCGCCTCCTCCCTCAACCATGGTAGCGATGGAATCGACGTTCCTCTCCCCTCCAGAGGCCGAATCTGGTGCCACCTCTCCTCCTGCAGCCCTTGCCCTCCAGTGATCAGATCCAGCGTTCCCCTTCTCTTTGGTGGTCAGATCTGGTGGGCCCTCCCTCCGGTGGCCCCTGCTCCTCTGGCGTCCTTCTCTCCTCTGGCGATTGGATCCGATGTTTCCTCCCCTTTGGTGGCCTCCTCCCCACTGATGGCAGGATATGACGCCCCTCCCCTCCGGTGGCCTTCCTAGACCACACCACCACCGTCCCTTGCCTCATCGTCCGTTCGTCTACCCATCGCCACCATCTACGCGCGTGGGGCGGAGCTCAGCGGGTAGGCAGCTCGCGTGTAGCGTCGCTTCGGCAAGAAACAAGGCGTGTAGCTCAACAGCGAGGTCAGTCTCCCCTTCCGCCACTCCTCCTACGTCCTCTTCTCGCCTCCTCTCGGCATAGATGACCCATGCGGTCCATGAAAATGCGTCGTATCGGCACCTATTTCTCGCCAACGGGGGTGTCCATCCATATCTACATGCCTTGGTCCTCTAAAACAGGTGATGTCTTGCATGAGACATTGCTCTTATCTCCCTCTTTAAATAATCTTCCACATCATATTTTTGCTTACATGGTGGACTAATTAAAGTTATGGACATTGCTGACATGGGACCATTGGGAGTGCCCTAATCAATTGATCAGGAACCATATGCTCTGCCTAGTTCACTGAAGCAACACGTTTAGAAACTGACGGCAGCCAACCAAAATGTGAGACCACGTGGAGGTCACCCTAGGTTGTGATGAGTAATTGACTTTTGAATTAGAGTATTTGTGAAGGTTAAGTTTGGTTTTGAGGAGTTTTGCAAAAGATCGCTTCTTGGTCTGTCGACTTTGTGATCGGTCAGTTCAATCGGTTGTGTTCGCTATATACAACTGTGTGGTCAGATGGTTCGATCGGCAGAACGGCCATGCGGTGGTCAAATGCTTCAGTGCTGAATGACTATGTGTGATCGGTAGTCGTACCCTGATAATCGATGGTCGTAGCGTACTGCCTGGTCGTGATTGGTAGTTGTAAGCTGTAGCAATCGGTTGTGGAAGTCGTAGCCTGTGTGATCGATAGTCATAGCCGATGTGAGCAATAGTCATAGCGATCTGTGTGGTAGTCGTAGCATGTGTGTTTGATGGTCGTAGCGTCTGTTATGTGGTCGTAGGCTGTTGGTAGGAACTCGTGGGCTTCGAGCACCTCATCCTCTGAACATCCGAGTACTCGTAAGTCGTATTAGACTAGTCGGTATGCTGAGGTTGTTCATTGGAATATTGGTGTTTTGATCAGGGTTGACCAGGGTGTTTGTTGCTAATGTGCACAGTAGTTTATTGATTGGTTCTAGGATTAGAATCAGTAATTTTGGTGCATACATTTTGATTGTGCAAATTGATTATGTTTATGTATCGTGCGGTGCTAATTTGAGTCTTGAATCTACATTGAGCTTTAGATTGAGCTATGCTAGTTCATTAGCAAAGCATAAGTTAGTATTAACTCTTTGTTCTTGAACTAAGTTAGGAAAATGCAAAAAGATCTCTTTTATGTGAAAAACTGATTTCACCAATCCTTTCTCATGAGACGATGCAAAAGAACTAGAACGTTGAAATGAGACACCATGGTGTTTAGGCACCAAGCCTCCCTACCTTTGGATTGCTTTTAGATGTATGCAAGTGGAATGATATATAATATATCACGTAAACCCGTTAATATTTATTAATTCAAAAAGGCATCGATTTGGAAAGGAATTCATTGATTTAGCATGCTGAATCAATCATTGATGGAAACTCTTAATCATGGATGAAAATTCTCAATCATAGAGCCCAGGCACCATGGTGCCCCTGTTATTTATACTATATATATACTGGTCTAACATGAGTACTCGGGTGCTCAAGAAATGAGACACTCGAAGCCAACGAGTACCTACCCTGAAGCCTACGACTATCACAACAAATCGCTACGACCATTACAACAGATCGCTACGACCACCGATCATAAAGGCTTACGAATACCGATCGCAAAGGCTTACGATTACCGAACACCGACCAGGCAGTAAGCCACGACTATCGAGTACCAAGACCTCTTGATTACTAAGTACCGAGTCCTCTCGACTATAGAGTACTTTCGGACTACTCAGCAAAAGTTTGTTCAGACCGCCGGACTACAAAGTCGTAAATTTTGAATACTCCAGTATTCGCAGTCCAGATGAATTCGTAAGCCATGAAGTCATCAGACAAAATGCGATATTTTGCAAAATCCTCAAAAACCAAACTCAAACTTCGCAAAAACTCTAATCTAAAAATCAATTAATCATCATAACCATAGGTGACACCCACATGCTCACAGGTTGCAACCGTTGTAACCTGAATCATGTAATAATAACCTTAAGTTTCTGCACCCTAGAAGATCTAGATAATCAGTCTTTAAAGATGTATATGGGTAGTTTGTACTGGATACAGTCGTTCCCTCATAACCCTGGCCTGAAAAGGGAGATGGAAAATAAGTGATCAGCAAATTGTGAAGAATTCGGAGGCAGATGCGTCCGAGAAAAGCAGATGAGCCGACCAGGGAAGTTGGTAGGGCTCAACCGAGGAGAGGCCAAGCTGTCTAGTGACGATTTTTTAAAAAGCTGTCTAGTGATGATTTTTTTTAAAAAATAATTTATTTTTTAAAACTATAGTAATATGCCTGTTTTTATTTTACGCTAATAACCCTCTGTCGCTCTACCATTGAGCGATTTCGGTTAGTCACCCAATGGTTACGCGACAAGTGTCTAAGTCTCTCAACGGTTGAGCGACTAGTACTGGCGAGCGATCTGGATACTTAGCGTATTTGCATGTCTTTTCTTGAAATATTCGAGCAGTACGGTTTATGTGGGTTAATTCAACGGTTAGGCGACAAAGTGTCCAAGTAGCTCAACGGTGAGCTTCTTGGACACTTATCGTCTAACCGTTGGACGACTAGCCCAAGTCGCTCAATTGTCAAGCGACTTGGATACTTGTCATTTAACGGTTGGGCGACTAGCCTAAGTCGCTCAACGGTGAAACGATAAAGAGTTATTAGTGTAAAATAAAAAATATAGATATATTACTGTAATTCAGAAATAAACATAGATTATTTAAAAAAAACTCGTCTAGTGACTTCTTCTGAGCGGAAAGAACACTTCCACGGCCAAGCCTCCACGGTAGAGCGGCAAACTTTGTTGCGACGGCCACCTAGACCTGTTCTTTCTGCTGCCTTTCCTTGATGAAACTGATGGGAAAAGAGGCATCAATAGTGATTTCTGAACAGAATTACTGTACACCTTGGATTGATGAACAATGCAACAGCGCATACCTTCCCAGTAAACTTTCAGAATTTACTGCCCCTATTAGCTGAAGGACAGAAGGAAAAGAAGTTACACGTGCCTTCAGAATTCAGATGAACTAGGGAATGAACGAGGAAGCATGATCTGACTAGCTTCTTACCGCCGTACCATTACCTCTGCAGTATCAAAGAAGGTCATTCCATTATCGATGCTCGCATCGAATGCTGCTTTAGCCTCCTTCAGTGGTGATTATTTGGGCTTATTTTTGGTGATTTATAACTGAAAAATACTGTAATTGGCTGAAAAAACACTGTAGCTGACAGAGACTTATTTAACATAATTAAATTTAAAAATTAAAAAAATATGTTAGCCCATTACATATAATACAAATAAAGACGGGAAAAAAAGAACCAGCAAAAAAGCTCAACAAAAAGCCAAAAGTTCAGAAAAAGATGAAATTTATGAATAGTGAAAAATAAGCTGGAAGCTAAAAGCTGAAGTCCAATCGATCACCCCCAGACTGACAAACTCAAAGAAAGCATTTTTTTCACTTGAAAGTACGGCTACTGACATGCTTGTAATGTGAAGCAGAAGCAATTTTATCGCGATGGCAAAGACGATTACATTTTCTTAAAGTGGAAAGCATGCATAGAAAACTACGTCAATTTCATTGTCGCTGATTTATTTAGATAATTAGATATCTTAATTGTAACGCCCCCGACTTTTGGGAACAGGGACGTCGTATGGCCCGCAACAGCCCAGGAGTTCTGTTGCGGCCCAACCGTGTATCAAGCCTGCTCACGAACAGTTAAAACAAGTTAATTTGATTGAAAGAAGACCTAATGGCCAATTTTAATAACAATACGGGCGTCCAAGCCCAAAATGTAACTTACATACAGTAAAAGCCGAAGAAAACTCCACAGGAACACTTGAGTGCAGTCGTAACCCTAACACGAAATCTTGATTTGCTTTCTTTCCTTCTGATATCTGTTGAGAAAGATTATGCAAGCCTGAGTACTCCAACCCCGTACTCAGCAAATCACATGTGGAAAGTAATATATAGCTATATGCCAGGATTATCTAGGGATGGGAGTATAGTTGTTTTATTAAGAGGTGGATGCAATTTTATTTGCAAACAAAGAAAACTTTAAAACAATTGCTCCTAAAGATCAGGGGGTTTTCTGTTATCAGATAAAGTCTCATCATTACTCAAATTAACAATATCAGAAACACTACTTATGCCTTGTTGTTGGAATCACCCAATTAACACAGCTTCATTAACCGGAAGCACGGCGTATTCGAATACCATTTATTTCACTCTGCAGAGCTGCCCTACTTTACCCACAAGATTTCTTAATTCCACGTCTGACATTAAGAAAACAAGGCTTTTCGCTGCTCAATTCTTTATATAGTCTCTACCTAGTAGGCCTCCCAGTAAGCTCAGGCTACTCCTGACTTACCTTAGCCTACTATTGTGCGGCTCAAAGTAAAATAACCACTTCCATACGGCCCTTCTTACCCCTTCCGTATGGACTCGCACCTTGCCTCCAACCTGCTTTTGTAGAGGTTCAATCGATTTTGAGCAGCTACTAGACCAGGGTTGACGTATCAACACTTGTGGTTGGGCGATCACTGTGTCTTTTACTTAGCACAAGGTTCTTGTCCTTATGGTTTTTCCTGAGGTCCGCAACCTCCATCTCAGGGTAAAGCGGTGGGCGAAAACCGCCACACGATTTCCCACAACACCCTTACCCCCAACTGTGCACACCGGCACCTCCGCTCTAGGGCACGCTCACCCTAGATCGGGTTTTTCCAAATCTACTAGCCCACGGCTCAAACCTTAATAGTGTACATGTTGAAGGGTAAAGCGGTGGGCGAAATCCGCAGTACGGTTTCGTGCAACACCTTTACCCCACCCTGCACACCAACATTACCGGCCTAGGGTACGGCATCCCATACTACCCTACCCTAAGTCCGGGTTTTTCAAACCAACTGGCCAACGGCCACAATCACTTAGTAGTGTGTAATGCTGAATGAGACGATGGTACATACATTTATACAATACTTCAATAATTACTAAGGTTGTCAAGGTGAATATGGCCTTCAAGGTAAACATGGCTTTTATCAGTGGTAGGACTTATCTAAATAGCATGTCATTCTAAACATTTCATGTTAAGCAAATAGCATTTCACAAATATTCATAATGAAATTATATTACTTAGATAATAGGCATGTCATGGGATTCAACATGATCAAAAACATGTGACTTGCCTTCTTTCCGTTGCTCTTGATCAGCTTCAATCTTTACGGTCCTTCGGTTGACCAACTCGCTTGGTCCGTGCACTAGCGTAGAGAACGGAGTCCAACAGGTTCCTGCTTTGCAGAATGCAAGCTGGGAACAAAATCCAAATTAAGAACAAGAAAGAGTATAAAGAAAATAATGCGTTGGGTCGGGAGGTCGGGATTTGACGGGGTTTTATGGACGGACATGGCTAAATTTGGATACGATAGGCTTGGGATGACTAAAAGAGACATAAGTGTTGTACGGATTTTGGGAATAGAAGATAGACACTTGAAATTATATGGTCGATCTTTGAATTGACAGATTAGGACTGTATCAAGATTAAATTTTGACTTAATAAAGAAATTTAATTTTTATAGGATCTGAGTGGGGTGGAATGGTGGAATTCGAAATTTAAGAATTTAAGATTGGATCTTGGTGAAATTTAATCTTTTAACAATTTAAATTTGTAAGAACGGATGCTGTATTTGCATTTAAAATATTAACTAGCTAAATGGCATATGTTTAGAATTTATGTTAATAGAAGGGTGAAATTTAAATAAATAAAATCTGAATTTATAGAAATTAACTTTATGGAGATTGAATTTATAAAGGTAGGTTTATAAAGTAATGATATTTGGATTTTTAAAATTTGAATTTGGGATAATGGGTACTAGATTTGCATTTAAAATATTCTACTGGTCAAAATGGTGTATTTTGGTATTTTTGGGAATTTTCTGGATTTTCTGGGGATTTTTCTGGATTTTTCTGGATTTTCTAAAATTGGTGTGAACAGTGATGAACAGTAATGGGCTCGATCCAATCAACAGTGTGGCCCGGTCCGGGCTTTCCCGCGTGAGGAAATCGGCCGACGGCCCGGCTTAATGCTCGGCCGAGCAGGCCGCGGCCCATGCGCACGGGCGGGCGGAGCCCAGCGCAGGCGCGCCCACGTCTGCCCGATGGGCGACGCGTGCCCAGTGCCGACGGAGGCGATGGAGTGGATGCGAACGCTCGGATGGGAGACCGCAACGAATGGATGGTTGTGGTTTAAACCGATCTGGACGGTTGGATGCTATGGGCACGGACGCTCACGATCTGACCACGTCGCCCCCACTGGTCATCTTCTACCTCCCGACCATCTCTCTCTCCGGAAAAGCAGAGAGCGGCGGCTCAGGCGGAGCGGCTGCAGCGATGGCTCTCCGAAGAAACGAGGGGTACCTAATGGGGCGGTGCAAGCTAGGGAACCCATTTTAGGGTTTTGGGAGGCGAGGTAATGGGCAGTGGTGGCTGGCAGCAGGGGGAAATGCGGCGGCCTCCAAAGCGGCTCCATGGCCACCCAAGGTTTTCCGGTCAATTGAAGAGCGTTTTAACCATATGTGGGACCTAGGGAACCTATTGGAAGTGGTGGCGTAGCTCAGGGTTAGCTCAGGCATGCTAGCCACGCGAAGGGTGTTACGGCCGAGGGGAATCTCAGCCGCCCGATCTGTAGACTAAAGCTCACATTCAAATGAGTGTACCAGTGTGATTTGTAAGCCATACAGGTTATACAAGCACAAGGAATTGAAAATTGATTGAATGCATCGGGAGATCACCTCTAGGGTTTGCCGGGCGCAGGGGAGGTGATTGCCGGCAGGAGAGGCGACGAGAGAGCAATCGGTTGCTTGTATAAGGGGGTGGGAGTGTCTAGAGGGGCTTCACCCGAATATATTTTCTTTGGTCGTGTTCTATTCACGCTAGGCAGGGGGAATGGCTCTGGTAGAGCTGCGGCAAGGGGGAATGAACGCGACGGGGTTGCGCGCGGGGCAAGAAAAGAGTGAAGAGGTGCAGCTGACTGGTGGGCCGGCGTGTAGAGGCTGACGCTGAGGTGAGGGAAGCAGAGCGACGCCGTCCAGCGAGAAGAGGTGGTGACGCGTGAATGGCCGCGGCTGCGGGAAGGAGAAGAAGAAGTGGCGCACGGCAGGGACGCCAGGGAGAAGGGGAAGGCGCATTTGCCAAAAGAGGAAAGCGCATTTTCGCTGTAATTTGCCAAAAAGGGAAAGAAATCCGAATTAAATCAAAATTCATAAAAATTTCAAAAACTTCAAATTTTTGGGGTGTTTCAATCTACCCCCCTTAAAAAGAATCTCGACCCCGAGATTCACCCAGACTATTGATTAGGTGCAAAAATAAAAATTGTTACAGCCTGATTCCTTTCCTGAAATTATATCTTCCACTCTGAGTATGAAATATTTATTACCTTCATTGATTTTTACCCGTTTCTGTCCTGTCTGGTCCTATCTGGGTTCCTCATACCCTTTTATTGCCTGTACCTGTATATCATCCTTGTGTATTGTAATCTTACCTAATTCTATCTTATTATACCTATGCTCCGTTTGTTCAGGCACTCATTACTTCTGCTTTGTTACCTGTATATCTTGATGCCTCCAGAATGTATTAAGGATCTATGAAGATTGGGTTCCTGTTAGGATTAATTCCTTCAACTCCTTCTCATCAGGTATACAATAACGATCACAAAATGTCTGGATTCCATGCTCAGCTGCACTAAGCTTTATTGAACCCTTTTTCTTGACTGTCCTTCTTAAGTTATTGTGTCCCTTCGTCTTCATGCTGACTTAAATTGGATTTATCAGCAATGGCTGAATTTCAAATGTTGTGTACATTTCCTCGTTTAACTATTATCAGGTTTAAACTCTGCATCTCTGTTAATAGTTGCGATGAATGACCAACTTTTCTGGTTACATTCTAATGAGTTCTTCGGTTGTGCATCTGCCACAACATTGGTTTCGCCTGTTAATACTGGTCTATTTTAGAATCATTAATTAGTTTTAACCATTTTTTTTGTTCCTGGTTCAATTCAAGTTAGGTAAAGATACATTTCAAACCTTTGTGATCTGGGAGCATTTCAAAGTAATTACTCAATAAGTAATGCTTCCGAATTTTTAGTAAATGAATTATTGCAACTAGTCTCAAACCAGGTGTGGAATAGTTCACTTCATGTGGTCATAATTGCCTTGAAGCACAAGCTACGATCTTTTCTTTTTTGCATCCAAATGCATTCCAACTGTTATCTTGATGCACTATATTAAATTCAAAATTCTTCCTTTGGATTGGGAAGTATCAGGATCAACATAGTTGTCAGCTTTGTTTTCAATTGGTGGCAGATTCTTTTGTTCAGAAATCACATTCACAGAATTTGGTATATATAGTTGGTGTTCCTTAAACTTGGTTAAAGATCAGATCCTCTGGAATTGACTTTAATACCACATAACTTTATTATTCCTTATACTTTGTACATACAGATTTTATACACATCCATAATCTTGTTACACCTTAATTAACATAATTTACAGACATCTTCTCCAGCTTCCGGGGTCTTGCACAAAAGTACTTAACGGATCCCATTCCATTTCTTATTCCTAATAGTTGATAACATAAAAGTTTCTCTATTATCCATCTTCCTTGCTACTTGACTTCATGTCATTCTTCTATGGTAAACTTGTCCCTTCTTCAATTCTGGCTTTCTTACGGTAGAACTCTTCTTCTTCTTGGTATGGCGGGCGCGATGTTGATAACTGTCTTTTTGCTTGGTTCCTGGCTTCTTCTTTGGGTAAAGACTTCAGCGGACATTGGTCACGATAATGCCCCTCTTGTTCACAATGAAAACAAGCAGTAGAAGACCGAGCCACAGGATTATGTTTCTTCCTAATCTTCACATATCCTGACAATTGTTCTTCTATAAAAAGGGCTTGATCGACTAAGGTCAGGAGATTTGGAATTCCAATAGTTACCATATGGCACTTCACCTCAGGTTGCAGACCGTTCATAAAATATTTCATTCTTTTGGCTTCCGTGTTGACATCTTCTTCTTGTGCATACTGAGACAAACAGTGAAATTGTTGCAAGTACTCTGTGACAGATTTTTCTTCTTGTCGGAGACTGAAAAACTCTTGATATTTTTCTGTAATTACTTCAGAGGAAATATAGGTCTTACGAAATCTCTTCACAAATTCTTCCCAAGTAATATTTTTCTTCTTCGGATGTATCCACTGGATAGAACTCCACCAAGCACTTGCTGGTCCTGAGAGTTGATAAGTGGCAAAAAGAATTTTCTCCTTGTTTGTGCACTGGATAGTATTCATCCTTCGCTCAATATCTTGCAACCAATTGTCGGCACTTAATGGCTCTGTTGTTGCTGAGAAGATAGGTGGTTGAGTCTTCAAGAAAGTTGCAAACTTAATTGCAGTTGCACTTGATGACGACGTAGATTCATTTGATGATATTTTGTTAATGAACTGTTGTTTTAAGATCCTGGCTGGTCCTTGTTCGTCTTCAATCTGATTCTTCTTCATGACAATTTGGGTTCTCATTTTCATAGACTGCTCTTTAAGATTTCTTCTTTTTATGTAATGTGTTGATAGATCTTTAATCTGCTTGGTGGAATACTGCACCCAAAACTTAGGAATCAGTTCTGTAACATTTTTGGGCTAGCAAGGAAAAGTAAGACGAATTCAAGATAAGAGCAAGTAGTAGGAAAGGGGATAAGCTGGATGAAAGTAAATGTTTTCCCTGATTGCTTCCTGAAATATTATTTTTCCCTTTCTATACACTTACAAGGGTAATCCAACATTTTCTAACATTCCATACCAATCATGGAATTAATTCCCTCCTATCTTATTTTTACTTGCAAGTTTAAAATCCAACGATCGTACTAATTCATCTTCTATTCCCTGTTATCTATATCTATGCTACTTCCTTCAATTGATTGCTCTTAGTACCATTGTTGTTTAAAATTCCAAGCAAACATCTTCATTTATTTGATCTTCTAGATGTATAACTTTTATTACAATATTCTTAACTTCATTAATCAAATCCTGACTACTTCACTTCAACCTAAATCCCGATTTCAATCACAACCTTATAGACCTGACTTCAGGTCTTTGGTAACCCAACATCTTTATTTTTAAGTCCACCGCTACTATTTACATCATAACTTGCCTTAGAAATCCGATTCCTCTTGTCATTGTTTCATACTCTTACCATGCTCATTTAATCATCAACAAAAGCTCTTATTATCTATTTCTAAACTAATTCATTATTTTAAGTCTACCAAGATTAACATTGTAGTCAGGTTTGCAATCCAACTATTACCCTTATTAATATCCACTATGAACAATATTATTAATCAAGCTTAAAATCCAATTTTTTTTTCATTCTCTACTTCTTCAGGATTCAGCTTATCCATGTATTTAGTTAACTCGATCCGACAATTTCATCGTTTCATCCACTTAATATTCATACTATTAATTCTTTCTGATAATCAAATCTAACTCTTCTAACACCATTGGTTATTCATCACGTCACACTTCAATCCTTTATGGGTTCATCTATCTTCTTATAGTTCTTCTGAATGGGATTTAACCTATTTATTGCAATCAGAAATTTTCATTTAATTCCTTCCAAGACTTAGAGCTTAATAGGTGAGAGAAGAACAAGAACAGAAGAGTATAGATAGGGACTGAGACGAAGTAAGGTAGGAGCAGAAAAGCTTTCCACACATATTTTACTTAAAATTAGAAATTAGTTTTACACAAATTGCTTATATAGTAGCCTAACAGGCTAGTAGTGCAATTTGGCTATTATTACAAACAGAAAAACTTCGTCTACTTAGATAGTCTTTTACCCGTTATCTCAAGGGAATCAAACGGGCATTATGTACTAACTATTCGAACGGTGGCCTCAACTTTTCAAAAGGAAAAGTTTTGGTCATGGCATTCGTACTATCCTTCTTGACACCATCCTTAGCACTTCTACTAAAGTTAGTTCTCGTTCCGTTTGGTCAAAGACTTACAGTATGAAATTAGTCTAAACGTCTACTCGTATTTTTGGAGATTTTGACAAATCCAAAACAAAGATTTTTAATGCATGTCTAAGAAAGATAAGGCAGACATAGGAAGAATGAGACAACAATATTACTTATGATTTTCATAATTCTTTTGTATCAGAAATTACTGTTTTGTGAAATCGTTTTCCTATCGACCAAACCTATACTGAGGGTTATAACCTACAGTCAAGCATAGCTCTGATACCATTTGTAACGCCCCCGACTTTTGGGAACAGGGACGTCGTATGGCCCGCAACAGCCCAGGAGTTCTGTTGCGGCCCAACCGTGTATCAAGCCTGCTCACGAACAGTTAAAACAAGTTAATTTGATTGAAAGAAGACCTAATGGCCAATTTTAATAACAATACGGGCGTCCAAGCCCAAAATGTAACTTACATACAGTAAAAGCCGAAGAAAACTCCACAGGAACACTTGAGTGCAGTCGTAACCCTAACACGAAATCTTGATTTGCTTTCTTTCCTTCTGATATCTGTTGAGAAAGATTATGCAAGCCTGAGTACTCCAACCCCGTACTCAGCAAATCACATGTGGAAAGTAATATATAGCTATATGCCAGGATTATCTAGGGATGGGAGTATAGTTGTTTTATTAAGAGGTGGATGCAATTTTATTTGCAAACAAAGAAAACTTTAAAACAATTGCTCCTAAAGATCAGGGGGTTTTCTGTTATCAGATAAAGTCTCATCATTACTCAAATTAGCAACATCAGAAACACTACTTATGCCTTGTTGTTGGAATCACCCAATTAACACAGCTTCATTAACCGGAAGCACGGCGTATTCGAATACCATTTATTTCACTCTGCAGAGCTGCCCTACTTTACCCACAAGATTTCTTAATTCCACGTCTGACATTAAGAAAACAAGGCTTTTCGCTGCTCAATTCTTTATATAGTCTCTACCTAGTAGGCCTCCCAGTAAGCTCAGGCTACTCCTGACTTACCTTAGCCTACTATTGTGCGGCTCAAAGTAAAATAACCACTTCCATACGGCCCTTCTTACCCCTTCCGTATGGACTCGCACCTTGCCTCCAACCTGCTTTTGTAGAGGTTCAATCGATTTTGAGCAGCTACTAGACCAGGGTTGACGTATCAACACTTGTGGTTGGGCGATCACTGTGTCTTTTACTTAGCACAAGGTTCTTGTCCTTATGGTTTTTCCTGAGGTCCGCAACCTCCATCTCAGGGTAAAGCGGTGGGCGAAAACCGCCACACGATTTCCCACAACACCCTTACCCCCAACTGTGCACACCGGCACCTCCGCTCTAGGGCACGCTCACCCTAGATCGGGTTTTTCCAAATCTACTAGCCCACGGCTCAAACCTTAATAGTGTACATGTTGAAGGGTAAAGCGGTGGGCGAAATCCGCAGTACGGTTTCGTGCAACACCTTTACCCCACCCTGCACACCAACATTACCGGCCTAGGGTACGGCATCCCATACTACCCTACCCTAAGTCCGGGTTTTTCAAACCAACTGGCCAACGGCCACAATCACTTAGTAGTGTGTAATGCTGAATGAGACGATGGTACATACATTTATACAATACTTCAATAATTACTAAGGTTGTCAAGGTGAATATGGCCTTCAAGGTAAACATGGCTTTTATCAGTGGTAGGACTTATCTAAATAGCATGTCATTCTAAACATTTCATGTTAAGCAAATAGCATTTCACAAATATTCATAATGAAATTATATTACTTAGATAATAGGCATGTCATGGGATTCAACATGATCAAAAACATGTGACTTGCCTTCTTTCCGTTGCTCTTGATCAGCTTCAATCTTTACGGTCCTTCGGTTGACCAACTCGCTTGGTCCGTGCACTAGCGTAGAGAACGGAGTCCAACAGGTTCCTGCTTTGCAGAATGCAAGCTGGGAACAAAATCCAAATTAAGAACAAGAAAGAGTATAAAGAAAATAATGCGTTGGGTCGGGAGGTCGGGATTTGACGGGGTTTTATGGACGGACATGGCTAAATTTGGATACGATAGGCTTGGGATGACTAAAAGAGACATAAGTGTTGTACGGATTTTGGGAATAGAAGATAGACACTTGAAATTATATGGTCGATCTTTGAATTGACAGATTAGGACTGTATCAAGATTAAATTTTGACTTAATAAAGAAATTTAATTTTTATAGGATCTGAGTGGGGTGGAATGGTGGAATTCGAAATTTAAGAATTTAAGATTGGATCTTGGTGAAATTTAATCTTTTAACAATTTAAATTTGTAAGAACGGATGCTGTATTTGCATTTAAAATATTAACTAGCTAAATGGCATATGTTTAGAATTTATGTTAATAGAAGGGTGAAATTTAAATAAATAAAATCTGAATTTATAGAAATTAACTTTATGGAGATTGAATTTATAAAGGTAGGTTTATAAAGTAATGATATTTGGATTTTTAAAATTTGAATTTGGGATAATGGGTACTAGATTTGCATTTAAAATATTCTACTGGTCAAAATGGTGTATTTTGGTATTTTTGGGAATTTTCTGGATTTTCTGGGGATTTTTCTGGATTTTTCTGGATTTTCTAAAATTGGTGTGAACAGTGATGAACAGTAATGGGCTCGATCCAATCAACAGTGTGGCCCGGTCCGGGCTTTCCCGCGTGAGGAAATCGGCCGACGGCCCGGCTTAATGCTCGGCCGAGCAGGCCGCGGCCCATGCGCACGGGCGGGCGGAGCCCAGCGCAGGCGCGCCCACGTCTGCCCGATGGGCGACGCGTGCCCAGTGCCGACGGAGGCGATGGAGTGGATGCGAACGCTCGGATGGGAGACCGCAACGAATGGATGGCTGTGGTTTAAACCGATCTGGACGGTTGGATGCTATGGGCACGGACGCTCACGATCTGACCACGTCGCCCCCACTGGTCATCTTCTACCTCCCGACCATCTCTCTCTCCGGAAAAGCAGAGAGCGGCGGCTCAGGCGGAGCGGCTGCAGCGATGGCTCTCCGAAGAAACGAGGGGTACCTAATGGGCGGTGCAAGCTAGGGAACCCATTTTAGGGTTTTGGGAGGCGAGGTAATGGGCAGTGGTGGCTGGCAGCAGGGGGAAATGCGGCGGCCTCCAAAGCGGCTCCATGGCCACCCAAGGTTTTCCGGTCAATTGAAGAGCGTTTTAATCATATGTGGGACCTAGGGAACCTATTGGAAGTGGTGGCGTAGCTCAGGGTTAGCTCAGGCATGCTAGCCACGCGAAGGGTGTTACGGCCGAGGGGAATCTCAGCCGCCCGATCTGTAGACTAAAGCTCACATTCAAATGAGTGTACCAGTGTGATTTGTAAGCCATACAGGTTATACAAGCACAAGGAATTGAAAATTGATTGAATGCATCGGGAGATCACCTCTAGGGTTTGCCGGGCGCAGGGGAGGTGATTGCCGGCAGGAGAGGCGACGAGAGAGCAATCGGTTGCTTGTATAAGGGGGTGGGAGTGTCTAGAGGGGCTTCACCCGAAGATATTTTCTTTGGTCGTGTTCTATTCACGCTAGGCAGGGGGAATGGCTCTGGTAGAGCTGCGGCAAGGGGGAATGAACGCGACGGGGTTGCGCGCGGGGCAAGAAAAGAGTGAAGAGGTGCAGCTGACTGGTGGGCCGGCGTGTAGAGGCTGACGCTGAGGTGAGGGAAGCAGAGCGACGCCGTCCAGCGAGAAGAGGTGGTGACGCGTGAATGGCCGCGGCTGCGGGAAGGAGAAGAAGAAGTGGCGCACGGCAGGGACGCCAGGGAGAAGGGGAAGGCGCATTTGCCAAAAGAGGAAAGCGCATTTTCGCTGTAATTTGCCAAAAAGGGAAAGAAATCCGAATTAAATCAAAATTCATAAAAATTTCAAAAACTTCAAATTTTTGGGGTGTTTCATTAATCTTCTATGTCAATTTCATTTTGCTAATATAGTCAGTCTGATAACTTTGTAAAGCATGCGCGTGAGCTACATGTACACGGTTTCTTGCAGGCACCTCATGAGCATGGGAAGCATGACCAGGATTTCAGAACGTTCGTAGTCACACTTTCTGGTCCTGTTAGCTAAGGGTCTGTTCTTTTCGGATGCGGCTTATGGTTTTTGGTTGAAATTTTTGAATTTTGGCTATTTACGGTACAGATTACAGAGAGGCAAATACTCACTTGCGATTTTGGCTGGTACAGATGTTGGACTTTTAACGTGTAGATTGTTTAACTTGTAGACTCCGTCTTGAGAAAATACTCCATTTGAAAGTTAGATACTGTAGCAAAAAAATCAAAAACCGTCAGTTTTTGACTTAAAGAACAGACCTAAAGCTGATACGTACTACATACACACAACGCAACTACCTGCAGCGAATTTGACCCAACAACTACAGTAACTTTGGTAACAGGTAAAACTATACATTAATTATCTAGGACTGATCTATACGACAGGAAATAAGTTAGCACACCCTGAGCAACCATTTTTTTTAAAAAAAAAAAGATAAGGCAAGAGATGTGCCATGCAATTAGAGGAGAAGCAAGCAATACAAGGTCTTGAAGAGTTCAGGTACAGCAGAAAACCTCAGCAACCGATCGAAGCAAGGAAAAGAAACCGACGACAGAATGACAGCTACAGTAAAAAAGAGTCCGAAGTAGCGAAAATCCAAGACAGAGAGCCAAATTGCCCTACGGCTGCAGCGCCATTCTAAATCGACAACAAATCCAGCATGCATTCGGATGCCATGGAGACGATCCTGAATCGACAACTCGCCGTTGAATTAGTGGAACAAGAATGCCCGGATACAATGGTGGATCCAGGTCCAAGGCTATTTGTAGGGGTGAAATCGGGTCGGATACGGTCGGATCTCACCTTTCCCATATCCTAACCCACATTTTCTAATCGGATTCGGGTCGAATACGGATAGTATCGAATACGAATACAAATACGGATAATGTCGGGCACAAATACGGAACAAATACGTACCAAGACGGATACGGACACTATCGGTCACGAATATTTATTCGGATATCAAGTCGATGCAACAACCATTATTGTTTATCCTACAATCGAACATGTAACATGTATCAGGTACAATGCATAGCGAAAATGTGATACGATGTGTAACAAGTGTAATTCATTATTGCTGATAGAAGAATGGATTAATGAATGCAAAAGACTCCAACCATCAATAAGCATCAGATCTAAAATTAGCCAACCACATTCACAAGATCTACAGTCAACAGTATGTACAAAGTAACTATTTTTAGCATGTCTATTAATCTTCAGTCCAATCTTTTGACCAACTGAACAAAAGTTTCCAAATATTTCAAGCATTCAACTCACTTCCTTGTTACAAGGTAATCTTTTACTCAGGGGCAAAGAATGGCATTTGTCTAAATAGATCCAGAAAAAAACAATGCATACATTAAAAACACAAGCTATTACTCTGCTTGAATGTTGCATAGCATCATAAACTGCCACAACAGCTCGGGACTGGATGGGAAGGAGCTTGAGTTTTTACAGCTATGAGAACCTGACAGTTGCGTTGCACTATCTAGTTCATTCACACTATGCGACGATGTTAGATGATTTTGTTCCTGATGTCTTCTAGCTTCTTCAGGATTTCACCTGGAGTTCTGTCGAGCTCATCAGAAATCTTCCTCTGCATATCAGCTGGGAGGGATGGAAACAATTTTGGCTCAAATGAAGGCCTAAATAATTTGATGGACTAAGGGAAACATAGTTGCCAGGAAACACCCATCTTCATTGCAATTAGCAAGATAATCCGCACGCACCATACTACTAAGCAGACTACCGATCAAAATCTAGAGAACTAAGCGCCTGGCCTGGAGCTCGCTCATTTCCATCAGTAACGCATCACCCATTCACCCTACAGCACCAGCAATCGAGCATGCAAGTCTAGTTCTTAAATCCCCCAAACCATCCAACCATTCCACGGTAGGATCCATACTTACCTCGACTTGGCAAATCCCCTCAAGCAAAGTGCTAAGCAAATCCCCTCTAGGGCTCTAGGCAGATCTGGCGTACCTCGACTTGGCGGCGTAGATCCGTTGGCGGCGAGGTCGAATCGACGGCGGTGAGGTCGAATCGCCGAGTGGATCTGCGGACGGGCGGAGGCGGTGCTGGGATGGCGGCCTGAGGACGTCCACGGAGGGGAAGACCAGGGGCGCCGCCGCGTCGGCCGTCGCGCACTCGGGCGTAGATCCGGTGGCGGCGAGGTTGAATCAACGGCGGCGAGGTCGAATCTCCCGTGCTCGGTGCTTGCCTTACGCCGCCTCGACCAGTGGATCTGCGGACGGGCGGAGGCGATGCTGGGAGGGGAAGACCAAGGGGCAAGGGCGCTGCCGCGTCGGCCGTCGGCGTCGGGCACTCGGCCGAAGGGAAATGACTCAATGAGATGGGGATTGCCGGTTGGGGAATCGGCCGAGAAGGCGAGGAGGAAAGAATGGTCGCGGTCGCGGCCTCGCGGGTCGCCCGAAGCCCGGCCGAACCAACTTGGAGCGCTGTGGACAGTGGATGCCTGGATGGACTGGCTAAGTAATACGGGTAATACCCGAATAGTTAAGCGGGTAATATCCGAATTTTATACCGGATAATCCGTATCCGTCGGATACCGACCTCCCAAACCCGGTACCGTATCCGCCAAAAAAAACCCGTATTCGGATCCGATATCCGTACAAGTTTCCGGGTACCCGAATTTACGACCCGAATTTGACCCGCTTTAATATGGGCGGGCGGGCGGACGGGAAATACCCGGCCCGTTTTCACCCCTAGCTATTTGGGCTTTAGCCCTGAGTCTAAGATCAAAAACCCATTACAAAATTTAAAAAATATTATATATATATAGTAAATGTCATCTATAATTCTCTAATCTAGCCTGAGACGTTGCTCCATCCTCGTTCCGCCCCTGCCTGGATATGTTGAGAAATTTAACTATTTGTCACCCTTAAGAATACCATCTATTCAAATGTCATCTTCTTCGTTGCAATTAACAATTTGCCACTCTTAAGATGTGGTTGACTAATTTTTTGCCACTTTCGAGCTCACGAGGCGCCAAATCATACCATGTCAGCGCCTCCCCGCCCCGCTGGCCCGCGCCTGCGCCTCCGTCCCCGCGCCGCCGCCCGCGCCTCCCCGCTCGCCTGCGCCCGCGCCTGCGCCTCCGCCTCCGTCCCCGCCCCGCCGCCCGCGCCTCCCCGTTATTTCTCAATATTACGACGCTCGCCACGGAGCCATCCAAGGTAGCATTCCTCACCTCCACGACGCGTGAGTTTTTGAGGAGGGGGGCGACCATGGCGAGGTCGATGCGCCGGTCGACGGCGAGCTCAGGTGCGCTCGATCTTGGCTGCGAATCGGGACGGGAAGGCGCGCCGGTGAGCGCCTCCGGGTTGTCGGAGAGCACGAGGACGAAGGCGCCGTCGAAGGACGGCAGTTTGTGCGGGTCCGCGAGGCGCGGGCGGCGGCGCGGGGACGGAGGCGCAGGCGCGGGCGCGGGCCAGCGGGGCGGGGAGGCGCTGACATGGCATGATTTAGCGTCTCGTGGGCTCGAAAGTAGCAAAAAATTAGTCAACCACATCTTAAGAGTGGCAAATTGTTAATTGCAACGAAGAAGATGGCATTTGAATAGATGGTATTCTTAAGGGTGGCAAATAATTAAATTTCCCGGATATGTTTGGTAAATCAGGTGTGGTGCATCTCCTGCAGTGTGCAAAAGCATGTAGGTGTATTAATTACGGGCGCGCGCACTGACCGTCCGTCCCACTCGGAGTCGTTCCGGTTGGTGGTGTCGCCCCAGGAGCCAGGACCAGGTGCCGATGCCGAGCTTGGTGACCGCCACGCCGGAGCCGCCGACCCTCACCTTGCCCTCCTTCTCCACCGTCGCAGCGTCGGACGCCACCGCGCGCCGCCGAGGGCGCCCGCCTAAGAGAGGAAGGCAGCAGCCCACGCGGCAGGCGACCTGCACGGCCACCATGGACGGACACTTCCTTCACTGTGCATAGTACTCACTGAGCCAGCCACCAATCGCGGATCTTCTAGCTTGAGGTGGTGTTTTTTTGGCAAGGTGGGGAGGAGCTAAGAAGTCGGGCACGGGCGTGTTGTTTGGCCAGGAGGGCATGGCCGGACGGGACGGTGAGATGCTTGGCAGGAACTCAGCTTCCTGTCCCCTTTCCTGTGTTCCCTCACACGAGGCAGCAGTCTTAGAGGAGTGGATATTGTTGCAGATCTACAAAAAGTAAAGTAGAACAAATAGTTTACTAACACGTGTAAGAGAATAGAAACGAGAATAGAGAAGGGAAACAGGGAAGCTGCATTCGCTTGGCAGATAGTTTTTCACGTGTGTGTGGCTTCTTGTTTTGTACTTGTCCTAGTCGAGGAGGCACTAGAGTTGGCCACGTGAGGAACGTGGCGAGTCACAAAAATATATTGCCGAAATTTCACCAGTAGTTACCAGGGTTATCGGTGGATTTCAGTAAAATTTTAAATCAGCTAATGAAATTTTGCATTCATCTAAGTTTTATTTAAAAAGTTCAAATATAAAAATTTACAATTTTCATTTTTTAATTTAAAATTTTTGTCTGAAATTTTGTGTAACCGGCGGTTACCTCTTCTACGCTACCCTCCGATAAAATTTTTAAACCGACATATTTTTCTTGGTCTCAGCTGGGCCTAGAATCAGATGCTGCAATTGTGCGTATGTGTGAATCACATGGTGGTTTATCTAGATCAAGTAGGAGAAAGAAGAGACTTGCTTCGATCTGGTGGTTTATCTAGCCAACATGCAAACTTCACACAATGATGCAATGTAAGAGCAACTCCAACAGTTTGGGATTTTTTGTTTCCCAAATCTTGGAGTTTGGCAACTCTCCAAACGTTATGGCAAAGGAAAAAAAGGTCAATCTCCAATTGTTTGCCATAATTCACTTGGCAAAATCAAAATTGGGCCCACGAAATTTTTTTGCCGCGGGAAAACGCCGCCACCCTCGCGTATCCTCCGTCGCGCCAAATTGCCGCCGCCCTCGCGACCTTGGAGGCGCGGTTCCTCCTGGCTGGCGCTCTCCTCCTCCCAGGCGGCATCACCGTCCTTGGACATCGAAGCCGGCCACCAGGACATCGAAGCCGGCCACCAGGACCTTCAAGCCGGCCGCCAGGACCTACAGGTACCAAATAAACTGCTCTATCAATAACAATAGTGATCACGCATGCAATTGCTGGATCGGAGTATGTGGCACATATATGTGCCTTGAATACAGGGGGCACATATATGTGCCTTGAATTGTCATCGCGGCACATAGAATGTGCCGGCAATTCTTGAATACAGGGGCACATATATGTGCCTTGAATTGTCATCGCGGCACATAGCATGTGCCGGCTTTCGTTAGGAAATAAAGGCCGCGCGCGGGAAGAGGCCGGGCGGCGCGCGTGGTCGCGATGCGGAGTCGGGGCGAGCGCGCATATATCCGCGCCTGGGAGGGAATTTTCCCAAGTTGCCAAAGATGGGGAGGAGGGATGGGAAACTGTTGGAGATTGTTTTTTGTCAATTTGCCAAAAATTCAAGGATGAGGAGGAGGGATAGCAAACTGTTGGAGTTGCCCTAATAATTAGATGAAGTAGGAGTACGTACGTACATTACATGGAGTACTGAGTACATCAGAGAAAATGATACCATCGACAAAACTACACAGATGCGCAACCATATAGATCGACCTCAACGAAGTGGCGATAATTGTAGCACACAATGACAACTGAGACACATGCATGGATTGCTTAGGCCTTCGGAGGTGGTGCGAGGAACGGCATTGGCGCGTTTGGGATGGACGGCATCGGCGGTAACGTCGTCTTCGGCACGGCCGGCACGACGACGGCGGGAACAGGCGGAAATGCGGCGCTCGGCAGGGTAGGCACTAGGGGTGGCAACGGGGCTCATCCCCGACGGGACCCAATCCCTGTCCCCGATCCCCGCGACATTTAAATTCCCCGAACCCCGGCCCCGGCCCCGGCCTCGGGGCCAAGTTAGGCCCGTCCCCGTTCCCCGACGGGCTTCGGGGGCCCGACGGGGCAAAAATCCCCGTGAACGAAGTCCCTGCATGCCCAATTACCCAGCCTTTCCCAGAATCCCAGCTGAGCCCAAACCGTGTAGTAGCATGTCAAATATCCCCCTTTGCTGGACGCAAATATCCCAGTCCCAGGCAGCAGCAATTCATCTAACTATGAGTAATTACAAGGTACTAAATTAGCAACTTGACAACATAGCAACCTAATCAATAGCATATCAAACTACAGTAGTTCAGTTTGATAGCACAACACAATCACTTAGTACTTAATACAACACAATCACTTAGTACTTAATACAACACATGCAAATGACAGTACTTAGCTTCTCGTCAAGGTTCCATTTGACCAATGCTTCACTAAGCTCTTCAGCAATAACTTCAGCAGTATGTGGAGCTGGAACATACATGAACCTGCAAAAACAATAAAATTGTCATCAAATATACTTCCTATTTTCAGATTAATTAATTCTAATGCATATGACACCTTACCTCATGAGGATACTCCTCACCCTCCACGAATCATCAATGAAATGGGCTGTGATAGCCATGTACCCTCTTTTCTGATTGTCAGAAGTCCACATGTCACTAGTGACAGCAACACGAGCTTTACTTGCAGACAAGTAGTTGATGGCCTTCCTCTTCTCTTTCTCATAGTTATCCATGATGTCCTTCCTACAAGTCAACAAGTACATCACAAAATAATTAGACACTGCATTGCATAAAAGATAATAACACAGCAAGCATCTATATACTTCATACCTAATAGTGTTCCGTGTCACCATTTTGAATAAAGGCTGAAGTGAACTAACAAATCTCCTAAATCCAGCGTGGTCAACCATAGATAAAGGATACTCATGTAACACCATCATGTCAGCAAGTTCTTTTCGAGCAACTTCTTGATCATAAGTGTAGTTATCCACTGACCCTATCTCTTGACAACTAAACCTAAGCGAACTCTGTGAAAATTGCTTTCCTTCTTTATTTGCTGCATTCATTTTACTCTTCCGATACACACACACCTTCAAATGATCATGAAGATGTCGTGTTCCATTGCGGGTTTCTCCTCCTAGGTTCTTGCTGCACCAATTACACTTTGCCTTAATTTTACCATTGACACTGACCCTCTTGAACTCCTTCCAAACTACTGAAGTTAACTTCCTCTTGGAGCCAACAAGGCCATCTCCTTGTTCTTCATCATTATCATCGATCACTTCAATGTCCACCTCTTCTCCCCTCGCTGCCCCTGAGTCTTGAACAGAGTGTGACTGGCTCTGTGACGGTTCTGTGTCTCCTTGAGAGGGTGGCCGAGCAGCAGGTTGAGGCTCACCACGGTTGGAACTTGCATTCCCAGATGTCGACATTGCAATGTTCTAAATGAAAAAAAAATCTATCATCAGTTTTCTATACCAACTATCATTGCAATGTATCAATCTGCAAATCTAACCAATGTATCAATCAGTTTTCTATACTGCAAATCTAACCAATGTATCTATCATCAGTTTTCTACACTCATTACTCATATTCACAATTATCAATTTGCAGTACCAACTATCATCAGTTTTCTATACCAACTATCAATGCATTCAGATTTGCAGTACATGACAATGGTGTCCCCGACAGTCGCAGCTAGGGTTGGCAGAAATGCAGTACATCACATCCACATATTCTCATAACTAGCAAGGAAGAAGATGTGTATTGAGTACCAGAGGTGCAGTAGAAGCTCGGCTCGGTGGAGGGCGTCGTCGGTCGCAGATCTGTGGAGGAGGGCGTCGCCGGTCTCAGATCCAAGGTGGCGTCGCCTCGGTGGAGAAGAGGAACCGGTGGGGAAGGGCCGAAGGGGGAGCCGCCGCCGCGGGTGGGGAAGGGCCGAAGGGGGAGCCGCCGCCGCGGGTGGGGAAGAGCCGCCGCCGCGAGTGAGGAAGAGTCGCCGCCTTGGGTGGATGCGCTGGTCGCCGCCGTAGTGGATGCTCGAGGGGCCGCAGGGAAGGGGAAGAGGGCGGCGGGGGAGGGGGCGGAGGCGCCGGGGAAGGGAAGGGGAAGAGGGCGGCGGGGGGGGGGAGCCGGGCGCGGTGGGGGCGGCGGGGGAGGGGCGGAGGTGCCGGGGGAGGGGCGGAGGGGGAGGGGGCAGAGGCGCCGGGGAAGGGGAAGAGGGCGGCGGGGGAGGGGCGGCGGGGGAGCCGGGCGCGGTGGGGGCGGCGGGAGAGGGAGCGGAGGGGGAGGGGGCGGCGGCGGCGGGGGAGGGGGCAGAGGCGCCGGGGAAGGGGAAGAGGGCGGCGGGGGAGGGGCGGCGGGGGAGCCGGGCGCGGTGGGGGCGGCGGGAGAGGGGGCGGAGGGGGAGGGGGCGGCGGCGGGGGAGCCGGGCGCTGTGGGGGCGGCGGGGGAGGGAGCGGAGGCGCTGGGGGAGGCCGGGAGGGGGACTGGGGGGCGGCGGGGTAGGGGGCAGTCGGGACTCGGGCGCAAGGGAGGAGTTGGCGGCGCTGGGCTGGGGCCTGGGGGGAGAGGTCTGACTGCCTGTGGTTAGGGTTTTTGGCTGACTTTTATATGAAGTGTAGAGGACCCACATGTCAGTGATCCCCGACGGTTAACGGGGACGGGGATCACTTCCCCGGCCCCGGCCCCGCCATCCCCGACGGGGACAATATTTTGCCCACAAAAATCCCCGCGGGGAATAAAATCCGCCAGACCCATCCCCTAATAGGTGAATTCACCGTCGGGGATCGGGGATCGGGTCACCATTGCCAACTCTAGTAGGCACCGCGGGCATCGGTGGCACGGTCATCGCCGGCATTGGTGGCAACACGGCGGTCGGCACGATGGGCACCGCGGGCATTGGTGGCAACACGGCGGTCGGCACGATGGGCATTGCGGGCATCGGTGGCACAGTCATCGCCGGCACTGTGGGCACCGCGGGCATTGGTGGCAACACGGCGTTCGGCACGGTGGGCACTGTAGGCATCGGCGGCAGGGTCGTCGCGGACACGGTTGGCACCGTCGGTTTTGGCATGGCCGGAATGCCCGGGACGGCAGCTGGTGGTGCTGCCTCCGGTGCCGTAGCCTCGGTAGTGTCGGCAAGGTGCCGTGCGGCATGGCACACCCTGCTGCCCACGAGCACGAGGGCCACGGCAATGGCCATTGCAAAGAAGCTCGAAGTGGAAGCCATTGAAAGCTCGGCTGTTAGGCTACAGAGAGCTAGTAGCTGAGAGAACGAAGTTGAACTCTTCTTTTCTGATGCGAAGACATGGGTAATCCATGGCACTTTATAGCTCACAAGTTGGCCCTCAATTGAGATTGGTTGCTGACCTTCCGAACCATCTCATCTGAAGAGATCGAGTAGTTCAAAGTTGGTGAGTGATGTAGGCATGTGCGAGGTGGATCGATCCCTCTTGGTCTCTAAGAGCAACTCCAGTAGTAGCCCTCAAATCAGGGGATTTGAGAGCTCCTCCTATTTTTGAGAGCCAAGTAGGGGCTCTGTTGGAGTTCAGTTTTTTACTCTGACTCTCAAATATGAGGTTTGAGAGTTCAAGTAGAGGCCCTGCTGAACTTGCTCTAACATGGTTCTTCTTTGGTTAGTTCACCTTCTTGTCAGTAAGCTTATTTTGCATGGCGCACGATGTGTATATGATTAGTTAATGCAGTATGATTAGGTCGACACAATGAATTTTATTTGGACAAGTTTTCTCTCCTTAATCATTAGGTACAACGGTACGGTCAGCATACACAAATCTTTCTTTCAGAAGGCACTTCAGGTTGAGGGCAGTTCAGCAGTTGTCCTCTGCTCTCCCCTCCGGTGTCTACCAACTCTTTGTTGCTTTTGACAATTGGAATTTCATAGGGAACTAGTTAGAGACCCATACATTGCAACGGAATCATAAAATTAATGAGACAGAATTTACTGTCTAACTAACTTCACACATCAAATATTGGAGAGCAAACGACAGAGAGAAGGGTAGCCAGAATGCGCGAGGAGATGGGAAAGTGGAGGGGTGGGCGGTTGTATCCTGAGAGGGAGAGAGGAGGAGAGAGACGAATGGTCCAGATCAAATCGGATGGCTGAGAAGAGAAGAGGGAGAATAGACCAACCACCAACTCACACTTTTATAATAGTAAAGATTTCTTTGAATTTTTATGTTCCTGTGGATTCACTTTTCTTTCTTTTGGTTACGTAATTAACTGTCTTAAAACTTCTTTCCCCATAAATGAAACCCAGGAGCTAATTAATTAAATTCCACTAGCAATGAGCGGATGGCTTCGTAAAAAAAATGCTATATTTTGTAGCATTAGGGCTTGTCCGTCCCTTAGCGACTATATTTTTAAGAAATGATTATTTGTTAGAATATATGCGCTGACAAATATCGCACTAAGTTCTACCTTGTACTATTAGATCAAAACAACAAGTTAATTTCCCCTTGCAAAAAACAAATTACCTTGTATAAAAAGGGTCAAAATAACAAGCTAAAAGAGTGAAATTAGATTCATCTAAGATTTTATGACCTGATTAATTTTATGTGTCTTAAAATCCATGTCTATTTTCCTTGGAACTCTTCCCGTAGAAGCACATCTTTTTGTTTTTGAAGGAAAATACCCCTAGTTTATATTATGAGAACTAGCATATTTACCCGTGCAACTGCACGGCTAGATATTATGATACGTTATCTTTGATATACAATTCTACTTTCTATAATTAAAATATAATTATATTTATTATATAACTCTAATATCTATATATGATTAATCTGCACCGTTATAATCTGGCCCTACCAAAATAAGTGGTGGAGATCCTTTTTTATTTCGATTAATGTGAGAATTTCTAAGACTTATTCTGTTTTAGGATTATTGTGGAATTTTCTTGCCTGAAAACGAAGAGGTGGCTTGAATATCACCAGTTGTTTTTATTTATATAGATAAGCATTACAAAGTGCCTGACTTACATAAAAGTCCTGAAATTACATAGGAATCCTTCATGACTGATTTCACTATTCTCTCTTAAACCTTGCACGTCGTCTTAGCAGAACATGTGGTAGCTTCACCAGTGATGTTGGTGACGGCCGATGCGAACCTAACAGAGACACCGAGGAACAGGGTTTTCTAAATCAGCCGAAAATCAACTAAAAATTAGGAAAATTGGAAATATTGGACCCCTCGAGTAAAATTTCGTATTGGCAATTTTTTTTTCATTTTTGCATAATTTTTGTCAAATATAAAATGAAATTTGTAACCATTGGAAAACACAAGCGTGTTTATAGCCTTGCGGTGAGGTAGGAGCACATGTTTTTGGCGTTGAAATGGGTTTTAAGGAAGATACATAGATGCTTCCTGAAACAAACTTGAGAAAAAACCATCAAATCAACACCGCCTTAATTTCTTTTGTAGAGCAAGATATATATGACATATTCGTTAGAATCTACTATGTGGTTTTAGAACAAGAAACCAATAAGTGGTAGAGGGAGGCTTTTTTGTGGGGTCAATTGACCCCACATGTTTTTGTAAAATATATCTATTTCTAGTGATAATTTCATAAAAAGTCGTATAATTTTTAGTGATTTTAATAGGATTGACCTCATAGGATTTTAATCCTAACTTCGCCACCGAAACCAATTATAAGGCCCCGTTTGGCACAGCTCCACCACCGGCTCCTGGAGCTGTTTGGAGTTGTTTTGTGCCAAACGGGGTACAACAAAATAGCTCTACCCAAGGAGTCCCTTAAAACCTGCTGAGCCAAAAGTAGCTCCTTGGGTGGAGCTGAAAAAAGTAGCTTCACCCAGCTCCACTTGTGAAGTAAAAAAAACAGCTCCACTTGTGAAGTGGAGCCGTGCCAAACAGGGCCTAAGTATCATATCAGAAAATATGGACCCCGTGAGGGCAGTGCATATAGCGAGGTACTGCCATTCTGAAATGGAGTACGTACATTACATGGAGTATTGAGTACATCAGAGAAAATGATATACCATCGACAAAACTACACAGATGCGCAACATGTAGATCGACCTCAACGAAGTGGCAATAATTCTAGCACACAATGACAACTGAGACACACGCATGGATTGCTTAGGCCTTCGGAGGTGGTGCGAGGAACGGCATTGGCACGTTTGGGATGGACGGCATTGGCGGCAGAGTCACCTTAGGGATGGAAGGGACCGACGGCATCGGCGGCAGCGTCGTCTTCGGCACGGCCGGCACGACGACGGTGGGAACAGGCGGAAATGCGGCGCTCGGCAGGGTAGGCACCGCGGGCATCGGTGGCACGGTCATCGCCGGCACTGTGGGCACCGCAGGCATTGGTGGCAACACGGCGTTTGGCACGGTGGGCACTGCGGGCATCGGCGGCAGGGTCGCCGCGGGCACCGCAGGCATTGGCGGCACGGTCACCGCAGGCATCGGCGGCATGGTGACCGCGGGCACAGTTGGCACCGTCGGTTTCGGCATTGCCGGAATGCCCGGGACGGCAGCTGGTGCTGCCTCCGGTGCCGTGGCCTCGGTCGTGTCGGCAAGGTGCCGTGCGGCATGGCACACCCTGCTGCCCACGAGCACGAGGGCCATGACGACGGCCATTGCAAAGAAGCTCGAAGTGGAAGCCATTGAAAGCTCGGCTGTTAGGCTACAGAGATCTAGTAACTGAGAGAACGAAGCTGAACTCTTCTTTTCTGATGCCAAGACATGGGTAATGCATGGCAATTTATAGCTCACTTGACATTGGTTGTTGATCTTCCGAACCATCTCATCTCAACAGATCGAGTAGTTCAAAGTTGGTGAGTGATGTAGGCATGTGCGAAGTGGATCGATCCCTCTTGGTCTCTTAACATGGTTCTTCTTTGGTTAGTTCACCTTCTTGTCAGTAAGCTTATTTCGCATGGCGCACGATGTGTAAATGATTAGTTAATGCAGTATGATTAGGTCGGCACAATGAATTTTATTTGGACAAGTTTTCTCTCCTTAATCACTAGGTACAACAGTACGGTCAGCATACACAAAGCTCTCTTTCAGAAGGCACTTCAGGTTGAGGGCAGTTCAGCAGTTGTCCTCTGCTCTCCCCTCCGGTGTCTACCAACTCTTTGTTGCTTTTGGCAATTGGAATTTCATAGGAAACTAGTTACGTACTTGTACGTTGCAACGGAACTTATTAAATGTATAGAGAATTGTGCTATAAAAGAGAGTTGCTCTGATTGGTTGAAAAATAGAGAATAGTAAGAAGTTAAGAGAATAGTGCGGTTGAAGGAGAATGGACCAACCACCAACTCATTCTTTTATAATAGTAAATATTGCTTTGAATTTTTGTGTTCCCGTGGGTTCACTTTTCGCTCTTTTGGTTACGTAATTAACTGTCTTGAAACTTCTTTCCCCATAAATGAAACCCAGGAGCTAATTAATTAAATTCCACTAGCAATGAGCGGATGGCTTCGTAAAAAAAACGCTATATTTTGTAGCATTAGGGCTTGTCCGTCCCTTAGCAACTATATTTTTAAGAAATGATTATTTGTTAGAATATATGCGCTGACAAATATCGCACTAAGTTCTACCTTGTACTATTAGATCAAAACAACAAGTTAATTTTTCCCCTTGCAAAAAACAAATTACTTTGTATAAAAAGGGTCAAAATAACAAGCTAAAAGAGTGAAATTAAATTAGATTCATCTAAGCTTTTATGACGTGATTAATTTTATGTGTCTTAAAATCCATGCCTATTTTTCTTGGAACTCTTCCCGTAGAAGCACATCTTTTTGTTTTTGAAGAAAAGTACCCCTAGTTTATATTATGAGAACTAGCAGATTTATCCGCGCAACTACGTGACTAGATATTATGATACATTATCTTTGATATACAATTATACTTTCTATGATTGAAATATAATTGTATTTATTATATAAACCTAAATCTATATATGATTAATCTGCACTGTTATAATCTGGCCCTACCAAAAATAAGTGGTGGAGATCCTTTTTTATTTCGATTAATGTGAGAATTTCTAAGACTTATTCTTTTTTAAGATTATTGTGAAATTTTCTTGCCTGAAAACGAAGAGGTGACTTGAATATCACCTGTTGTTTTTATTTATATAGATAAGCATTACAAAGTGCCTGACATACATAAAAGTCCTGAAATTACATATGAATCCTTCATGACTGATTTCACTGTTCTCTCTTAACCTTGCACATCGTCTTAGCAGAACATGTGGTAGCTTCACCAGTGATATTGGTGACGGCCGATGCGAACCTAACAGAGACACCGAGGAACAGGGTTTTCTAAATCGGCCGAAAGTCAACTACAAATTAGGAAAATTGGAAATATTGGACCCCTCGAGTAAAATTTCGTATTGGCAATTTTTTTTCATTTTTTCATGATTTTTGTCAAATATAAATGAAATTTGTAACCATTGGAAAACACAAGCGTGTTTATAGCCTTGCGGTGAGGTAGGAGCACATGTTTTTGGCGTTGAAATGGGTTTTAAGGAAGATACATAGATGCTTCCTGAAACAAACTTGAGAAAAAAAACCATCAAATCAACACCGCCTTAATTTCTTTTGTAGAGCGAGATATATGACATATTCGTTAGAATCTACTATGTGGTTTTAGAACAAGAAACCAATCAGTGGTAGAGGGAGGCTTTTTCTGTGGGATCAATTGACCCCACATATTTTTATAAAATATATCTATTTCTATTGATAGTTTCATAAAAATTCGTATAATTTTAATGATTCTAATAAGATTGACCTCACAGGATTTTAATCCTAGCTTCGCCACCGAAACCAATTATAAGTATCACATCAGAAAATATGGACCCCGTGAGGGCAGTGCATATAGCGAAGTACTGCCATTCTGAAATGAACACAAAGTGCCCAAAATTGACAAAACTCCGTACATACACAAAGAATGACCAGCTAGGTCGAATAACACAAAACTCGCATACTATCATGCATACACGCAAAATACATCAAAATGAAGAGGAAGAAAAAGAAGCCCAACCAAGGCCAGCGTTAAGCTGGTTCATGCAACTATGCAAGGGCAGCATTGCCCACGAAGACCACAAAAGGACACTGACTAGTGATAATACAAGATACATGGCGGTATGCCACACGTACATGCACCGCGCGCAAGCTTTAATTATGCCGAAGGAGGTGGCGCCAAGAACGGCATTGGCACGCTGGGGATTGAAGGCATCGGCGGCAGAGTCACCTTAGGGATGGAAGGCATCGAGGGCATCGGTGGCAGTGTCACCTTCGGCATGGCCGGCATGGGGGGCAATGCAGTGTTCGGCACGGTGGGCACCGCGGGCATCGGCGGCAAGGTCGCTGCAGGCACCGTCGGCATCGGCGGCAAGGTCGCCGCAGGCACCGTCGGCACCGCGGGCATCGGTGGCACGGTCACAGCGGGGACTGTCGGCCCCGCGGGCATTGGTGGCATGGTGACCGCGGGCACAGTTGGCACCGTTGGCATTGTGGGCACCGGCGGCTTTGGCACGCCGGCCGGGATGCCCGGTACGGCGGTGGGAGCGGCGGCGGGTGTCGCGGCCGCAGTCGTGTCGGCAAGGTGGCGCGTGGCGTGACAGGTGTTGCTGCCGACGAGCATGAGAACCGTGACAAGCGCCGCGGTGAACATGGTCGAAGTGGAAGCCATGGGATCGATTATAGATATGCTTCTGCTTAGCTAATAAGAACAAGGAACTAGAACTTCTAAATTAGTGATGCAAAGACACCAGTCTTTCTTGGCAATTTATAGTACTCAGAACATCCTGACATTAGTTGGCGACTTGGCATTGGTACCAGTTGGCCGTCCAAAACATGGACGAGCATGGTTGTTTCAAGGAATTTGTTGGTTAGCTCACCTTCTTGTAGCTAAAAATCATTTTGAATGATGCAAGAGATTTTTGGCTTGTTATGTATTAGACGATTTGAGGTGCCATTTTCTCTTCTTAGGTACAACGGTCAACACAAGATTTCTATAATATCAAGACCATCTGGATGAGTTGTCTTTTCCTGTATGTTGTGTACTGTTAATCACTTGATCTTGACTAATAATTCTAAAGCATAATGTTTAACTTGTACGATTAAGCTAATAACATTAGATAAAGTTCTGTAATGACATTTGTACACTTGGTGTTAATTGTTTACATTCATGCATTGTGTGGTTATTTATATACTAATGTTGAAGGACCATGCCAGATAATCCAAAATAATGATGTGATGAACCCTTGCAAATTTTATGGAGTGGATATTTGATTTTGAAAGATTGCATTTTGTCTATATCGGTTTTAGAATTTTTTTAAGCAAACCAGTATGACCGCAATAATCATACCACTGACCGATAGTACCGTGGCGATTAGACCGTAGAGCGGTAGTACCACGATTTACTTGTCAGTTGTTTTTTCCCAGAGAGATCTAGTTGCGGAGAGTGGTGATACTGGCCAGATGTGGGCAATAGTACCGATCTAAGTGAAAAATCTTAGATTTTGGGAAATTGAGCCATGTATTGATTGGGTTGACCTAGATCAACGAATTGATGTTGCATGAAGCATATTGTGAAGAACTTATGTCTAAAAATAATTTCTTAATCTTTGGATATGCAGGGTCACTTCGAGTCAACCATGGTCAACGGCAATAATCCGGACTACGCTCATAGAATAGCCGAGGCCCAAAAAAACAAAGATGTCGTATGAGATGGCTAAGCTCAAACATGGCATGAGAAAGATGGAAAATGTTAAAGAGAACTTTAAGCGACGGGTTGCACCATGTGACTTGGTCAGTCCAAGTGAAGCATGGTTCAAGAACCAGAATGGAAGATACTTGCCAACATGTGGCAAATCAGTGCTGCATCTACACGTGGTAAGCATAGCAATTGCTTGAAAGGAAAGATGAAGAAAGGGTTAAGAAAGGATATTTTGGTAAGTTGACCAAAATATCTTAACTATCTTGGATCAAAACCACGGTGCTTGGGAAAGCGGTTCATGTCAAGAAGAAGTTGAGAAGGTCAAGTTGAATCAAAGGCTAAGAACTTAGTAGATTCAGACTAATATGCTTTGAAAAGCATGTATAAGTGTAGTGTGTGAGTAAAATCCATGTTGTGTGGGGTTAATAGGTATCCCCCATATGTGATAAGTGGATAATATCCATTAGGTTCAGATGAGGCTGATTGTCTTGTCTATTTAATGTGTTAGGATAGAGACATGCTGGTAAACCATCCAACCATTCCAGATTTCCTTATTAAAGCCAAGTGTTCTAGGTTTAGTATTTGTGAAGTGTGAGTATTGTGGTATACTTTTTTCTCCTTTAGGTGGAGTGGCTATAAAACATTCATCATCAAGTAGCAATATACCAACTTTATTCATCTTTCATAGATCTCTCTTGTTTTAGTTGATTTGCTCTTGATTTAGTTGGTTTTGATCTTCTCTCTCCCATTTTTTATCTTGTTGAATGCCAAGGACGCGTAAGTGATAGAGATGTCCTACGAAATCAATTTCCATCCATATAGCGGTACTACCAATTTTACTGTTTATTTCTTGAATTTTTAGCTTCTTGATTTGCTAACTTTTGTGCTGGCTTTTCATCCTAAATCTGTATAACTCTGTAACTATTGGAGTGAAGGATCGGCAAATATTTGGTGGAAAATTTGAAAGTATCATTCATCCTCCACTGTTGCCATACCGGTCCTACAAATATTCATGATGTAATCTGTTTGCCAATTGATCTCCCAATTTAATCTCAATGGTTCTATAATCCGCTATGATAAATCAGTCTAAATTTGGCTAGAACTCTAAAACAGAATGACTAATTTGTACAGTCTCATGTCGATGAACAGTTACAATTTATGAAAAAAATCTTTGTAAGCCCTAAAATAGATTCTACGTACTAGGGGCGGGGTAGAGAAATTTCAACATATATGAATATATAAGAAGTGCACCGTAGATGCAGAGATAACAGAAGCATTTTAGTGTAAAATTAAGTGGACTGTCTTTTAGAAGTTTGGATAATTAAGTTGAAGCAGCAATTAAGTAGATAGGCTTCAATGCTTTAGAAGTAGTTCAGTTTCTCTTCTTTTTTTTTCCCCTAGAGTCATCTAGTTAGCTACTCCACATAATTCCCAGTAAAGGTAATGTTTTTACCTAATTGAACGATATACGATGCTGATTTATGTTCAGTTTCATTGCATTATTCCTAGTTTTCACTGAATCTGACTTAATTTAAAATTGTACTTTGCAAAAACATATATGCTGTTTGTTCATGAAATTCCGCAAATTGATCAGGAAAGGTTCCCTTGAAAAATTGAATCCACTCCACATGAGATCAACATATATGCTGATGCTAAAATTAACCTTTATAATTTGCTCAGACATTTTTTCAAAAATATATTATAAAACAAAATAAATAGAAACGAACAAAAATCAGTTCTGCACACCTTCAAGCAACCGATCTGGAATGGGTTCTGTTTTGATGCCCTAGTAAAGACTTCTAGCTATATATTTGTTTTTTTTTTGTTTTTTTCTTAAACCTCAAGTTCTCACATGCCACTTAATAATATCCTAGAATGTGTAGATTTGCATTAGTCTGGTTTCTAGGAAGAAAGCATATATTCATCTATTTATCTTTAGTACTTTCAGACAACACGTGCTGTATGCATAGTCTAATTTTCGTACCTTTCCCCTGAGATCCATAGATAGTTTGGTTTCTAATTAAAAGGGTTATAATTGCAGATCTTGCAGGATGACCTAATTAAATTAAACCCCTCTCCCTCAAAAAAAAAAAGACAGAAAAGGGGAAGATAACAAACTAAAACTCTCCGCAAAGGTCAATCATAAAACAGGAACATATATCAATTGCACAAAATACTGAGGAAGTGCGGTAGTAAATATAATTATAAGCATAAAGTCATTACTATTTTTACCTGCATAACTCATACAAATCTGATACCGATATACACCCGATCAAGCTCTCACAGCACTAGAGTTAGCGTACTATACCAGCTGCACTCCAGATACCATGCCTCTTTATTGGCAACTATTACATGGGACATGATTAGCATATTAATTTATCAGCTTATTATTAGCTAGAGGCGCATATATATAGCACTTCAAAACCTCCTTATCATTACACTCATACTATCACTGAATATAGTACTAGTTAATTCGATCAGCACATAATCTAGACCGATTAATTACGCTGCTGGGGCCACATCGGCGTCGTCGTCGTCGTCGTCGCCGTTGCTGCCACTGTCGCCGAGGTTGCTCTCGAGGAGCAATGCCCACACGAGGCGGTCGCACTCGGACTTGGCCACGGCCATCGATCTCTCTGTATGCACTGCCGAGCTAGCTAGCTACGTATGCGAGTGTCTACTGACCGGCTAGCTAGTCGTTGAAGAAGCTAGGTTGAAGGGTTTCGGGAGCGGGTAGAGCTATTTATAGCCTCGCAGGGATGTTGCTGCTGTCTCCTCGGCGTTCGTGCCACGTCGCAGGTTAAGCTTCGAGAGGCTCAGAGCTAGGTTAGGGAAGGAGTAGTCTCCATCTGGCGGCCTGCGAAAGATCCGATGTATGGACGAAGACGATGTGCTTGATTTACTGCAACCTTTTGCAGCTAGCTTTGCGCAGTCTCAGCCTCAGGCACAAGGCAGTGTGGCTCTGTAAAGCTGGAGCACAGATGCCCCGGCTCCCTTTCAGTATCTCACGGCATGGCGACATGCACGTTTAGATGGGCCTACATGACGATCCGACGTGGCTACACGGCGTTGGATCGTCTGTGCGAGTTGCTACCATGCAAAATATAATATCGAGTGAGTTAATTACGGTGGTATACATATAACATAAACCCATTTCCCATGTACCGCTTAAATAATATTGTTATATCTTTATATCCTTTTAAGTATACTTTAATGATAATTACTAGATAGTCTAAAGCAAGTTTTATAAAAAATTTCATCAAAGTCTATTTTTTATAACATAATTTGTGTATATACTTCTTTTTTATATGGAAAAGAGTATATAGCAAAAGTGAATGGTTCCGATGAAAAAATTTCGACCAAGTCGCATTGAAATAGCTTAGAATTAGTATTTAAGTGTACCGAAAATGATAAAGGGGTATGACATGTTTGTTTAAGTAGTATATTGAAAGGTGGGAGTATGTACTCCTAAGAGTACGAAAAAGGCTTCATACACACAAACGGAGTTGCGCGACCTGACCATATGACCCCTCATGCCCAGACGACCCCACGCAACAGACAGTAAAACCGTAGGACCTTAGTCTTTCACCTCCCTCTACCCACCATTTTCCACCACGTTACCCCCCTACCTGCTGTCTTTGACCGCGATACATGGTGGCGCTGTGCGAATCGATGGTAAAATGGCGTGAGGCCATCCACCATGAAGGCACGGAGCCCACCCCATTGACATTAATCGATCACTGACGTTCATGTCATGGAGTTTTGCTGTCACCGCATGTGCGTCGTCTCCCGTGGTGACACTACTGCTGTGTTATGAGGGCGGTAAAAATAAAAATAATATTTACGACTAAATACAAATCAATTAGGGCTAGATGAATGCACTTTTACTGTACTGGCCAATTTACCGATCACGTTGTTAGAGTTTACTGTCATACCTAGCCATAGCACATGATAGCCATGTGATACATAGCGGTAGTAAAAATAGATACCATATTTACATACAGATACATTCTAATTTACGTCTAGATGAAAAATAGAACCGTTGTGTGATGGCGACAGTAAAAATGGATACCACATTTACTTCGAGATACATTTTAATTTACGACTAGATAAAAAATAGAATCATTATGTGATAACGGCAGTAAAAATAGATAGTATATTTATGTTCGGATACATTCTGATTTATAGCCAAATGGAAAAAAAGGAATTGATATATGATGGCAGCAGCAAAAATAGATACTACATTTTGGACCAGATATATTCACATTTACATCTAGATGAATCTGTTTTTACTGTACTCATGAATTTACTGGACGCGTCATTAGAGTTTATTGCTTCACCTAGTCATGGTACATACTGGCCACGTGACGTCAATATCGGGGTTATGGGTCTGACACGAGCGGGTGGGGATAGACGGGTTGCACGGCTTGATGAGAGGATGAGCTTAGTTGGGGCAAGGATACTCGTTGGAGTCGTAGAATAACTTATTCTACGCTTAAACATGTAATAGTGTATATACACACACAGGGCCACTTGTGTAACGTCTGAAGTACACATGAATGAAGTTAGGACAGCATGCATGTATGCATGTAGCCATGGATGCACGTGCATGCGTACGTTCGTAGACGATACTAGGCGTACATATACTAATTAATATATCTTGGAAAGCCATGCCACTCGTTAATTACAAATAGATTGGTCTTTTGTCTTGTTAGGACCACAGATCAGGCAGCGGTCAAATTAAGTCTGCCGGATGAATTTTGAAGAGAATCAAATGCGCAAGAGCTACGTACGTACATTCAACCTTTCGTTACAAAACAAGTGTACAAACTCCAGTCCATGACGGCCGAAAGTACACAACCCAGTGAGTTTTAGACATATCAAATCAAGTCATGTGGACGAAACGTCACATTAAGTAATTAATCCAGGATAACAGGACCTGACTAACTCAGGCAGGCCAATTAGTTCCAAATCAAGGAGATGAAGTCACCCAACTAAACTACCAAAGTGATTAAGAGGATCCTTAAAAAAAACCCTAAAGTACTCAATTTGATCGGGGAACAGAGAATGCATGCACTATGATGCCTGGCCGTGGCCTGATACACGCATGGCATGGAGCAGGAGATCAGGGCTCCCGGAACCGGTGGTCACCGTTTCGGCGCGCACATCCGACGTGGCGCCCCGGGCCCACCGGCCCGAGGCGGTGCTCATGGCGGGCGGCCGCCGGGCACGGTCTCCACGTGGAAGCGCCCGGCCATGCACGTTCCCTCCTCCTGCGACCTGCGTGCGTCACCGGCCTCGACGCGCCATGGTGGAAGGATGCATGCGCGGACTCATGGGCTTTGCGGCCCGGCCCGCGATAGCCCGCCTTTTCTGGGTCGCAAGTGGCCTTGTGGGCTAGTTATTGGCGATCGGTGCATCTGAGTGGAGGCCCATCTTGGTCTGTGTCGAGCAGGACCATACCACATTTCTCTGCGGAATGTCGCGTGTACATATAAAGGAACTGGGTGAAAACGGATTGAATAATATTTAAACTATATTCGTATCTACATTTTTTAATTCAAATATGAATCAAACAAACGTCAAATACGAATACAGATCAGACAAATATCGGATATAAATTTGAATTGAATATCTACTTAATTCAGTCGGATCCAGATATCCTCATAACTTATGTAGTATGAAGATATTAATGATATTTTGTCCTCATACAATCATGCTTAATCATTATAATTTATTCACTTCACCTAAAGAAACAATAATTCACGTTCAATTAAAAAACTTGTCCAACTAATTAGTTGTATTGTAGTGAAATATACATATTGTTTCATCGAATACGAATATGGATAGTCTGGATAAAATAAAATTTCGGATGCTAAAAGTCCATACTATATTCATATACATATTTTTTATGCGAATTTGAATACAAATACGAATAGGATAGAAAATGTTAATTGGATGGTAAAATCTATACTATATTCGCATCATATCGAATGCAGTAACTGAATAATACGGATAATTTGCATCCACTTTTCACCCCTAAAGGAACCCTCAGACTCCCAAAAGGAAGGGAAATAAAAAAAAAGATGATAGAATCTACACAGCGATCTAACTAGTTGTGTAGTATTTCAGGCCTGTTTGGAATACTGGAATTTCACATAAAACAGCTCAATTCCCGTAGAAAAAGTTCCCACGGTTCAAATAGGGTCCCAGTTGGCTGCAGCTCCCAGGACCCCCAGCCTGTCAAAAGAAATACAGATCACATTAACCATCATCTAATTGCCGTCATTAAATCAATTTTGCCTGGACAGAATTGAACCTAACTGAGAATTCACTTTGAGCAACACAAAACATATTTCCCCATTTCAGTTGGAAAGGTGCTCTGTTGGAGGGCCACCAATACCAACCTCCCTTTCTTCAGTAAAGCTCAAAGCATCACGTACACAAGCTGTTCTTCACTGTACAGAGTACACAATATCCACATGCCTTTGCTCAGCAAAGCTAAAAGGCATATCCAAATTACACAATAGAGGGGCTGGCTAGGCCAGGAGCATCGATGGGTCAATCGATCAAACGAGAGTGCAGGTTCAGCAGCACCAGCAGCTAGTTAAACTACTCGCTCTTCTTAAACTTTATGTTCCCTTTAGGTATCTTGCTCAAGACGCCCTTGTCGAGCTCGAATGGCTTAATGGGTTATACTGTAATAGGCAAAAATGGGTGCCGGTTTATGTGAAAGATACTTTTTGGGCCGGTATGTCTTGCACACAGAAGAGTGAAAGTGCCAATGCTTTCTTTGATGGATGCGTCAATTCTTGCACAACACTGAACCAGTTTCTGGAGCAATATGGTAATGCAATAAGAGACATGGTTGAGAAGGAAAATAACGCTGATTGTAAATCTTTCCAAGAGGTGGTACCATGCATCACTCATTATGATATTGAAAAGCAGTTCCAGACAGTGTATACAAATGAAAAGTTTTCAGAATTTCAGGAGCAGCTAAAAGGTAAAATCTACTGTTATCCAACTATTCTGAAACAGGAAGGTTCAATTTATATATTCAAGGTCCTGCAAGATGTTAAAATCAGGGAGCAACAGATTAGCTTGGACTTCACTGTTTGGTTTAATGGAGATGGATGTGATGTGAAATGCATATGCCGTCATTTTGAATTTCAGGGAATCTTGTGTAGCCACATCATTTCTGTACTTGCTCTAATGAAGATCAAAGAAGTTCTCTCCAAATATGTATTGCAGCGTTGGAGGAGGGATTTGGAGCGGAGACAGTTCTATTACGTGTTTCTATGAAGATATGATCAATTCACCACTCACCAGTTGCACAGCGTTTTGACTTGTTATGCAAATCCTTCTATGAAGTGGCAGAGAAGGCGGTGGCGTCAGATGAATTGTATGACTTGGTGATGGATGGCCATCGAGAATTAAAAGTAAAGGTCGATGCACAGCGTGAAATGCATGAAACTCAGAATTCTAATCCTTCAGAGAATCAAGACAAGGAGCTGTGATGATGAAGCTCCTTTCTCCTGACATGAACAGCTGACATTTTTCTGTAGTTCCCATGTAAGATATCTTTCTTCTAGCTGAAACATTACAAGCAGTAATTAACTACTGACTGCAATGTTGAAGTCCCATGATTGGTAGTGTAATTGGGTTGGATTCAATTGCTGTGTGGGGTTGGGTTTGGCTTGGGTTCTTGCTTTTATTACGCGTCAATCAGGGACTGAGTTGTGATGTTTTTAATCTGTATTGCCTACTAAAAGTCGGTTAGTGTAGTTCAATCGGAATGCAATATAACTACTGAGTATTACTTTTGGACAAAGCGAGAATATCATCTCTATTGCTGGTGTGGCCTTGATCTTGAGAAATTACACACGTGAAGTTATCTCTGTTTATTTACACTTGGTGAGAATAGCATGCAAATCCCCATGAATCCCCTCTTTTTAACCATGGTCTACGTTTTCTGGACTTTCTAATATCACTTTGCTTGGGATCAGAAGTCAACTGCACCATCAAACCGGTGGTAACAGAACAAACTGTAGCACCAAAGAACTAACTGGGTAATACACTAGGATTCATAGCAAATTGGGACATCTATATTTAGCTTGTGTTCTGAAGCACGAGTTATTTGCTACATGTTGGAACTGTGTTCCAGCTTATTGTAAGGTGCAAACCAGAAGTAAATAGGACCAACCAGGCAACCACTATTTTTTGCACCATGGCCAATGAACTTCAACCTGGCAAACCTCTCCATCTCACCAAATTTAGGCTCCTCTCTTCAGCTAGATTCCTTATATATCAGCAAAAATGCATCACCTTTAATTTGTTCTTGCAAGCCCTCTATTTTGCCGGGTTTGGAATCTCAATTCCAAGGGAAAGTCACAATGAGATGCCTCTGCTACGTGACTTTCCTGGCCATTTTGTCTGTCAACGTGCAATTCTGTACATCCATACGCCTCCTAGCTGAAAATCCAGTAGTGATCCCGAATGGTCAACCAGGTGCGCCGCCGCCGCTTCCTCCCGCCGGGCTGCCAGCGAACATCCCGGCCAATGTCCCGGGAAACTTGCCGGCCAACCTCCCGGCAAACTTGCCAGCCAACATTCCGGCCAATGTCCCGGGAAACTTGCCGGCCAACCTCCCGGCAAACTTGCCAGCCAACATTCCGGCCAACCTCCCGGCAAACATTCCGGCGAACCTCCCTGCCAACGTTCCACCGGAGATGCTAGCCAACGTGCCACCGGAGATGCTGGCCAACCTTCCCGCCAACGTCTCACCGGATATGTTAGCCAACGTGCCACCGGAGATGCTGGCCAACCTCCCGGCGACCGTGCCGGGCCAGCTGCCGGCGAACGTTCCGCCGGAGATGCTGGCCAGCCTTGCCGCGGCGAAACAGCCGGGGCAGCCCGGGGCCGAGAATGCAGCAGCGTCCGGCGTGCCCGCCGATCTCCCTCAGATCCCGAAAATGCCGGACTTTTCGGGGCTGACGGACCTGTCGTTCCCTCCGATGCCGTCGGCGAAGATGCCGCAGATGCCCCACAACATCACGCTGTTCGGGTTCGAGGTTCAGATCCCCAAGTTCATCAACAACATGGTGAATGGCCATAACTGACGGAAGGAAGGAAGGAGGCGAGCATCTTTGCTGATTAATGGCGTCACTTCGTAACGAAATGTGCAGGCTGCCTGAATTTTGTCATGCGTTCGCATTGTACTAGTTGTTTCTTGATCAAAAGTGGTTTGCATTTTGCAAAAAAAAAATTACCTTGTGTGGAATATGGCAAGACAGTTGTAATTTGATGGACTACACTTTTGTGATGTATTATACATCACTAGTAGTGTGCCCGTGCTAACGCTACGATAAAATACAAAACAAGATAAAGTTTATAAAAAATAAAACGAACAATTAGATTCATTAAGATTCACGTCTCATATATTGTATAACCAAACAACAGAACATCTCCTAAGCAGCTTGTATCCAAATAATGGTCTTTGATCAACCTCAAGAAACGTGAAGCAACTTGTTTAATAGCAAGGTTTGTCGGTGCACATGTAAGTATACCATGTTTTATTTCTCTCATTAACCGTAAGAGCACACTCATAGTCTTTGTCTTTCCTGTGCCAGGTGGTCCCCAGATAGGGCTGTAAAAAAAGCTCGGAGCTCGCGAGCTACTCGAGTTCGGCTCGTTCTAGGCTCGATTCGAGCTCGGTTCGAACTTTAAACGAGCCGAACTCGAGCTTGATCTCGAGCTCGCGAGCTTCACCGAGCCGAGCTCGAATAGTTCGCGAGCCCCGATTCGAGCTTAAATAGTAATATATATTAACTCTTACCGAGCTTACTCGAGCCGAACTCGAGCTCGAGCTTTTCTTATTATTGAAAATTAGTGTATATTTGAATTATTTTGACTGTTACCGAGCTTATTCGAGCCGAGCTCGAACTTAAAATTTACTTATTATTGAAAAATAGTGCATAATAAATTATTTTAATTGCTATCGAGCTTCAACGAGCCGAGCTCGAGCCTACTCGAGCTTAGGCCGAGCCGAGCTCGAGCCCAGGTTCAAGCTCGAACCTCAACTCGAGCTCGGCTCGAGCTCGGCTCGAGCTTCTACCGAGCTCGAGCCTGGAAGGCCAAGCTCGCTCGAGCTCGGCTCGTTTACAGCCCTATCCCCAGATAAGGCTAAAACTGCTGCCGCTGCCCCCGCCGCTGCTGCAAAGCATTGCCGAAATACAATTCAAGACGGCATCATTCTGAGAATTGTTAAGATCCATTGTAGACAATTTACTCCATATTTCCATGCTGTCAATTGAACTAATACCCTTCGTGTGTTTCTGAAGGCTATCTGGAACCTGGAAAAGTCACAAAATGGAACTAATCAAATTACCTCTTTCTTTACAACTGCCTAAAAGCTTTCAATAATCAGTTCGGTTATGATGTGAATATAGCTGGATCATTTCTTTTGCAATAACCTGGATCCTTTTTTCTTTGCAGTGAAATATTCTTTAAGAAAAATATAACATGGGTGGTAATGTACATACCAGCGGATAATGTACCATCTTCTGTATGAGGCTTTGGTTTCTTTTGACTGCTGCCTTATAGTCAAGGCAACGCCATATACGGATGTAGGTAATGATATTGAGCAAATGAGCAGCAAAAGGTTTGCTCCGTTTCCCATCTTGACACTTCTCATCTGCAGCATCAATTTTGCCTGACGCTATTATCACATACTTAGCTGGAGGTGAGTCCTCATCTTCATCCCCTCCATCCGTAATGAATGCAACACGGTACGGCCTCCCATTGCCAGTAATATCAGAAATATGCTCCAGCTTCACATCAGACAGGATAATGATATCACCAACACTTGGATCATAACTTTCAGGTTGATTACAAGACTATCCATTGACAATACTCCTTCTGCCCAATGAAATTCATGTGAGAAACACAACAACAACAACAACACCATAAAATCAGAAAGTCTATATTACAAACCAACCTTTCCAGCAGGAGATGCCAGATGTCTTAGCCGCTCAGCCTCTTTGGGCTCAGATGCATGAGCAGCCAAAGCAATTAAAGCACTCTGCAGCAACCCATCGAGAAAATAAAATTAATACAAATAAAAATATAGAGTGCAAATGAGTTATTACACAAAAATTTCACCTTCTTAGGTGAATTCAACAGGTCGGCATATCTGGTAAGTGCAGTCCTCACTGTACAGGGAGATGGGAAAGGAGCTGGCAAAGAGCCCCCGTAAAGTGGAGTGCCATCCTGTTGGTCAGCATAAATTGAGAAAAAGGTATCTGGTGAATAACCTAACAACTTTTCTGCCTCCTCTACAGTCTCAATGCAATTTTCTGCGTATACACTAACATGATCTCCAGTCTCATATCTGGTAAGGAAAATGAGTCAACTGTCTCAAGACCAATTAAATAATCATGTTTGTCTACTCTTATTTCCGAAACTAACAAATCTGGATCATTGAATATGCTTACGTAAGGCCAGTTATTCTTTGCAGTACAAACCACAGCGGAAGAAAATAATCTTCAAACAAATAAGTTACAAAGTTTTTAACTAAAAGAGCACACGGTGATCATGAGTGTCAGCAAGCTAAAGAGAAGAACAGGGAAGTACCTCCTCTTCGGAATCTGAAGAATCCTCCTCAGAACTGCTACTCTCGACCTTCTTTGGAGGGGGCTGCTTCTTCACTTTATTGGCATCATTCTTCACAGGTACGACCTTCTCAGGTGCAGTTTTTTGCTTCTTGGCACTGACGACCTTCTCAATCCCATCTTCAGCATTTCTCTTACCTGTTCATTCAGATCAAAAAATTGTTGTGACACAGTAAAACAACTATACAGCATACAAAGCCACGAGACAAAGAAACTACAAAAATATAGTTGAATTCATTTTTCCATTTTGAAGCAACCATGATTGAACTCATCACTCGACGTAGCCTAGCAGTCCGTTTGTAAGAATGCATGGCTTGTACTGTAACTGAAACTGTGGCGATATGTCCCACGCAGTTAGATACCGAACTGAAGCTGTGATTATCTGTCCTTGTTGAACATAAAAAGAAACTCCAGAATTATGCAATCATGACAATCAGACGTTCAAGAGTTTTCACAATACCAGTTGTGACACGTTTGCGTTGCCCCCCTGAGATTCCCCTCAGCATTTCATTTCCGACTATGGTGTCAGCGCAAATGTCAAGTCCTAATATCTGCGGAGTTCAATAGAACAGTCAGTGCTTAGTACATTGAAGAAAAACTGAGTGCTGTTGGATGCAGTACCTTGAGGACGTAATCAGTGATGATATTTGTCTCCTGACCACCCATCGATATTGCCTGCAGATTAAATGCAGTGAGCAAAAATATCTACAAAGCAATGTTTGTTTTTGTGAAATGGAAAGTTTTACCGATAAGAATGTACACAGCATTAGAAATGTTTCACTTTTCAGCTATACCTTGAAATGGGGCACAGCTCGCTTCAGGAAGTCTGCTTGTGGTTGGAAATCAGCATCAAAGATGACAACAAACTCATAATCTTTAACGTAGCTGCAGTTCATGGCTGACTTGAGATTCCCAGCCTTGTAGCCATCACGAATCACCCGGTGTCTGTACAATATGCGGACACCCTCCTGTTGCCATTTCTCCACCTCCTCCTTGATAAGAGCTGAAGTGGCAGCATCATCAGAATCATCCAGCACCTGCACCAAGAAGTTCGACCTGCAAACATATAAATCAAAGGAATGAGCTAAATTTGATTCAAGTTTCAAAATAATTGCACAGATTAGTCAAAATTTCTCAGATTCAGGATTGTTTAAAATGAAGCTTATCTTACCCTCTATTGAAGCAATAATTTAGTGAAACATCAAACAACATCACTAAAGAAACTAAACTAATGTAGTATAACACCATCCTCCATTTTAACAGTGTTCCTCTTCCTCACAAGAGATAATCAACATCTGATACTCCTATTTGATAATTTTCAGTGACTTTTTTCACCTTTCTTAATGAATTGACAGTGGCGTCTAAATGAGTTTTGGGGATTAAAAAGGGTGCAAAATTAGGCAGACATAAGTGTGCTTTATAAACACTTAAGCCCCCAACCCAAAAATTGATCTTTTCTTAATCCAAATACTCCAATCCCAACATCGAACCTTTAACCCACCACCCAACACCCAAAATGTAGTAACCATCTACTTGTGGAGTTGTGGTCAAAAACCGAAACCGTTTCATTCCAACTTGTAAGCATCACTCCAATCCCAAAATGATAAGAGCCTTATATTGTGCGTGAGTGGCACTACAACCAAGATACCCCAATCGAAACTATCTTCTGATTCCTATCCACCCATTGAGTCCCCCCAATTACAGCTCAAAAAATCGAATCTTTCGATCTCTGCAGGCTGCAGCCACCAATGCGGCCAGGGCACTCAACGCCCAATCCCAAAATGCGACCTTGAGCACATGCCAGCACAGAAAATTAGGCAAAGAATTGGAATTTTATTCGGTTTAGCAGCTCACCTCCTTCTCGTTGCACATTGGAATCTGCACGAGCACCATGGGGAACTCCTCGGCGCCAGCCTCCACGTCGTCCGACCCCTTGCCGCCGCCGGTCTTTAGCACGGGCTTGATTCCCTTGAGCCTGATCCATAGGCAGCCGAGGCACAATATGAGGCGGTCGACGCTCTGGATCAGGAAGAGCACGACGCACGCGTTGGCCAGGAACTGCAGCGCCGGCGCGAGGTAGTTGAGGCGGACGCGCACCCAGGACGCGTAACCGGCGGCGAAGAGCCCCTCGACAGCGGGCAAGTCGGGGAGGATGGCGACGAGGTGCCATCCCTGGACGTGAGCGGCGACGTCGACGGCGAGGAGGAGCATGGACAGGAGGAGGAAGGCGCGGAGGCAGCCGTAGAACCTGGTGCGCTGCACGGGGCTCTCCCCCGGCACCAGCGCGTCGAAGTCGGTCCGCCCCGCCGCCACCCTCCTCCGCGCGGCCGCCGCCACGGAGAGCGCGGCGGAGGCCGCGCCCGTGAGCTTCCCCGCGGCGCGGTGCGCCTTGAGCAGCAGCACCCACGTCGTCGGAACGCGGTTGGGAGGGAGCGAGAGGGTCGGCCGAGGAGTCTGGGTGGAGGAGAGGGGAGGCGGTGGGGGCGGAGGAGGGGGGCAGGGAGATGGGCGCGCGCTGCGACAGCACGGAGGAGGAGGAGGAGAGGAGCAGCGCGAGGAAGAAAAAGAGGGCGGCGCGGGGCAGTGCCATTGGAGCGGAAGCAGCAGATCTGCGAGCGCGTGGGAACTCCTCCACGAAATTCCTCCCAAATTCAACACAAACACAAGCTCCAAACCCTAAACCCACCGCCAAATCGGCCGGACCTACCGCCCCATAACCCATCACAGCGCACCAAAAAAATAGCCCGTAAAGGGGAGGGGGAGAGAGAGAGAGGCAGAGGCGCGGCTCACCTTCTCGAGTTCGTCCTGGATCTCCTGGAGCTTCTCGATGGAGTGGACGAAGGCGCCGTTGATCTGCTCATTCTCCTCGCCGCCGTCGGCGTCGGTCTTGGCCTTCTTCCCCTTGTCCGCCGGCGCCGTCATCGCGAAAGTCCACCGGCCCTCTCACCGCCTCACTTCCCTAGGGTTTTAGACTCCTCTTCTTACGCCGCGCGAGCGAGAGGAGAGGAAAGGAGGGTGTGTGCCGGGAGGCGGAGGATGGAGGGGAGGAGGCGGCGCGGAGAACCGAGGGCAGACGCGGAGGAGGAGGCGCGGGGTGGTGTGGGTAGGAGAAGACGGCGGCGCGGGGGGTGGGGGGAGGAGGAGGCGGTGGCGCAGGGGGTGGGGGTGGGGGAGGAGGCGGCGAGCGGGGGAGGCGGCGGTGGAGAGAGGCGCGGAGAACGTGGGGTGGGGAGGAGGAGGCGGGGGGAGCGGCGGTGCGGGGGAAGACGGGGGAGCGGAGGGAGTGGAGGCGCAGGGTAGAGGTGGAGATGGGGGAGCGGCGGCGCGGTGGAGGACGGGGGGAGCGTGGGTGTGTGGTGGGGGTGTCGCTCACGAGGGCGGAGGCTGCGAGGAAACGTGGGGTCGAGCGCTGTGCGTGGGCGCGGGTGGATACCGGTTCAATGATGTGCATGATCCAAATGATTTTAGCCTTAGGATCTTCAATGAGTAAGAGAATAAGGCTTGAGGAGAGATCCAGGCCATTTATTTGTATAGAGTTGGATTACTTTGGTACACAAATCTGGGTGGACTTAGATTAGGCATTACTGTGGGAGTGGTTGAGGGGGTGGATGTAGTAAAGATAATTTTGATGTATTATAGAGTAGGGTAGATTGCTCATTTGTGAGTTAATGGCACTTTTGCCTCATATTTATAAGAATAGTTATAGTCACATGATAAATACAAAAATAACATTTGTACCATATGGTAACCGGACGGTAAATCTGGAAGAGCGACACGTGCCTGAGCCACACGGCCAGCACGCAAAGGCCGCACGGCCATCGTGTGGCTCCCCTCTGCCGCCCAGCCACCAGACGGCAATTTAGCTGGCTTAATTACTCATTTATGAGTACTACTTATTTGATTTTTTAAATATAGCAAATAGGTCTAAAAAATCATGAAATTTTATATGCAGCCTTCCGACACAACATACTTGATTGTACATTTTTTCATAATTTTACCCACTCTAAATGTTACTCAAAAATTTATATGATGTTGTTCGTATGAGTTGTTACATATAGCAAATGAGCTCTAAAAATTATAAAAATTTTACATGCAGCCTCCCGACATAGTCGACCGTAGGATTAGGACGTAGCGATTGTCCAACTCCCAATGATCCATCTCTCCCCGCAGCTTAAAGGGTGGAGGGCCAGCTATGTCAGCCACAATCGATGGCTAGCATTGGTTATTCTTATCGAAAAACTCTTCAAGAAGCTTCGGTAAAGACATACTTCGCAATAAATAGGATATATGAAATATTAGTACGAAGATTGATCCACTCCGGAAGTCTGATAATATGGAGATCACAAAAACAAAAGATTGTTGCTCTCTTCTCATGCGAAACCGAGTTCATGGTGGCAATAGGCACAGCTTTGTCAGGCGATCTGGCTCAAAAGGCTGCTGAGTGAGATCACCGAGAAGAAGCCTGAACCAGCGACAATGTACGTGGACAACAAGTCGGCAATCGCACCCATTAAGAACCCGGTGTTCCATGGAAGAAATAAGCACATTGATACACATTTTCATTTCATTAGAGGATGTGTGGAATAGGGACAAATAAATGTGGAGCATATCAGCATAGAGGAGCAGTGAGCCGACATCCTTACCAAGGCGCTTCCCAGGATCAAGTTTGGCGAAATGCATGAATTGATCAGAGTTAGAGACCTCACAGCCCGAGTCAGGTTTAGGGAGGTGAGTGCGGTCGAATAAACTTGACTGGTCAACCGGTCTGTGTGTGGTCATTACGACCAGTGTCTGCATGTTCATAATGATCAGTGTCCGTATGGTCGTTACGATTGGTCTCGGTGTGGTCGTTACGACCAGTCTGTGTGTGTGGTTACGATCGGTGTTCGTATGGTCATTACGACCGGTGTCTTTGTGGTCGTTTCGATCAGTCTCTATGTGGTTGAACACGCCCGGCCACTGTAGCAGTCACTGGATTCAGCAGTAGTCGGAGGTCCCTGTAGCAGTCGTCAGCAGGTTCCTATTAAAGTCGGTGGGCACTATAGCAATTGTTAGCAACTATGCGGTGTTGGCAGGCGGCGTGGTAATTGAGGCCAAAGAAACCAGATCTCGGTCGATCTAGTGTTTTGTAGAAAGAAAATGAGTATGTAATATAGTCGATAATGTAAGTTGTAGTTTAAAATTGATAACGAACAGAATTGCCCCAAACACTCTCCCTCTCAAGCTCTGAAACTTTCTTTGTTCTTGTTCTCTGTTTTCTCTGTTCTTTGTTAGACAACAGAGAACTCTCATTTGATTTGGGTGTGTTAATCTGTGGCCATATTCCAACAATTGGATCGAATGATAAAAAGAATTAAGGTGGTGTGTCCATGGCCTCCTTAGCTCTGGTTTGCGAACAATCACATGTATTTGATACTATAGTTATGTCATATCAGATTTTTGTGAGATAGTAGAGAGGGAAGAAATAGAATGAGTTTGATACTCATGCAAGTATCAAACATTTTTTAGAAACCAAGAAAATCTTTTTTAGAAATCAAGAAATTAGTATTGAGTATTGACAAATGGTGTATTGGAAGGACTTGATACTATTTTTGTATTGGAAGGGCCAATTGCATGATCATTGTAGGGTCCTTTAGTATCAAGCATATATAAGTAACAAGCTATTGGGTAATTGTTTCTAAATGCCATCCAACCACTCTCCTCTAGTATTAAGTCTTAGGGCCTCCTTGATTTATATGAAAAATGGAGGAATAGGAATTCCATAGGAATAGCACCTATTCATCCATTTGATTCATAGGAATGGAGCAAAGGAAAAAAATATAGGAAAATCTCCCATTCCTATGATTCCAACGGAAAAACATAGGAAACTTGGGCTGTAGTACATGACATTTCGTTAGATTTTCTGTGGATAATGCATTTCTTCCTTCTTATCATCCATATACTTTAGATTAATTTTGAGCGAAATCCTAAAAATTCTCTAAGAAATCCCTTTCATCCAAACAGCGCGTTATTTTATTGTCAATTTTTTAGCATGCTGCAATTGCAATGTATTACTCGTTATGTTTCTAAATACATGTCATTCTAGCTTCTAAAATTTATTCCTAAATACATGTCGTTCTACAATTTCAAGATGACTTTTTTTTGGATTTTTTTGTCTTATATATCCTCCCTTTGGTTATTTCACAGGTCATTTATTACTGTTACAAGCAAAAAGTAAAGGGTGCCCAATGTATAGATGCTTGTTCATACAGAGATGCCTTTACAGCAAAAGACATCTATTCTTACCACCAATCTTCATCTATAAATATGTATCATGTACAGACTCAGAGATTAATGAAAGCATCAATAGTTCTCTCTACACTTGTCTCAATCTTTCACAATACGTTATCAGCACACAGTGAAAAAAAAGAAGAGGACAAAGGTAATGGCACTCGTCCGACGCGAACTGCGATCTCTCTCGCTTCCTGGGCAAATGCTCGAACACCTTACCGGTGACGCTCGCAGCGGCCAATGTGGCAGGCGAAACCCAGCGCGGTCGGCGAGCCACGGCACGGCGTCCGGTGCGGCGCGGCGCAACGCGCAGCCGGCCCGGCGGCGTGGCGCGTCCTCACGGCGTGGCCCGAGCCCGAGGCCAGCGGGGCCGGCGGCGGCGCAGCCCGAGCCCGTGGCCGACGCAGCGCAGCCCAACGGTGCCGCCTCCGCCTGTCCCCGCGGTGACGTGGCCCGAGCCCGAGGCCGGCGTGGCCTAGCGCACGGCGAACGGCCGGCTCAATCCGGCGCGGCCCGGCCAGCGCACAGCGCGGCGCAGCCGACACCTGAGGCGGCTCAGCCTGGCGAAGCCCGGCCCAGCACGGCCGGCGCTCGGCACGCCCGATGCGGCGGCGCCCGCGGCCAGCGGCGGCTCACGGCGCCGGCGAAGCCCAAGGCGGCCGGCGCTCAGCGCGGCCAGCCCTCGGCACGTCCGGCGCGGCACACGGCCCGGCGCGGCTCGGCGCTGCACGGCGTACGGCGTGGCGCGGCGCCCGCAACCGGCGGTGCCCGAGGCAGCAGCACCCGCGGCGATGGCGCGGCGCTCGCGGCCGGCGGCGCCCGAAGGCCGGGCGGTGGCGCGCGGCGCCCGTGGCTGTGGCGTCCCCCGGTGGCGGCGGCGCTCGCGCCCGAGGCGACCCGCGTCGGCGGAGGCTTGCCCCGGCGGCCCGAAGCGGCGGTGGCGGAGCCCATGGCCAGCGGCGGCGGCTAGGGTTTGGGGGAACCCTAATTCCCCCTCCCTCCTTTTTATATTGGCTGCTCATTCATGGGTTTTGGCCCAATCCCCCCCACCTCTCCTCATGGTCCCAAAGGCCGAATGGGCCTCAGCCCAAGTTTTCAAAAATTTGCACAATCCACCGTATAATTCGTGGGAAATGCAGAATTTTCTTGAAAATAAAATCTCTATTGTAAATTTGCAGTATAGTCTTTATGCTTATTTATAATTGTACTCGTCAGTATGTACTTTTATAAATTAGCATTTTAGTCCCTACAGGATATGAAAATTATGTAATTGTTCAAATAAATGTGCTTGCACATTTCTATAACTTTTACGTATGTAGGATTATTTTATTGCAATTTATTTACAATATGAAATGCGACCATATTTAACTTTGCTATCTTTCGCAAATTTAAAATTTAAAATTCTCATTTAATGAGTACCATTGTACTTAATAAATTGGAATTTTTTGCAAAATATTTTGAATGCATACTTACAATAAATACCATAAAATCACAATTTATGGAACTTTGCTACATTTCTATGTACGCTATGCCATACAATAAATTGGTGTTCACCACCAATATTGTGATTAAACGGTATTATAAATATAACCACATGTTATATTTAATTTGGGTATATATATTCATTTGGATTAAAATACTCATATTGTTTTCCACATATTTTGCATTTTATTACAACATTACCATACACATTAATTTACCTTATGTAAATTAATCATCTATGGTGTACTTTTCATGTAGGCTTTAATGGCTACCAAAGATTTTGAACCCCTCGCTCTCGATGGTACCAACTACCCTACATGGGCTATGGACCTCAAAAGCAAGCTAACCACACGTGGGTTGCAAATGGTGATATTTAATCCTCGAGATAATCAAATTCCTCCGGATGTTGTGAAATATTTCGTTCTAAGCATAATTCGGAATCACATACATCCAGATTTAAAGGCGGAATATCTGTATGAGGAAAATCCACTCACTTTATGGTTAGCCCTCAAAAATAGATATGAACAGCAGAAATCTGTTATCCTACCTGAGGCTAATCATGAATGGGCACATCTTAGACTCCAAGACTTCAAAACTGTTGGAGACTATAATCATGCCCTTCATGCTATTTGCTCTAAGTTGCGATTTTGTGAAAAGGAACCAACAGATGCGGATAAAATAGAGAAGACTCCCTCTACTATGCTCCCATCTGACAGGGTCCTACAGCAGCAATGGCGTGCTGCAAATTACCAAACTTATTTTGATCTTATTCATACTATGCTTCAGGCAGAAAAGCATGCTGAACTTCTTTTAAAGAACAATCAGCAACGTCCCATTGGGGCTGCTCCACTTCCTGAAATACATGCTAATCAAAATAACATCAAGTTCGGTGGTTCAAAAGACTACTCAAAGAACTTCAAAAGTAAAATCAAACGCAACAAGAAGCGAAAACCAAGTGGATTCAAGAAAGGTAAAGGCAATTCTGGTAAGAAAGTTGACAAAACTAAAATTTGTCAAAAGTGTGGTTGCTACAACCATCCTACCAAGAAATGCCGCACACCGAAGCACCTTGTAAACCTCTACCTCCAGTCTTTGGCTCAAGGCAAGACAACTCAAGAGAAGAGATTTGAAGCACACTTCAATCTCAACAATGATGAAGCCGGATGCTCTCAACAGTTCCTTCAAGAACTCAAAGACACATGTGCTTCTACAAAGAAGGATGATCTCATGTGCACCGAGGACACACTTGAAGAATTTCATTCTCAAGACATGTTTGGAGATCTCAGTTAGACTCCTCGTTCCATAGCTCATAAGTATTATAGTGTTGTAATATAAATAATGTTGTCATCTATATTGTAAGTTTGTATGCTACAATCATATATCGAATACATTCGATATTATAAATAAAGTTTGTATGTATTCTATATATACCACTATAAGAATTTCATCAAATTCTTCTTTGTGTATATAGATTTTTGGAGTCAATCCAATGGAGGAGGAATTATGCCTTGTGGATAGTGGTACCACACACTCTATACTTAGGGACACAAAATATTTTCTAACTCTTACTAGGAGGAAAGGAAATGTTTTAACCATCGCTGGACGCGATGCAACGATAGTAGGCTCTGGTCGCGCCTCTATCACTCTCCCTATGGGTACACCATTGGAAATTGAGGATGCACTCTTGTATCCCGATTCAACACGTACTCTACTCAGTTATAGAGATATCCGTCACAATGGTTTCCATGCTGAAACCCAAAATGACAACAAAGAGGAATATCTCATCTTAACAAAAAACAACGGATATGGCAAACAATTATTAGAAAAAATTCCATCTTTAAACTCCGGATTGTACTATACATACATCAAACCCGTTCAACATATTGCGTACAAAGTAATTTTCTAAAACACTAACACATTCCAAACATGGCATGATCGCCTTGGCCACCCAGGCATTGGAATGATGAGGAAAATTATTTGCAATTCAATTGGTCATACATACCATAAAACAAAATTTTCGGAATCCTCAGATTTTGTGTGTACTTCATGTGCCACCGGAAAATTGATTTTAAGACCCTCTTATCTTAAAATCAGAGCTGAACCACTTAAATTCCTTGAACGCAATCAAGGAGATATATGTGGTCCTAAACAACCATTGTGTGGACCGTTCAGGTACTTCATGGTTCTAATTGACGCATCTACTAGATGGTCACACGTGTGTCTTTTATCCACATGAAACCATGCATTTGCTAAGTTAATTGGTCAAATTATCCAATTACGAGCACATTACCCTGAATATCGAATTCAATCAATTCGAATGGATAATGCTGTTGAATTTTCATACCATGCCTTCAATGACGATTGTATGGCTTTTGGGATACAAGTTCAACACTCTGTTCCATATGTCCATACACAAAATGGTTTAGCAGAATCTCTTATCAAGAGAATCAAGCTCATTGCAAGACCATTACTACAGAATTGCAACTTACCAACGTCATGTTGGGGTCATGCAGTTTTACACGCTGCTGACTTAATCCAATTGCGTCTAACTGCATATCATAGCACTTCCCCGCTACAATTAGTACGTGGAAATCCACCAGATATTTCCCATCTGCGAAAGTTCGGTTGCGCTACATACGTACCGATCTCACCACCGCAGCGTACCTCAATGGGACCGCACAGGAAACTTGGGATCTATGTTGAGTATAAATCTCCGTCAATTATAAAATACCTCGAGCCCCTAACAGGGGACCTGTTTACGGCTCGGTACGCTGATTGCATATTTAATGAGGAACATTTCCCGGCATTAGGGGGAGACAACAAGTACCAAATTGAATGCCAGGAAATTAATTGGAATGTTCAAGGCATTCCTGCCTCAGACACACGTACCAGAGAGACTGAACTTCAAGTTCAGAAACTCATTCATTTGCAAAACATTGCAAACAACCTGCCAGATGCATTTACTAATTATAAGGGTGTCACAAAATCCTATAATCCTGCCAGAAATGTACCTGAAAGAGTGGAGGTACCGCAAAATACCACTCAACTCCCAGTTCAAAATAAGAGGGGGAGAAGTACGGTACAAATGGCGGATACAGCTTCTAACAAGCGGCAAAGGAAACAAAAGAATGTAAATGCAGATCAACCTCAAGTTGATAGACACCAAAGGATCCTTAAACCCATATCAACGGTGCACTAAAATTCTGATCCTGGGACATCGGAATACCCCGACTCAAATGTTTTGAGAAATAACATTGAGTCATCAGGGGTCCAAGAAATTTCCACTAATTATACTGATTCTGGAGAATCATACGATCGTAAGACTACAATTGTCGACATTTATTTCTCCACAACAATTGTAAACAACCTTCAAAATGATCCAGATCCCAAGACCATGGCAGAGTGCAAATAGCGCTCGGACTGGACTCAATGAAAGGATGCAATTCAAGAGGAGTTAGCCTCGCTCAAGAAAAGAAATGTATTCACCAATGTGATACATACACCTCGCAAAGTACTCCCTGTCGGTTTCAAATGGGTTTTCGTCCGCAAACGGAATGAAAACAATGAGGTGGTGAGATACAAAGCAAGGCTTGTAGCACAAGGGTTCACGCAGAGACCCGACATTGATTTCAATGAAACTTATTCTCCAGTAATGAGTGGAATAACATTCCGATACTTAATCTCATTGGCAGTACAAAATCATCTATCTTTTCAGTTGATGGATGTAGTGACCGCATATCTTTATGGGTCACTTGATTCGGACATATACATGAAAGTACTCGATGGAATTTCAATTCCGAATCCAAACGCAAATCGCAATATGTATTGTGTAAAATTAAACAAGTCTTTATACGGCTTGAAACAGTCGGGAATAATTTGGTACAACCGACTAAGTGAGTTCCTAACCAAAAAGGGATACTCCAACAATGATGATTGCCCATGCGTGTTCATCAAAAGATCCTCAACAGGATTTTGTATTATATCTGTGTATGTTGATGATCTTAATATCATTGGTAACACACAAGATATAGATGAAGCATGTAATCATCTTTGACGGAATGTGAAATGAAGGACTTGGGTAAAACCAAATATTGCTTAGGTATACAACTTGAGCTCCTTCATACACGCACCCTAGTGCATCAATCAGCCTACGTTCAGAAAATATTAGAGAAATTCAATATGGATAAAGTATATCCATCGAAAACCCCCATGGTTGTTCGATCTCTCGACAGGGACAAGATCCATTTAGACCCCGAGATGACAATGAAGAGCTATTGGGACCCGAGGTTCCATATCTCAGTGCCATCGGAGCGCTTATGTACCTTGCAAATTACACCCGGGCGGATATTGCATTTGTGGTAAATCTACTTGCTAGATATAGCGCTACTCCAACCAAAAGACATTGGGTATGAGTGAAGAATATCTTTAGATATCTTCAAGGCACTAAAGATCTCGGTCTATTCTTCCAGAAGAATAAAAATGTGGATTTAATAGGATATACTGATGCTGGCTATTTATCAGAACCCCATAATGCCAGATCTCAAACAGGCTTTGTATTTTTACATGGTGGAACAGCCATCTCTTGGAAGTCTTCGAAACAGACTCTAGTGGCTACATCCACTAATCATTCTAAAATAATTGCATTATATGAAGCATCACGTGAATGTGTATGGCTTCGCAGAATGATTAACCATGTACAACAATCATATGGTATAGGTGCTATTGCATCACCTACCATTATCTACGAAGATAATGCTGCTTGCGTTGTTCAAATGCAAACGGGTTACATAAAGAGCAATATCACTAAACATATTGCACCTAAACTATTTTACCCACATGAATTGCAAGAGAGTGGGGAAATAAATATTCTGCAAACTACGTCTTGTGATAATCTCGCAGACTTATTCACTAAGTCATTACCAACCTCCACATTCCAAAAATGTGTTTATGGAATTGGTATGCGAAGACTACGTGATTTGCAGATGTCAGGGGGAGAAATCTCCTAAGACTTAACCCGTTCAATATAAATATTGTACTCTTTTCCCTTTATGAGTTTTCCCTCTAAGGTTTCTCATTAAGGTTTTTAATGAGGTAATATGACAACGTAATCATAAATACATTATATCTCTATTTTCCCCACAGGGGTTTTTAAGGAGATATAATCAAATATATGCCATATCAACTTTTCTCCTTATTTTCCCACTGAGTTTTAAAGGAGTTTTCATGGCATATCTACTCTACAGGTTCTCCTCATATTTTTCCCTACAGGGTTTTGGAGGAGTTTTTCCAAGATGATGAATCAAGATGATCATATGAAGATACATTGGTCAAGGGGGAGTGTTACAAGCAAAAAGTAAAGGGTGCCCAATGTATAGATGCTTGTTCATACAGAGATGCCTTTACAGCAAAAGACATCTATTCTTGCCACCCCTCTTCATCTATAAATATGTATCATATACAGACTCAGAGATTAATGAAAGCATCAATAGCTCTCTCTACACTTGTCTCAATCTTTCACAATAATTACCATGGGCTGGAGTAACGCGTAACATCTCAAAAGCAACAGGTGGCAATTTGCCAAAAAAAAAGCAATATACTCCCTCTGTTCATGTGTACTAGACATTTTTAACTTTTTATGGTTTACGATATTCAACTTTAACTGTTACTTTTAGTAACTTTACATTAAAATATATTAATAAAATTTTGATATTATAAAATATTTTTAACAGAAAATATAATAATAGTTTTATAACCAATCTAATTAATTTTAAATATATTAACGGTCAAACTTTATAAAGATTAATGGTACGGATTTTAAGACATTATGGAAAAAAACAAAAGAAGGGCAATATTCAAAAAAAGCAAAACGTTTTGGGGCTTTGCTGCCGGGCGGCCCACTGCCCACACATATGACATAGCCCAAGTCAACCCGGTGCGGTGGCGCGAACTCGCTCAGGTGCGCGCGCATCTCCGCCTCCCTCATTCTCCCACGAACCTTAGGGTTCTTGTGCTCCTCTCCCCCCCTTTTTCCCGTGATCTTTGCTGTTCTTGGATTGGACCGGATGGCGACCGGCAACGACTACGCCCAGATCGGCATCTCCACGGAGGTACACCCTTCTTGTTCTCCTTCCCCCTCCGCAATCTTCTTCCGATTTGAGTTCTGCACCAGGACGCACGCAAGGTGTTCGACGATTTGATTCGCCCAACCGGAACCGCAGGAGAAGGACAAGCTGGTGGCCGAGGTGATGCGCTACGTGCTCTTCAAGACGCACCAGACCTCCGGCTGCCCCATCAAGCGGGAGGAGCTCACCCAGATCGTCACCAAGAACTACCGCCAGCGCGCGCTCCCGGCGCTCGTCATCAAAGAGGCCGGGGACAGGCTCGCTGACACCTTCGGGTACGAGATGAGGGAGCTCCAGAGGACCCGCGCCCCGTCCACCCGCTCCGGCCGGCCGTCCCAGCAGCCGAGTAAGCTTGCTCCTTTTTTCCTTACTTTTTTCCTCTTGTTGCACTGTGGCTGGCCCGCCGCCGCAGCGGCTAGCTAGGGATGTGATGAAGCTAGATTTTGGTTGAATAGTGGAATGACCTGTGAATTGGAATGTGTTTAGTTAATGTTGATGCCAAAAGCTACGTCCTGGTCAGTATGTTGGAGCCCAAGGTGTACAGCAAGTACGTCGAGGATAAGGAGGCTGCCCATGTGTCTGGCTTTGCTTTTGTTGTCATAAGCATTGTTCATCTTGCGGGTGGTAAAATTTCCGAAGGTAAGGCTTCCCTTTTTTTTGCGTTAGCCAGGAAAACTCCTTCATTTGATGTTTCTGAACTTTGTCAGTCACATTTCAGAGGACCTCTGGCATCAATTGAGACGCTTGGGTCTAAATGAGAACGATGAGAACCACCCTGTTCTCGGTAACAATAAGCAGGCACTTGAACTACTTGTGCAGCAAAGGTTGGTGGTACCTTTTGTTTGTGTTGTGGAATCTGTAATTTACTTGTAAGAATTTTGTTTTGATTTTCTTTATATAGGTACTTGCTTAAGGAGAAAACTACTGGACCAGAGGGCAATGTTATGATGTATGAGCTTGCGGAGAGGGCATTGGACGAATCTATCAGTGGGAAGCTTAAAGATTACATTTCACAGGTATGTAACCACCAACCTGTCACAATAATGTTTCACCTTTTTAATCTGTAGAAGGCACTGCCTTTTCCATAGCATGCAGCATCAAAGATGATAAAGTATCCAGAAAACAGCAGCCCCAAAAATGTTAATGTTTGGTTATGTTCCTAGTTGGTTCCTGATTCTACAATAGACATGTCTAGACCATGGACTTCTCTCTCAACCAACTCTGGGATTCTACATTGTGTGATGAGTCATGCTTGAGATTTCCAGGACAAAAGTACCAGCTTCATTTTATTGTGCCCCCCTGGATTTCCTTGATTATCAATACAGAAGTATTGTTTGCATTAATTTGGCTGTACCATTTGTATGGCATATTGGCATTAGAGTTGCTTGTTGCTGCTGGCAGTAGTTCATTAGCATTTATTTCATTTTTTAAGAGGAATAGTACAGCTGGTAGCAAATTATTGTAACTGTTGCTTAAAAACAATCAGTGGTAGGCAAATTCAACTTTTTTTTTACCCCAAATGGGAATGCCCCGGTTTTCCATTGCAGAATGGAAAACAAAGATATTTCTTACAGAACACTTATATCCCCTTGAGACCTAGTTTCACTTTTTACTGAGTTGTACCAAACAACCAGCAAAAAGTGAAAACCAAGCAAAAAAAACCTTATCTCACTAACTACCTGAATGTATTGTTACAATGTTAAAAAATCAGACCATGTTGAATTCATGAGCAAGTAAATTGTAGAAGACTGAATCGATCTGTTAAAAAAACTCCTTTTATGATGTATTAGGTTGTGAGCACAAGCACTGCGGCCGAAGTAGATTGAACTGAATATGAAAAACCACAGGTATTTCCCTCGAACTATGTTTCTTCTTTCTGAAACAAAACGATATGCCTTATCATTTACTTTTAGGAATAATTACTAACCTATTTCCTTAACCTATCTTTCAGGCTTGTAGCCCAGTGCATGTTTGATCAGTGCAAGGACTAAGACTAATCAGGCCGAAAAGACATGTTCCTGCATGGACATGAGCCTGCTGCTGATGCAAAAGCTGGAGGCCTGTTTAAGGGCTGTGTAGGAGAGATAGTCTCTCGACTAGTTAGCTTTTGGTGCCATGCAAAAACTGGTGCCTTTAACTGTGTATCTGCCATGCTGTAACTATCATATCATGCTCGAGATGTGACCGTTTGCAGTTACGTAGTGTTGCAAATTAATATGGCTTGAGCTTTTGGCTTCAGCTTATTTTTGCACTATTCATAAATTTCGTCTTTTTCTGAACTTTTGGCTTTTTTTTGAGTTTTTTTACCGGTTCTTTTTTTCCTCGTATTTGTTTACATTATACGTGATGGGCTAATATGTTTTTTCTATTTTTAAATTTTTTAAAATTTAATTATGGTAATAAGCCTCTGTCAACTACAGTGCTTTTTTCAGCCAGCTACAGTGTTTTCAGCCATAAGCCACGGGCTTTTCAGCCATTTTGATCACAACCTTATTAAGCTGCAAAGCTTAACCAAATCATATGCCAGTGTTTGTGTGCATTCTCTGCCGATTTGTCGGTTCGAGTTTACTCACCTGAGCTGAGGAAACCATGCATATGTTGTGTTCTGCTGTAAGGTCTGCTTTGATGATGATCTACAATGTGTCAGATCAAAAGCATAGGCAATGGTATCTGATATCCGGTATGTTTGCATGCTATTTGCTAGGGCTAAACTGACATTCTTTCCTTTTCTTTTTTTGGGGAACGGTCTACGGTGGGGCTCGCGCCCGACCTGAACTTTTCATAGCGCCCAGAAACGGCAGGATACGGGACGCCGCCGTCGTGAGGTTCCACAACGAGATCGCCGGCAAGAAGCCCATCCGGTTCACCCCGCAGCAGCTGTCCGGCTTCACCGATAACTACTCGGCCCAGCTCGCCGGCGGCAGGCTCGCCGCCGTCTACAAGGCTACTACAAGTTCGATATTAGGATACAAGTACAGATCATGAGAGACGGCTGAACTCACATCAAGCAGTTCCTCGTCGGTCTGAAAATATCACGCCGGTTTGCATGTGACGTGGATATGGCAAGCTCAAGCAGCCAAGCCTCTACATGGCCGGAAAACTCCGAGAGAGGCAAGGCCCATTGTATTTTTTTCCTCCTGGAGGCCCATCGCTCAGCTCGGGCCCAACACTGGCCCTCAGGTAATCCCAGTTAGGGTTAGCCCATCGGCGCTCTATATAAAACCAAGACGAGAGCACGCGCCGCCTCCCGTCCGCTTCTCGCTTCTCCCTTCTCCGGCCGCCCACCTCGCCGTCCGCGGGAGGGAGAGAGGAGGCGCGCCGGTGATGAGGGACAATCGAGACATTTGTCTGAGAGAGCCATCGTGTTGTAGTTAGTGCAGCGTCCTGCCTAGTGTTGTTTGCGTTCCTTTTGCTTTGTTGTTCTTTTGTTTGGCTGGCATGGTGAGGAAAGAAGACGATCCTGTCTGATCTACCTGATGACAGTTTCCTCCTCATTCTGAACTCCAAGTTTTCGTTACTTGATCTCGTGAGCTTTGCTTGCTTTGTGGCGATTTGGATTACCTCTTACCAGGATAGATATAAAACTTAGTTGTGTCAGTCATGGTGTTGTGGGAGATGAGGAAGAACATTTGGTCCGTGTTTCTGATCATCTTTGTGATGCAAGAAACAAGTTGCATTTACTTCTGATCCCAACAATAAAAGAAACCATGTTTATTGGCATAACGATTTAGGGTTAGCAAGTCGCCGCTCTGATACTCACATCACGTTAGCGTGCCCGTGTTAAATTGTAGCATTCTGACTTGCGCTTGGTATGTGGTTCTCTGTGATGAGCAAACAAAGATGACGAGTCCGATCTAATCCATTCCATTGTAAATATGGGGACAATCGAGGCATTTGTCTGAGAGAACTATCATGTGGTAATTTCCTGTTCAGTGTTGTTTGCGTGCTTGTTTTCTTGGTCTTTTGTTGCCATGGTGAGGGAAGAAATTGGTCCTGTACGATCTACCTGATGAGAAATTCCTCATCATTCTGAATGCCAAAATCTCACTAGTTCATTTCTTTAGTTTGTTTATTTTGTGGCGACTTGGATTAGTTGTTGCCAGGATAGATTTAAAACTTGTTGTGTCATTTTTTCTAGATACTGGAGAAAGAAAGTTACAATCTTCAGCCTCTGATTGTTAAAGCAGATAACGTTAGTTCAACCACAGTGACAGGAACTGAAAAAGAAGGAAAAAGATACGCAACAGAAGGGTTTGCAGCAAAAGAGAGAGGGAAAATATACATCCAGCATTCAAAAATATTGAGCTTCTTAGAATTGAGGCTTGATCTTTTCATTTGAAGCTGGCGGCTTTTAGCTTTTGCTACAGTACCTAACTTTCAAACGGAGTATTTTCTCAAGACGGGGTCTACAAGTTAAACGATCTACACATTAAAAGCCCAATATCTATACCAACCAAAATCGCAAGTGAGTATCTGTCTCTCTGTAATCTGTATCGTAAACAGCTAAAATTCAAAAATTTCAACCAAAAGCCATAAGCCGCAGCCATTGCCAAATATCACACAAACTTCAATTAACCCGGGTTGATGTCAAAGCTGGATTGTTGAACATCTCCATCTTCATCCCGATATTAGAGCATGCATCTCTGCCATGTTGGCCCACCCAGCGCTCGCCACGTGGAAGACATCTCTGCCACGTTGAAGCTAGGGCTGTAAACGAGCCGAGCTCGAGCGAGCTTAGCCTTCCAGGCTCGAGCTCGGTAGAAGCTCGAGTCGAGCTCGAGTTGGGGTCCGAGCTTAGATCTGGGCTCGAGCTCGGCTCGGCCTAAGCTCGAGTAGGCTCGAGCTCGGCTCGTTGAAGCTCGTTAACAATTAAAATAATTTATTATGCACTATTTTTCAATAATAAAAAATTTTTAAGTTCGAGTTCGACTCTAATAAGCTCGATAACGGTTAAAATAATTTAAATAAACACTAATTTTCAATAATAAGAAAAGCTCGAGCTCGAGTTCGGCTTGAGTAAATTCGGTAAGAATTAATATGTATTACTATTTAAGCTCGAATCGGGGCTCGCGAACTATTCAAGCTCGAGTTTGGCTCGTTTAAAGTTTGAACCGAGCTCGAATCGAGCCTAGAACGAGCCGAACTCGAGCAGCTCGCGAGCTTCGAGCTTTTTTCACGGCCCTAGTTGAAGCTACCCTCAACATCTTGTCCACTCCTATTCCCAGCATTTGGCCCCTGTGCTGTTTCTGAAATAGAGACCAACGACGAGGCCTGACACATTGTAAAGACAAGTTGTAAAAACTTGTGTCATGGTGATGTGGGAGATGAGGAAGAACATTTGGTCCGTGTTTCTGATCATTTCGGTGATGCAAGAAACAAATTACGTTTACTTCTGATCCCAATAATGAAAGGATTTCTGATCCCAATAGTAAGGGGATTTCTGGACGTTGGCATAATGGCTTGCCTCCGGTTTTTCATTGCTGATCTCGTATTTGACTTTATATGTGGTTTCGCTGACGTTGAATAATCTTGTTGCTGTGCTGTGACGCAGTGGAAGAAGAGAGGATTAGGCGACTCAAGAGGAAGCGCCGAAAGATGAGGCAGGATCCAAGTAGACTGATGACGATGGAGGACAGTGGCGGATCCAGGAAATTTTTTTGGAGGGGCTGAAATACCTTCAGCTCGACCTCAGCTCCTTCTACATTATACATCCATGGCTAAAAATTTAGGGGGCTCCAAGGGTCCGGTAGCGATAGGGGAGCTCGAGCCCCCCACCCCATCGCTGGATCCGCCCCTGATGGAGGATGTCTGCTGCTGTTTCTTTGCCGCTCAGCTCAGCTGCCGTGTTCTGATCAATCTTTTAGTTTTTGCTAGCCAAAAAAAAACCTAGTGGAATGTTGTCTTTAATCTCTGTTTTTGGAGTCTGGTTGTGGTGTAATGAAGACTGATCTTTCCATTATCTAAGGTTAACAATACCATCTGAATCTGGTTCACAGATTCTCGTTACGTGAAGCCTTTGATGTTCACTAAAGATCTGAAATCTGGTTCACGGACAATCGTTGTTTGGAACAGGCCTCAAACTTCTATTGCTGTAGGAATTAGTCTGAATTGTAAAGCCTTACCTCCAAGCTACAGGAAGAACATTGAAGAACATCAAGTCTTAAGCATAGATTACTATAGGTCTTAAGACTTGATTCCCACCATTCCAGTGTAGACGCACAGGATCATGTTCCCTTCTTGCTGAATCAAGATGGACTATGGAATTAAGGTCCTCATTCAATTGCCAAACAGAACAGAAATCTGAATGATAGGAACCTAAATACTTTTCTTAAGTACCTGTGCATTAAGGATATTCAATTTCAATAGGAAAGTCCATTTGACTCCTGAATCATTGAGATGTGTCTACTTCACTCACTTAACTATACAAAACCGTGACCGAGCCCATCGCCGGGGGAGTAGAAGATGGTGACGGAGCCCATCGCCGGGGGACCTGGTGGCTCTCGACGGCTCGGACTGCTAGCAGCGCAGTGCGCGGTGCTCCCTTGCCGCTGCGAAGCTTGCCTGCATCAGTGTGAGAGATGGAAGCATCTCTGAACGTGTAAATATTTTTCTATTTTTTCTTTCAGTTTTTAGGAACTTTTCTTTGTGACAGGGATTTTGTAGGCATGTCTCCATCCAAAAGCGGAAGAATGGGCTATTTCTCTGAATATGGATCCCATCTGATTCCAAAAGCGGAAGATGACTTGGCCACGTCATATATCATCGGTCACGGTGGCAAAACCACCTCGAAAACCAATTTAAAGGTTATTTAGAAGGTTTTACATAATTGATGTTTGATGATCTATTTAGACGGGTTTATAATTTAGAGATAGAGTAAACATTCTAGATAGCTCAGTGATCATATAGACATTTCCTCGTTAATTAGTGAAACTACAGATAAACTTACATACACAATTTGAAGAGAGAGGATTCTTAACGTCTGTCACTTTTCCTCGCTTGTGCTTTCTGCCATTTTTTCCTAGGCACTAGCTTTAAATCCGGACATAATTTGAAATTCGGGTCCCTCATGCGTGCTTGTATATCATATCATTACTATAAATGAAAGAGTTAATGGATGTAAATCCCTTCTTCTTCAACTGTCATATTTTTTAACTTCTCGTCAATCTGTACTTTTCAACAGATCAGAGCGGCTCTCTTTTATAGCATAATTCTCAATATATCCAATTGAATTACATTGTACCGCATAAGGCATACGACTAGTCCTTAAAGAACTATATATTGAGCTTCTTTGGTACACCCTCCCGCAACTCCACATATTCTGGTCCAGAAACAATGTTCTTAAATGCACCAATCAGGATATGTATGTCACTGTCAGTGACAACATCAAATACGTTAATGTAGCGTCCATCAGGTCCTTTTTTCAACTTCCTGAGCATTTTCTACGCTTGCTTTCCTGGAGAAAGCTCTGGTGGTTCCTTCTCATCTTTTAGCAGCTCTGAGATTGTGCCATATTTAGGCGCCTCGTCAAATTCAAACACCTTATCTATATGGTTTTTGCTAAATCGCTGGTGCATGAAAACTCACAAAATTTCAGTCGAATTCTCACCTTTGGATTGGCATGGAGATTTGTGCTCCAGTGAGCTTGTCTTCCCCCTCTTCGACACAACTGTCTTCTTCCACTGTTGCTGGGTTAGGGCTCGAGTTCACCCATTTAGAGTTCGGGTTCATCAGTACCCCTCCCCCTTTAGAGCTTAGAGGAAGGCTAGGTGGCAACAGTCCGATAACCGCGGCGGTAGTGGCACTGCCGAACATGGGTGAGGAGGGCGACGGTGGAGGTCAGCAGGGGGCATGAGGATGAGAGAGGTTAGAAGGTGGCTACTGTAGCTATCGGAGACAAGAAAGAGGGCAGCATGGGGGCGACAAGGTCGGAATGCTTACGAGGCGGTGGGAGGTAGCAGTGAATCCAACAACAGCCGCCACCAGAGACGAGAAAGAGGGCGGTGCAGGGGATCTCCTAGAAATGCGGCACGGCGGCAGGAGGGGGGAGGGGCAAATGAGGAGGAGAGTGGTGGGGGAGGAGCTCGTTGGCACCGGTGAGGTGGTGGGAGGTGGTGTGCGGGAAGGGGTCGGCGACGACGATTGAGGTGGTTGGGACGAAAAGAGGGAGGTGGAAGCAGCGGTGAGGGAAGGATTGGCCGGCGAGGCAATGAGAGGCATCGTGTGGGAGGAGGTGGTGGCGGTAGTTGAGGGTGAAAGGTTAGGGGGTGGAGGGGAGTATATATGGGAGAGAGGGGAGGGATCTGGATAGTTGAATCCAAATTGAATGGTGCAACAAATCGACTATGATTTTAGAAAAAAAAACAGATGACTGTGTAATAGTTGCCCCTATCTATATATGAATCACTACGCTCATTTGCATGTGCCTTAGTAGGAATATCATCGTCAATTCGTCATCTTCATTGCCACACCAAAGATTCATATCATCTTCATCGCTCCAGGGCATACTTCTTAGCTCGTCACTATCATTAGCATCAATAAGATTTGCATTTTCCGTGGCTCTTCACATTCTTAGGGGGGCATTCGTATTAACTGTGGCTATTAACTGTGGCTGATAAATTTTGCTTAAAAATAAATAGTAGTGGCCGAAAAAATGACTTTAAGGAGAATACGAGTGGTGAAGCAAGTGTGGGAGATATACGTGTATGAGACAGAAGTGAGAGGAGTAGGATGCGTGACGCACGCCCATAACCTTTTGCCTTATCTCTGGAGCGAAAAGAGCGGAGATGCTGGTTGTTCATATTAGCTTCTGATTTCTTCAAGCAGAAACCAATACGAACATGTCTTCCTCGTAAACATTATCTTGCCAAGCTTTCTTGAACTCTTCATCACCTAGCCTTGTTGTACCAAATAGGAGTGCAATCGGGTCGGTTTCGAACGGATATTGCTTAAACCGTATCTTAACCCATATTTTTTTTCCCGGATTCAAAGTTGAATACGGCAAGGCCGAATATAAATACAAATTCGGAATATTTGGAGTTTTGAATACGGTACTATTAGGACAGATATATAACTGTTTCGGATCAAAAGCGGATAATATAGGTGAATAACATGATAATACAAAAAAGAACATTTTGTGAGAAACTGAGAATATACGGGGTAGCGGCAGTGTGAATTAGAAAAATGCCTATAGAACAGACAAAGCATGTAGTTATCAGTGGTCTTAACTCTTAACATCCACATGAGCCCCAATGAGCGTTTGCCACTTCCTCACCAAGGCGATCGGTAGGGGAGGGGAGAGGCTCTGACCTTGCCGGAGTCAGAGGAGGAGGGGAGAGACGCCCACGTTGCCACCATGAGACGAGAGGGATATCAAGCAGCTGGGGGCGGACGTGGTGGATCCAGGTGGCTGGGGCGGACACGGCGGAACCCACAGCTCTTGGCGGCGGTGGCGGAATCGAAGGCTCCCGGCGGCGACAGACTGCTCTGGGGACTGGAGGCTAGACGGCGGTGGCGGAACCCTAGGCGACGTGCGGACGTGTGGGCAAGGTCACGACTCGCGAGCTCGCGTGGTGGCGGCGAACGCGGGGGGTAGGTCTGGTCTGGTTGGCGGCTTAGGGCACTGAAGAGTGAAGAGTCAAGGCGTGACCGCATAAGGCCAGTTGGTCGGGCTGACTGCGCTCCACTACTCTTGGGCCTTGGCGGATATCCGCCCGGATATTTACCGAATACCAAGCTATTCGGTCCGATATCTTTGGTACCGAATCCAGCTACAACTATACGGATACCGTACTGAATCCGGCTGGATACCTATCCAGCTTACCGAGTTAAGTACTAACCAGATTCGGTACCGGGTCGCTCGGGAATAACCTGTCCCATTTGCACCCCTTCCAAATAGGTCATAGTGCGAGCGATCATCGGCAAAGAATCGTGTTCCTGGGAAAAGATAATTCCTTCAGTAAAATGTGTTTGCAGTCAAACAGTTACTCCCCAAGGATTCGGTATGAACTCATTCATGGGCATGAAGAATATCATCCAGTGGACCTTCTATTGGATCACCTTACCATTCAGTAAGGTAGTAACTAGTAAGGTATATCTTTCATCGAAGAAGGGAAAAGATGTACAACTACTCGACTCGTAAAGCATAACACAGCGTTAAGTATTGAATAAAAGGATGCCAACATAGTATTTTCTCGTGAATTTATATAATGAAGATACATATATACAAGATATAACTTCCCAAAAAAAGGGTGCTGTTCATCACATAGTTTCAAGAACCTCCTACGGATTAATTGCCTCTGGTGCTTCACAAAGAACAGAGAAATAATAGAAAAGGTGACACCAAATAATTTTACGAGAACACTTGATTACTAGAAGATCATATCTGTGATGTCCATTTCAGTAGTAGGTGCTCAGGTTATGTGTGACGGTAATCCGCATGTGCAACTTACTAATCATATATTTCTCTCCTGTCTTGCTCAGAAGAATAAGGCTCATGTTATCTTCAGACATATACAGATTCACGACCGTAAGGGTTTCAGATGTATAGCATTTCCTTTCGACCTCAACTCATACAACACGGCCAAGCACGCTATACATTCAGTATGCGCAGGTCAAACAGTGCCTACAGCCTAGATTCAACTAAGTATTCAAGCAACACGCGAGTATGGAGTAAACTAGCTAACTTTATACAAGTTCAGCATGAGAATTCAAGAAGCATTGCAGTTGATGCGTTGATGGCAACACGGCATTCCCTTTTGTTTCAGCACTACAAGCTCACAAAATCATCCTAAAAGCATAGAAAGAGAGGGAAGGAATTGAATTGAGAAATTTCGATATTTGACATTGAATACGTGCGCCTCTCAACTTTTAACCCCCAATTCGCACGCCTTTGGAAATTTAACCCTGTCACTGCGAATTCTTTGTCACTGCGAAAATGAAGAGAATCACTTGAATCAAAAGAATTCGCAGTGACAGGGTTAAATTTCCAAGGAAAAATTGCTCCCCTACCCCAAAGTTTAATGGCGTTTGCTTATTTGCCCAATGATGTTTCACTGACATGCGGGTCCAGGCCCCACATGTCAGTGAGACATCATGGGGCAAATAAGCAAACGTCATTAAACTTTGGGGCACATGAGCAAATCCCCCAATTTTCAAAGGCGTGTGAATTGGGGATTAAAAGTTGAGAGACACACGTATTCAGTGTCAAATATCGAAATTTCTCGATTGAATTTGAACAGTCCGCACCTTGGAAAGCCCAACCTGGGGGAGACGATGGACAGCCGCAGCGCGTAACAGCCGGAGACAGCGAGGAAGAAGGGGGAACGGGGTACCGCGCCGGAAGGCGGAGGTGCGGGAACAAGTGGCGGGCGAGGAGGCGGCGAGCCATGGGCGGGAGAGGGGGCGGAGTGGCGCTACCGAGAGGCGCCCATGGAGTGGAGGTTGGAGAGGAGCGTTTTTAGCCGGGACATGGGTGGAGGCACGCGCAGGAGCACGAGGGAAGGAGGTGGTGGGGCTCGGGAGCTGAGAGCGCGGACGGCGTGGCGGAACGGCGGTGATAAGAAAGTGGCCGGGACGACGGACCTACGACGGCGCGACAAGAAGGAGGCCGTACATGGTGCGGTACGGCGCGGCCGCGGGGCGGGCCTGCGGGGAGGCGGAGGAGGCAGCGGCGGCTCGGGGAAGAGGTGGAGGCGGCGGCGACTAGAGTAGGTGGGGGTGGAGCGGGGCGGCATCGGCGCGGGGAGGTGAGCGGTGGCGGCGCCGACGTGGGGAGGAGGTGGGGGGAGGCGGCGCGGGGAGGAGTGTGAACCTCCGGCGAGCCTGCAGGGCAGAGGGATTGGAGGAGGGAGAGGGGAGAAAATTGATCATTTGCCACTTTGAAGAGTGGGCTTCGCAAAATTGCCACTTTCAAAATTGGCTTCGCAAAAATACCATGCAGTACATTTACTTCTTGATTACCATGCCATTTGAGCTATTTAACTCATTTAATATTTTTTTTCTATTTTCAGGGGCTGGAAAAGATCTTTCTACCCTGAAGCATTGGACTGAAAATTGGACTGAAGCATTTCACGGAACAGTTTCAAAGCAACTTTAGGCTTCCTATTATGCTTGTAAGCTGCTAGTAGACTGTTCCATGTGACAACATTCTCGTTTGTGATTCCCCAAAAGACATTAGCAGCAGACAACATATGACCAGTCTTACCATAAAGGTCAACCAATTTGCTAGAAATGAATATGCTCGACATCAAACCATTCCTTAAAGCAAAGCAGTGGACTTCCTTCCCGAGACGGTCTAACTTGAGATCTGTCAACAGTGAAAGGACACTAGTAATGGTAGTACCGCTTGGTTGAATTGGATTGTTATTATCAAGAAATGTCCAGTTCTTTGCTTTTCCATCGGTTGAGAGCTGCATGTATCTGAAAACTTCCAGGGCATCTGCACACAGGCCATGGTGATGCAAACCGGATATTAACGCATTCATTGATACCACATTAGGCTTCAAGCCGACATCGACCATGCCTGACAACAGTTCATACGCTTGTTCTTTCTGACCTGCTCTAGCATATGCAGCAATGAAGCTGTTATATGTGACAATGTCAGGCTCCAATCCATCCTCCTGCATCAAGTTAAAAGCCTCCCATGCCTTGTCCATCCTCCCCTCATTTATATATGATTGAATCAGCTCATTCCAAAACTTAGCAAGAGTAGAAAGGTCTTTACCAGCCCCTAAAATTAGAAAAAAAATATTAAATGAGTTAAATGGTTCAAATGGCATGGTAATCAAGAGGTAAATGTACTGTATGGTATTTTTGCGAAGCCAATTTTGAAAGTGGCAATTTTGTGAAGCCCACTCTTCAAAGTGACAAATGATCAATTTTCTCAGGAGAGGGAGGTGTTGTCTACGTAATCGAAAAGCGAAAACGTAATCAAGTGATTTCCGCGAACAACAACAGTAAGAGCCCTAGCTCCCCTACAAAACCGACACGCCGAGGCTTCCCCTGTGTCCCGGAAGATTCAAATCCCCGGGAGGCCAGCGCCAGCCCTAGTCTCAGAGCCCTAGCCGCCGTCATCGCCAATACCCCACCTCCCGGCGCCACAACACCCTAAACCCTAGCGCCACCGCCTCCGTCTCCATGGACTTCTACTCCGACGACTCCGACCCCGACATCGACGAGGACCTCCAGCAGGACCTCGACGCGCTCCGCCGCTCCTGCATCCTCTCCGGCAACGACCCCGACGCGGCCGTCGCGCAGGTCTCCTCCTACCTCTCCACCCCCGCGTCCTTCGCCTCCGCGGCTGCGGCGCCGGCGCCGGCGCCGGCAAATGGCTTGTCCGACGACGACGACGACGAGGACCTGGCCCTCGTCCGCAGCATCCGCGAGAACCTCCTCCTCAACAAGGCCTCGCCATCCTCGCCCCTGCCGGACCCGGCCTCGTCACCGCGCCCGATCTGCGTGTGGCCACCGTCCGACACGGACGACGACGAGGAGGACCTCGAGACGCTCCGCGCGATACAGCGCCGCTTCTCGCACTACCACTCCGGTGAGTTCGCCCGCGATCCGACTCCCTCCCATTCGAATTTGCAACCGTGCGCTCCAATTGTAATTTTGGTTTGTTCGTGGGTTTTTGTGCGGTTGAAAATGTCTAGTTGTAGCCAACTACTACGATATCTTGATTTGATCTGACGGGCATGCTCTAAGAGCTTTGCTATTTGATGATACCACTAGGATAGGTGTGATACTGCCTGATAATCCGAATGCCAGACTGACATCTGAAAATATGACTGGGTAATACTTGCAAGCTGAGTTTTGGTCGGACATAAACAAAAGAGTCAAAAATATCTGTTTGATGCAAATGTGAACTATTGAATTGACATCTATATTTGTTACAGAATTTCTATAATTTGTAGTTATATTATTCTGAATTATTATAGACTTATAGTTGTAAGAATCTTAAAAAAGGTCATTAACTGAAATATGCTGCATAGAAATTTTAAATACAAAGTTAAGCATAAATTTTAAACTGTGGGTGTGGGATGTGCTGCCAAGTATATGGTGTTATCCTGATACCTGTGTTCCAATACATGAGAATAGAACATTTACAAATTTCGCCTAAAAAACTTAACTAATTCCTGCCTTGTTCTTTTAGAAGCGCAAATACTAGTATACAATTGAAGAATCAAATGCAATGTATCAATAGTTCTCTGTTATGATATATTACATGTGAAAGGACAGCCATTACATGCGTGCTACATCCATTCTTTTGAAGCTGCACATATCAGTAAATAATTGAAAATCAGCATGCCCAATGTTAGTGTAATTCTTGATCCAGGTAAAAAGCATATCACTCGATAGATAAATGGGCCCTTAGTCTTTTGATTTACCTAATGCAGGTACCTCCAGTAGGTCACCGAAGAACATGCAAACTGAGGTATCAAAGGTAAGGGATGGGGAACTTATTGCACATAGGCCTAGTGAAGAGTTTGATGGGGAGAAGCAAAATGCGAAGGCTCTCAGTCGAACTGGGTTCCCAAAAGGTGCGTTATTGTTAGTGGATGCTCTCAAGAAGAACAGAGCATGCCAGAAGTTTATTAGAAGGAAGATGATTAACATTGAAGCAAAAATTGAAGAAAATAAGGATCTTCGGGATCGTGTAAAATGTCTTATGGATTATCAGTTCAGCTGCAGAAAATCATTTGGCAGAATTTTGTGCCAGAAGGAGGATCCTCGTGTTAGATTGATTTCCTCTCAAAAACCAAGTGCACAATCTGCAAAGGTAATAATATCTGCATTTACAGCTATGTATTGGATGTTACATACTTACATGACATAGATAATTGCCTTAGGAGTTATGATATATAGACCACTTGGACCTTCTAATATTGTTCCTGTTTCTATTCATTCTCTGAAAGCCACCAAGGTTAGCAATGAACTTAGCTCAAGGGATTATTCTACTCTTACTTCTGGTTTCTTCACAAAGATAGTTGTAAATTCCTATCTGAAAAGGTAAATGGGTTTGATTTTCTAGTGCAAGTGGGAGCGGCATGTGTTGACAGACACAGTTAGGTTCTTGTTGGTGCTTCCTATATGGTGCATGACCTATTATTTCTCATTTTAGCGAAGTATTTTTTTCATGCAATTTGAACATTTTGTTGTTCAATGATATCTCGCATAAAGGTTTTAGACATCTTATTATCGTTTTCTTTCAAGCAATATGGGATACGTATTAATGTTTGACTTAGAATAATATGGTTTGAAACAACAAATTTAATGCAGACAGGCATACCAGTTCTGTCAAACTGCGTTTCATGGCACGTTTGTGTGGAAGTAATGTAACATAAAACAAACATTTTTATTTACTAATAAATTCCAGTGAGACTGGAGGTATATTATATATTTTGGTCCCACGAAATTACCTTGTAAATTTCCACAAACACTGAAAATAGAGAGCAGCACTCTTTATAGGCCACTTTACGGAGATTGTGTGATCTTTTTTATTAATAGAAAAACAAATTATAGTCAATTAGATATCTGTTAGTCTTAGTCATCCTCAACATAAAGAGTTTTATATGAATCAAACTCACATCTAGTTATTTATTAGGGTGTATCTATCTCTAGAAAAGACAGTTTGCAGTTTCCATATAGTGTTGTATAGGAAACTAGCTGTCGCATTGCAATTTTATTGAGGCAAAACAATCTTCTTAGTTATGTTGCCTAATTGCTTTAGATCCTTGTCCTGTCATGAAGTATATAGTTTTACACTGAACTGCAACTTTATTATACTTAAGTCAATTACTTTATAGATCAACTCTGCAAATGTGCCATTTTTATTGTATAATACATATTGTCCTTGTGTTTTCAAACCATTATTACCCTTTCATAATGAAGAGAATGTTACACATAAATCTCTTAGCTCTCAGACCATGGCTCTTTTTCTTTTTCGCCCCATATTGCTCATCCTATGCGTGGGCATGATTATGATCAATTGTCTATCCTTTTAGACTTGTTAGAAACAGGTAATACAGCCTACTTACACTAGATCATTCTTTGATGCAGAATAAAGATAAGAGGGTCCCTGCATTATTTCTTGGCCCAGCTGAGAACCCTCACGTTTCGAAGTATAAAATGGTATTGAGGCAATTCCCAATGTCACTTCAGAAGCAACCATGGTCAGATGTGGAGAAAGACAAGCTTGCCAAAGGAATAAAGCAGCAATATCAAGAAACATTGATTTTGGACTCAATGAATAATGGAAGGTGATGTTGAATTCATCTATTCTTTGCACTAATCGTGCATTTCTCATATATTTTGATCACAAATTTTACTTCATGAACTAATATCCATGGTTGTCACGGTGTCTCCAAGGCGTTGCCTTGGCGTCCTGGCCATCCAGGGGGGATGCCGTGGAGGCTCGTCTTGCCTTGGCTAACTAGGCAGGTGCCTAGGATTTTGCGGCGTCCACGGCAAACGCCTTGGCCAGTTGGCACCCTTCTTTTGCTCTTTTCCCATCACTGCTCCACAAAGCTCCTAGGATAGGGAGTAGGGACAATGACTACAATGCTAGACACAAGCTGAAATCTTTACGTCCCAAATTTTGACATACTTGGATAATTGGATTGCTGCTGCTGCTGGGCATTAGGATGCTGCCCCATAGGCATATTCATAGCAGTATTGTTGGTCACACCAAAAGAATGTACTCCTGCTTGTTGGGCCATCCCTGATGTTGGCATGATCGCCGTATCTCGCCTTGAGGACTCCATGGCGCCCGCCTGGACGCCATGGAGTCCTGGTGCCTCTCAGGCGCTATGGTCACCAAGTCCACTGCGACAACCATGCTAATATTTTAAATAAACAACTTATTTATCCTACATTGCTCAATATTTTGTTGATAACACTTGAAGACTTTTTTCCCTTTTAAGCTTGGAGCATTTCAATACTGAAACAAAATATTGTGATGCTTCTATGCAAGTTAATAGTTCTCATGTATCTCAATGATGTAGCACTGTTTATTAGAGTTGTTCTTAATGAGACTAAAGTATCTATAAATTATGAATGGGCAGTTTTTGGCTTCTATCTATTTGTGCTATCTGGGTATTTGTTTTCCATATAAAGAAATGTAGGTTTGATGCCAGCCTTGCAATTTTGAATGTAATTTTACTGAGCTTTCTGCGAGAGATTTGATCATGAATTGAGTTCTCTATTTCATTGACATAGTTGTTATGCTGCAGTTCCACTGGTGACTTCAGTGCTGTAGATATGGCATATGCATTGACAAATACTGCCGGTAATTTTGAGGTGACTCCTGAAAGTCTCAGATCAGTCCTGCCATTAATAAACTGGGATAAAATTTCTGCTATGTACCTGCCTGGTCGATCTGGTGCTGAATGCGAATCAAGGTATGTTGCTGTTGTTTTCTACTTTTAGTTTACACAGCAATTCTTCTCCCCTTTAAGTGATTTTATTCATATCATGACGGTATCATGCGATAAGTACTGTACCATCTATGCTGATGTTGCATTTCTGTTGTTTCTGCAACATGTGCTGTATCTGTGTGACTGTCTAGGTGGTTAAACTGTGATGATCCATTGATTAATCACAACACCTGGACTGCACGGGAGGAGAAAAAACTTATACTAATTGTCCAAGAAAGAGGAATGCATAACTGGATTAACATTGCAGTTGCATTGGGTACTCACAGAACACCTTTCCAATGTATTTCTCGTTATCAACGAAGTCTTAATCCCCACATATTAAAGAGGGTCTGGACAAAAGAGGAAGATCTTCAACTGCAGACTGCTGTTGAAACTTTTGGTTGTAACTGGCAACTTGTATCAGCTAGTGTTGATGGACGCACTGGCAATCAATGCTCTAACAGGTAACATGTTATTCTTTGATTTCTGTTCATTCTATTGCAAATTGGCTATTACCAACGCTACGTGATTTCACTTTCTATTATGGCACATTTGTTATTACTTGCTTTCTGTAGTTACCTCTCACCATTCTAATGATATTTTAATCTGCTCCCTCATGCATATATTTTAGCAATCATGAATTTGGAGCTCAACATCATTGATTTTCTTTTACTTCCATTGTTTGAAATATATTTGTCATATCTTTACATTGAACTTTCCTAGGTGGAGGAAAACCTTGCTCCCTGAAAGGACAAGGGTGGGGAGATGGTCTCTGGATGAGGACAAACGCCTCATGGTATCTGTCAAGCTACTTGGGTCTGGCAGCTGGAATAAGATTGCTCAGTTCATTCCTGGCCGCACTCAGAGTCAATGCAGTGAGAGGTAACATAGTAGTTTTGCCATGCTAGTTCAGAGTTTGGGGTTTGATGGTGATGCTAGTTCTTTATGCTCTTTAAACAGGTGGCGTAATGTTCTTGATCCAGATATAGATCTAGGGGAATGGCAGCCCGAAGAAGATTCCAAGTTATTGGCTTCAGTCTGTGAGGTTGGGCCCTGCTGGTCCAAGATTGCTGGGGCGATGATTCCTCGCCGTACTGATAATATGTGCATGAGGTAAAGTTAATTTTTCTTTCCAGATTTGCCATGATTTTATTCTGATGTGTTGTTAGCATCAATAATGAGCCTTATGATGAGGAGAAACTTCCTGGCTAATAGTTATGTGATTGGGAACTGCAGACGATGGAGATTCCTGTGTCAAGATGAATTACCTTCAGTTAAAGCAGCCATTCAAATAAAGAAATCTATTTTTATGTCCAACTTTGTTGATAGAGAAACAGAGCGACCTGCAATTGCCCCCAGTGACTTGATGTCACTTGTGCACTCTAAAGTTGACAGAGGTGATGAGAACACTGTAAGGTACAGCTTTATTGAATTTCAATGCTTCCCAAATCTATCCAGTAGGTGCAGCATATTTCATTAAAATATGGCTATTTTCCCTGTATGCTCTGTCTCATCAATCCCAATTTATCAGTGATCAAGTCAGGAAGCCTCGAAAACGGTCTAGAAGATCATGCGAGGATAATCCGTCAGCTAATGATGCATCAAAATCTTCTGCTTGTATGAATTCAGCTGTTTCTGATGTTGTTGCTGCTGATGCTGTTGCAAACACCAGCATGAATATGTCAAGGAGGAAATCATCCGGGTATAATTCTTAATACAAAGCTTGACTTATTCATTAATGAATTTCACCTCCTTATGCTTGCTCACTGGTTTGTCATGCTTGCTTTTACAGAAGTAGATCTAAAAGACAAACTGGAGGGAATCTAGATGTGCCTGATGGTGTCAACAATTCACCTAGTGGTTATAGTGCAGCCAGAAAGAGGAAGAAATCTACTACTGACAACAATGAGGTTGTGCAAAAGAGAATGAGGGGATCTATCCCTGTTGATAATGAGGCTGCCCTAGAGATAATGGGGGGCTCTATCAGTGTTGGTAATGAGGTAGCCACAAAACGAACGAGGGGATCTACCTCTGTTGGTAAAGAATGCACAGTAAAAAAGAGAACGCGAGGCCCTGCCTCTGGTAAAGAGAGAGTAGTCAAAAAGAGAATGAGGGGCTCTACCTCTGTTGGCAACGACGGGGCTGTCAAAAAGAGAATGAGGGGCTCTATCTCTGTTGGCAATGAGGGAGCTGTCAAAAAGAGAATGAGGGGCTCTATCTCTGTTGGTGATGAGGGAGCAGTCAACAACAGAATGAGGGGCTCTGTCTCTGTTGGTGATGAGGGAGCAGTCGACAATCATGGCGGCACAACAAAAACGAAGAGGGCGTCATCAAGGTAACATGCTTTGGTATTTTTTCCCCAGTCTATTGACATCATTTGGATTTACTTTCCTCTTTGATTTTCAATGACATCAAGAGTGTCCTTTTATTCTTGTGTATAGGAAATCAGCGGAAGATAATTCAACAGCAGATTGTATGGCAAATGCTGCTTCTGAGTTGGACCTTCCAAGTGCGCCTTCTGAAGAAAGAGAAGTTGATACTGGAAATGTGAACAAGGGGAGGCGCAAGTCAACACCTAGGTATTTCACTCTCTAGTTTCATTTGTTTCTGTGTGGGTCTGTGCGTATTTGTGGGTGTTAACTGGGTTTTCCTCTAAATTTATTGCCCCCCTCGTTTACAGACCCAAGCAGATAAGCATGACTGAAGGGGCTGCCGAGAAATATTCCACTTGGACACGGCTTGCGGATTGCATGTCCTTTGCCCGTAGAAATGGAACCAACAGAAACAAGCACTTAAATTTGAGGTATGGCAAAATCGTGACCATGTTTTTGCCTATAACCAAAATTTCATGTAATTTAGTTTTCCGTTTTGTCAATTGCAGTGTCAAGCCATTCAGTAGCGTGATTCAATCAAATGGACCTTCTGGTGAAAATCTACAGGTGCCAACTATGGCCATTGCTGCTGGACCAGATGCCACTTCTGTTGAGAATGGCAGCACTGCAAATACTTCAGGTGACAATTAGGTATGGATTTTTGGAAATTCTTATTCTTTCTGCTGCTGGTGGTTAGTACTAACATATTTTCTTTATGTTACTTGCTTTTGTGACTGCAGAAAGCAATCCTTGGAAGGGTTTAGTTTCTTCCGTGTAGGTGATCGTTTCCTATCGACATTGATGGGCATAACTTTTGAAAGTTCGAGACATGAGACGCAAAGGGCATAACTTGTATGTTCAAAGGTAGTGAGTTATCAAGTAGGACTTTCCAGGCTTAAGAGTGGATAAACATTCTCATCTAGTCATTTTGTTCTTTCTCTAGGAGGGTGCCCGGTCAGCTGAAGGCGCATCGCCTTGGCTTGTCCAAGGCTCTGATACAGTGCTGCGTATGCATGGTCTGATTGCATGAAGAGAGGATCTCAATAGCTCCGTGGCAGATTCCTTTATAAAAGGTCTTCTAACTACTTCGAGTGAGGAGTTCATTATTTACTTTCAAGCAGCAAGCATCATGGTTGCCTAATTGAAAATGAAATTAAGGGTGTTCATTTAGACAAATCCTTCTGATCGTTATAATGAGCTTGTTTGGTGGATGAAAACTGGTACAGAGGGAGACGTTGCTGCACGTTAACTGGAGATATACTGCACTTAAGCTCTAGTCTGGACGTGAACATGATTGCTATATGTATGGGAAAAAATCCGAAGCTAGGAATCTAGCAATCAATTTTCTCAAATGCTCCCTGTTGTGCTTTGTTGGGGAAATAAAATGGTATAGAATGAAATTGGATGTGGTTCTTATGGAGACCTGGCTAGCCATTCCCAATTGGTACTTGTTGGTGTTAGATACGTAGAGGTTGCAGGGTTATCACATTGTATAGAGAGATCATTGTATATTGTTTCATGTATATATTTGGCCTTTTGGCCCATTGGAATATCAAGCATACATTCATAACATGGTATCTGTTCAGGAGAGGGTTGGGGTTTCCCAACCCTAGCCCCCGTTGGCCACCGCATCTCTGCCTCCTGGCCACGCATCGCGCCCTTGAGGTGCCCGTGCCCAGTCGCCAGCGCGCCCTTGCATCTCCAAAACATGGGCCGTCGCGCACACGCGTCGCCCCAGACGCGCTCGTCGGCCCTCCTGGTTGCCGCCAAGCCTCGGATCCGGGCGGCAGGATCTTTCAAGCAGTAAGCATCATGGTTGCCCGCTTTCGAAGACCATCTTTGATGGGATGAACTATCATAAGTGGGTCATGTACATGCGGATTCGCATGAGGAGTCAGTGTCTTTGGGGCCATCTTACAAGCGAGAGGTAGTGTCCACCTTGCCCTTCGCTACCGGCTGCTTCGCACATCCCTGCATCTGCTGATGAAGCAACCTAGAAAGTTGCGATCACGGCCTTTGAGGAGGCCATGGAGGTGTACCAGGCTCAGCTTCACTCCTATGAGAGGTGGCAGGGCGACGAGGCTCGTGTTTTTGCCATTCTGGTGGGTAGCCTGACTGTCGCTATCTTCATAGATGTGGTGGAGCTGTCGACATCTCAGCTGATGTGGGAGCGCCTTCGTGCCCACTACGTGTCGATGAGTGATGCTATGTATCTCTCGGTCATACATCAGGCGCACTCTCTTCAGCAGCTTGATGCCACGGTGATCGACTTCTACTAGCAGATGTTCGCGGTGTAGCGTCAGCTTGACTCTCTAGGACCGGACGTCTGTTGTACCTGTCCCTGTTGTGTGCGTCAGCGTGCTCACCTAGACTCACTGTCTCTATGAGTTCCTGACACATCTTCGATCAGAGTTTGAACCTGTCTGTGCTCATCTCCTGACTTGTCAGCCACGTCTGTCCGTACTAGAGGCTTTCACTGTTGTTCGTGCTGAGCAGACTTGTCTTCGCAGCGTGGGTCAGCTGCAGCCCGCCTCTGTTCTGGCTGCTCGGGCGTCTACTCTAGCACCTGCTCCCGCTGCACCCATGCCTCCACCTACACCGGTGGCAATGACCTCTACTACGGGTCTTCACTGTACTTTTTGTGATCATGATGGTCACATGTTTTAGCAGTGCTACAAGCGGAAGAACCAAGGCCGCAGGGGTAGTCGCCCTCCCATGGGCACTGGTGGCTCTTCTCAGTCAGGGTCACGGCAGAGCTCTGCTAATGAGGTTCAGCAGGAGATGCTCACTCTGCTTGAACGCCTTACTGCCTCAGTTTCGTTCAATTTTGCTGGTTTTGCTACTCAGTCTTCTGGTGCTTCACCACCACCACCTCCTTCCTCAGTTCCTCAGGTATCTTATTGCCTTGTATTCTGAATTCTGGTGCTTCGTTTCATATGACACTAAATTCTACTCATCTCACCTCTATGAGGCCTCCTGTTCTTCCTCATACAGTTATGGCTGCAGATCGTACCTTCCTGTTGCAGGACGAGGCACTCTTTCTACTTCGTCCTTTCTTGTTCCTGCAGTATTTCATGTTTCCAAACTAGCTATGCAGTTTATGTCTGCTGGTTAGATCACTGATCATGGTTGTTGTATCATTCTTGACTCTGACTCGTGTTATGTTCAGGATCGTCACACTGGGATTCTGGTTGGGACTAGCCCTAGGTGTCGTGACTCATAGCATCTTTGGGAGCTTGACTGGCTGCACCTTCCTTCCGCTTCCTCCACCAGCCAGTCATTCGCTTCAGTCGCTTCCTCTACTGCTACCTTTGTACAGTGGCATTATTGTTTGGGTCACATCGGAGGTTCACGTCTGTCTTCGTTAGTTTGGAGTGGTGTTCTTGACTCTGTTTCTGGTGACACTTTCTTATATTGTACGGGTTGCAAGCTTGGCAAACAGCTGCAGCTCCCATACCATTCTAGTGATTTTGTGTCTCTCTGGCCTTTTGATCTTGTTCATTCTGATGTATGGGGTCCGGCTCCCTTCGTTTCGAAATGGGGTCATCGCTACTATGTCATTTTTATTAATGATTATTCTCGATATACTTGGATCTATCCTATGACTTCTCGTAGTCAGGTTCTTTCTATTTATCAATCTTTCACCATTATGATTCATACTCAGTTTGATTCAACCATTCGTGTTCTTCGTGCTGACTCTGCTGGTGAATATCTATCTACTGCCCTACGTCGCTTTCTTATTGACCAGGGTACTCTTCCTCAATACTCTTGTCTTGGTGCTCATGCTCAGAATGGTGTTTCTGAACGTAAGTATCGTCATTTACTTGAGACCGCTCATGTTTTGATGCTTGCATCTCATGTTCCGCCTCATTTCTGGGTTGAGGCAATTTCTACGGCTGCTTATCTTGTCAATCTGCAGCCTTCATCTACTTTTCAGGGTTGTACTTTGCTTGAGCGTCTTTCTAGTAGCCTCCTCAGTATAGTCATCTCCGTTGTTTTGGTTGTGTCTGTTTTGTTCTTCACCCACCTCGCGAGCGCATTAAGATGACTGCTCAGTCAGTTGAGTGTTTTCTTGGCTATATTTCTGAGCATAAGGGTTATCGCTGTTATGACTCTATTGCTCGTAGGATGAGAATATCTCGAGATGTCACTTTTAATGAGTCTCGTCCTTACTACCCTCGGTCTTCCTCCACCAGTTCAGCGTTTTCTGACGCGCTTTCTTTTCTGATTTTTCCTAACTCTTCGCTTCCTCCTCCGACTTTACTTTTGTCACCTTCATCTCTTTCACCTCCATCAGTTCCTTCCTCTTCAGACTCTCTTGTTCCTGCTCCTACTACCTCTTTTGTTGAGGTCGTCCCTCCATTCCTGCTGCACTACTCTTGCCGTCCTTGCCCTGATATACCCTCAGTTGTGTCTTCTTCCGCCCCTTCCCCTCTTCCGTGCCTACTAGGTCCTGCTCTAGTCTCTACTCCCCAGTATAATCTTCGTGATCTTCGTGATCGTCGTTCAGTTAGGCCTCCTAAGTGCTACAGTTTTGCGGCCACTGCTCTTGCTGAGCCTATGACTTACCGTGAGGCTGTTGCTCATTCGGAGTGGCAGCATGCGATGGCAGAGGGTATTGCTGCTCTAGAGCATACTGACACTTGAGATCTTGTTCCCCTACCTGCTCGTACAACTCCTATCACGTGCAAGTGGGTGTACAAGATCAAGATACGCTCAAATGGTTCCCTTGAGCTCTACAAGGCTCGTTTTGTGGCGCGTGGTTTTCAGTAGAAGTATGGTTATGACTATGATGAGACTTTTGCTCCTGTTGCTCATATGACCACTATTTGCATTTTCCTTGCTGTGGCTTCTATTCGTCAATGGTCTATCTCAGTTGGACGTCAAGAATGCTTTTCTCCATGGTAAGCTGCGTGAAGAGGTCTATATGCAGCCATCTCTTGGGTATTTTGTCCTTGATGGTATGGTTTGTCACCTTCGTTGCTCTCTATGGGCTCAAGTAAGTCTCTTGTGCTTGGTTTATGAGTTTTCCTTCTGTCGTCACTGCTGCCATTTTTACCGCTAGCGATCACGACTCTGCTCTTTTTGTTTACACTTCTCCTCGTGGTCATACACTTCTTCTTTATGTGGATGATATGATTATCACTGGGGATGATCCACACCATATTACATCTGTGAAGAAGCGTCTTTGTGAGCACTTCTTGATGTCTGATCTTGGTCCCCTTCGTTACTTCCTTAGGATTGAGTTTTCTACACCTGAGGGCTACTACCTCTCCCAGGAGAAGTACATTCAGGATCTTCTTACTCGTGCTAGTCTCACTGATCAGCGCACGGTGGATACTCCTATGGGGCTTAGAGTCCATCTTCAACCTAGTGATGGTGAGCCTCTTAAGGACCCCACTCGATATCGTCACCTTGTTGGTAGTCTGGTCTATCTTGGGATCACTAAACCAGATATTTTTCACTCTGTCCACATTTTAAGTCAGTTTGTTTCGACTCCCACTTAGATTCACTATAGCCACCTTCTTCGTGTTCTGCGATATCTTCATGGGACTATCTCTCGTCGTCTTTTCTTTTCTAGTTCTAGCTCCTTACAGCTTTAGGCCTACTCTGATGCGATCTGGGCCAGTGATCATTTTGATCGCCGGTCTCTTTCTGCCAACTATGTCTTTCTTGGTTCCTCTCTTATTGTGTGGAAGACTAAGAAGCAGATCGCAGTTTCTCGTTCGAGTGCTGAGGCTGAGTTGAGGGCTATGGCATTGCTGACTACTGAGATCACTTGGTTACAGTGGCTCCTCGTGGACTTTGGTGTTTCTGTTTTTGCACCGACTCTTCTCTTGTTAGATAGCACAGGTGCGACCAGTATTGCTTGTGATCCAGTGAACCATGAGCTTACAAAGTATATTAGTGTTGATGCTTCTTACATGAGATCGCAAGTGCAGGCACAGGTGGTTGCTCTTCAGTATGTGCCTTCTGAGATTCAGCTGACAGATTTCTTCACTAAGGCACAAACACACAGTTTTTATTTCTCTAAACTCAGTGTCTCTGATCCACCATGAGTTTGAGGGGGGTGTTGGATATGTAAAGTTTGCATGGTTATCACATTATATAGGGGGCTCATTATATATCGTCTCATATATATATCTGGCCTCTCGGTCTATTGGAATATCAAGCCTAAGCTCATAACAGGTGGTACTTGCCTACTTTGTACCGGACGTTTAGCGCATTGTCTGATTCATTCATGAAACAATGGCATTTCGTTGATTCGGAACTACTACTTTGAATTGGTTAGTTACTTGCATTTGCATGAAACCTCTGGCGTATACGCCAGCTTGTGTCAATGTTGTCAATGACGTTTAAGGCATCCATTAACATTTCTAGTCGGTACATGAGGTCCGGACGCACGGATGGTTGTGAAGGACGATGCGAATTTCCTTCTGCATCCTGGTTTCGAGGACAAGGTGCTGGTCTCCTGTCGCTGTGGCGCTGCTAGTGCTATGTCTGTACTTCGAATGCTTGAAGAGACAGATTTGGCCAAACCAGGATGGATGACACTGGTACTCTGGCTGCAGTTTCTTCCAATAGTTCATGAGTTTTCGTGTCACCCGATCCAGTCATAAGGGTGATCTAGATGCTCCAGTTCTGGCTGCAGATGCAACATGATCTAGAATCTAGGAGACTGTTTTTTCCCTCCGAAACTAGCGGTTTTTATCTTTTTGCTACAGTACCTAACTTTTAAACGAAATATTTTCTCAAGACAGAATCTACAAGTTAAACGATGTACACGTTAAAAATCCAACATCTGTACCAGCCAAAATCGCAAGTGAGTATCTCTCTCTATAATATGTACCGTAAACAGCCAAAATTCAAACATTTCAACCAAAAGTCATAAGCCGCGCAGCCAATCAGGCCCAGATTGAATACAGAAGGGTGATGTGTACCAATTCAACGTCACATCGGACTTACAAAACGACCATAGAGGTGTTGAGTTGTTGACTTCATATACAGGTCAGCTCATTTTTTTTTACAATCTTCTCGGTACGAACTACCGGAGTCGGCAAGAATGTTTAGTGATCTCGTCTCGCGAAAACAAAAGAAAAATTGCACCATTGCGATTCAGCGAGAAACGAGGCGGGCTAAGGATTCTGATAACATCTTGTAGGATTTTTATTATATACTGAATACATCAACATTACAAGGAACTGCTAAAAGCTCCCATAAGTACCAACTCTCAAGAATTGAATTGAATGAATGACCATGAAGCACTATGTATAACTGCCATCTGTGAGCCAGCGATTAGAGCCCTTAAGGAACATTTCTAATTCATATATATCCACCTAAGTTTTCAGCGAACAGATACTAAAGGTGAAAAAAAAGTCTTCACAAAATCATGGCCTGAGGCGGCCCGTAGCCGCTCCGGTGTTTCTTCTGCCATGTCCACGCAACCCTGAGGCTCTCCAGGAGATCGGTGTGCTGAGCCGTCCAGTTCAGCTCGCGGTTGATCCTCGCGGGGTCGCTGTACACTTCTGCGTAGTCACCAGGTCGGCGAGGGTAGTAGTCGACCTTGATGTCGACGCCTGATGCCTTCTTGCAAGCTTCTACAAACTCCTTCACTGACCTACCTGATGAGCCAAGCGGAATGAACATGTATTAGCTCACCAAAATGATGATGTAGAGAATGTGCTCTCTGTTTCTCTGTTATAATCATAACAAAATGTGTGGTGATATGAGGGTTTACCTTTTCCAGTTCCGACGTTGTATATGCCAACTTTGCCTCTTTCTGCCTTGCTGAGCGCCTTCACATGGGCATCAACCAGGTCAGTGACATCAATGTAATCTCTTATACAAGTCCCATCAGGCGTTTCGTAGTCGGTACCTTTGACCTGTAAAGGCAACAGCTATTTATCTATGATCTACTATAAGCTAAGCAACCTTAGAAATGTGAACCTTAATATAACAAGTGCAGTAGATTATGTAAGCAGCAAGTAACACAGACACTATTTATGGATGTAATAATTGCACAACCAAGAACTAGTTGATGAAAGAGGTACCTTCAAACCAGGGATAATTCCCAGTGCTGCATCAAAGCACGCACCAGATATACGGCCGTGCTCACGCAATTCAGGTCTTGGAGCCTCACCCAGCCTTCCTTCGGGGTCAGAACCAATGACGTTGAAGTATCTAGTAGTGTCAGGTTACAAATTCATGACTCAGCAATTAAATGGTTTTTTTAATAAAAAAGGTACTTCAGAGTTTTTAGTAAACAATGTCAACCTTAGAATCATCACAGCCATGTCTGATTTCTTGGACTTGGAAAAATCCAAAATGATGTCCTCTGCCATTTTCTTGGCCTTACCATATGGGTTGATCGGAAACTGTACAACAAGATTTAGCGAGCAAATTCAATGGGAAAAAAATCATTTGGAGTTTACACGCCGTGAAAGATATGCAAAAGCCTTCAACTTCTTCAGAAAGAAGTACGAGGTTGAAGAGGAAAAAACAGACCTGGGGAGTTTCTTCAGTGATAGGCATCTTCTCAGGTTCTCCATAGGTGGCACATGTGCTAGAGTAGATCAGAGTTTTCACATTGTGCGTTGCCATAGCTTCTAGCACAACTAATGTATTTGCAGTGATGTTATGATAGTACCTGTTCAAAGTGTTTTCAGTATCTTGTGCGAGCAGGTAAGTTGACAGATAATAGAGATTGACGAGCAAAAGTCTAGTACCTCAGAGGCTCAAGTGTGCTCTCACCCACATAAGCGACAGCAGCAAAGTGCATGACAGCATCAAATGCATTTTCTGCAAATATTCTATTAACCTAAAGATATATTAAGGGAAAAATCTTTAAAATAATTCCTTCATCAGATTTGGCACATTCAACAATATTCAATTATTTACAAAGATAAGAAATCAGGATACAGCTTTTGGATCGCCTAAGTCAGCATATATGAATTGCAATCGCCCGGGCTCTGGAAACAAGTTATGAAGAACCTTGATAGCCCCGATATTTCCTCTTGAAAGATTATCCTAGAGGCAAAAAAAATTTGTAAGCATTGTATAATTTTCATTTGAGTGATGCTGAATTTGAGAAAGAAACAGCATCGCAAAGTTATGAAAAAGTACCACTATGGTGACTCTGAAGGAGTCTTTCAACAGCCGAAGAGCAGCGTGCGAACCTATGTAGCCAGCGCCACCCGTCACCAACACATGTGTTACACCAGGTTCGTGGATGGAGAACTGGGGACAACACAATTGAGATTCAAATTTGAGCCACTTGAATTGTTTGTGAGAAGATACTTGGCTGCAGGCTGCTCCAAAACATATAGACAGACAGTACGCTACAATCCACCATTTCTACTGCATTGCTTAATAACATTCAGGATTTCAGGTTATGTTCCGGATTGGAGAATGTTTCTAGTAAAATTTATTTGGAATTTTACAGCTTTTATATAGACACAGCTGTGAAAAGAACTTTTAATTCTCCCTTGTTTCCACCACTCAGCATCCCTCAGTGCAAAACTGATCACATGCAAGTGGATCCAAAAAGGCCACTAATAGAGTTAGAAGATTACCACACTAGGAGACCTTCTATGGCAGGGTGGCTGGGTGAGCATGTAGACACACATGGCGGTGAGGAGCGCCACCATAAGTATCTTACTGAGATAACGCGGCTTGCGCTTTGGATCGGAAAAGTCCATTTCTGCGAATAACATGAGTTCAGCATAAGGTACAGACCTAAAATCTCTAACGATCAGAGAGCCACGAGAAAAGACACAGACTATTATATCATGACTGCAAATCGAAATTCCCAAATGCACAAGCTACAACAGGACCTAATTACAAGAAAATGAAGCCTTCCTAGTTAAATTGCCACCAACGCAATTCCAATCATCCTATGATCTAACTATTAACCCCCCCTTAAAAAAACACACAATGAACATAACGAGCTTATGAGCTATGAGCAAGTCTGAGATGAAAGCAGACCTGAGAAGGACAAAGATCTAGCAGGCCTTGGCTGAGGCCTGCTCCTGTTGGTGGGCAGCATCTACCTCCAATCCCCTCCAAACAATCCAAGCGAAATCCGAATTCGCAGGTGGAAATCACTCCAAAAATCACCTGAACCCCAAGAAAGATCGCTCCAGCACCACCACCGCCGCCACCACCTAAAAGAAGAACATCACCAAGAAAGAAACCTCAGAGGGAGCCCTTGGAAGCCGAGAGGACAGACACAGCCCCGCAACCACCGAAGCAGGCAGACGAGCCGCCCCGGCTGCAGAGGCAGGCCGATCCAACAACATACCAGCACCCTTTACAGCTGAAGAGAGAAAGAAAGCAGCGGCGTACGCAGATCGCAAGAAAGAATTGCAGAACTGGGAGGGGAACACGCGTAAGCGGCCAAGGGGAAAGAAAGGAAATTTGGACACTGTTGGACCCATAGCCCACCGAAATTCCATTTTTGGCCCCCCAAAGCAAAAAATTCCAAAAATGGACCCCATTTGAGCGCGCGTTTACGGGAGGGGGACACGTGGCCACTGTTCATCCGGTCGTGCGGTCTGTGACCGCACGACCGGCCTGGCGCCGCGCCCGAGCGCGCGAGCTCCCGCCGAGCGCGCGACCGCCTCGCGTGACCGCGCGTCCCCCGCGCCGACCGCGCGTCCCGCCCCGCCAGCGCGCGTCCCCGGTCCCGCGGTCGCACGAGCGCGCGTTTGCTCCCCCGACCGCATGTCCCCGACTGCAATACTCGTGAATATTTGTATAGTTTCGCAATTTTGTAGTTATAAACTGAGAAAAAAATAGATAAAATTACAATAATAATTTATGTTCATTGTTAGTTGCAGATGTAAAAAAAATTGGATAAATATTTTTTAAAAACGATTAATCATAGAACGATCGTTTCGTAAAGTGGTAAGTGATATTTAGGGTTTCGTATGGTTTTTAGGTTTGCAATCACCATGTTATTTGTATGTTTTGTCAATTTTGTAAATGTAAACTCGGAAAGAATCTGACCAAGTATTAATAAAAGTTTATATTCATTATAACTTGTAGATGCCAATAAAATTTTGGTAAATTTTTTTTAGGAACAATTGACCGTAGAATGATCGATACAAATAGTGGTAAGTGACTTTTAAGGTTTGCTGTGTTTTTAGGGTTTGCAATCTCCGTGATTGTTTTCAGTTTTGGCAATTTTGTAGTTATAAACTGGATAAAAATCAGATAAAGTTGTAATAAAAGATTATGTTCATTGTAAGTTGTAGATGCATAAAAAATTTTGGTAAATTTTTTGTAGGAAAGATTGACCATAGAACGGTCGATACATAAAGTGGTAAGTGATATTGTGAAGGTGAGTAACATGGAATGCGATACATAAATTTTGGTACATTTAATATTGTTAAATGAGGTGCTACGTGAATCATGGAATGCGAAAATACTAGATATTAAATTTCATAATACAGTTGGGAGTAACATGCCGCGTAGATTTTTATTACATGCATAACATATAGCATGATATGCGACTAACCCACCCAACTGCTCGTACGACCTACTGTGTGGACCGGGGCCACTTTCCCTTCCTTGCCCGCTCGGCGTTGAACTCCTCCGCGGCCTCTTTTGCCTTAGCCGCAATTTCCCTCTTTCTCTCGCGCTCCATCTCGCGAGCCTCCCGATCCCTACGCGTGCACGCTTCAAGATGAGCTTGCGTCTCGCGCTGTATACGCAGGGTGTGCTCGTGCTTGCGGCGCTCCTCCTCCAGCAACTCCTTCTCCTTTGTGACATTCCACTCCTCGAAGTCGAGGGTCCATTGGTCCTCAGGGTGGATCTCAAGATCGATCCATTTGCGGTAGGCACATAGGGGCTCCGGAGACTGTAAAAAAAAGAGAGATATTGTTAGTGCGTGTTGTGAAGGAGAAAAGGTAGGGGAAAATGGTGCATGTGGTCGTTACCGGCTGCCGATAGGTTGCGGTGTCAAAACGGATGTTGGGGTAGTCACTGGAGTAGTTTGCGCAACCCCAGTACCGCATACCTAGACTGATGCGGTGCTTAGACTTGAAGAACTTGCACACGTCCCCGCACCAACAAAGGGGAGGTGTCTCCCCCTCAGGTGGTAGTTGTGGCGAACGCTCGGTGGGGACGTCCGGGATGGGGTTGTTGCTACGCGGGCGCTCTGGGGGGGGGACCTTTCATCGTAGCACGATGGGCTTGTTCTACCCGGGCCTGTATCGCCCTTATTTTCTCATCGCGGGCGGCATCGCGGGCTGCAGCTGACCGTGCTATGTCACGGGTCTCCTCCCAATCCTTCACCATCTTGTCCCATTGCTTCTTCTTGCCTTTGTCCATCCCGGTTGGGTGAGGGAAGCGCGATGGAGTATGGGGTTTGGATGTGCAATGTTCGCTGGGAAATGGAATGCATACCAATTTATAGGGGCTGTTTTGTGTCTACTCGTACGTGTAAAGATGGTCCGCGTGGTCGTAGCAGTGAGTAAAGATGGGAGTGCTGCGATATCACTGAAAAAAGGCCCCCGTTTTGTCATGTCACTGCCCAAAGCTGGCATCTTTTGTCATCCCACTGAGCAAAGCTGACCTCTTTTGTCATATCACTGAGCAAAGCTGCCCCGTTTTATCATGTCACTGCGCAAAGCTGGCATCTGTTGTCATCTGACTGAGCAAAGCTGCCTCGTTTTGTCATGTCTCTGAGGAAAGCTGCCCCGTTTTATCATGTCACTGCGCAAAGCTGGCATGTGTTGTCATCTCACTGAGCAAAGCTGCCCCGTTTTGTCATGTCTCTGAGCACAGCTGCCATGTTTTGTCATCTCACTGAGCAAAGCTGGCCTCTTTTTGTCATTTGACTGAGGACAACTGCTCTCTTTAGTAATGTCACTGCCCAAAGCTGGCATCTTTTGGCATCCCACTGAGGACAACTGCTCTCTTTAGTAATCACGAATTGGCTATACTCATGCCTTTTGGCATTGTTTAGGTGTTTAGCTCTCGTCAATGGCCTCTTATCTCTAAATACAGAGCATCAGTGCACACTCAGTCACCCAAGCTAGAAATGATGTCCTCCTTATTCAATATTAAAATTTATTTCATTGTCAATATTATGTACATCTGTCCCGGTATGCATTTTATGCTTTCTTATGTAATGCCTTTTGAATGTGATGTGTATCATTGCACTTGGGACTTTCAGGGAATGACTTATTGTCTTTGACACTAGCTCAGGGACTGAAAATGGATAATTGATGAGATAGGCTCGTCCCCTGAAGACCTGCAGGAATTTGTACATTCACTCTCTTACGTGTACGTAGAAAATTGTACCACACGTCATTCTGCCAAGTTAAAGTATTAGCCTAATATGTATATGTCGTAATGGCCTAGCCAGAGTCATCAAGCAGCTCGGTAGGCGGTAGCTCAACAGCAGCCCGTTTTGTCTAGTCACTGAGCAAAAGCTGACCTGTTTTGTCTAGTCACTGAGCAAAAGCTGACCTCTTTTGTCATGTCACTGAGCAAAGCTGGCCCTTTTTGTGAGGTCACCTCAAAAGCTGGCATGTTTTGTCTCCTCACTGAGCATGGTGTGGGGTCAAGATTTGTGTTGTCTGTGGTCTTTGTGCGTGAGGCTACCCCCCACACAGCCTATAAAACGGAGCCATCCCTCACATACTCCCTGGCCATGTTATCAGTCACCTCCTGAGTAAGTTGTTCACAATCTGTGTAGTTTTATTTCGTGCTCACTCCCCAAGACTAGGCAATGAGTCAGCTCAGCACGTCTTCATGGGCACCCACGGTGATGTGTCCAAATTGCAACTTGGTGGTTAGACGTAGGACATCACAGACGGCCAAGAATCCCGGGCGACACTACTACAAGTGCCCCAATCACTCAGTGAGTCATATTGTTTCGGGTTCATTCAAATCGTGGTGGTATGTTTAAAAATCTTCTTGTCATGGAATCGCAGGAAGCTCATGGTGGTTGCCAATTCTGGGTGTGGGAGGATGAAATGGGAAATAGGAATGACAGTGTTCGCCGTGAGAGAGTTGTCGTGGGGGGTTGCGACCCCGTCGGGATGCAGCATCGTTTCGACAGACTAGAGTGGAAGATAAATTTAATGTTGTGTGCTATTTTGTTTCTTGTGTTTATTGTTATCCTCAAGTGGATCGACCCTCCTCATGAATGGTATATTGACCGTTATGTGGGTACTTTATGGGACCGAATAATGGACTTGGAGTACCGAATGGAGACTCTCAATGAGGAGAACAATGAGCTCCGCCAACAGATGCAACGCGAGAGGGGAAACGAGGAGGTTGTCAACATAGGAAGCTCTTATGATCCCACATGTTGCTGCGCGAACCCGAGCTGCATATGTGCGTGCCACTACCACGATGGCCAGCCCCGTCCGAGGCGGCCCCCTCAGCAGTTCTCCATGTGGGTGCCACGAGGCTCGTTTGGCATGTAGGCCACGAGGGTACCGAATGTGTTGATGCTGTGCCAGTAGGACTGTTGTGTTGATGTTTTGGGTGTAGAACTTTCCATAAATTCTGTCTGTATGTGCAATGTATGTGTTGTTTCGTGTTGTAAGTGCATGACGCCTTCATTTTCTGTGACCTTCATATTCTGTGCCCTCTTTCCATAACGATGTAATGTGCAACGTTGTTAAGCATGTGATGAATTGGTCGTTATGTACGTGGAGTTGTTATCACAAGGCAAAAAAAATTGTCGTCAAGCTATGTCTTCGCCCGCTACCCCGTGTTGTCATCTCTCAGTTGGTTGTATACCGTACTAAATCAAAGAACTTAGAGCAACCCTTTTATACTGGAAACCATCTTTGAACATCAAACCATCAAGCACTTGAAAAACATCTCAAATATTACAAAAGCACAATTTAAAAAATTCATTCATCATCTCGTCGTCGCCGCCTCGTACGGCGCATATGATCCTCTGAGAAGGTGAACCTACTAGGGGAGCGGGGTGCATCGCGAAGATCGTACTGCGAGGGGTGTGGCCGAGGCGGCGGTGGGTACAACTCTGTAGACAGTTGCGACGGCTGGTCAAAAAGCATAGAGCTCACCCAATCGGAGGAGGTGCCTACGTCCTGCTTGGATGGTACAACTGAATTAGACAATGAAAAGTACGAAAATTGTTCATAATGAAATACACACGTTTAGTGCATACCGGGGTATGTGGCTGGTGAAATGAGGATGTCGACGGGAAGTCCCCCATGTACTCGTGCGATGTCATGCCTTGATAGGTCGGCACAACCCACCTGTCCCGGTCATATAGGTTGGTCTGCACCTGTCCCGGGAGATACGAGGGCATCTGCCCCTCTGGTTGGTCCGGCGAGTCAGGGGCGCTGTCCGGAGTGGGCCCCCGTCGTCCTGGAGAGCGCGGTCGCTCGTCCGTCGCCCTCCGTGATGACGATGCCCATTGCGACGTGCTATCCCGTCGCAATTGCTGCAAGACGAACATGTCGTTAGACATAAATGGTAAATGAGTGCATGAACAAATAGTTACAAATTGTCGAACCGCCGGGCCGAAGCGCGTGGAGGCCGAGCGACCGTAGCTTGGCCGACTCTCGGACAGCCCCTCTGGTTCGTGCGGCGATGACGACCTCCGTGATGACGTCGCCCTCCGTAGCTGCGTGCTATCCTGTTGCAATTGCTGCAAGTCGAACATGTGCGTAGACATAAATGGTAAATGAGTGCATGAACAAATAGTTGCGAATTGTCGAACCGCCGGGCCGAAGCGCGTGGAGGCCGAGCGACCGTAGCTTTGCCGACTCTCGGACGGCCCCTCTGGTTCGTGCGGCGATGTCGACCTCCGTGATGACGTCGCCCTCCGTAGCAGCGTGCTATCCTGTCGCAATTGCTGCAAGACGAAGATGTGGTTAGACATAAATGTTAATGAGTGCACAAACAAATAGTTGCCAATTGTCGAACCGCTGGGCCGAAGCGCGTGGAGGCCGAGGATGGCCGTGCTGATCCTGGTGCTGACGGAGGCGCGGAGGGAGGTGGTGGTCCCTGCCCACGTCCGCCACCGCGTGTAGCAACAACGTCATCTCGGCGACCACAACTCAAGCCCCGTATCGTACCCCTTGCCATTTCGCTGATGCTGCGCATATAGCTTACCCACCGAGATTCGGTATTGGACTTCCTATGTCGTATAGCCTCATTAGCCTCGATGTCGATACGATGTATCCGGTCCACCTGCAGTGAAACAAACAGTCAGTTCAAATGTAATCCTGCATTGCGTAATGACACAGTACTCTCGTACCGCCTCGTCGACCCGTGCCGCTAGATGACGGTCTGGACCTTCCTGTATAGCCGCCCCGTGAACAGCATGAGGTGGAGGCTGTGGGGGCTCCCCTGTAGTAAGCCTACAGCGGGTCCGTGGAGCGTACCAGTCAAGGTATGCCCTGTACGGCGCGGGGTCGTCAGGGTCGTACGGCCGTGTCTCATCCACAACCATCGTATGCGCATGGTCAGACCACATGTCTGTCCACGTCCGCTGTGTGGCTCTCCAGTCTTCGGTCGCTCGCCCTCTCCTCGATTGCCTGCAAGTCCATTGAGACATTACACAATCAGTACGGTACTGACATTGACACTAATGCAGTAATTAAATTTGGGGTGTACTGACCTCCGCAACATAACGTGATGTCATGTTGCGGTGTCTATGTACTGGCCCCGCAAGCTCGCAACTGTGATCTTGCAGCACCGTTATCCGGAACTCCGTGCCAACGCCCTTGTACCGTTGTGCACGGACTTTGCCACCACATGACCCGTCCACACACTTCACAACGTACGTGTCCGGCTTTGACTTGTGGACCCGATACGTCCGGCTTATGTTGACGGCATGTCTAGCAATAGCCTGCTGGACAGCACTCTTATTACGGAAGCACTGCCCCAGAAAGAGTGCGCCCTCGATGAACCCCCATTCTCCCTCCTCCGCCTGTGGCAGAACTAGGGCTGCCGCTGTGATGTCGTCCAGTCTGGACGACACGTACGCACCGTCCGTGGTCACAACACGACCTACCACCCCTCCAGTTGCACCTTCGCCGTCCTCGTCCTCTCCAGAGCTGTCTGTCTCAACCTCCTCATCCTCCTCGCTGTCCTCTTCTTCCACCCGGTCCCCAAGATACTCATGACAGTCAATACGGGCGGCCCACCACCTGTCGTGCACACCTTCGTTGCGCTGGAAATTCTGCGCACGCCTCCTGTCGTCTTCATCACCCACTTCCTCGCCCACATGTTCTCCCGCAGAAGGGTCTTCATGACCGCCGGCCACTTCATCTCCACCAGCGGCATCTGAACCAACCATGCCTGATGATTCTGCCCTCTCCACGAACTCGACATACACCATTGGCCTCCCATATATCGCAGCATCAGGGTTGCGCACGACCTCCATGTAGTTCGCCCATGACGCGTCATTGGTCACCTTCAGAAGTTGCCATATGCTCCCCCTTCCGTCATCCACCATTGAGGCATAGACTGCCTCGATCCGTAACTTCTTCCTTGCGGTCTCTCGATCGAACGCTGAACGGACACACCTCCGTAGCTCAGACAAGCTCATGGCGCTCAGACCGGGTGCCCGGATCACGATCCGCTCGCAATTTGACAGGTCCGCCCCATACGGCCCATCACGTACGAGACCACTCCCATAAAACACCATCAATTGTTCAATGCCAGCCATTGCGTACCTAACATAAGTGCATAATCAACCATTTTAGTACACAGCATGTAACAATCGTATCATGTAATTAACAGTTTCGATTATTATATGTTTTGTATTTCTAAATCTACGATTTATTTGTAACTATTTCACTTTCTAATTGTACCATACATCAAATTAAATATACATATCATTTTTTCCATCAAATGACCTTCATACTACGGTCATTCACTAAGCATACTAATTATACAAATTGTCTCTAATCTAACTACTACAAATTTACCACCTACAAATGCTCCAACATAAATATTTACTTTTTCAACACATACAGGATCCAACATAAATATGCCTAGAGTAGAGTAGAGGTGGTGGCGCATATTTATGTTAGAGCAATTGTAGGTGATAACAATAGTAGTAGGATTAAAATAAATTAGAAATAAATTTGGTAGATTAGAAATAATGGAGGGTGAAAGGTACAGAAGTGGTAACTGAGCAAAGTAACAGGTATGGTGTGGGGAGGAGCAGGTGAGGACTGTGCAGTAAGTTTGCAAGTGGGGAAGATCTACAGCCAACAAGTGCACTAGCACGCAGACCAAGATCTTCCCCACTTGCAAACTTACTGCACAGTCCTCACCTGCTCCTCCCCACACCATACCTGTTACTTTGCTCAGTTACCACTTCTGTACCTTTCACCCTCCATTATTTCTAATCTACCAAATTTATTTCTAATTTATTTTAATCCTACTACTATTGTTATCACCTACAATTGCTCTAACATAAATATGTGTTTTCTCAACGTCTACACACTACAACTTCATATTTTGCACCTAACTGAAACTACTTTACAGTACATATGTTCACAAAAAAATGAAACCCTATATACACTACAATACATCATGCTAAACATATGCAAGATTTGCTATACATACATAGCGTATAAAATATTGACATAAAATAACAGTAACACAAGATGGTTTCGTTAATTCAGGCCTAATGACATACATAAAATTATAGTTGCATGGGCACAAAACTTACCTCTTGTTGATGCTCACGAGACGATCTACAACTTTTCTACTTGCCAAGTCCACTGATTCCAAACGAAAACAATTCAACTCTTCCATCTTTCGCTCCTCTCTTTTCTTCAGCAAAAACTAACTACATTACAATACGTAACTTCAACATAAAATACAACATTATCTACACTACAATAAAGCATGCATCATATGTTGATTTTTACCTACACATACACACTGTATGACACATTGACTTATAATACATATATTCACATAAAGATTACCTACAAATACATAACGTACCAAATATTAACATCGCGTATCACACATTCACATAAAATAACATTACCAAACAATGATTTGTGCTAATCGACTAATTATGGACTAATCACATACATAAAATTTTAGTTTCGCGGGCACAAGACTTACCTCTTCTTGAAGCACACGAGACGATCTACAACTTTTGTATTTGCAAAAACCGCAGATTCCGAACAAACACAACTCAAATCTACGGGTTTTCACTCGTCACTTTCCTTCGCTTCCTCACTCTCTCGCTCTGGCTTCGTTTCAACTGTGCTTGAGCTTCCTGGCTGGCCAAGCATTTCTTCCTTCTCCTTGCGCTTTTAAGTCTGCATGCGCGTGTGCTCCTGAGGGGGGGCCGTTTTTGGGCTCCTGACGCGTGTGCGGCTGGGTACACGAAAAAGCCCTTCATTTTGGCGTGTGCGTGCTGCAGCTTTTTTTCATTTTGGCCGAAAGGACGGGACGCGAATGGCAAAGATTCGCGCGGTCGGGCGTGAAGACACGCGCTGGGCGGGGCGGGACGCGCGCTGGCGGGCGCGGGACGCGCGGTGGGCGGGCCGGTCGCGCGGTGGGCGGGGCAGTCACGCGGTGGGGCGACGCGGTCGCGCGCTCGGCGCGTGATCGTGCGCTCGGGCGCGGCGCCAGGCCGGTCGTGCGGTCGCTGACCGCACGACCGGATGAACAGTGGCCACGTGGCAGCCTCCCGTAAACGCGCGCTCAAATGGGGTCCATTTTTGGAATTTTTTGCTTTGGGGGGCCAAAAATGGAATTTCGGTGGACTATGGGTCCAACAGTGTCCAAATTTCGAAAGAAAGCTCGCACCTTTCTCACCGTGCGGGAAGGGAGGGAAGGAGGGAGGAAAGCAGCAGCAGTAGCAGCTACTCGCTAGGAGTAGTAGGTGATCAACACATCCTCGCTCTGTATTTAGCTACTTGAGGCTTTTTTTTTTGTTTCTATATCCATCGGATTTTAGCTGGGAACGAAGTCCGTTAAAAATCTAAATTTCAATGATATTAAAAATAATTTTATATATTAATCATATGTTTTATGTAGAAATAAATAAATTTATTAATACATAAGAAGGTAGAATAATACTAGATAAGTTATATACCATATATTACACTAAAATATATTAGGCTCAAGATAAAATACATATATTTTAGATATATAAAAGTATCAATTTTCATGTATCTCAGTATACATATCAAATAATAGCGGGGATCGAGGATATGGGAGATATTTTTGTCTATATCCCTATATAACCTAGTAGGAATAAAGGCCGTGATCAACATGGCTGCGTTACAGTGCTCATGGCTTATTTGTCACTATTCATAAGTTTCATCTTTTTCTGAATTTTTGGCTTTTTGTTGAGCTTTTTTGCCGGTTCTTTTTTCTCCGTATTTGTTTGTATTATACGTAATGGGCTAACATATTTTTTATATTTTTAAATTTTTTTAAATTTAATTATGCTAAATAAGCCTCTGTCAGCTACAGTATTTTTTTCAGCCAGTTACAGTGTTTTCAGCCATAAACCACGAGCTTTTCAGCCGAACCGATCACCCCCAAAATCTCATACCTATCCCCAGTGGGAGAATTTCCCATGTGTTGTCAGATGTCTGGACCATTGCTATCTCTTTTCAGGAAACAGTGGTTCTGACTCCCTCTCTCTCCTCTCTGCTGTGGTTTGGTCTGGTAGCCCTGCCGTAGAGCTGCACTTGTACATGGGCTCTACCTCTATCGTACCTACGTCGGTCGAGAAATGGACTAGAGTGCACCATCTTTTCTTCTAATTTCTAAGGAAAATAGATTGTCCTTTTTTGTTTCATGTGAAATTTATACTTTATGTTACCTACTATACGCTATGGCACCAAGGCTCCGTTTGAAACGCAGAATTATCTCTCTTTTTTTCCCAAGATAGAAACGCAGTATTCTCACGCGAGTTTGTATATGCATGAATTCCCACGCCGTCCTATCTTATGGAAGTGGATATTTTTCCTCCGAGGTTTAAAAATTGATCTTGGGCATTTAGATTTGGAGATCAAACGGCGGCTAATGAAGCTACCGTATGCATGTTCTTCGCCCTCTTGCAAGAAAGAAGGGAAGTTTGCGTATGTAGGACTAACTAGCCTCATTGGCGCGGCGGCACGCCGCGCCAGTCATCGTGTGTACCGAAGTAAAAGATGCGATAATTTGTGAGGAGCTTTTCTAAAAAAAATTGAGGGCATCTGTGTATTTTCGGGAAAAACGAAGGGCTTTTTCGTAAAAAATCGAGGGTCTATACGTAACTAAACGAGGACACATACGTAATTTAGCAAACCGCGGGGCGCTATCCTGCAAAGTACACAAAATTTCGGTAAAGTGGAGGGGTGTTTTTGCAAAAAAAAATTATAAAAAAACTACCAGGTACCTGTTCGCGAGGAAAAAGGACCATTACGTAATTTTCGAAAAACTGGAGGAAAACACCTCCCCTGGCCGTACAGAAATTGCCCCGCCACGCGCCGGCCGGACGCGCGGGCGGGGCGACGTGGCCGAGCGCCCTCGCAGCGTTTCCCCCTGCTATATGGAGTTTATGATTAATGCGTAGTAGGACTGTACGAGTAGGAGCATCATCCATCCGTCGTGCATGCCGGCACGTGCCCACCAACAACTAACAACTACTCACTTTGGCCCGCTCCAAACGGCAAAAGTTTATGGCTTTCAACTACAATTGTTATTTTTAGTTAAAATTATACTGTAGTGGCTATATTTTTTTCTGAGTTTTTCAATTAAAAAAAAGAAAAAATAATTGTTATATCTCCGTAAACAATGAAAAGAAAAAAGATAGAAAACAAAAGCAAAAAAACTAGAATTAGAATTCAACACATTCTAAACAGTTTATGATTTAAAAATTCGAAATTAAAAAAAGCCAGAACATAAAATCATTTAGAGCAGGCCTTAATTTGCTCATTCATTCTTTTCATAATTAGCAGCAGCAGTCATACATACACCAGACTGCTAAGTACTATCTTTATTACAGTGCTCCATATAGTGCGTACATCAAATGTGAGTGTGCCTCTTTACTCACATGTGTGGAACCACGTATCCCAAGAATAAATCTGTCACCTCATAAATTTTTACTGAGACATAATTATGGGCCTGTTTGGCCTGCGCCTACGCGCGCCGAGCCGCAGCAGAGGCAGCGTCAAAAGTGCGGCGCAGAATTTCGTCGCCAGACTTTTGACGAGTTGAGGCGCAGAAATTGAACTACGGGGTCATGGCCACGCCGCAAGTGAGGACGCGAACCAAACGCGCGCCAAAACTGTGGCGCAGAAGGTGCGGCGCGGTGCGGCACGGTGTGGACGCGAACCAAACACGCCCTATATATGTGTAAAGATGGGCATTTGGATTTAAATCCTGATGAGACAAGAGGTGGTTCCCCTAGTGCAAATACTCTATCCGGTCACAAATACATGTTATTTTAGATATCGATACAGTCTCTAAAACACAAATTTGATTACTAATTTTTATTGTAATATAGTTATAAAAACCAATAAAATTATGATATTATGAAAGTACTTTTCAAGACAAATATAGCCATATGATTTATATATATATATATATATATATATATATATATATATATATCTAATTTAAATATTTTAAAAAATATTAATAGTCAGTTTCGAAATTTTAACTATATATTTATCCAAAACAACATGTATATGTAACTTGGAGTCCTAGTGCAAGTGGTTGCCAATGCGTTTTTGGTTGTCAAGGAAATTATATATTAATTAAGGGGGTTAAACTTATGTTATATCAAGACATTAATTTTGTTACCGTCGAAGTTACGTGGGATGCTTAATTATATCGGTATCATATCAATCAATCTGTTAAGCTGGCGTGATGGCGACATGGGCCTAATGATCCTTGTTGCGTAGTAAAGAGTGTAGGGAGTAACACTATGCTTCTCTTGAGCTCATGCCGCTAGTCACGTGCATGCTTCTTGTGTTGGTTAATTTGTCCATTCCTTTCACGTTTTTATTCATTTCTAATACCTATCTATAAAAATTCAAAGAAAACACATATATTTGAAATATATACTCTCTTTCAAAGATTTTTAATGAATTTATATCACATGCTTTACTGATTTTTATATAAAATCAGCACATACATATAATCAAACAATCATAAAAAAAAGACAACTGCAGTTCGATTTTTGGTTTAAACTTGTTTAAACTAGTTAAACTCGACATCTAAAAAAATTCCAAAATTTTTCGCATGCGACATATAGGGGAATACTATTTTAAATATTCATGATGCCCTAACACCATGGTAATATATATACACCATGGTTGTGTTTCGTTATGAACTTCATAATTCATTACATATGTCTTATTATGTCGCTATTATTTCTTTCATTCTTTTGAATTTAGAAGTTTTGAATTTACAAAGACATAGTAGTTATTCAATAACAAAATACTCATGCATTACTCAATGTACAGGTTTTACAACTTTACATCAAGCATTTACATCAAAAATTTACATTAATGGATGAAGAGCTATCATTGTTGCTTAAGATAACAATTTTTTCATCTAAACATCAAATACATATGTATGATTGCTTATCTTTACCTGATGTCCTCATTTTTAATTCGGCCGCCTAGGCCCCGCCTAGACCCCCTAGGTGTTAGGCCCCACCCCGTCGCCTGCCTAGCGCCTTCTTGAACATTGCATCACCCTCTCTTCAAAGCCATGATAGTCTACTGCTACAATGTCAGCACCATGTACCTCTTCACTAATCTGGTTCAACATCAACATACCAAACATGTGGATATTGATCTACACTTCATTCATGAGTGTGTGGCCTTTGGCAATGCTTGCGTTCTTGACGTGCCAATGATATCTTAGTATACCAACAATCTTCACCAAAGGGCTTACCGACAGTGATCATCAATGATTTTCGGTCCAACTTGAGATTAATGAATGAACAAACTGTGTGATCTATTTCCGCCTTCATGTTATTAGAGCCAAGAAGTCCTCAGTACAATACTTGGCTTATGCAATTAAAAAAATAATTACAATCCACTTCTATTCCACGTCTTAGCCCTGAGGAAACCTACATGGGAGGGTGTGTTGAAGTGTATTGTCTACCTTTCCACGTCTTGTTGCTATTTTCTTAAACTTAGACCATGGTAGTGACTCTTTGGAGTTCTTATAATTTCTTCATTGATCTAATATATTCAAGATCATGTAAATAGGTGAGCTATATAGTCCTCTGAGTAAGTTTTCAACAAAATCCAAGATCACTCAATTCTAACATAGGAGTCGAAAGTTATGACTATTTTCCAAATGTAGCCTATGCTGAAATTCAAGGCTAGTACTACCACCCTTATACCTATAGTATAACCACCCACGCTGGTACTACTACCCATTTGCCTATGGTACTACCGCCCGGTATGATCGGACGGTTCGACTAGGGTCTCTGGTATGACCAGGCTTTGTATGGTCATTGCTTTTTTTTAGATAGCATATTTTTAAGCCATTTTCATCACTTTAGACTAGTACTACCGTACTTTGTATGGCGGTACTACCACACATTTTTGTAATGACTATATTTAAGCGTGTAATGCTAAAGTCTCCTACCCAGCATGTTTTGAAGGTTGGAGCTCATCTACCCGGAGCGGGAGTGAGCTACCACTAGTATAATTGAGATGGCTTAATTCATGGAGTCAGTCCAATTTATTTGGATTTACCTCAATGTGGACTAGGGAAGACCGGTAAGTCTCTGAACACCATGGTAAAATATCGTGTGTCAATTGTGGTTTGTTCTCTTGTGCTCAATCTATATTCAAACAATTTACATTCATAGAATTAACTTGATTACTTGTCACCCTAGGATTGCAAATATTTAACATAGACTTAGGGTGTTGGTGCACTTAGGAGAAATTAGTTGATTTAGGTATTAATTGTCCAAAACTGATTTGATTTACCCTTCCGCATATAAACTCGGTTTTAGCTAAAAAACACCTATTCACCCCCTCTAGCCAGCCTCCTTGACCTTACAAGTGGTATTGGAGTTTGGTCTATCATTTTATTAGACCTCACCGCCTAGAAAGTTAAAGGATGGCGACTAGTGATATATTGCATATTGGTGAGATGCCTCTATTCGATGGCACAAATTATTATATTTGAAAAATTTGCATGTCTTGTTATTTTAAGGCTATGAGCCCTAAAATTTGGCAAATTGTAGATGTAGGCTTTTCTCCTCCAACGAATCCTCTTGCTCCAACTATTGAGGAAGAGAAATGCTCATATCTCAATACTCAAACAACTAACGCTTTATTTAGTACTTTGAGTATAGAGGTGTTTGATGGTGTATACAATCTCAAGAGCACTCATGAGATATGAACACAACTTTAAGATAATTATAAAATATTCACCTTAAACAAGGAGGATTGCATAGAAGAGTGGATGTCGAAAGAAGAATACTCAATATCTAGTGCCGACAATGAAGAATCCACAAGCCCCTCCACATAAACTCATTGCTTTATGATTAAAGGTAATAAAAAGAGAGGCAACTCTCAGAAGTCATGCAAACGTACGTGGAGCAAAAAATGGCAAATGCTCGTTCGCACATCGCTCGAACTATGGATGACATCTGGAAGAAGTATGCCATGGGCCATACAAGAGGCAATCGTAAGTATGCATGCACCATCGACAAAGTCGTAACCTGTATGTGCAACAAGTTGATGCTCCTTCACAAGCATCACTCCCATGTGTATGCCACGTGCGCTACGTGGCAGCAGTCCTCTGCATAGTATATTTTAGAGTACTATGATATCCACCATTTGTGCGGGACTTGAAGTGCTGAGTTTAACTCCTACAAGGTGGACATGTATTACAGGAACCTTTGGCTGGGAGAAGTGAAGTGGATGCCGAACAACGCATTGAAACAACCCAAGCGTGGTAGACATCAGTCACACCACATCCACAATAACACAGATGATAGTCAATGCGACTAGTGGCAAAAACCACACAAGTGCAGGCTATGCAAGACAAGGAGCCACTCCATGAGGAACTGCCTAAATATGCCCACTTCATCGGTAGCCCCTTAGACCTGTCGATTTATACCACCTGTGTATTCATTCATTCTCTATAACATTGTCATTTCCTACAATGCAACTTCGAACGAATTAATGCTCCGCAATGCAGTGTGTGTGGGTTTAAAATTAAGTTTGGCTGTAATGTTGCCACATTCTTTTCTGTAACTTTTAATGCAAATTTTGCAGAGACACTCAAACATTATTTTATGCCTTGTAAGGAATCGTACTATGTGAACAGAAGTATAACGGATAGGCCTAGAAGCTCAAGGCGTGGAAGGGGACAACGACCACAGGCTAGTTTTTTAGGCCGTGACGCTTACCTTAAAGACATGAGCATCTACAATCTCTTAGGCCCTAACCCTCTAGGCCCTAATCTACCGCTCGAAACTAGGAAGTCATATACCCCTAGAAATTCCCTCCGCGACTACCCCCACATCCGCGAGCCTTGGCTGCAATGCAAGCACAACCTCGGCACGGTGGTGCAGGTTTATGATGACCACAAGCACCCATGACGTTGATTCTTTCGCTACCCATGGTAAGTGTTTCGTTACGTACGTATACTTGCACACATGGAACACTTGTAGTAACCTCATATTGCTTACAGACAGTGGATTGAATGGTCATCGAGTGAGTGGATCTATTGTATTCAATATCTACCTAGGTTTACATCCGCAAATTGAACATCCGCCTAGAAGAGTTGTGGGAGGACTCCATACCGAGAGAGCCAACAACAACGAGCTCCGCAAATAGAGAATCAAGAGGAGTAACAACAAGGAGGTCATGCTCCCGTCCAAATGGTGAGCCTGTGCGGGTTAGTCGCGTAGACGCCCTTCTGTGCAGGTCCAACTAGCAGAACTGCCAAGCCGTGGGGACCACATACCAACAGACCTGCCGAGCCAAGGTGGCTCAGCAGCCGCCAGCCAGCCACGCCACACCGTCCCGTGCTGCGTTTGAGCCGGCTGCCGCGGGCTTCGCCTCCTGTTGAGTAAGAGGGGATTAGCATGTGACACGTGTCGTCTACTATGCCCTCCGAGCCCAGGGAGGGGGCGTTTTTTTCAAAAACAGGTTGTTGGAGGCTATTTTTGAAAAGAAAAAAAAGATCACTAGATCCATAAACACCTCCTCACATCTCCGTTATGCAATTGTTCACTTAATTATTACACAAGAAGACGACACACACGATGACACACTTTGAGCCATGCATATAAAACAACACCACAGCACGCGAAATGTAGTGTCAGTGCAGCCGACAGAGAAGAATAGGAATGGAAACGAATGAATACAAATTGAATAATGTTTTTATCATATTTATATTCATATTTTATAAATAAATATAGATTTGAATTTGAATATTCTCAAATACGAATCGAATATTATAACGAATACGAATTCAAATAGAATATCTACTTAACTTGATCAGATCCAGATATTCTCATAACTTATGTAGTATGAAGATATTAATGATATTTTTATCCTCATATAATCACGCTCAATCATTCTAATTCATTTACTTCACCTAAAGAAACACGAATTTACATTCAATTACAAAAGCATGTCCAACTAATTAGTCGTATTGTAATAAAATATGTATATTGCTTCATCAAATACGAACACGAATAGTCTAGATAAAATAATATTTCGGATAGTAAAAGTCCATACTATATTCACATCCATATTTTTTTAAATGAATTCGAATACGAACAAGAGAGAAATTATTAGTCAGATGGAAAAATCTATACTGTATTTATATCCTATCGAATGTAATAACCAAATAATACAGATAATACAGTGCTGGCACTGTAGGAGCTCGCGCAGCTCACACGTGTCTTCCATGAAAAATGAGAGATGAGTGAATTAAAGAGCATCACAATTTAGATTTTATTTCAGAGGTCACAAATTAGATGAGATACTGTTGGGCCTAATGCAAAGTCCAGACCAATTATCTGTTTTGAAAGGAACTGACATAATTAGCTAGGTTGACCTGGACCGGGGCGATAAGGCCCAATGACTTATTGGGTTTCTTGGGCTAGGTCGCAATCTTGGGTTGTAATTGCGATCATATGAGAACCTTTGGAGTGTAGGAGTGGCTCAATGAATTCCTGTGAAAACCTTCGTTTCCTCCATTATTCTGGAGGGTTCCAAGGCCTCTTTTGAACAAATACATGAATAGGAAAAAACACAAGAATTGAATTTCATGTCCATTGCAAACTTACAGGAATTAAAAACACAGAAATTGTATGAAACTGCTGTTTGGATGCTCTACAGGAATTTTGAAGGAAAATGTTTCTTGATTAGAGAGGAGGTGAGAGAGAGTGACGTTGCCTTGGACTTCTCAAATGAATTTTAACGAGAGGTATGAGCTGATGTTTAGAATCCCAATCCTACAAAAAATTCCCTCAAAATTCCTTTGTTCCAAGGAGCCCTAAACATGAGCTCACACCTTTTGTTAAAATTCCTTTGACAGGTCCTACGCAACATCACTCTTTCTCTCACCTCTTACCTCTAATCAAGAAATATTTTTCTACAAAATTCCTTGGATCATCCAAACAGTTTTTTTTTATAGAAATCCGGCATTTTCAATTCTTGTAGGATTTTAATAGACATGACATCTAATTCATGTGTTTTTCCTATTCTAGTTTTTTTATTTTTCTGCATTTCAAAAAGACCCTTAAACATTCATGCATTCCAAATAGATCCTTACTTTGAGAGGTTAAATGTGTCTCTCGAAAATAAAGCGATAAATGGGGTAAAGAACAAAAAATACACTGGCAAGTCACGCATAGAATTCTAGCATGGGGTGGTTTTAAGAATTTTTTATTTAGCTCCATTGTGCCGCCACCCGACCGCGGCTTGTACGAGGGAAGTTACCGCGCTGCACCTCCGCGGTAGGCGGCAGGCACCAGGATCGGTACTATTGGTCCTAAACAAGCTAATGATACCTTATCAACCTCCTTATATTACTATGCTTGCACATAGAGAACTGGACTTTTCTAGGTGTTTTTCTAAGTGTATGTTTGTTCATTTGAACCGTAAGAGTATCGGGGGCTTGTGCCTGCCGCAGAAGGGCAGCGCGGCACTTCCCCTGGTGCATGCCACGATTAGGTGGCATGGCACCTCCGTGGGGCCACCACAACCATGTTGGCCCAAACAATGACGTGCTATGTTGCTGTTGTGGTTGGGTCACGTAGTAGGATACGCGTTGGCCCTAAGTTTTTTTACGCTCCGTAAAAGAGCTAGATTTTTAATTTTATATTGTATAAGACTAATTTTTAAATTAAAGTGGTACAATGGAGCCAAATAAAAAAACCTCTGGTTTCAATATGAGTTTGTGGATATGGTGGCTCCATTTTAAGGATCTTCTGTGAATGGATTTGTGTATACAATTGCATGTTTCTTGGTGGATTTAGCATGAGATCATCTAAGTATATTTACACATCTACGTATATTTGCATGCATGCAATTCGTGGTATGATTCAACTTGCTTATAATATAAGGATTTATTTTATACAATTTCTAAATTTAAGGTTAATTATTTTTGACACGACGAATTTCGTAAGGTTGCTTTATAGCGTTGATTCGGTGGGAATTTCACGTCTGATGGGCAACTAACTCGTGGATACAGAGAAACTCATAATATTTGATCATTTTAGAGTTTAGAATCCGTGAATACCAATTATTTAAGATATGTTGCGAGCCACGTTCGCTACTCTAGTAAAAAGAAAATGTAGGCTTTGGAGATCCAACCCTAATTTGGCTGGCTTAGCCACGTGTAGCCTATTTCTGAGAAATACATGCACGGACGGTGATGAATACATGTACGACTAGGATCGCTGGCCTCTGAGGCTCTGACTAGCATGCATGCTGCATCCCTGACCATGCATAACCAGAGGCGTCAATGTAACCATGCGAGACAATGAACTAAATGTTGGCAAGTTACTTTAAAAAGTATGTTTCGATAAGCTGTTTTGAAACAACGACAGAGAAATTGTCTCATTTATTTATTTGAAGAAAACCATAAGCCATACAGAAAATTTGTTCGGTACCATCGTAAAGATTTACGACTTAAAAGATACCATCACGAAGATCACACAAGGCCAAATGCCATTGCAAACACCTAAAATTCTAGGAAATACCTCTACCGTAAGGATTCCATCCTCCGGCTATCGTTAGGGGGTGCAATGCTTATATTGCCCTCACAAAAATTTGGTGGTTGGTGCCAAAGTTATCTGTGTTGTTCTTCTATTATGCCTTTTCCTTTGCTCGCCAAGCCTACAAATTCGAGCATTATGACCTCATTACACTCCTTTTGAGTACCCGCAAACCCCCAACTCCTCCCGTGCACTCGTTGCTGTCGCACGTGGTCGTCTTCCCTAGAGCCAACCACCGCCCGTCGAACCATCCCTTCACTTCGATGATTTTATCGCAATTGTTCACGTCACTTCGTGTTCTAGTATCTTACCAATAGTTCCACTCAACCAATTTCTCTTTTCTTGCATTTCATTGCCAGAATCGCGTTGTCTTCCCCAACTCAGTTGAACACCATCGCTGATGTCAAATTCATCGTCCTCGGTGAGCTTCTCCTAAATCCATTGCAACAAGAGCACCGTCCCCATCTCCAATATCTTCTCCCCATATCAGTTCAACCGATATGCCACCTTGGAATGCTGCCGTCGCGCCATCTTCTTCCCTAGCATCGACCGTCGCCGCCCTGCTATCTCTAGCCAAATCCAGCCACACCGCTCACACCAGAGTACTTCATTCACCGTCATCATGATCATGCTCATGTTGGTTCCTGAAGATCACTGCCGAAGCACCGCTGTTCACTGGTGCTGTAGCCACCACCTAGATGCCGCTAGTGCCATTGCCGAGCTCCCTTGTCTATGCCACGGACACCTGTTGCCATCTCGAGGCCACGCCAACCTATTTTGGTTGTCTCCCTTGACTTCAGCCCTGCTGTTCACCATAGTCGCAGCCGACAGCCAGAGCCTGCGCTGCTTGCTCCTCTGTTTTCTGCTCTTTGTTCTATTTGTCTCTCTGATCCTTGGCCCCACTCATCAATTCTCTCAAAACTAGCTGAGCAGAGAAGAACAAGAGGCCATAAGAGGTTAATGCAGCAAATGGACAGAAAAACATCACAACAATGTTATTTTGCATATTTTTATGCCTTCATGATAGTATTTTACAGCTCATCTCTTTTTTATGGTATTTCACAAGTCGCAAGCCTTTGCGATGATACTAAACAAATTTACACTAAGCCATAAGCTGAAAAAAACGAGGCCATAGCTGCATACAAGCTGAGGCTAGAGTAGAGAGCTAAACCATGCCCATGCAGGCAAGTATGCACATACAATGTGCGTACACATCGTTAGTAATTGTCTATTGTGTATTTTTGTTGTGGAGCAAGTTCACCTTACAATCCTAAACTATTGGGTTGGATTGAAAATAACTCGAAACTTCAAAACCGTTTGAACATCAACCCTGAACTATTGATACCAGGTCACGTGACCCCCTCGAGCGAACCCACCCTAGTTTTAGATTAACCTAGCCGCCACATGTATCATTGCTAGCAAAGTTAACCACTTCAGCTCCTTGTTGGACTCCATGGTGTGCGTTATGATTCCCCATACGCGTGGGAGGGACAAAGCCCTAGTGCGGGATGACAGGAAAGGGGGAATTATAGCGCGTGCTATGGGGTTCAGTAAGGAGTCGACGTGGTCAACTTTGACAGTAAGGACATACTTGGTGGCTAGATCATCCTAAAATAGGATGGGTTTGCTCGAGGGAGTTATGTGACCAATATTGATATTTTATAATTGATATTTAAATAGTTTTGGAGTTTAAGGTTATTTCTGGATCAACCTTCATTTAAACAGTATCGATAGTTCATAGTTGTAAGGTGATTTTTTTTTCAGAAGTGCTCGTTTGTTTGTACACGTATGCATGTAGGCGGTACCACTAGCTAGCTACCACGACTGCATGGCTAGCGCACTTTGCAGGCTACGTGCGGGACCAGGGCCATGCATGACACTCGTCAGAGCCTTAGAGCATGACACTTGGCGTTTAATTTTGATTCAATTAACTACGTTATGATTATGAACCCTCTTATAAAATTTTTCACATTTCATACAAGCATCGATGCATATGCATGAATTTGTTTGTCAATGCATAAAATGCTTGCCATCCCTCGGTCGTCAAAGGCCTACACTCTTTTGAGTTTTGAGTTTTTGGTTTTTTTGAAAGTGAAAATAAATAGAATAATTTTTCAAAACGGATTCTTTGAATGGTTTTCTGAGCCTAAAATCATGTGTACTGTTGACTTTTTTTACCGTTTACTACTGTCTCAAAAAACATAAATATAAATTATGATCACAACAAAAACACCAGTCACGGCCAAAACAACAATGACAGTTCCCATGCTACCCAAGGTAGACAAAACCTAGGCAGTTCCCTGCTCAATTCGGCTTCAGCTTTTAGCTTCTTAATTTCGTTTTTTCTGGCCTTTTGGTTTTTAGGCTTTTTTGTCTTTTTTTCTCGTATTTCTTTGCATTGTCCGTGATGAGAGAACATGTTTTTTCTATTTTTAAATTTAATTACGCCAAAAATCTTTCAACGGTTACAGTAAAAAAAAGCATCAAACAGTACCCAAAAAAAGCTCAAAAGCCAAAACCATAAGCAAACTTGAGTGCCACCTGTTGAGCTATCTTGTAATTTACCTCATTTTTTGGGAAAGAAAAGGAAAATTGTCGATGAGGCCCACTTGTACGAAAGGGAGAGAAAAGGATATAGGATAGGTGAGCCGTTTGGACAAGCCATTCGGATGGATCCAGATCTGAGTGGGCTCTATCTTGTCTCCTCGTCTCCTCTCTTTTCTTCCAACGACGGCTTCGGCTTCTACCGGTCGAGGGGCCGCCAAATCCTCCCGGTCGGTTCGACCTCTTCAGTTTAACTTAGATATGGGAGTTGGGGTTTTAGAAGAGGAGAAGAGCTCACCATTGAATCAAATCTTCCGCTAGCTATTTGGTCTTTGGGGATTTGTTGAGAGAGCTCAGCGGCGACTGTGTTGTGGTCGCCGAGCTGTGGCTCGTGTGCTCTCCGCTCGCAAATCCACTCTTTGGGCCGTGTGCTTGCGTGTGGTGTTCCTCTTGTTCTTCGGCTCGGTCTTGATCGGGGGTGGTGTGCGACGTGATTTTGCCTTCTTGTTGGCTATGTGCGGCGTTGTCTAGTACCTCGGCTCCACAAATTGGTGAGTATTGATTTGTGAAGTAGGGCTTTGTATCTCCGACTGACTCTCCGGTGATTCTCTGGTATTCGCAGGTGATTAGTTTTCTGGGACATCGTTTTCGACGAGCCTAGCCTCTTTCGGCCATCACGGTAGCTTGAAGTGCCATCGCTCTGTGAACTTGCTCTCTACTCCTCTTACTTATATTGTGCATTTGTCAGCCATGCTAGTTCATATCTGTTGATATCTGAAATTTGTGGAAAGTTCTGGCACTGGAAGGACTTATGCATGATAATCTGTTGGTTTTTATGAATGTTCAATGAGGATAGCTTGTCAAATTGAAATCATTGTGACTATTGAGGAAGTATTATGCTAGTTTAGATTTGTCAGAACTAGTTTCGTATCTCGGTTCTTTGTAGTTTACTACTGCTTAGTACTGATTCTTGTTGATTTTAGTTCATTCTGTAGAGGCACCTAGCTGTTGCATTTCCCTGCTATTGCCGTATTACTGTTGTTCATATTCTAGTAGCAGTTTATGGTACATGTTTGTGCTTTGAAACTGATAATTGATTCTATGGCATTCAGAGGTAATTTTAGAATCAAACTAGCAGGATTCTGAGAGAATAATCTCTTTGATTGGTGAACTGTTGACAAGAGTCGAGAAAACCAAGTTTTGTATAACTTGTGCAATTCCTCCCTAAGAGCAATACTATAATTCTCAAATATGTGCATTATGCAGATTTTAAATGCTTATATGTGTGTTTTGTTAAGCATATTACAGCATGTTAATGATGTAAATTGTTTATCTGTTTGAGGAGATAATATATATAGTCACGTTATTTTTGTTATTGCTATGCTTTTTGTGCTTAACCATAATTAAAATAAAAACAAAAACATTACGTTTAATTTCCAACGCCGCCTACGGTAGCTAGCTAGACCAGCAAATCTGTACTTGATGAGTTGAAGGCGATGCATGAGCTTGCTAGTGATCGACTGGCTGCATGAACATCGACAAGACTGGCCGAAAGGCGCAGATAAGGCGAGATCGCAAGCGTTTGGACGCAAGAATGGGGCTTCCCTATCCCCATCTCCCTATTCCCCTCCCTATCCCCTCAATCTAAACCATCCATTCCTCATCCAATGGCTACTTTTTTATTTATATTTTCACCATTTCTCATCCATCATAAATAATAAACAAAATACAGAAAAAAATTAAATTTATTTTTTCTATATTTTTTATTATAATTTTATTTTTTCTGTAAAAAATTATAACAAAAAAATACAAGAAAAAAATAAATTTAAATTTTTTTCTGTATTTTGTTTATTATTTATGATGGATGAGAAATGGTGCAAATATAAATAAAAAGTAGCCTTTGGATGAGGAATGGATGGTTTAGATTGAGGGGATAGGGAGGGGAATAGGGAGATGGGGATAGGGAAGCCCCATTCTGGACGCAAGGGAGGCAATCAATCCCATCCATCTTGTCAATCATATCAGATCAATCAATTTGACAAGGCGTCCATCGAGCCTGACACGACGTGGCCCCCCGTCCGTGCCTGACCTGACGGACCTGCACGAGACCACCTGCGCTGCATGCGCCCAACGTTTCCGCGGCTTTTTTCTCCCTGCCGCGCCGAGACGAAAACGCTTTTGTCCGAGCCCCCCATCCCCGGCCACCACGGCACCACCTCGCCGACACGAGACGAGTCGCAAACAGATCTAATGGGCCTGTTCTGTTGGCTGCGGTTTATAATTTTTGGCTGAAATTTTTGAATTTTAGCTGTTTACAGTACAGATTACGGAGAGATCGATATTCACTTGCAAGTTTGGTTGGTACAGATGTTGAGCTTTTAACGTGTACTACGTTTAACTTGTAGACCCCGTCTTGAGAAAATACTCCGTTTAAAAGTTAGGTACTGTAGCGGCTGCGAAAAGCCGGCCGGCTGGAGGCCAGCCGAACAGGCCCAATATATGAATAATACCTCCATCATATTATTGCCTCCCTTGGTGGAGGCAGCGGAGCGGTGGGAGGTCATGGAAATGACGACGTCACCGTTAATGGTGGTGGGAATGGCGAAGGGGAGGTGCACGCTTGCGACGCTGGAGTAGGTGATCTGCAGTGGTGCCCCGCTGCCGAGGATGGTGGTGAAGGTGCCGAACAAAGGACTTGTTGGATCGGATATTTGGACTCCGTCATCCTCAGATAGTCCAAGTCTGTATCATATTTGACGGATAGTACGCTATCGTATTTATATTTATCCCGGAAAAATAATTCGTATTCGTTTTCGATCTGAAACTATTCAAGAAAAATTCAAACCAAAATATTTTATATTTAAAAATTATCCAAATCGATAGGAAACCGACCTATCCGTTTTCACCGGTATCTCCCAGACTCCCACCCGGCAGGCGGCGTCTCACTCGTCACCCTCCATATATATATACCAACACGGTAGCTCCTATCAACTCTCAAGTAGCTAGACTAGACCGCACACCGCAGCGTGGTGTGGGCGTCATGGCTATGTCGACTAGCGGCGGCGCCGGCGGCTCTGGCTGCTCGCTGGAGGCGGCCGTGCCGGCGCAGCAGCTGAGCAGGTACGAGTCGCAGAAGCGGCGGGACTGGCAGACGTTTACGCGGTACCTGACCGCGCACCGCCCGCCGCTCGAGCTGCGCCGGTGCAGCGGCGCGCACGTGCTCGAGTTCCTGCGCTACCTCGACCGCTTCGGCAAGACGCGCGTCCACGCGCCGCCCTGCCCCGCCTACGGGGGGCGGGCGACGGCCGCGGCGTGCCAGTGCCCGCTGCGCCAGGCGTGGGGCAGCCTCGATGCGCTCGTCGGCCGCCTCCGCGCCGCCTTCGATGAGCCCCGCGGCCGACTCGGCGGTGGGGATCAGGACCAGATGCAGCCCGACTCCGCCGGTGCCAACCCCTTCGCCGCCAGCGCCGTCAGGCTGTACCTGCGCGACATCCGCGACGCGCAGGCCAGGGCACGCGGCATCTCCTACCACAAGAAGAAGAAGCAGCGCAAGGGCAACAAGGCAGCACCCTCCAGCTCCAAGAACCGCGCCGGCTCGGGCGGCGCCGCCAGCGAAGCCAAAGCTCGCGCGCACGGCCAAGAGACGATGACAGTGACTACCGCGCCGGTGCCGCATCTGCCGCCGCCGTGCCCCACTGGATTGCCGTTCGAGTGCTGCGACTTCGGAAGCGTCGTCGGTGGAGCTCATGCTGCCGGCTGCTACGGCGGCTTCTACTTGCCATTGTTGTTCAACCCATTCATCTAGCCAGCTGCATGCGTGTACGTACTGCAGTCGCTGTATCTGGAACGTAGACCACGAATAATTTATGTACGTGCGAAGCTGCTTTACTAGTGGTCATGTACGTTTATGTTGCATGCATGCACATGAGCTTTTCTTTGGTGGTCTCCAAATTAAGAGTACTCAGCTTTTCTTTGGTGATCTCCAAAGTCAAAACTTACAATGTACTAACAAATACTTAAGGATGCAAATTCGAACAGACTGTGAGGCAGAGAACCAATGGGACCTAGGAATGCTATATCCCAATCCCATCCTAGTGCAACACCACGTCATCTCAAAGAAGTTTATGTTGCACTACTCACGTATAGAATTATTAGTTCCCTGCCAGGCCTCCTGTTATTTACTTCTAATTTTTGTGATTGCCAAAAAAAAAAAAAGCTAGATGTCGGATGGAATGGCTGCACGTGCTCTTGTGTCAGCTGCATCTAGGATGGATATCGAGCTGGCTCGGTTTGACTCGGCTCGTAAAGGCTCATTAGGGAAGAGGCTCGACTCGGTTCGGCTCGTTAAGCTAACGAGCTAAAAGAGAAGCTCGGCTCGTTAGGCTCGTTAGGTGGAATATGCAAATTGCATCAATGCTATGACTCGTTAGACTCGTTATGTTTCATATTTATTTTTCTGAATGATAACTTCTATGATTCACTAGTGTGATAGTGAAACCTATACAGTAGTAATCCTATGACTGAAATTACATCATAAAGGAAAAAAAACATCTAATGCAATAGGTTCATAACAAAGTAAGAAAAACTTGTCAAGAAAACTCCAGTTCCAGTATGAGCAAATATGGCATCTGATGGTTCCTTTCTATAGGTGAAATTAATAGGAAAAAAGGTAACGTGTACTTTAATAATATCTCTCAGTGACTAAAGAGGTGTGAAAAATGGCATGTATACATACTACTACTGTTGTACTGAGCCATTCACGTCGTGATGGGCCGAAGACGCTGCCGAGTTGGGTTGACCGAGCTCAGCTCGGCTCATTAACGAACCAAGCTGAAACTCTGGCTCGGCTTGGCTCGTTTGTGCCACGAGCCGAGCCAAGCTGAGCCGAGCCTTCAACGAGCCTTGAGCTTTTTTGCCACCCCTAGCTGCATCCATGTCTGCCTTGTCGTTTATGTCCTCCATAGCCTATGGTCAGGCTCTGTCATGGCCTCACCTTGTGCGTGCCACCACATCGCAGTGTCCAGCGTTGAACTGTTTACAAATCTAGAGATCCCTTCCTAAGCTCAAAAAGAATGGCAGATGATATGTGTCAACTACCATGTTATCATAGCTCAGTACAAGGCTAGGCACACGGCTAGGTGACATGGCGTGGCGAGGCGGCGACGCCGCGCGGGAGCTGGCGCAGCCGAGCTGGCCTTGTGTGGTAGGTGTAGCCGAGCTACCCTTGCGCAGCAGCAAGCCAACTGTGCTAGCGTAGCGCGGCAGCCGGCCGAGATTCCCATGTGGTGCGTGTGGGTACGGGAGCACGCAAGCACGCATGGGCAGGGGTCAGGAATCTCAGGGAGCTCATCTGCGCGCAAGAGCAGCCTCCGATAATCCCATGGTTAATTACAAGACGCAACACAGTGATGTGACGTGACACGATATTATATTCTCGTTTAATTAGCGTGTTAAATATGTTGTGTTCACGTACGCAAATAAAACGCGACCCGCGATCGCATTGTTATCGAGTGAGAGCGAGCGTAGGCAGGAGAAGAAAAGTAAAGAGTCACATTGCTGGCGAGCGAGAGAGAGTGCAGCTGATCATTCACAATTGGAAGCATTGTGGAGCTGGTGAATACCTTCAAAAAAATGCATGCTAAAATAATTTTATGTATGTCCACGTGTGTATTTTTGGTCTCGTGTGATTACAGAAATATGTAGAAAATGATGGTTTGTACGCATGGTGCAAATGGCTAATTAGTGTTGTAATTATCGCTAATCTACAACGTGTTTGTTAAAAGATGATTTATGGCATTACAAGTGGTGTTAATAGCTTCTGTTCAAAAGTTATCAGAAGTATTACATTCATCAAGTATTGCCCTAGCTATTTCAATTAATATTCGATTTTTTCTTTCTACAGCTCCATTTTGTTCCAGATTGTAGGTAATTAAAAGTTCATGGTTTATACCAAGTTAATTACAAAATCTTCAATTTTAGTGTTTTTGATCTTGGAACCATTGTCACATGTAATTTTCATAATTTTGAAATTAAATTCATTTTGGGCCCTTTTTGTAAAACTTTTTAAAATCCCGGAGGTTTCGCTTTTGTCATTTAAGAAGAATACTCATGTATATCTAGAGTAATTATTTACAATGACTAGACAATAGCTATTGACCCTGATGCTCTTATCGGATGTTGGCCCAAACAAATCTATATGTAAAAGCTCAAATGGTCTAGAAGTTGACATGATATTCTTAGAAGTACGAGAATTTGTAACTTGTTTCCCGCCTTGGTAAGCGCTACATAATCTATTTTTTAAAAAAAAAACTCCACATCTTTCAAGCTAACTACTAAGCCATGTTTGAAAATCTTTTCAAGTTGAATCATACCTACATGATCTAGCCTTCTATGTCACAACTAACCCAAAAAGGTTTTTGCCATTAAACAAGTTTTCAAGCAAAAATCACTAAAGGAGAAATCAATTAGATAAAGATTTTCAAATCTAAAACCTTCAAAAACAAGTTCAATTTCTTTTTCTTTTGAAATGGTTACATTATTTTTAGAGAATGAACAAATTAAACCTAGATCACACAATTGAGCAATGGATAACAAATTGAAATTTAATGTTTCTACAAGAGATATATTAGAAATATAAAGATAATTTAGGATAGCAATTTTACCGAAACCTAGAACCTTTCCTTTGCTATTATCTACAAATGTGATCCTTTCATTGCTCTCATTCTTAAATGTGATGAACATCTTCTAGTCTCCAGTCATGTTTGAGTGCAACCGCTATCAAGCACCCAATACCTTCCACCGGTCTTGTAGTTGATTTAAAAAAATTAGGTTATTTTAGGTACCCAAATTTGTTTGGATTATTAGAGGCTAGTAACCAATGCTTTGGGCACCCAATTGGAATTCTTTTTAGCACCTAGAATTGAAGTGCTAACAAATTTAGCAAAGACTCTACCATCATTAGATTTGTTAAGCATGTAACAAGAATCATATAATAATGAATTGAGTCTTACCAATAGGGCAATTTTGTTGCATATGTCCTATTTCCTAGCTTTTTAGGCAATATTTACCATTTTGCCTCACAAACCTTGTGGGCTTGCTTGCCGGTTTTTTTTTTGCCTTTTTCGGGTACATACATAAATCTCTTCTTATTGAATGAGCACCTTTGCTCACTCAATAGCACGTCAAGAGTGGGTTTACCTTTGAAGCACCTTTCCAAGCTTTTGTTAAGATTTGTCACTTGCTCCTTTAGCTCATTATTTTCAACAATAAGCTTAGCATCATATAACTTAATATTACTATGCTTTGAATTAACATTAAAACTACATAGCATGGCAAGCAAATCATCACATGAAGTAGCCCTTCCCTAATCCAAAAATGAGTCCACCGTATGCTAGTTGTAGCAATTTTTATACTAGGCATGTCATAAAAAATATCACATGTAATTGCAATGCTAATGCTAGTTTCGCTTGAGTTTTCTTGGACAAACAAGTCATGAGTTTCCTTTGACTCCTCATAAGAGTATTGAAGAGAGAGATACTCTCTCTTTAATACCTTATACCTTATATTTTGACTTCTCTTTTCTAAGATATTTATTTAATTCTATTAGCATGTACATAAGCTCGTCATAAGAATGTTCATCTTCATCCAAGGATTTTACCTTTTCTCCTTTTGCCTTGAGGCATGTAGGAGATGAGAAGAGAGATGGAGTTTCCTTGATGATGATGCCAATAAGTCCATTCTTCTTGGGGGACTTATTCTCATCGGAGTTAGAGTCCATGTACTCTTCATCGGAGTTCCACTCTCTGATGTGAGCTTCATTCTTCCCATTTTTGTGAAGCTTCTTGACAAGCTTCGTATTGTCGTTGAAGTCCTTCTTCTTGGATGACTTGCCCTTGTCATCCTTCTTCGTAGGACATTGAGAGGCAATGTGCCCATTCTCATCGCACTCATAGCAATAGATATTGCTATAGCACTTATTGTCGTTGTAGGAGCGCCCCTTCTTGCCCTTTTCATGGCTAGCGCTTCGGTATGAGTGTCTCTTCATGAATTTCTTCATCTTCCTCATAAGGACAGCCAACTCCTCCTTGGAGTCCTCCTCATCATCCTCGAACTCATCGCTTGATACCGCCTTGGCCTTGAAAGAGGTAATCTTTTTTCCCTTGGAGGAGAATTGCTTCAAAAGCTCCTCCTTATCCTTCTTGTACAACTCATTGGTGATAAGGTTTCCCAAGAGTTGTGTTGTCATCATTCTTGTCAACTCATGAGAGTTGAGGAAAAGTGTTATCAACGTCTCATACTTCTTCGGCAACACCCCAAGCATCTTTCTTACAATGTCAATATCTATTAGTGACGTGTCAAGGCCCTTGAGATCATTCACAATGTTGTTGAGGCGAGAGTACATTTCATTCATATCCTCATGAGGCAACATTGTGAATATATCATATTTGATCCGATGCCTATGCAATTTGGCTTCTTTAACTGTGGATGTTTCCTCATAGATTTCTGAGAGGGTGGTTCAAATATCATGAGCAATTTTTAAATTGCTCACTATATTGAACTCATCCGTGTTTAAAGTGCCAAATAGAGCATTCATAGCTTGAATATCTAAATGAGCGTTACACTCCTCTTGTTTCGTGGGATGTAGTGGATCAAGAGACATAACATAACCTTCATTTATAATTTTTCATATACTCGGACTCATGGCCTTAAGATAAATAGACATTCTAATTTTGTAATAATAATAATTTTAGCCATCAAAAAGAGATGTCTTTCCTATAGCAATCCCCTCACTAGCCATCATTTTCTCTCTAGATGGTTAAGTCTAATAAATGAGAGACCAAACTCCAATACCACTTGTAGGATTAAGGATAACCGACTAGAAGGGGGTGAATAGGAGGTTCTAAAAATTCTTCCCTTCTAAAACTGATTACCACAATTTATAGCTAGACAAGATTTCAAAGCAATGTAAACCTATACAATTCTAGTACACAAGCCTCTACAAGTATATCTCTAGCTCTAATAAATATGACAATCACAATGATCACAATATGCTAGAAATACAAGTGTGAAAAGAAGAGAAAAAAATGTAACTAATTGACACACGATATTTTATCGTGGCGTTCAGAATTTTGCCGATTTCCCCTAATCCACGTTAAGGAAAGCCCAAATGACTTGGACCAGCTACATGAATTAAGCCTCAACTCCTCAATCCACTAGTGGTTATCCTTCTTCCGCTTCAGAGATGGTGGACACCAAACCACTCACAAGTCAGCGCTGGGCTTGTTCATAACCTTCTTGAAGAAGTCACCTAGCAAGCTTCCGCCAAACCATCTAAGTGCCGGCAAATACCAAGAGTTATAAACCCAAGCTTTGCTTAACGGCGATAAAGTGTCAAGGATAATCTAAGATGAATGCACTTGATTTTTGCTCAACTACCTCAAATAAATATAACAAGAGTAAATGAGGTGTGGAGTGAATGCTCTATACTCAAGGATTTTACAATGAAGTGTGTTGTAGGGGTGGCCCAACCCCCCGTGACTGGGCCGTGCAACTAGTCCAACATGTAATAGGCCCAATAGTGTAGAGAGATATAACAGTGTAAATATACCAGTGTACCCCCATCCTTTGTAAATACTAAGGGGTATAATGGGGATTTCCCATTCTACCCCACTCACATATATATAAGCCCCCAGGAGGGGCAAAGGGGGGATCATCCTCTCATTATCACCACCTCTCCACAGATCTGGCTCGGCTCTTCCTCTCCTACCAATCCCCCTCTCTTTCTATCTAGTCTGTAGATACGACAGATGGCGCCGTCCGTGGGGATGACAGGAAGTTGCGTATGGAAGAGATTTTTTTTAGCATTCAACAAAAGCGTCGGCCAGGTGGATCTTTTCTGTTCCTGGAAGCATACAGCTTCAGGCATGGAATCGGTGGCGTCTTGCAGACCTCCAGCGACAGATAAGTGGTGTATGGAATAGATCTAGTCGCGTGAGCCTTCCCTGTACATTTTGCCATGTTTTTTAGATAGTATAGTGAGTAGATCTAGTTGAATCGCTCATCCCTATATCGTTGTTACCCCTGCTTTGTTGGAGGTGTTCGTGCAAGGGAGCGATGTCTTGAATGACTTGGGAGCAAGATCCGTGCGGTCAACCTGCGCGCCTTCGGCCTGTCCGCGCTGGTCTTCGCGTGGGGTACACTTCGTCAGGCACATCTTCGCGTTCAAGCCTCCGCGCCGAGCCTCCATGCAGCGCGAAGTCTCCCCGTCGAGCCTCAGCGCAGCGCGAAGTCTCCTCGCGGAGTCTCCGCGCCGAGCCTCCGTGCAACGCAAAGTCTCCCCGTCGAGCCTCCGCGCAGCGCCAAGTCTCCGCGCCGAAGTCTCCGCGCAGCGCCAACTCTCCGCGCCGAGCTTTCGCGCGGCGCAGTGCCCTCGTTCCGCAGTCGCACTTGAGGCATTACTCGAGGCCGCAGTAGCCTAACGGCCTACGCAATCTACACCGAGAAGGAGCCCCCGAAGGCAGGAGAGCAGCCGTCGCCAAGTTGTCCGAGGCCTCCGCCATGGCGTACAAGGTCTTCGCATTGGCATCTGAGGTCTTCTTCTCCAGCCGAGCGTCGCCTGGCGCCCGCCGGCTCCGCGTCCGGCCTCTGCACTGGCTCCGTGCTCGCCTCCGCGCGTGGTCATGCACCATCGCCTCAGCAGGGGACTCCGCTCGTCCTCGTCGTCGTGCAGCGCCGCAGCTCCGCAGCCAGGAGATCTTCGTGCCAGCATCATCAACCCAAGCTCCGCACGGGCTGGCTCCGCCGCGAACGGCCTCGCCTCCGCGCGGCGCCGCACAACAACAGGCGGCCTCCGCGCACCCCGCCTCCACGAGCCAGATTCCGCGTGGGCGCCCTCAACTTCCTTGCCTCCGCGTCAAAAGCCACTAGGGAGTGGGACGCCTCCGCGCCGCCGAGGTCGCCGGCGCGCGTACGCGAAGTCTCCGGCGCGCGGAGCCCTGCCTGAGGTCTGTGGCTCGAGGTCGCCGGGGCGCGTGCGCGAAGTCTCCGGCACGCGAAGCCCCCGCCTGAGGCCTGCGGCCCGAGGTCTCCGGCGCGCGTGTGCGAGGTCTCCGGCGCACGAAGCACCCGCCTGAGGTCCGCGGCTCGAGGATTCCGGCGCACGTGCGCGAAGTCTCCGGCGTGCGTTCGCGGAATCTCTCGTCCGAAGTCTCCGGCTCGAGGTCGACGCGGAGGGGTGTACGCAGCGCGAAGTGCCCAGCCAGCTTCGTGAGTCGGTGGGATAGCCACCCCGGCCAAGGACTGCGCAAGGGCGAAGGTTGCCCGGGAGCTTCCGCGCCGATGGCCTGCGCCTCGGGTGACCTCCGCGTGGGCCTGGCGCCGTTTGTCTCTGCGCTCCTTAGGCTTCGCGGCGTCGCCTTGGTCCTCTTGAAGCATCGCCAGGCTCTCCGCCGCCGAGACAGTCGAAGACGCGGAGCACTCCCGCAGCCTACTCAACGCTAGCTTCGCCCTCGAAGGCGCGGATCGGGGGCGCGCCTACTGTGGCCTTTGCGCTTCCATGGCACGCTCGTCGGTGAAGTCCCCAGGAGGTCTTCAAGGCAGTCCACATCCACGCGGCACACTCCGCGTGCTCTGCGCAGGCCAGGACTCCGCACCTATGGAATATGCTCTGTGTCGACGCTGCCCCGCCTGGTACGCACTGCACGTAAATTGCCCACGAGGCTCTACTAAATTCCCGCTGCATTTTTTCCGCGCATAGCTTTAAGAAAATAGTTATGCAGCATGTTATTCTGTGCAACCACAGTTCCATTCTAAGAACATTTGATTTGGCCGCATTTGCTCCTTCAGTTTTGGCCCGTTTTGGGCTGCCGCAGCATAAAATGCTTTTCTGGTGTGGCGTTCTGGAGCATTTTGTTGTCGCAAGTCTTCGGCCATTTCGTCGATGCCTCCGTGTTGGCCCCCTTTTTTGATTTAAATCGCCCGGCTGCCTCGAGCGTCGGCGTACTCTACGGAGTATAAACCAAAGACGCACGTCCGCGTGTGCACTCACCGCAACCAGGGCGGGCGGGTCTGAGTATAAACCAAAGACGCACGTCCGCGTGTGCACTCTCCGCAGCCAGGGGGCGGGTATGAGTATAAACCAAAGACGCACGTCCGCGTGTGCACTCTCCGTCAAAGACACGGGCATGAGTATAAACAAAGACGTGTGGGGGGACGCCTCCGCACGCACTCCACGGAGTATAAATAAGACGTAGCGTTGAGCCTAGCTCCGCACGCATGATGTCTACGGACTTTAAAAAAAGACGTGACCGTCGAGGCATTCCTCCGCACGCGCGAGTCCACGGACTATAAATAAGACGTAGCGTTGAGCCTAGCTCCGCACGCATGATGTCTACGGACTTTAAAAAAGACGTGACCGTCGAGGCATTCCTCCGCACGCGCGAGTCCACGGACTATAAATAAGACGTAGCGTTGAGCCTAGCTCCGCACGCATGATGTCTACGGACTTTAAAAAAGACGTGACCGTCGAGGCATTCCTCCGCACGCGCGAGTCCACGGACTATAAATAAGACGTAGCGTTGAGCCTAGCTCCGCACGCATGATGTCTACGGACTTTAAAAAAGACGTGACCGTCGAGGCATTCCTCCGCACGCGCGAGTCCACGGACTATAAATAAGACGTAGCGTTGAGCCTAGCTCCGCACGCATGATGTCTACGGACTTAAAAAAAGACGTGACCGTCGAGGCATTCCTCCGCACGCGCGAGTCCACGGACTATAAATAAGATGTAGCGTTGAGCCTAACTCCGCACGCATGATGTCTACGGACTTTAAAAAAGACGTGACCGTCGAGGCATTCCTCCGCACGCGCGAGTCCACAGACTATAAATAAGACGTAGCGTTGAGCCCAGCTCCGCACGCATGATGTCTACGGACTTTAAATAAGACGTAGCGTCGAGGTCTGCCTCCGCACGCGCGAGTCTCCGGACTATAAAGGAAGCCGTAGCGTCGAGGTCCGCCTCCGCACGCATGATGTCTACGGACTTTAAATAAGACGTAGCGTTGAGCTCAGCTTCCGCACGCGCGACTCTACGGAGTATAAACAAGACGGGGATGCTGATCCCACGCTCTCTACGGAGCATAAATAAGACGCAGGTGTTGTCCCTGCGCAAGTCTACGGACTCTAAACAAGTCGTGCGCTGAGGTCTGCCTCCGCACGCGAGAGTCCAAGGACTATAAATTAAGTCGTGCGCTGAGGTCTGCCTCCGCACGCGAGAGTCCAAGGACTATAAATTAAGTCGCGCGCTGAGGTCTGCCTCCGCACGCGAGAGTCCAAGGACTACAAATTAAGTCGTGCGCCGAGGTCCGCCTCCGCACGCACCAATTACCCTCACGCACTCTACGGAGTATAAAAATTACGCGATGGCCGAGACACTAGGGAGTGCCTCGCCCTAGTGATGCGGCACCTGGATGTCGCACCTTCGAGCGCGTTACACCAGGGAGTGTATCACTCCTTTTTTAAGGTAGGGGAACAGCGGCCTCGCCTCCCTACCTCGGCGTGCCTAGTGCCTTCGGCCTACGCTCCAAGCGCCCGCTCCCCGCGGGCACCCTTTTTGAAGGTAGGGGAACGGCGGTCTCGCCTCCCTACCTCGGCGTGCGTAGTGCCTTCGGCCTACGCTCCAAGCGCCCGCTCCCCGCGGGCACTCTTTTTTGAAGGTAGGGGAACGGCGGTCTCGCCTCCCTACCTCGGCGTGCGTAGTGCCTTCGGCCTACGCTCCAAGTGCCCGCACCCCGCGGGCACCCCTTTTTGAAGGTAGGGGAACGGCGGTCTCGCCTCCCTACCTCGGCGTGCGTAGTGCCTTCGGCCTACGCTCCAAGTGCCCGCTCCCCGCGGGCACCCCTTTTTGAAGGTAGGGGAACGGCGGCCTAGCCTCCCTACCTCGGCGTGCGTAGTGCCTTCGGCCTACGCTCCAAGCGCCCGCTCCCCGCGGGCACTCCTTTTTGAAGGTAGGGGAACGGGGGTCTCGCCTCCCTACCTCGGCGTGCGTAGTGCCTTCGGCCTACGCTCCAAGCGCCCGCTCCCCGCGGGCACTCCTTTTTGAAGGTAGGGGAACGGCGGTCTCGCCTCCCTACCTCGGCGTGCGTAGTGCCTTCGGCCTACGCTCCAAGCGCCCGCTCCCCGTGGGCACTCCTTTTTGAAGGTAGGGGAACGGCGGTCTCGCCTCCCTACCTCGGCGTGCGTTGTGCCTTCGGCCTACGCTTCAAGCGCCCGCTCCCCGCGGGCACGCCTTTTTGAAGGTAGGGGAACGGCGGTCTCGCCTCCCTACCTCGGCGTGCGTAGTGCCTTCGGCCTACGCTCCAAGCGCCCGCTCCCCGCGGGCACCCCTTTTTGAAGGTAGGGGAACGGCGGCCTAGCCTCCCTACCTCGGCGTGCGTAGTGCCTTCGGCCTACGCTCCAAGCGCCCGCTCCCCGCGGGCACTCCTTTTTGAAGGTAGGGGAACGGCGGTCTCGCCTCCCTACCTCGGCGTGCGTAGTACCTTCGGCCTACGCTCCAAGCGCCCGCTCCCCACGGTCACCCCTTTTTTGAAGGTAGGGGAACGGCGGTCTCGCCTCCCTACCTCGGCGTGCGTAGTGCCTTCGGCCTACGCTCCAAGCGCCCGCTCCCCGCGGGCACTCTTTTTGAAGGTAGGGGAACGGCGGCCTCGCCTCCCTACCTCGGCGTGCGTAGTGCCTTCGGCCTACGCTCCAAGCGCCCGCTCCCCGCGGGCACTCTTTTCGAAGGTAGGGGAACAACAGTGTCGGTGCGTCTTCGGCGCTCGACTCCGCCGTCCGCCTCGTAGGCATCGCCTCGGTGGGACGGCACGTCTTCGGCGCTCGACTCCGCCGTCCGCCTTGTAGGCATCGCCTCGGCGGGATGACACGTCTTCGGCGCTCGACGACACGTCTTCGGCCTCGATTCCGCCGTCCGCCTCGTAGGCATCGCCTCGGTGGGACGGCACGTCTTCGGCGCTCAACTCCGTCGTCCGCCTTGTAGGCATTGCCTCGGCAGGACGGCACGTCTTCGGCGCTCGACGATGCGCCTTCGGCGCTCGATTCCGCCGTCCGCCTTGTAGGCATCGCCTCGGTGGGACGGCACGTCTTCGGCGCTCGACTCCGTCGTCCGCCTTGTAGGCATTGCCCCGGCGGGACAGCACGTCTTCGGTGCTCGACGACGCGCCTTCGGCGCTCGATTCCGCCGTCCGCCTTGTAGGCATCGCCTCGGTGGGACGGCACGTCTTCGGCCTCGACTCCACCGTCCGCCTCGTAGGCATCGCCTCGGTGGGACGGCGCGTCTTCGGCGCTCGACTCCGTCGTCCACCTTGTAGGCATTGCCTCGGCGGGACGGCACGTCTTCGGCGTTCGACGACACGTCTTCGGCGCTCGGCTCCGTCGTCCGCCTTGTAGGCATTGCCTCGGCGGGACGGCACGTCTTCGGCGTTCGACGACACGTCTTTGGCGCTCGACTCCGCCGTCCGCCTTGTAGGCATCGCCTCGGCGGGACGGCACGTCTTCGACGCTCGACGACGCGCCTTCGGCCTCGACTCCGCCGTCCGCCTTGTAGACATCGCCTCGGTGGGACGGCACGTCTTCGGCGCTCGACGACGTCTCCGGCGCTTCACCGGTTCCTCCATAAGCATTGCCTCTAGGGTCTACGAGCTATCAGTTGCATCGGCACCCTCGTGCTTGCTGTCAGGGAACGGGGGGCTGGGGTGGTTGATCGCGTCAGCTCGCCCATCAGGACCTCAGCGCTTGCTGTCGAGGGAGTGCTGTTGTAGGGGTAGCCCAACCCCCCGTGACTGGGCCGTGCAACTAGTCCAACATGTAATAGGCCCAATAGTGTAGAGAGATATAATAGTGTAAATATACCAGTGTACCCCCATCCTTTGTAAATACTAAGGGGTATAATGGGGATTTCCCATTCTACCCCACTCACATATATATATAAGCCCCAGGAGGGGCAAAGGGGGGATCATCCTCTCATTATCACCACCTCTCCACAGATCTGGCTCGGCTCTTCCTCTCCTACCAATCCCCCTCTCTTTCTGTCTAGTCTGTAGCTACGACAAAGTGTTTAGCCATGTCCTTGAGCAGGTGGGGAGTATTTATACCCCCACCAATCAAATATAGCCGTTGCATAAGACAATCCTGAAAAATCAAGACGAGCAGTAGTATCATTGTAAAAATTGTGGAACTACCGCACCCATACTGTAGCAATAGTAACGGCTATATTAGAGCGTCAGAACTAGCCACTGAAATTCGGCCTGGTACTATCGCTGTTGTAATCGTAGTAGTTCTAATTTTTGATAGTTCCGAAATTTTAGCGCGGTACTTCCATTTATTTCGATGCCAAAAATTGGTCCTCTCTGGAAAAAATGTACCGTCCAATTTTTTTTGAAACTTTTGAGTTTCGGTAGTACCGCATAAGGGTGCGATCATACCGCTCTGTGGTAGCTCCACCTTTCAAATTTCGGTACTACCGATTTCCAGAGAGACTAAATGTTTCAAAAGGTGCTCTCTGGAAAAAAACATACCGCTAACTTAACATTGGTAGTTCCAGGTTCTGGTAGTTCCGCACTACCACCCCAGTCATACCGCTATGCGGTAGTACCGCTAATTACACACCGGTACTACCGATTTTCCTGTCAATGTACAGTTGGCTAATAATTTTAGTTTTAAGTGCATGAATGATTCTAAATTGTTCCAAATGACACAAAAACATGTTGTCAAGTTATTAGCCACAATCGCTCTTAATAGTACGGCATTTAACATATAATTTGATCTTCTAATCTTTCTCCTAAGACCGGTAAAATGAAAAAGGGATCCTAAACTATTTGTACCTTTGTCTTGAGCCACATTGATCTTTATGTTGACCCTTAGCATGTATCTCACATTTGTCATTGGGACTAAACATTTCAAACACTCAATAAACATGTTAGTCCCTATATTTATATAATGTCATTAATTATCAAAACCAATTTTGGGGTCTAGATGCTTTCAACGGCATGACACAGCAGGGTGATCAGGCCAAACCGGCATGGCACGACGCGACCCGAAGCACGATAGACCCAGACCGTGCCAGCACGGCACGGCCTAATACCTACCTCTGGCTACACTGCTACTGCACAAGGGGCTGCGCCTGCTCCCACATGGCACTGTCACCCTACTACGCCACGTTGCCCTACCACGCGCCTAGCTACAATATCGCGGTAAGTGAAAAGTGTCGTTTGTTGCACCTTTCGAACTCGAAGAGGGTTCAATCTTGCGAAAACAAGGACCGAGGGTCATTTTCGAAAAAAAAAATTACTATACGTGAACAATTCCGCATTGCCCTCGTCTTCGGCTCGAGCTACTCCATGTCAAGCGCAAGTTCGCTAGCGTCCAGTGGATCTACCATGCACGCACGACGTCCAACTCTTCGCCATACACGCATGCACCATATGCTTTCGCAATCTGCATCACCGATCAAGAGCTAGCATGCCATCATCGTAGACTGTGGCCGAGAGCTCGACACGACGCCTCCCTACTCTTGCAGTCTCCCTCAGTCTAGCTCTGACGCGCCTGCTCGTTCCTTTATCAGGCGTGCTACAGTGCCGATCGTCAGGCAACCAGCAGTAGTACTTACCTACATGGATGACAAAATTGAAGCAGTAGTACTTAGTTTCAGTGTCTCGACAAGCATGCACGATGCATGTGATGTGAGCTGCATCTGGGTGTATGCAATTTGCATGCAAAGACCGTTGGTCTGCAACTGCAACTACCAGCTCCCAATCAGTGACATCTTTGTCTCGTTTGCTGTACTAGCTGCTCTGGTCTGACCTGTACTGCTAGACCAAGAAAGCTCAACACATGGAGATCGACATGGATGGGCCTCCTTCAAATTAAGATAAACATGTGGAGTGCCCTTTTTTGCTCCCTGAAATTTGCTGTTTTACTTGTTTGTTCTCAAACTCTGTTCAAATATATATTCTTTTAGATCATTTTGTCCAGCCGTTAGTTCTAGCTGCCCAAAAGACAGCTTGCCACAGCTCAAGACAGAGATCCAGGCAAAATAGATGCCACATCGATCAGCGGATATTATATGCATACCCTGTCTGAATTAACAAGGAACAAACAAAAAAGGCACAATATGGCACAGCAATGAATCAGCTAATCAGTGTAACGAACAAAAGCTCCTTGATCCGATTACGAATAGTAAGGCATCAAAGTATCTTCAGATCAGAACAGGCAACGTAACACACCGCTGGATGTTGGAAGAAATGGCATGCCAAAGCCTTACTGAAAGACAAAAGATTTCTACCTAAACCTCTCTATATTACAACTTCTCTAAGACATCTCATGCAAAGATTATACATGTATGTCAATTGTCTTTTCCAGTTGTTTTCGTTGGGGGCAATGTCCCGAAAACAATGTCCCAGAGGGTCGAGGTGATGCCGAAGCCCCTGTTTTGGATTCTGAAGTGGTGGTTGAGGTGATACCGCTGCACGGAGAGCAGATTTAGCTGTAATAAGTGGACAAAAAACTTGCATATTTGCAGGACCAGCTAGCGGATTAACTAAACGGAACTACAGGATGCTGACCTTGAGGTATTTGGCTGGATCTCTGGATGGTTGTCCATGGTGCAAGTAGTAGTGAGTGCAATCGTACATCACATATCCCAGTAGGCCACCGCCGAATATCGCAGGAGTGGTAGATGGAGTCGCAAAGAATGCAACCAGATGCCAGAACTAGAGATGCACAAGAAAGTCTCAAGGCAAAAATAAACAGATAGATCCACTGAAATCAGGTGTGGATGCAATCTTGAATCTTTAAATGGCTGTATCAGACAATGGGCCAATGGAGACATACCGGGAAGCACAAAATTGCTGTTGCTGCAGGAGGGAATACAAGACGGAGTGAGTCCATGGGGTGCTTATGGTGGCATCCGTGGAGAAGATAATGTGCTGTGTTTGTCCTGCATCATTGACATTGCAACCCCTTGCTAATCAGAAGGGAAAGATTCAACACAAAACTACCAACTAATGTCATAACAGTTCGTACCAATAACTTATAGTGTTGATATGGAATAGGAATCGGTGCAAAGTATACTCGATCAGCGTCCATATGAATATCCCAACTGAAGCCATCAGAGCTGCTTCCTCAATGGCATGACCCATCCAGGTGGACTTGACTAACAACCAGCAGACAACAGGGAGCCAAATGACTGGCACAGCCCACCATTTTGTGCGTGTTAAGAACTGGGCATTCAAATTTCACATATAAGAGGTCTGTTACAAAATCAGCAGTAGAATTCAAAATGAGATGCAATACCTCCATGATATCGTTCGCGAAGAAACGTGGGCCTTCCTTACTGACAATAGGCTGGTGAACCCATTCCTGATAGCGCTCTTCGAGATGGCCAACCTTCATCAGTCATACACAAGAGTATAACATCGAAATGTGAATACGGCAATGTAGAACTGAAAACATTGCTGTCACAGATGACGGATCTTATAGGTGGCAGCTGGACAACTATAGTAAACAGTTCATATAAGGATTTAATTATGTATGTTATTTCACAACCATGACAGGTGAGAATGCACGAACATAGCTTACACCGTACAGGTAGCAACACCAAAGTATTGCTGAAAGCACAGACCATTCGCAGAAGTAAGTAACAAGCAAAATAGCAAAATGCGAGCTTCACACATCAGCAATATAATACAATTCACAATAGTTGAAGAATCCATTATTATTATTATTATTTTAAGAAAACCAAGTGAAGACAGTTAGTCAGCTACAGTAAATTTTCTCTATTCTCTGGAATATCCTTAACAATTGGATTTGCATTGATTTATAAAATTCTGATATGTAGCATTGCAAAGTTTCAACTTGTCAAGAAGTTTTGCAGAAAGCACTGAATAGACATGTAGACCGAACCTGGAAAACGAGAGGCTTGTTGAGATCAACGGTGAACTCCTGGACAACCATCTTCCTGCAACCAGAGCTGCAGCAAAAGGCACACACTACACATGAACATTTGCACAATTTAACAGCATTTAGCGCCCTCTGAAACACAAGCGATGAATCTAGTGCAATAGGCTATCCCTTATCTGTCTATTTGCTGCTTTACAGCGCCAGCTCATGTGAATTCGATCAAATGGCACCGCAATTTCGTTCCCAAAAAAAGGCATGCCACTACATGGTCAACTAAAACTGTTTAAGTGGGAGGCATTTCTATCCCCTGTCAATCTGGCAATGATTAGAGTACAATGACAAAATTGCGGGTGCAAGAACCCCATTCCACTATCCAATCTTCTATGAATCCCCCAGAAATTAACTCAGCGAAGACCAAGAACCAGAGAACACCAGATGACAGGTTCACCCGGGAAACCAGAGGGGACCGGGGGAGAGGGGCAAATGGGGTAGGGATACCTTCACAGCTGCGCCAATGGCCGCCTTCTCACCCGGCCGTCCCTCGAGTAGGCACGGCGCTTTGCTTCTCCTCGCCGACGAGAGGAGATCGGACGAAGAGGAGGCGAAGGGGAGAGAGAAGAGGGTGAAATAGGACTGTGATGAAAGATTTTTTTTTTTTGCCAGCCTCTTCGTTCTGTGCAGTTTAGCCGGTTTTTGCCGAGAGTGCCTCTCGCCAGTTGCCCCCTCTTACAGCGTGGCGCTCGGCCCCACTTGCCAGCTTGGCCACGGCCTGGATGGCTGGATTACAGCATGTCAAAGTATGATTGCTGAGAAAAAAGTTAAAAACACTTGAAAAGATAAAAAGTATTGCAAGAGAGGACAAGTGATTGCAAAAGAACTGTTGATTACTTTATTATGAATCATGTACATGGTAATTTATAGATGATAAGAGGGTGGCATAGAAGGTGCCTTTACATGAATAGATGTCTTTACAATAAAAGGTGCATGTACATTGGTTACTTTATTTTTGGTTATAACACTCACCCTTACCAATGTGTCTTCATATGATCACCTCGATTCATCGTCTTGGAAAATTCCTCTAAAACCCTGTAGGAAAAATATGAGGAGAACCGATAGAGTAGATATGCCATGAAAAACTTCTTTAAAACCCAGTGGGAAAATTTAAGGAGAAAATTTGATATGGCATATATTTGATTATATCTCCTTAAAAACCCCTGTGGGAAAAATAGAGACATAATATATTTGTGATTACGTTGTCATATTGCCTCATTAAAAACCTTAATGAGAAACCTTAGAGGAAAAACTCATAAAGGGAAAAAGAGTACAATATTTGTATTGAACGGGTTAAGCCTTAGGAGATTTCTCCCCCTAACATCTGCAAATCACGTAGTCTTCGCATACCAATTCCATGAACACATTTTTGGAATGTGGAAGTTGGTAATGACTTGGTGAATAAGTCTGTGAGATTATCACAAGACTTAATTTGCAGAATATTTATTTCCCCACTCTCTTGCAATTCATGTGGGTAAAATAATTTAGGTGCAATATATTTAGTGATATTGCTCTTTATGTAACCCGTTTGCATTTGAACGACGCAAGCAGCATTATCTTCGTAGATAATGGTGGGTGATGCAATAGCACCTATACCACATGATTGTTGTATGTGGTTAATCATTCTGCGAAGCCATACACATTCACGTGATGCTTCATATAATGCAATTATTTTAGAATGATTAGTGGATGTAGCCACTATAGTCTGTTTCGAAGACTTCCAAGAGATGGGTGTTCCACCATGTAAAAATACAAAGCCTGTTTGAGATCTGGCATTATGGGGATCTGATAAATAGGCAGCATCTGTATATCCTATTAAATCCACATTTTTATTCTTCTGAAAGAATAAACCGAGATCTTTAGTGCCTTGAAGATATCTGAAGATATGTTTCACTCCTGCCCAATGTCTTTTGGTTGGAGCAGCGCTATATCTAGCAAGTAGATTTACCGCAAATAGAATATCCGACCGGGTGCAATTTGCAAGGTATATAAGCGCTCCAATAGCACTGAGATATGGAACCTCGGGTCCCAATAGCTCTTCATTGTCATCTCGGGGTCTAAATGGGTCTTTGTCCCTGTCTAGAGATCGAACAACCATGGGGTTTTCGATGGATATGCTTTGTCCATATTGAATTTCTCCAATATTTTCTGGACATAGGTTGATTGATGCACTAGGATGCCTGTATGAAGGTGCTCAAGTTGTATACCTAAGCAAAATTTGGTTTTATCCAAATTCTTCATTTCAAATTCCGTCATAAGATGATTACGTGCTTCATCTATATCTTGTGTGTTACCAATGATATTAAGATCATCAACATACACAGATATAATACAAAATCCTGTTGATGATCTTTTGATGAATACACATGGGCAATCATCATTGTTGGAGCATCCCTTTTTGGTTAGTAACTCACTTAGTCGGTTGTACCACATTCTACCCGACTGTTTCAAGCCGTATAAAGACTTGTTCAATTTTACACAATACATATTGCGATTTGCGTTTGGATTTGGAATTGAAATTCCATCGGGAACTTTCATGTATATGTCCGAATCAAATGACCCATAAAGATATGCAGTCACTACATCCATTAACTGAAAAGATAGATGATTTTTAACTGCCAATGAGATTAAGTATCGGAATGTTATTCCACTCATTACTGGAGAATAAGTTTCATTGAAATCAATGCCGGGTCTCTGCGTGAACCCTTGTGCTACAAGCCTTACTTTGTATCTCACCACCTCATTGTTTTCATTCCGTTTGCGGACGAAAACCCATTTGAAACCGACAGGGAATACTTTGGGAGGTGTATGTATCACGTTGGTGAATACATTTCTTTTCTTGAGTGAGGCTAACTCCGCTTGAATTGCATCCTTCCATTGATTCCAGTCCGAGCGCTGTTTGCACTCTGCCATGGTCTTGGGATCTGGATCATTTTGAAGGTTGTTTGCAATTGTTGTGGAGAAATAAATGTCGACAATTGTAGTCTTACGATCGTATGATTCTCCAGAATCAGTATAATTAGTGGAAATTTCTTGGACCCCTGGTGACTCAATGTTATTTCCCAAAACATTTGAGTCGGGGTATTCCGATGTCCCAGGATCAGTAATTGAGTGCACTGTTGATCTGGGTTCAAGGATCATTTGGTGTCTATCAACTTGAGGTTGATCTGCATTTATATTCTTTTGTTTCCTTTGTCGCTTGTTAGAAGCTGTATCCGTCATTTGTGCCGTACTTCTCCCTCTCTTATTTTGAACTGGGAGTTGAGTGGTATTTTGCGGTACCTCCACTCTTTCAGGCACATTTCTGGCAGGATTATAGGATTTTGTGACACCCTTATAATCAGTAAATACATCTGGCAGATTATTTGCAATGTTTTGCAAATGAATGATTTTCTGAACTTGAAGTTCAGTTTCTCTGGTACGTGGGTCTGAGGCAGGAATGCCTTGAACATTCCAATTAATTTCCTGGCATTCAGTTTGGTACTTTTTGTCTCCCCCTAATGCCGGAAAATGTTCCTCATTGAATATGCAATCAACGTACCGGGCCGTAAACAGGTCCCCTGTTAGGGGCTTGAGGTATTTTATGATTGACGGAGATTTATACCCAACATAGATCCCAAGTTTCCTGTGCGGTCCCATTGAGGTACGCTGCGGTGGTGAGATCGGTACGTATGTAGCGCAACCGAACTTTCGCAGATGGGAAATATCTGGTGGATTTTCACGTACTAATTGTAGCGGGGAAGTGTTATGATAAGTGGTTGGATGCAATTGGATTAAGTCAGCAGCGTGTAAAACTGCATGACCCCAACATGATGTTGGTAAGTTGCAATTCTGTAGTAATGGTCTTGCAACGAGTTTGATTCTCTTGATAAGAGATTCGGCTAAACCATTTTGTGTATGGACATATGGAACAGAATGTTGAACTTGTATCCCAAGAGCCATGCAATAATCATTGAAGGCATGGGATGAAAATTCAGCAGCATTGTCCATTCGAATTGATTGAATTCGATATTCAGGGTAATGCGCTCGTAATTGGATAATTTTACCAATTAACTTAGCAAATGCATGGTTTCGTGTGGATAAAAGACACACATGTGACCATTTATAGATGCGTCAATTAGAACCATGAAGTACCTGAACGGTCCACACAATGGTTGTATAGGACCACATATATCTCCTTGAATGCGTTCAAGGAATTTAAGTGGTTCAGCTCTGATTTTAAGATAAGAGGGTCTTAAAATCAATTTTCCGGTGGCACAAGAAGTGCACACAAAATCTGAGGATTCCGAAAATTTTGTATTGAGGTATGTATGACCAATTGAATTGCGAATAATTTTCCTCGTCATTCCAATGCCTGGATGGCCAAGGCGATCATGCTATGTTTGGAATGTGTTAGTGTTTTGAAAAATTACTTTGTACGCAATATGTTGAATGAGTTTGATGTATGTATAGTACAATCCGGAGTCAAAAGATGGAATTTTTTCTAGTACTTGTTTGCCATATCCGTTGTTTTTGGTTAAGAGGAGATATTTCTCTTTGTTGTCATTTTGGGTTTCAACATGGAAAACCATTCTTACGAATATCTCTATAACTGAGTAGGGTACGTGTTGAATCGGGATACAAGAGTGCATCCTCAATTTCCAATTGTGTACCCATAGGGAGAGTGATAGAGGCGCGACCAGAGCCTAGTATCGTTGCATCGCGTCCAACGATGGTTAAAACATTTCCTTTCCTCCTAGTAAGAGTCAGGAAATATTTTGTGTCCCTAAGTATAGAGTTTGTGGTACCACTGTCCACAAGGCATAATTCCTCCTCCATTGGATTGACTCCAAAAAATCTATATACATAAAAGAATAATTTAATGAAATTCTTATAGTATATATAGAATACAAACAAACTTTATTTGCAATACCGAATATGTTCGATATATGATTGTAGCATACAAGCTTATAATATAAATGACAACATTATTTATATTACAACACTATGGTACTTAGAAGCTATGATACTAGGAGTCTATTGGAGATCTCCAAACATGTCTTGAGAATGAAATTCTTCAAGTGTGTCCTCGGTGCACATGAGATCATCCTTCTTTGTAGAAGCACATGTGTCTTTGAGTTCTTGAAGGAACTTTTGAGAGCATCCGGCTTCATCATTGTTGGATGTGAGATTGAAGTGCGCTTCAAATCTCTTCTCGTGAGCATTCTTGCCTTGAGCCAAAGACTGGATGTAGAGGTTCACGAGGTGCTTCGGGGTGCGGCATTTCTTGGTAGGATGGTTGTAACAACCACATTTTTGACAAACATCAATTTTGTCAACTTTCTTACCATGATTGCCTTTACCTTTCTTGAATCCACTTGGTTTTTGCTTCATGTTGCGTTTGTTTTTACCTTTAAAGTTCTTTGAGTGGTCTTTTGAACCACTGAACTTTTTGTTATTTTGATTAGCATGAACTTCAGGAAGTGGAGCAGTCACAATGGGACGTTCCTGATTATTTTTTAAAAGAAGTTCAGCATGCTTTTCTGCCTGAAGTATAGTATGCATAAGAACAAAATAAGTTTGGTAATTTGCAGCACGTCATTGCTGCTGTAGGACCCTGTCAGATGGGAGCATAGTAGAGAGAGTCTTCTCTATTTTATCCGCATCCGTTGGTTCCTTTTCACAAAACCGCAACTTGGAGCAAATAGCATGAAGGGCATGATTATAGTCTCCAACAGTTTTGAAATCTTGGAGTCGAAGATGTGCCCATTCATGATTAGTCTCAGGTAAGATAACAGCTTTCTGCTGTTCATATCTATTTTTGAGGGCTAACCATAGAGTGAGTGGATTCTCCTCATACAAATATTCCGCCTTTAAATCTGGATGTATGTGATTCCGTATTATGCTTAAAACGGAATATATCACAATATCCGGCGGAATTTGATCATTTGGAGGATCAAATATTACCCTTTGCAACCCACGTGTGGTGAGGTTGATTTTTAAATCCATAGCCCATGTAGGGTAGTTGGAATCATTGAGAGCGAGAGGCTCAAAATCTTTGGTAGCCATTTAATCCTACATGAAAAGTACACCATAAATAATTAATTTACATGAGGTAATTAATGTGTATGGTAATGTTGTAATAAGATGCAAAATATATGGAAAACAATATGAGTATTGTGATCCAAAAGAATATATACCCAAATTAAATATAACATGAGGTTATATTTATAATACCGTTTAATCACAATATTAGTGGTAAACACCAATTTATTGTATGGCATAGCGCACATAAATTGTGATTTTATGGTATTTATTGAAGGTATGCATTCATAATATTTTGCAAAAATTCTAAATTATTAAGTACAATGGTACTCATTAAATGGGAATTTGAAATTTAAAATTTGCGAAAGATAGTAAATTTAAATATGGTCACAATTCCTATTATAAATAAATTACTAAAATAGTAATCCGAAATATGTAAAAGTTATAGAAATGTGCATGCACATTTATTTGAACAATTACATATTTTTCAGTTCCTGTAGAGACTGAAATGCTAATTTATAAAAGTACGGACTAAACGGTACAATTATAAATAAGCATAAGGACTATATTGCAAATATTTACAATAGAAATTTATTTAACATAAAATTCTGCATTATCATGAAATGGAGGGGGGGAATTTGCAAAATGCCGAAAACTTGGGCTGAAGCCCATCCGGCCTTTAGGCCCAAGAGGGAGGTGGGGACTTTTTGGGCCAAAAGCCCATTGGATGGCAGCCATATAAAAGGATGGGGTGGGGGGTTAGGGTTAGAGTTTTCCTAACCCCATAGCCAGCCGCCGCCACAAGCCTTTTGGCTTCCACCGCCGCCAGCCCTTGGGGCGCCGCCGCCGCCGGCCGCTCCGCACCGGTGCGCCGGGCCAATGCGCCTCGCCGGCCGCGCCACTGCGCCGCTCCGGGCCACCGCTGGCCGCACCACCGCGCCGTCTCCGCGGGGCTGCTGCCACGGGCGCCGCCGTCCGAGGGTCGCTTCGGGCTTGGGCGCCGCCGGCCGTGAGCCACCGCCACGGGCGCCTCCTTGTCGGGCTTCGCCAGTCGTGCGCCGGCCTTGCTGCGCCGGCCGCGAGCACCGCCTCGGGTGCGAATGCCGCCGCACCTCGTCCGTCGGCCGCGTCTGGCCGCTCCAGCCGCGCCTCGCGCCGAGTGCCGGCCGCGCGGGCCGTGCCGTGCCTCGCCGACCGCTCCCCCTCCCCTCTTCTTGTTGATGTTTCAAGTACATGAGAAGGCGTCCTCTGCAGAGGAGGCCGGTGGAGGAGTGCGGATTCAGAGGCCGGGACGACGGTTAGCCACCGGGGAGGCGTGCGCCGGTCGCCGGAGCGGTCCATAGCGTGGAGCCTTCGCCGGAGGTAAGGCGCCGGGTGTCTCCCATGGACGACGACGACGCGGCACCGAACCATGGCCGGTGGCGATGACGGTGGTCGCCGGTCGTGGTGGTGGAGGCTTCTCTTGGAGCGGAGCAAGAAGAACATGCAGTTTTTTGTGCAGGGAATCAACCAAAGCGAGAATCTCCAGAAATGCATGTCGGTGATTCTCACATAGTGCCATTACCTTTTCTTCTCTGTGTGCACTTGTATGAAATCTTGTGTGTGCTGATAACGTATTGCAAGAGAGGACAAGTGATTGCAAAAGAACTGTTGATTACTTTATTCTGAATCATGTACATGGTAATTTATAGATGATGAGAGGGTGACATAGAAGGTGCCTTTACATGAATAGATATCTTTACAATAAAAGGTATCTGTACATTGGTTACTTTGTTTTTGGTTATAACAAAAAGAACAAAACCTGATCATAGCCACTGGGATCCTAAATTGGCTTAGCTCTGATTCTTGGTGAGATGCTGACACATGGACCCTACAAGTACATTCCTTCTAGTCAGAAGTTTTGGAGAACCAGATCTTGTATAAGTGCTGTCGCCACGGCGAGATCTAGCGGGAACACTAATGTAATAGTAAAGTAATACTAGAAGGTGAATTGGTAACCGATGATTGTGCACTCACTGCCAAGTCCTCCGTTTTTTCACCCCTTTGAGAGAACAGGTTATCTGTCCTTGGAGACTGTACAGGACAACATGGATGCTGCATGTGTTGTCCTGGCTGTACATGCCGATCTTTCCAAGACAGAGTGATACCGTGAGAGTGAGGGACGGACGCCCGTCACAGAGTGGCCAATGAACGCAGACGACACGAGCATGCCAGCGCCATGCACGCACAGATGGGAGCCCACAGTATTGGGTTCCGAAACCGTTGGCTTGCATCTTGCTATCGATCCGTGATTACAACTTATTTCGTACGCAAAACATTCATTTATTTGTAGTGCTGCAACTGGGTTTTGGGTGATGAAAATCGAAACCACAAGACACAAGTTACAACAGTTGCTGCTTGCTACCCTACTGGCGTCCAAGAACCCAGTAGAATCGTACAGACGGCAGAACACGGCGATGGAATCGCCTTGATTTTGTTTCAGTCACACGGCCTCCATGGTCAGATACAGCCTCAGCAAATCAGAACGCCTTCTTCTCATATGAGACCAGGCCGTGGATCCCTCCTTCGACTTGGGCAGCTCCGGTTCTTACCTGAATTTAAAGACCAGTTTGTCAGTAAGACGCAGGCGCGATTTTTTTCCGAAAGAAAAGCAGATCAGGAAACAAGACGTTAGCCTTGAAGGAACCATGCAAGCATGAGATACAACTGTTTGTTCGTTGCTGGTGCCTGGTAAGCGCTACTCTCATTAGAGTTGCATTGGATGTGGGCTGCATATCCAGTTAAGCTTATGGGGTACGTGAATCACCACCATGGATTTTTACTGAGAAATCGAAGGGGTCAAGAATTGGTGTTGTCAATGGACCTGTTAGTATATTTTGAGCTACAAGAATAGAAGGCCAACTCTAAACCAATAATGATAACAAAACAAGGACACATGAATCCTGTATTAGTAACACTAGTAGAGATTTAAATAAATCTTGCAGTCATTAGGTAAAGGGCGACAACAATATGTCAACTGTAAAACTATCATGTAGTCTTCATTACATTGGTAGGGACTGTGGCACGATGTAAGGTTTTGTCCTAAACCAGAAACCACCAATCCTACAGATTAGCATTTACATCAACCTAAAGCAATGTTATGAGGAGGAAAACAGTTTTATTATATATAACTAACAAAAATGGATTTCTGCCACATGATCATGCATAATTAAGAAAGCTTTTAGCCTGGATTGGAACATGGTTGATTCTACATTCTCCTGTTCAGACCAACATAAAATACTTGGTTGCTTGGGGAAATAGTTTCTCATTTAGATGGTGCCACAAGGTAATCCATAAACATTTACATTTGATTGGCATATAGGAAGAAGGTGCAAAGCTAGTGAGTGATGTTCTAAAATGATATAAAATATACCATGGAACTTTACCTTCGCTGTTTTTCTTTTAAAAAAGAGAGTTCTTGCTTCCTATTTAGGTCAGAAATACACAAATGAAAAAGCGGAAATGCAGATGGACCTGGTTGTATCTCCAACCAAAATCAGGGTGTAACCCTTTGCAGCTTTGCCTTATTTTTGTGCTTTCAATGAAAGCAGGGCGTATCCTTTTGCCTGAACAAATGTTACTTTTGTCAACCAAAGATCAAACATGAGAAGATCCATGATTTTCCCTTCTTAGATAATTGGTATGATCATCTAGTCGATCTACAGTTCAATATTCAAAATCTTGAACACTATAAAGCAGACATTAAAAATATTGTTCACAAGTAAATGCCTACTATGTACATACCTCGAGTCTAAGAGATTCTGATCGCAAAAGTTCATGGGCTGACTGCAAAGAGGATGCACCAAGATCCTGGAATCCTTGCTTGACGGCTTGCATTGTATAAGGAATGAATCTCAGTACAGAGCCCTTGTCAGCTACTGCTCCAACAACTCCCTGGGCAACCTTCAGCTTAAGCGTATCACCAAGGTATCTCGCATCACTCCCCTTTGTCATGGCTTCAAGAGAACCCATTCCTCTATATTTTTTTACTCTACGCCCATCCTATGAGCCAAGATTTAGTTAGAAGCAGATTGAGTTGCTTGCATATATGTGATATGTCAATCATAAAATGATAGCAAAAGGTAAGAGTTTAATCACTCAATACTTAGCAATTTAAGAAAATGGCCTCTAAGGTACATAATGTAATTCCAAGAAATGAGGAAATGCGAAGACTTCCTAGTGGTCACTACTAAATCCTTGCAATTGCACCATCTAACTGTCATCTGGGGCCAGGTATATAGCCGGCGCCACAAGACCAAGGTCCAGCCAGCCCTAGAGGTGGCAGGATAAGGTTTTAGATCTCAATTGGTTGCAATTAGGAAGGTTTAGATATATTTCCTATTAGTTAAGATCCTTCAGATCAGTTAGTGGATCCTTAAGATCCTTTTCCCTTTTGCAATTAGATTGGAATTGCAAACCTTCTCTATTTAAAGGAGAAGAGATATTGGAATAAAGCAAGCAAGGATTAGGGGGTTACCTGATCCCTTGCGCCTCTCCTTGCATCTCGTTTCGCCCTCGTGCGGCTGGGGTTCCTGCCCAGCCGCATGTCCACCACGGCGCCGAAGCACCGTCCTCTCTAGCCTGCACCAATTCTTCCCTACCACCTTCGTTCCGAACACCCATCGCCTGACATCTTGGTATTAGAGCCGCTCGTTGCTACGACGGCCATGTCAAGCCACGAGGGTGACGATGACTTCCAACAGGTGATGCGCAAGTTCGTCGAGGGCACTACCAAGGTCCTCGCCAACATCAACGATCAACTCATCCGACATGCAGGATTGATTGAAGCCAACAACAACTGGCTCACCCGACAGGATCACCGGCTTGCGCGCATGAAAGGGCATGTAACGCCCTAGGGTCCAAACCGGCTTAGGCCTAAGCCCATTCTGGATAGGCCACGCACACGTAGCAACCCGCTTGCACTTTTGTCCTCAATTCGCGCAAAACAGTTAACCGAAGGTGCTACAATTGGAACTCATAGGCTTATATGTAATTGCTTCTCAAACTAAGCTAGCAAGGTGGGACTAACCCACACCCTCATGTGCACACACACATATGGGCCATCATGGGCCGGGGTGTCACATACACCCCCCTCAAAGGACCCGACGTCCTCGTCGGACCAACATACCCACATTGGGGCAAATGATAAGGATCTCCCCTCTTGGCACATATCCGTGCGTTCAGTGCCAGCACATATGCCATGCTATGTGTCCACTCCGGGCCCAGACGCGCCATGCGCCATATGCCCGCGCCCCTGACCCGCACGCACCCATGTAACCGCGAGAGTCAGCTCTGATACCATTTGTAACACCCTAGGATCCAAACCGGCTTAGGCCTAACCCCATTCTGGATAGGTCACGCACATGTAGCAACTTACTTGCACTTTCGTCCTCGCTTCGCGCAAAACGGTTAACCAGGGGTGCTACCATTGGAACTCCTATACTTATATATAAGTGCTTCTCAACTTAAGCTAGCAAGGTGGGACTAACCCACACCCTCATGTGCACACACACATATGGGCCATCATGGGCCGGGGTGTCACAGGGTAGGCCGCCGGAGAAGAAGGGGACGACGAGGATTCCACGTCGCGGCGCGGGAGTAACGTCGCGGCGCGGGAGTAACGTCGAGGAGGTTCCGAACCAACATCAATCAAGTGACGGCTCGGCCACCGCCCCTCGCTGTGCTCCCTACCTGGCTGCCACCTGCATCCCGCCCGGTGCTTGGGGCAAGCAATCATCGAACTCTGCCTCGTTTCCTCAATTTGAACTTTCCAACTTTCGACGGACGGGAGGACCCCTTGCCATGGATCAATCGGTGCGAGCAGTTCTTCCGGGCTCAGCATACTCCATTGGAGGATAGATTCTGGCTCGCGACATACCACATGTCAGGACTAGCGCAACTGTGGTATATGAGGATTGAATGCATGGACGACATGCCCAACTGGAGGCACTTCACGGACCTCGTTAATCGATGGTTCAGAACACCCATGCGCCACAACCCCCTAGGAGAACTAACGGGGCTTTGCCGCACGGCGTCAGTGGAGGGGTTCACCGAAAGCTTCCTAACTCTATTAGCATGTTTCGGTCACTTGCAAGAGGAACAAAAAGTAATGATCTTCACGGTAAGGTTGGGTGAACCCCTGAAGACGCACGTTGAGCTCCAGCGGTCGCCAGATCTAGAGGTTGCTATGGATCTCGCCCGGGCGTACGAGGGCCTGCTGCTGCACCCCCAAATTCCATTGAGCCTAGCAACGACCTCCAAGCCAGGATACAGCCGGCCATCACCTTTCCGCCCAACGGTGTCAGGGGCTATTGCCTCCAATTCAGCAGCACCAACACAGTCTGGAACAGCTGTCTCCAGCCCGGCGACAGCAGCGCCGGCCAGGTCGGGCGTCTCCGTCACGGCAAAGCTGTTCAAGCAGCTTACACCCGCCGAGATGGAGGAGTGACGAGGCAAAGGACTCTGCTACAACTGCGATGAGAAGTTTATACCAGGCCAGCAACGATTCTGCAAGCGCCTTTTCCCGCTCCAAGTCGAACCGGATGAGGACACGGCCAAGGAAGCGGATGGGGACGCCACCATCTCCCTCCTCGCTCTTACCAGGATTTGCAAGTCCCAAATGATGCAGTTGCCCGTGCTGATTAACGGCGTGTCCTTAGTGGCCTTGGTCAACTCGGGTTCCACACACAATTTCATTGCCGCAGAGATCATGGATCAGGTGGGCTTAAAGATCGCGCCACGCACAGGGCTCTCCGTGGCTGTCACCAATGGAGATAGGGTGGTCAGTGGTGGGGTGTGCTACGGAACGCCCATTGCCATTGACAACGAGCGCTTCATACTCGACTTCCTCACTATCCCATTGGGTGGCTTCGACGTCATCCTCGGGGTCCAATGGCTTCGCACACTCTGACAAATTGTTTGGGATTTCAGTTAGCTAACCATGAGCTACCAATGCCAGCACCGAAGCATCACATGGCATGGTGTGGCTCCGTCCGGGACAGCGGCACACCTCCACTTCGTTGCTGCATCAGGGGAGTTTATGGAGGAACTTCTCATGGAATTTCCGGCGGTTTTCACCGAACCGTAGGGACTCCCTCCTCCATGCAGTCGCAACCACTGCATCCACCTCCTTCCCAGCACCGGCGCGGTGGTGGTTCGACCGTACAGGTACCGACGCTGCAAAAAGATGAGTTGGAGTGGCAATGCACTGCTATGTTGGAACAAGGCATCATTCACTGCAGCAGCTCCGCATTCTCGGCTCCTGTCCTACTCGTCAAAAAGGATGGTTCATGGCGTTTTTGCGTCAACTACCGCGCCTTGAATGATAAAACCGTCAAGGACAAATTCCCTATTCCAGTGTTCGAGGAGCTCCTGGATGAGCTGAAGGGCGCACAATTCTACACCAAGCTTGACCTTCACTTAGGGTATCATCAGGTCCGAATGGCGTCGGAAGACGTGGAGAAAACAACATTCAGCACTCATGAGGGCCTATTCGAATTTATGGTTATGCCTTTTGACCTATCCAATGCTCCGGCGACATTCAAGCCCTCGTGAACAAGGTCCTACGGCCCTACCTATGCCGTTTCGTCATTGTGTTTTTTGACGATATACTGATCTACAGTTCCTCATGGGCGGATCATCTGCGCCATGTCCGTGTGGTGCTCCAGTGTCTCTAGCAACATCAGCTCTTCCTAAAGAAATCTAAATGCCTTTTCGGAGACACTTATGTGGCGTACTTGGGCCATATCATCCGGGCCGAGGGCGTCGCCGCGGACCAGACCAAGGTGGCTGGCGTTCTTGATTGGCCACGACCCCAGTTAGTGCGCGATCTACGGGGATTTCTGGGTTTAGCCGGTTACTACCGGCGCTTCATCAAGGACTTTGGCACGATTGCATCACACTTAACGCGATTTCTGCGCAAGGAGGGCTTCACATGGTTTCTGGAGGCCGAAGCAACATTCACGGCACTCAAGGGGGCGGTCACTTCGGTGCCCGTACTAAAATTGCCGGATTTTTCTACTCCATTTGTGGTAGAATGCGACACCTCGGGCACCGGATTTGGCGCTGTGCTCCATCAAGGTGAGGGCACCATTGCATTCTTCAGTTGACCCATCGCCGCCTGTCACACCAAGTTGGCGGCCTACGAGCGTGAGTTGATTGGACTCGTTCAGGCCGTTCGCCATTGGCGGCCATATCTTTGGGGTCGTCCATTCAAAGTTTGCACGGATCATTATGCTCTCAAATTCCTTCTCGACCAACGACTGTCTACTATCCCCCAACATCAGTGGGTGAGCAAACTATTCGGCTTTGATTTTGTGGAGTTCAATCTAGGGCACCATAATATCGTGGCCAACGCACTCTCTTGGAAGGACGTCGTCCCGGCCACCATCCTCGCCATATCTATGGCACGGTTCACACTCTTCGACGAGCTACACCAGGTGGCACTCATGGAGCCCAAACTATTGGCCTTGCGTACACGTATCGAGTCCGGCGACCTAGCCACTCCGTGGTCACTAGTGGACGGAGTGATGTGTTTTGGCCGACGCGCCCATGTGCCAGCATACTCCCCGCTCCACTTGGCAGTTTTGGCAGTAGCCCATGATGGACCGCACGAGGGCATTCAGAAGACCCTGCATCACCTCCGCCAAACTTTTCATATCCCTCAAGATCGGGTGGTGGTGCAGGATTACATCTGCGCATGCGTCGTCTGTCAACACAACAAGGCCAGACAACTCCACCCGGCCGGCCTGCTCTCACCATTGGAGGTCCCAAGCCGCATTTGGTTAGACATCTCCATGGATTTCATCGAGGGATTGCCAAAGGTGGGCGAGAAGTCCGTCATCTTGACTGTCGTGGACCAATTCTTCAAGTATGCTCACTTCATTCCATTGGCACATCCATATTCGGCTTCTTCCATCGCCCAGGTGTTCTTTGCAGAGATTGTGCGGCTGCACAGGATACCGACCTCAATTGTCTCCGACAAAGATCCTATCTTTACATCCAACTTCTGGTCAGACTTATTTCAGCATTGTGGCACAAACCTAGCTATGAGCATAGCATTCCATCCCCAATCCGATGGATAGTCCAAGGTGGTCAACAAGGTCATCACAATGTATCTCCGTTGCATGACGGGAGATCGCCCTCGTCAATGGATCAGATGGTTTCCATGGGCTGAATTCATCTACAACACCGCCTACCACTCAGCTCTGCATACTACTTTTCGGGTTCCCCCCTCTTTCCGTGAGTAGGAGCCGGGTGAAGCACACACGTCGGCAGTAGACCAAGAACTCAAAGACCACGACATATTTTTGTCCGATGCTCAGGGCCGGCTACTGCATGCTCAAGAATGTTACAAAAAGTTCTATGATTGCAAACACCGCAATGTCCACTTTGCCATGGGCGACTTTGTGTGGTTATGACTGCACCACAGGGCTGCAACCACATTGCCAGGCGCACGACATGGGAAACTCGACCCTAAGTACTATGGTCCCTATCACATCCTCTTCAAGATCAATGAGGTGGCATATTAGTTGGACTTGCCAAAGTCTACACGTTTGCACGATGTCTTCCATGTGAATCTTCTCAAGAAGTTTCAGGGCACTCCTCCAGCGACTCAGCCGCCAATGCCACATCTGCTTCATGGACGAGTCATCCCAACACCGGCCAAGGTGCTCTGCACCAGACTAGCAAGAGACAAATGGCAAATCCTCGTTCAGTGGGAAGGGTTCCAACTGCGGGCGCATCTTGAGAGGACGTGAACTCTTTTTAGGAAACTTATCCCTCTTTCCAGCTTAAGGACGAGCTGTTTGTCAACGGGGGGAGAGATGTCATGTGGGGTCAGGAATATAGCCGACGCCACAAGACCAAGGTCCAGCCGGCCCTAGAGGCAGCAGGATAAGGCTTTAGATCTCAATTGGTTGAAAATAGGAAGGTTTAGATATATTTCCTATTAGTTAAGATCCTTCAGATCAATTAGTGGATCCTTAAGATCCTTTTGCCTTTTGCAATTAGATTGGAATTGTAAACCTTCTCTATTTAAAGGAGAGGAGGATATTGGAATAAAGCAAGCAAGGATTAGGGAGTTACTTGATCCTTTGCGCCTCTCCTTGCATCCCGTTTCGCCCTGGTGCGGCTGGGGTTCCTGCCCAGCAGCACGTCCACCACAGCGCTGAAGCACCACCCTCTCTCGCCCACACCAATTCTTCCCTACCGCCTTCATTCCGAACACCCATCGCCTAACACTAACAAACTCATATAATTCAAGGACTAGGGTATGATGATACTTTTGACGATGCTCTTCATCTATGATCTACTTGGTTACTTCTTATCATAATTTTGCATCCTTTGTAACTCGAGTCAGATTCAACATATCTTCCAAGATACATTACCAACGCCTTAGACGGAATGGTAGGTTGTGGTTTAGTAAATGTATGACAGCACAATTCCATGCTGCCACTGGCCAGTAGGCTCCAAATTAAGTCTAATAGCATTTTAATCCAATTATTTTAAGCCATATTACAACAAAAGCTCCTAACAGCATGCGCAGCCTCATAAAAGTAAGTCTGGCTATATGATGGAAAGGTTTCTACCTACAAGCTAACCACTTACAATTAGCTTCAGCTCATGTTATCTAAAACCAAGTGGTGGATCCTACTAAGCACTAACTATCGAAGGGCCTAGAGGTAGCGAGGAACCAAAGGAAACAATTAATAAGGGTGCTCTTCATGCCATGTCCAAAATGGCAAAATAGTAATCAAATGCATATTATATCCAGAAAACAGTTGTAGTTGCTGGATTTTATTCTCATTGTATCATCTACTAGAACAAACCTGGCTACTTTAAAGAGAATATAACTTGTTGCTACGGTTCATATACAAGCAGACAGTGGGAAAGCAACAAATGAAAACATTCACATTCAATAATCATGTAGAACTTTAGAGCATACCAACGATTTACAACTCACTTTGGTTCCCTTTATGACCATTACTTAATCAGATGGATTTGGTGCCACTTCACTTATATATGTACTGAGTGATCTCCTTTATTGAAATAGCCACAAGTGGCATGTGGAAAGCACCTTGTCCTAACAAATACTATTATACTAGTGTATGCATGTAAGACATGCATCATTATAGATTTTTCCCACTATAGAATATACAAATAATGTGTGCCTAATAAAGTTAAAGACATGACCTAACAGAATCAACTGACAAATAAGAATCATAAAGCCAAGCATACCTTGTACTCATAAACACCAGGAGCTTCAAGACTGCCAGCCAGGAAACTACCCATCATAACAGTAGATGCCCCGAGTGTCAGAGCTTTCACAATATGTCCAGAGTTTGAAATTCCACCATCTGCAATAATCGGCACATCATGATCCTTGGCATAAGATGCGACCTTGTAAACTGCAGTAGCCTATCACAGCGAAAAAAGCAACAGCATAGTGAAATTCAAGCTCTACATCAAGAGAGAAAAAAGGAGAAAAAGTACAAAAGGAGAAAAAAAAACTGCAGGCCTTCAGATACAGGCTAACATAGATGGAAAACATCAAATGTTTAAGAAACTCTATAGGATATCATTTTCATCCACTGTTAGAGCACTCAAGCATTTTGTAGAAAGTACTTGTTATAATATAAATAGTGCGCAACTAAAGATGCAGCATGTTCCCTAAAAATTGAAGCAAACAAAAGCGTTAGACAAAGCATTCTTGTAATCAAATCTGAAAATAGCTTTTGCGGACAATGGAACTACGTAATTCTGCCACCAAATAGCAGGTGGTTCCCCAGAACTTTAAAAAGCACTTATTGTTAGAGAAGGGGTTATGGGCTTATGGCTACACAGGTTCTGGTTCTACTTTGTCCTCTGTTTTGATACATCATGTCCTCATTTCATTGGAAAATGCAGCTCCCTCCCAAACACCACAAAAACTTTATTATACCTACTTGAACTACTATTCAATTGCAAATTTACCACCACAATTCATCTGCTCTCCTCAATTCAACTCAAATGAATTACTCGAAGCTTTACTATGGCCACTTACAACCAACCAACTCAATTCAAACAGCAAGCAAATTTAACTGAATCACTATGAAACTACACATCATCAGAGCATTACTACGCCTACTTGAACTACTATCCAATTGCAAATTTACCACCACAATTCAGCTGCTCTCCTCAGTTCAACTCAAATGAATTACTCAAAGCTTTACTATGGGCACTTACTTCCAATCAACTCAATTCAAACAGCAAGCAAATTTAACTAATCCATAAATCCAATGAAAGTAAATAGCATTTGAGAGATTATCAACTGTACCTGCCCTCTGCCCACCGCGCAAACCTCCTGGGTGGTGCAAATAGATCCAGAGCCCATCCCGACCCGCAATCCGTCCGCTCCGGCGGCAATCAAATTCTGTGCCTGTGCAATAGTCACTACGTTCCCGCCAATTAAATCCACATCAGGATACATCCTCTTCGCATACTTGATCATCTCAAGCTGGTACACAGAGTTTCCCTGCGAGCTATCGATCACTATGGCGTTAGCCCCTTCCTTCACCAGCAGCTCGAGCCTTTGCTTGTCTTCCTCCCGCGTCCCAATCGCCGCGGCGACGATGAACTTGCCGTCCGGCCCAAGAGACGGCTTGCCCAGCTTCGGGTAGCTCCGGATGAGCTCCACGTCCTGGGCGGTGATGAGGTCAACGATTTCGCCGCCGTCGTCGGAGACGAGGGGCGCGAACTCCAGGCCCTCGTCGGCGAGAAATGCGGCGGCCTGCTCGAAATCGAAGGAGGCGGACGCCGTGCGCGGGGAGGAGGCCATGTACTCGGACACGGGGACGCCGGGCTTGTAGTCGGCTGCCGCGGCGACGCCGACGAGCCTGGAGAGGGAGTCCCCGCGCTCGGTGACGAGGGCGTACGCGTAGCCGGCGAAGTCAGCGGCGGAGGGGACGGAGGAGGGGGCGAGGAATGGGGCGCCAGAGACGAAGGGGACGCGGCGGGACTTGGCTGCGCGCACGATGGAGGCCTGGAGCTCCGGGTCGGCATTGCTGTGGACGACGGCGGCGGCGCCGAGGGAGGCCATGGAGGCGGCCATGGCCGCCTCGGAGACGGTGTCCATGGGGGAGGCGACGCAGGGGATGGCGAGCGGCACGCGGCGGGAGAGCCGGGTGGAGAGGTCGACGGCGTCGGCCGGGAAGTCGATGTACCCCGGGAGGCAGATCACGTCGTCGTAGGTGTAGGAGAAGCCCTGCGAGAACAGCCGCGACGCCGCGAAGCCGTCGTCGGCAAGGTCGCCGCCTCCGCTGCGCGCCATGGGGTTTAAGGTTCACGGATGTGGGCTGCGGCGGCGTAGAGGCAGAGGTGGGAACTGAGAGAGGTGGGCGAGGCGACGGCGCTATTTATAGTCACAAGCGGTTGCCTAGCAGGCGAGCACCAATTCTATGGCACGTGGGTCCGGGTGTAGCTGACATTAGCTTGTGTAGGGACCACTTTTGTGGACAGGTCACACGTGGATCTACTTGTCGTGTTGGGCGGGGCACGGTGGTGACGTGGAGTCGTGGATGGCAACGTGGTGCTATATAAGTGAATGTGAATATGATCACGAGCACTAGAGAGGATGATTCGAGTATGATTGGAAAGTGAAAATTACACGCTTCAGATTCATGGTTTTTGTTGCAATTTCGTGGAGAACTGCAGGCCCATTTGTCAATCGTAGCTAGTGCTAACTATCTCGTAAGGGAAGATGTATGTATAAAACTTATTCCCTAAATTTCAGCTTTCAACATGCTAATGTATGTCTAAAACATGTAATCATTAGTAAGCGTGCACGTAAAATTCATATCAAAAAATTGATTATATATCCAAAAATAAAATACAAATTTTGTTCCATACCTCATGACTAAATTTCCCATAAATCATATAGTCAGGCACACTTTATGACAGACAGTCATGAAATTATGTCACGTTCTTGAAAGCGAATAGGATAACTATGCTAGGCCAGAGGTCGAGGACTGGAACCCTAGCGAAGCATAGTCATTTTTGGCCCCCCATGGCAGAGAAATTCTCCCTTTGCCCCCTCCCGTGAAATCCCCCCTTCGGCCCTCCGCGCGGACGCCTATCTAGTTATAGTCGAAGCGTCGTGGTCGAAGTGACGTAGTAGAAGCCGTGGTCAAAACCGTGGTCGAAGTGACGTAGTAGAAGCCGTGGTCAAAACCGTGGTCAAAGTGACGTTGTAGAAGCCGTGGTCAAAACCATGGTCGAAGCGTCATGGTTGAAGTGCCGTGATCGAAGTACTATGTAATCGTGTGTCTAGTACTCATGTATTTTGTGTAGTCGAAGACCTCAGAGTCAGTAAACTGATCATAGCTACAGTGAACTAGTCGTAGGTACGGTGAACCAGTCATAGATACAGCGAACCTGTCGTAGCAGTCGTGAGTTGAGTTGTGTAGTAGTCATAGCTACAGTGAACCGGTCGTAGCAGTCGCAGTCGTGAGTCGAGCTGTGTAGCGGTTGTAATCTACAGTAGACGGTCGGTACTCGTAAGCTACAGTAGACACTCGGTACTCGTAAGCTACAATATCCAGTCGATGCTAGCGGTCGAAGTGCCGTGGTCGAGAAGTTGTGGTCGAGCAACCATGATTGAAGTGGCTTGGTCGAGCAGTCATGGTCGAAGTGGCGCAATCAAGTAGCCGTGGTCGAAGTGAAGTGGCGAGGCACCGTGATCGAGTAGCCGTGGTCAAGGTGTAGTGGTCGTAAGTCATCACTGGACATCCGAGTAATAGCTGAGTCAATGAGTTGGCCGGGTCATGCGGATTGTGGAGAAGATCTCGGATAGTCGTATAAGAATAGGTCCTAGTTATTAGCTATTGGGCTTAGTGGGTGCGTACCGATCGTGTGATTGTGTGAGGCTTATTTAATCTATGTAATCTGTTAAGCAATTTGAGGAGAAGCGGGTGAATAATAGAAAGAAGAAAAAGCATGTGTTGCCACAAAAAAGAAGTCTCTCTTGTGTTTACTCGTCCTCCCTACTTTAGTGCGTGTGTCGTTCCAAGTGAGAAAGCATGCGTGCGTTTTCTCTTGGAGAGTAGCGATCGGAGCTGATGAGTTCAGTTCCAATAGGAAGGTCAGTCGATAATTCAAACTTACCAATCGATCAAAACAATACTAACATTCCGTCCTTATGTAGGTCAGGGCACTATAAGGAAATTAACATTCTGCATGGAAACATTCCATTGCATAATCTCACCATTCATTACGTTACTAAACATTCTATTCCACACAGCTTGTTTCGTATGGAAACAGGACATGCTAAATGTTTAGTGTATGGGAAAGGGTGTGTATGGAAATGCTCCATATGGAAACAAGCTAAGGTTTGCAAGCGCGTATGAGATTAAGAGGATCTTGGCATTAACCTCCTCAATCTGCTTCCTATGCTGAGATTTGCTTTCCAGGCCGGCTAAATGGAAATAATCTTATGGAAAAGACGCGTACAGAATGGAAAGGCTATACTAAATGTACCAAGATTTGCTTTCCATACCGAGATTTGCTTCCCATCACCAATTCGATAGTCGTAGTTACAGTAACTGGTCAGTAGTCATAAGCTATAGTAACTGGTTGGTAGTCGCAAGATATAGTACCTGGTCGGTGTTTAGAAGACCTGCGTGGTCGACCCGATAGTACCGGCTTTGTGTGAGCGGTACGACCGAAGTTGCGGTAAGAACCATGGTCAAGATGCTGTGGTAAAAGTTTTGTGGTCGAAGAGCCATGGTCGAAGTACCGGGTCAAAGTGTTGTGGTCGAAGGACTCAAAATTGTAAGGAGTTAATTTGGTCAGGTCTGTGTGTGGTCATAGATTTGGTCAGATCCGTGTTTGTGGTCGTAACTATAGTGTACCGGTTGATAGTCGTAAGCTATAGTACCTGGTCGGTAGTCGTAAGCAACAGTACCGAGCAGTCGTTCTGCCGTGGTCATTTTTCTATGGTCGTTCTGCCATGGTTGACCTGTCATGGTCAATAAGCCATGGTCGGAGAAGTAGTCAAAGTGTCGTGGTCGAAGAAGTGGTCGAAGTGGCATGATCGACAAGCCATGGTCAGAGTGGCGATCGAAGTGCCGTGGTCGAGAAGTCGTAGTCGAAGTGCCGTGGTCAAAGAAGCGATCGTAGTGGCGTGGTCAAGAAGCCATAGTCGGAGTGGAGGTCGAAGTGCCATGGTCGAAAAGCTGTGGTCAGAGTTGCGGTCAAATTACCGTGGTCGAGAAGCCATGGTCGAAATATCGTGGTCGAGGTGCTGTGGTCGAAGGACTCAAAGTCCTAAGGAGTCAACTTGGTCAGGCAATTACATGCTAAAAGCAAAAAGGTGCTATGATATAATGATCATGGAGCTTATTTTCCACAATCAACTAAATTCAAGAAGATGGGGAGGGCATCATAGATCATGTGTTAGTCCAAGCATACGATGAGCCGGTCGTGGCTATAGTGAATTGGTCGTAACTACAGTGAACTGGTTGTAACTACAGTCAACCAATAGTACCGGCTTTGTCTGAGTGGTACCACCAAAGTTACGGTAAGATCCGTCGTCGAGACATCGTTGTCGAAGTACCAGGTTGAAATGCCATGGCTGAAATACCTGAAATCGTAAGGAGTCAACTTGGTCGGGTCTATGTGTGGTCATAGACTTGGTCAGATTTGTGTTTGTGGTCGTAATCTACAGTAAACCGGTCGGTAGTCGTAACTAACAGTACCGAGTGGTTGTTCAGCTGTGGTCTTTCTTCTGTGGTCCCGCTGCCGTGATCAATTCATCACAACAATATTATAGATTTTCTCACATGGTCTTTCCTTGCCTCAAGAAATACGGTGAAATGGTTGATGGACTTTTGCTCATAGATGATGTTGTTGAATCTATATCTGAGGATGGTAAAAGCTGCAAGGTTAGGATATCGAATCTGAACGATGCGCCGTTACCAGCAGGGTACTTCCATCCTCGTAGGGTATTTGCTGGGCTGTCAGAAGGTGCGCTTGATAGGAGCGTTAGGGTAGTAAATCTGAATATTGAATTATTCAGCAGGGTGATGCTACTGTTGACGCTTTTTAAAGAGGGAACAAAAAGGACATCTCTAAGTAAAAGATTGGAGCCATTAGCTAACTCTAATGAAAGATCGCCAACGGCTTCAACTTCAGCTTGGACTCCATTTGCAACTTTAATGCATCTTTCGTTTCTTTGCGTAGTCCTCGTCGAACGGAATCCCTGTAAGGAATTAGCAACATGAACAGTTGCTCCTGAGTCAATCCACCAAGTGGATTTCGAATATTGCACATACAGGCATTCATTTATAAAGGTAATAATGTTCTCACCTTTCTTTGCCATTATCATCTTTAAGTAATCATGACAGTTCTTCTTGTAGTGTCCCGTCTTCTTGCAGTGAAGACACTGATCTTTGTCTACAGCAAATTTATTCTGTTGAGGCTGATGGATATAGGCTTTTCTCTTGTTCTTTGAGAAGGAGGTACTGTTGAAGTTCTTTTTCTTGTTATCCTTCACATAGTTGATAGATCCACCATGTGAGGATTTAATTCTTTCCTCCTCTTGCACACACATAGCTATGCACTTTTCCAAGTCCCATTTCTCGGGCTGCATATTGTAGTTGACAACAAATATGTCAAACTCTTTGGGCAAGGAAGCAAAAACCAAATGAATAAGGAACTCATCCTTGAGAGCCAAATCCATTGGTTTAAGCTTAGATGCCAAGTTACTCATCCTCAGTATGTGCTCTCTTATGCCACTGCCACCACCAGAGTACCTTTCTGTTACAAGCTGTTTAATCAGCTGTGTAGCATAAGTCTTTGAAGAGCCAGTGAACTGACTCTTTATTTTATCAAGGTACTCTGTGACAGTGTCACACTCTGCAATTGAGCCCACAATTGCAGGCTCAATTGTGTTCTTTATCACAACCATACATTTCTTGTTGGCTGTGGTCCATTTCTTATGATCAAGATCATAAGACATCTGTAAGGGAGCATGATCCCTCTGTCTTTTCTGCCAAGCAGTATCATCCTCATTTTGATCCCTCATTGGTGCCATAAGCTTAGTGGGACGTGCTGTAGTGAGGACCCAGTCCACCTCAGCTAAGATAAACGCTAAGTCTATCTTTTTCTTCCACTCTCCATAATTATCTCCTTTGAGAGTGGGGATCTCTCTGATACAACCCATCAAGTTGTATCCTCCTGAAAATTTAGTTCAAATAAAGTGAGAACGTAACAGCAAAATTATATGCCTTATTTCCAACGTTGGTCAAAAATACGACATACAATTTAAATCAATTTTATCTATACATTAAATCTACATCACCGTTGGGCAGAAATAGAAATAATGCATAAAATCATCAATTAAAAAATTATAATATTGTTATTATCAACGTTGGTCAGAAAATAACAATATCATAATTATCTGGGATTTATCTCTATTTTTTCCAAAATTAAATTCTCCCGTTGGTTCGAATTTAATAATGAAAATCAATCAACATTAACTTTTGCAGCGGAAACTGTAATTATTCAAAAAATAATTCAATATTCAGAAGCATTATACTGTACCCTCGGGATACTGCTGCCACCCTGCTAGCGTATTTGCTGTAGCTCTGCTAATGCATTTGCTTGGCCTTCAGATAGAACCCATGTCGCCAGTGGTGACCGCAACAAGAGGCTAATTCTCCCCACTTTGATGCACCAAGGAAGAGGAGCAATTATGAATAAGCCTTATTTTCATTACCATTTTGCCGTTGTCCATTACTACTACCTCACCAAAATCTGAGACTCGTGTAGACATCAAGTTGTTTATTTTCCTGATGAAAAATCTGCATCACCTCTCGATTTTATACTTTACTGGACATATATAACCATTGAAGTGTGGCTTGTTGCGTGTCATTCTCAATTTTCTCCCTTATTTATATATCAGGAGACCACGTTCTACACTGTAGTGCAATGCTTGAATTAATGATTCATTTCAAATGTTTGATCTCAATGGGTAGAGAGGAGGCCACTAGGTTCAAAGCAGTGTGGCCCACTTCAACTTGGGGCAAATTGCTTTGCCCGATTATTTCTGGGTTGCTGCATAGGTTGTTGTCCATGTGTCCGATTATTTCTGCGTTGCTGCTTAGGTTGTTGTCCATGTTGAGAGTACAGTCATGAAGTTCTCAGTTCAGCATGACTTCCAGTAGTAATAGATGGCTTACTGTTCTGGTTTTGTTTTTGTCCATGCATCACAATAGGAGCATTTTCATGTGTTCTTTCTTATTATTGTATTGTAATGAAATATCACATGTGTTCTTTCTTATTATTGTATTGTAATGAAATATCACATGTGTTCTTTCTTATTATTCTATTGTAATGAAATGTCACATGTGTTCTTTCTTATTATTGTATTGTAATGAAATATCACATGTGTTCTTTCTTATTATTGTATTGTAATGAAATATCAATTTATCATGAAAATCCAATGTGTTCTTTCGTGAATTTTAGTTCTAGCACTTTTTTTGGTGAGGAAGTTCTATCTTTGCTTAGATGGTTGAAATATGCCTAGCGGTTAGTACTTAATTGCTAAATTAATGTTTATGTATCTGACAAGCGAGTTTTCCTCCCTATCTGCCTGGTGCTGCAATTCGACTTTGATAACTCTGACTGAAAATTTGCTGTACTTCCATTTTCCCTGATGATGCCACCATTTTATATGTTACATTTCTTTATGTTGTGATTTGGGCTGCTTCTAGTCTAACTCTAAGTAGTTCAATTAAATTAAGTTGCATTCAGAATGCTGTAAAACTATAGAGCCTGCTATAATAAGAAGCAATGGGTCGTAAAATTCTTTAGCTTCCTTTTTTAAAAGCAATACAACCTTGGTCAGAGAAGCAACATAGACAACTGAAGAGTATCTTGTGTTTTCCCCCCGAAGAAAGTGTATCTTTTTTCTCGAAAATGTAGGAGATATGCATTTCATTCAATAAGGAGAAGTAAAATACAAAGATAGTACAAATGAGATTCCTGACCGGAGCTAGGAACCAGAAGAAAAGTGGGAAATTGAAACAGGGGTCACTACAAAGGAAAGCGACTGAGAACGATGAAGCGCTAAGGTGTGAAGAAGCCATGCCTATCGGTGGCACACCCGGCAAAAATTCAGTTTGGAGTTGCCAACGGACAACTAGTATAGGAACTCTTGCTTGATGGGAGAACACATTCATCTAAGTTGAACCTTCCCTGTTTGTGCCGGAGTTTGTTCCTCTCTTTCTAGATAATCCAGGCCACTTTACGTTTAGCTTTGGGCACTCAATTTCAGACCACTAGCCAGCACTCCTTCAGGCTATGTTCGATAAAAAGGTAGGAAGGGCGAAGTAGGAGCCACGAGAAGATACGGTGCTAGATCTCTTTGGACACCGGGCAGCCGATAAGAAGATGGTCAATAGTCTCAGGGAGCTGATCACAAAAGAGGCAAGCCGAAGGTGCCATGATGTTGTGTTTCTGAAGTCTTGCAAATGTCCAAATCCGTTGCTTAAGGGCTAGCCAAATGAACATTTTTGCCTTGAGAGACGCAGAAGCCTTCCATAGCTATTTGGCGCAAGGCAAGGTAACCATACCCTAGCAGAGAGCATTGTAGGCCGATTTAGAAGTGAAGATGCCATGGGATGTCCAGCACTAAAGGAACTGGTCAGCCACTTAAGACTATATGGAGTGCGATTACCTCGCAAATGGCTTGCAAGGAAAGTGTATCTCGTTTGTGATATAGTTCTGATGCATTGATAGGAACATGAAAAACTTTATAATATCAAATGCTGTTCAGTGCTTACCATGGTGGAAACTACGGTTCAACTTGTCTGCCCTTAAAAATCCAATGTTGTGATCTTTCTTACAGTTTTCTTTTTCCTTTTGCTTTCTGTTTTGTTTCCTGCTAAAAGTTCAGAAAACCTGTCTGCACCTTCCGAATGAGACGTTTTCGCCTGCTCTGTAGTTGTTACTCCCATGTAGGCTATGAGACAGACATGGCATTCCTCAATCCCTGTCTTGATTCTTGATTTTTATTTTAGAACTCGTCTTTTCTGAATTGCATTATCCACCTAGGAGAAGTTCAGTTGATCCCTTCCTGGCTGCTGGAAGAGTCAAAACTACTTGGTTGGAGGTCAACAGAAACAAACTGTATATATGTATCTGGCCGCCATCCATCACCATCCTGCTTTGAAGTGCGATGCATGGCCCAGTGGTCTCCAAATGGATATCGGGTTGAAAGCGCTCTGGGCCGGCACCCTTGGGTAAACTGTTGTGTCCATGCAAGGATCACTGTGTTGATGGATTTTTTAATAATCTATTTTTATTCTGAATTACAGTAATATATATGTGTTGTTCTATTTTACAGAAATAACTATATGTCGCTCAATGGTTGGACGACATGGGCTAGCTGCTTAATTTGGTTGAGCGACTTAGCCCTAGTCATTCAACAGTTGGATGATTTAAAATAATAATTATTTTATTTTATTAATCCGATGAAAATAATTATAGGGGAGTAAATGATAATTTTGTAGATAATACCTTTAGCAATTATTGTTTGTAGGTTATTATTTTTTAAATAAAATGGCATACAATGACAGTTAGTCCATTTGTGATTTTTGTATATTTTGAATGGTACGAAATCAGCTAGACTCGCAATAACATTTTATGATCGTCGTATGTTGTTATAGTGCGATAAATTTCTGAAGAATTTTATGAGGATGATTGAGCTAACAATGATTCGTAAATAGAAAGATAAGTGATATTGCGATGCAACAGAGAATTCGTACACAGAGAAGAACTTTAGATAGATGGCGTAACGATAACAACATGATAGTTGATTCAACAAGTGGGTTACATGGAATGCAAGCTAATAAACTAAGGACGGTACACGCATGCCTTTAGAGAATTATAAATACATGGGACATATGAACGAAGAGGGCCGAACTACTGCATGGAACATGGCCATTTGTCCTTCCTCCTGAGGTCGGCACTGTAGTCCTCACCAGCCAATCTAGTTTTGGCCGCCAGTTCACACTTTCTCTCACGCTCCTCCTCGCGAGCCTCGCGCTTCCTGCGCCTGCACGCCTCTATATGAGCTTGCGTCTCCCGCCGGATACGTTCACTTCAATCTTCGCTATGTTGCCGCTCCTCCATCCTCTCGCGTGCTGTCTGGGTGTCCCACTCCTCACCATCTAGAGTCCACTAGTTGTGTGGGTGGATCTCTTGGTCGATCCATTTGTGATACGCGCATAGCGGATTTGAAGACTATGAGAAGAAGGGAAAGCCTGTTAGTGCATGCTATAGAAGAGAACTAGTAGGGGAATGTATTGTAACCCATCCTTACCAGCTGCCAGTAGTGGGCCATGTCTCAATGCTGGTCAGGATAGTGGAGGTGTAGTTACTGTAACCTTAGTAATGCATATCCAAGCTCAAGCGCTCCTTGGACTTGAAGAACTTGCATGCGTCCCTGCACCAGCAGAGGGGGGCATCTCCCCCACAAGCGGGTCTTGCGGTGAATTCTCGGTGGGAACGTTGTAGTATAGGTTGGGGTTGGAAGTACAGGGGCTTCGCTTTGGGGAGGTGGCCTCCTGGCATGCTTCCATACTAGCGATGTAGTGTTGCAGTTGTGGTTCAGGAAAAGAAGTTATAGAAGGGGTAGTACTTATAGGCTAAGCCGACGCAGCATACGCTTGACAAGTCTAATTTGGTTTGGGTAAATTCACGTCTGTGAGGCAGCGACACGCTAGACTATTCGTGGACCAGTGTAGCATCACGTCACTGCACAAGGCTGCATCGTTCGATCTTATCACTGTGCAAGGCTATCTCGTTTGGTCTTATCACTGTGCAAAAGCTATCTCATTTTGTATTGTCACTGCACAAGGCTCTCATTTGGTCGGAGACTACGCAAAAGCTTCAACTATCTATAGTCACTCGTACTGACCATTATGTGTCTTCAATTAGGGATGTGAAAAGACTATTTTGCCCTCGCAAAATGCATGCTTGCTGGTGCACAAATGAAGTTAAAGTTTGTAAATAAAGTTACAATATGATAGCATTTTTAATCTTAAGACCACTACACACATAATAAGAAGTGGTGCTGCACTTCATGCCAGTGTTCCTACTCGTCGGCAGGTGCCTTGCATCTTCTCGTAGTGTGGCCTTCCTGGCCACAATGGCCGCAATGTCTACCTGCCACTCTAACTTCCCCTTCATCCATATCGTTCTAAATGCGACAACTCTACCAACGGCTCTTCCCACCCTTCAAAAGGTCAAGATCCAGAATCCAAGTCCTCTGTGCAATATCCGACATGGCAAAATTACCCACAACCCTAAAGCCTCTTAGATGGTCGCACTATGCATGCAACACCTTCTCCTTCATGAAGTACTCCAACATGAAGTTCGATGAATTCATGTTGATAGTCCTACATACAGCGAGGACATGAAAGTATGGCTTGTGAAAGAGCCTTAGCTTGTTGCATGTGTAGTTGGGCTAATTCACATGATCTCCAAGGTACACCTTGTGGGTAACAATAGAGCGAGTAGTCTCAAATCTGCCTCTGTCCCGAAGGAGCATGTCAAAATGATGCTCTGTATTATCTATCACGAAGACCGTGTGCAACTGACCCTTCTCGGTCTTAGCCTGCATGTATGTTGTAATCTTCGAGCAGTACAGTGTTTGTAGGTTGGCTGCATGAAGTGCCATATTTGCATGCTTTTCCCTGAAATATCCAATTGTACATTGTAGAATGCCTTCGATGATGGTGACAAGGGCTAAGAATGGATGCTCCTAAGAATCCAGCTGTACACCTCTGCAAGGTTAGTGGTTATTATGTCATACCTCACACCGTTTATATCGTGCAACAAGGACCACTTCTCTAATGGCTAAGTCTCAATCCAATGGGTGAAGCACTTGATATTCCTCGAGGTACTTCGTGTCACACCGGGAGGGTCAAGCTCTAGCAATGGTGCAAGGCGTTTAGGTTGCACCACCCCAAGAATTGCCGGACACTTGTTCATCTCGACGACATTCTTCCTAGTATGCTCCTCCAATATCTCCCACAGCGCATCGAATTTACACTATTGATTCTACATAACCAGCCTCTTGAACATCTTCATCAATGGTTGTTGTAGGAACTACTTGAAGAAGTTGGTCCCCAGATGGCGAATGCACCATCTGTTCCTCATGTCTGGCTAAGGGAACGGCTCCTTCGGGTATTGCAGAAGTTTTCTTATGGTCTTCATCATCTCGAGAGTGGCTATCATGAATTATGCAGACATCAGGATATGCCCCAACTTCTCACCTCTTTACATGTCGAAGGAACCACAACCATCTATTGAAATTCTTACTTTCAACGAATGCGATGGCCAAAGGCAGAATCTAATTATTACCATCAACGCCAATTGTTATCAGAATCTGCCCCCTTGTATTTCCCTGGTAGAAATGTCTCGTTGACTAAGATCATGGGGCAACATGTGCTTAAAAGTCAATGTAGACACCGAAGGCTAAGAAGGCCCTCTGCAAAACCATGTAACCTGATGGTCTTCTGGATGGCTTATCCTTCACAACAATGTACATGCTCGGATTCCTGTCCCATATCACCTTGATCATATGAGGAAGGTTGTTGTAAGCCATCTAGAAAGAATCGAAGCTCCTTTCCAAAGTCTTCTGCTTCGCACGCCATGCCTTGGCATAGCTAATCTTGTACATGAATTTTTGCTCGATAGCCACCATGATGTGCTTGGCCTCCAGGTCCTTCACTATCTCTCCGTATATAATATTGGCTATGAAGGTGGATGCCAAGTTGCGATGCTTCGACAAAACACTGCTAAGCATACTGGAGTGCAGCTCCACCTTCGAGACAATACAGTGAGTCTCGTACTTGGGTTTGCGTGGATACACACGCCAAGGACGACAAACCTGCTCGCAGACCATGACTAGGGCTGGAAAATAAGCTCGAGGCTCGTGAGCTGCTCGAGCTCGAAGTTAGCTCGGCTCGGCTCGAGCTCGGTTCGTAAATCAGCGAGCCAAGCCAAGTTTTCAGCTCGGTACATTTACGAGCCGAGCCCGAGAGGCTCGCGAGCGGCTCGATGGCTTGATCGAGCCAAACATCGTGGCAGGCTGGTAGCCTTAGCCTGGCAGGCCAACGAAAGCCACCCGAGTCCTCTCTGATTTCCTCAATCCACCGAACCGTTTCCTCAGTCATTGACATCCCAAACCGTGTGCTAAGCACTCACCCTGCAAATGAGAGAGAGAGGGAGAGACGGGAGCGCGATGGCGGCGGCGGCGGCCTTCGCGGCGCAGGTGCTGCGCGGGCGGTGGTTCATGGCGTACGACTCCTTCCTCATCATGTCGGCGGCGGGCGCCACCTACATCTTCGCCATCTACTCCAAGGACATCAAGGCCACGCTGGGATACACCCAGGAGCAGCTCAACACCGTGGGCTTCTTCAAGGACGTCGGCGCCAACATCGGCATCCACGCCGGCCTCGTCGCCGAGGTCACCCCACCCTGGCTCGTCCTCGCCGTCGGCGCCACCATGACCCCCACTTCAAGCCATTTTGGCTTGAACTGGCTCGTTCAAGCCATTTTGGCTTGAACTGCAAAGAGCCTGTTGGGGACCATGCTATGCTACCGCTGTGAAAAGAAAAGGCCAAGAACATGCAGCCAAATCAACAAAACAAGTAAGTTTTCCTCCCAAAACAAGTTTGCAGACAGTTGATAAAGATTGGGAGCCTGGAATCTAAACTGCATAACAACAGAGTGCTAATTAAGCTGATACTAGTATGATACGAGTTCTAGTTAATGGATGGATCATGGATTGGTTGATGGGCGCGGCGGGTGGCGGTCGGCTTGGGCTGCTGCACCTGCACCGTAGGCGTTGAGCCAGGTTGCCTTGAAGCGGCGGGGACCTCGATGCAGCCGTTGGCGTCGTGCTCCTTAGCTGCGCGGCGGCGATCTCCTTGGCCTTGTCGAGTTTGGCGGCGATGAGCTCGTCGATCTCCCTGAGGACGACGCCCGACTCACCCTCCTCAAGAAGTCGATCGACCTCGTCCGGCGGCATTTGGTACGTCGCGTTGCTGTGCTGGCTCGGTCGGGCTCGCGAGCTGGCTCGAGCCGCCAGTCGAGCCGAGCCAAGCCTCCCGCGTAGCTCGTTTCCAAAACGAGCCGAGCCGAGCCGAGCCGCATCTTTGACCGAGCTCGGCCGAGCCTGGCTCGAGCCGGCTCGGCTCGGCTCGTTTCCAGCCCTAACCATGACATACTGCTCTTGGCTAGATTTTTGGACTCGAAACGTCCGCTACATGGACAAGGCCCATAGTTTAATGGCATCCTACAGTGATTCCTTGTCAGCAAATATTGCATGAAGCCTAACCTCCGTACCATGGTACTCCTATGGTGATTCATACTCGTCGCATATAGAAAGACCCTCAGCATCCACACTATTCCATGCCTATGACATGGGACCTTCATCCTCATAGAAAGGCATGCCTGCAAACCGATTCTAAAGCCCATGTAGGACAACACTGCACACCTCGAGGTCCAAGGAGAAACTGCGTGTGAGTTAGTACAAGACATCTCTGATTAGAGCATTCTTCGCGTCTGGGTGTATCATACTGACTTGCGGGAAACCGTTCAGGTCAACACCATAAGGACCTTCATGAATGGTACTAACATCGTAATACACTTTTGATGTTGTGAGTTCCAACATGACTGATTTCTCACTGTAAATATTACCATTTGTCAACATGCATTCAAATAAGTAGCTATAAATTGCCTATATTCATATTAGAATAAGAACGAATGAGGCTATTACTTTCACGTAAAGACCTTTTCTCCTTATCAACGAGTTTGCTTCGTGTTCCTCTCGAACCTCACGAGCTCCTCTCCTCTTCTTCACTCCCTCTCCTGAGCTCCTCTACTTCTCTGCCTCTCGCGACCTTCTCTCCCTCTCCCGAGCTTCTCTGCTTATCCTCCTCTCGCGACCTTCTCCCCCTCTTCACTTCCCCTCTCTCCCTCTTTTTTCTCATCTCTCAAGCTCCTCCTGTTCTTTTGTAAGAGAAATGGTAAGAGAGACCGTGAAGGAATCGGGTCAAAAGGACCTGGCAGCAAGTAGTCACTCCACCATTGGGTGACTAGTACTAGTCGTCTAACGGTTGGACGACTAGAGGACCAAGTCGCCCCACGGTTGGACGACATGGGCTAGTCGCCCAACGGTTGGGCGACTTGACCACGTGTTGCCCAACGGTGGGGCAATTAGCCCATGTTGCCTAACCATGTAGCGACAGATAGCTATTTCTGTAAAATAAAAAATACAAGTATATTAATGTAATTCACAATAAAAATAGATCATTTAAAAAATTCGTGTTGATGCTTAGTTTCATGTTTTTTTCTCTTCTGCTTGTATTGCAATGAAATATCAATTTTTCATGAAAATCCAACTGTGTTTTTGCGTGCATTTTTACTTCTAGTTTTTTATGTTTAGATGGGTGAAATATGCCTAGTGGTTAGTTGTTATTAGTTAGTTCTTGGTTAACAAACCTGATATACGAGTGTTTCTTCCCTATCTGCGCTCTGTTGCAAAATTAGTTTCATAAACTGACATACGAGGGTTTCTTCCCTTTCCAATTATCCATTCATGTGTTCTTGGCGAGCTGTAGGTTTCTTCAGGGAGGAGTCCGATATGCGATCCTGAATAAGCAGTGTGTCCAAGTGGTTCAGTAGTTTGGGTCCTGTAACGAGGGATCCGGTTGTTCTGTTTGTTTACGTTGACAGCCTTTCTGTCGACAATGTTTTTACTTGAGTTCATTTTGCTTCCTTGATCTTAATAAAATTTGGTCAGCATCCTTGGCCGCCCGGCAAGAAAACAATTATCCATTTCCCTGGATGATCTCCTCATGTTTGGTGTTACAATTCTTTATATTGTGATTTGGAAGGTGCAGTTATTTTGCATGAAACATTACATGAGCTAAACAAACAAAAACTGGGTGGGGTTATTCTTAAACTAGATTTTGAGAAAGCCTATGATAAGGTGAGTTGGTCCTTTTTTAGGCAGGTTTTGAGATTAAAAGGCTTTTCGGCAAAGTGGGGCAAGTGGATTGAATCAGTTGTAAGTGGTGGCAGTGATGGGGTCAAGGTGAATGATAACATAGGCCACTTTTTTCAGACTAGAAAGGGTTTGAGGCAAGGGGATCCCCTTTCGCCTAGCCTTTTCAATCTAATAGTTGATATGTTGGCAATTCTTTTAGAAAGAGCCAAAGGCTGTGGGCAATTTAGGGGCCTAGTGCCTCATCTGGTAGATGGTGGTTTGTCGATTCTTCAATATGCGGATGATACTATTCTTTTTATGGAAGATGATTTCGATAAGGCGAAAAATTTGAGGTTAGTGCTAAGTACTTTCGAAGAGATGTCGGGCCTAAAAATAAACTTTCATAAAAGTGAAGTTTTCTGCTTTGGGAACGCGAAGGCCAAGAGTGTCGATTATGTTGAACTGTTTGGTTGCAAGGAGGGATCTTTACCGTTTAGGTACTTAGGCCTTCCTATGCATTATAGAAAAATTTTGAACAAGGACTGGAGGGAAGTCGAGGAAAGGTATCAGAAGAAGCTTAGTAGTTGGAAGAGCAAATTATTGTCGGTAGACGGCAGACTCGTTTTAATCAATTCGGTTTTATCAAGTCTTCCGATGTTTATGATGTCCTTTTTCAAGATTCCTAAAGGCGTACTTAAGAAACTGGATTATTATCGTTCCAGATTTTTCTGGCAAAATGATGGGAATAAAAAGAAATACAGATTGGCTAGATGGGGTATCCTTAGTCAGCCAAAAGATGTGGGGGGGGGGGGGGGGTTGGACATTTTAAACCTGGAAATGCAGAATTGTGGTCTGTTAAGTAAGTGGCTGTTTAAGTTGTTGAACGAGGATGGCCTCTGGCAGAGCATGCTTAAGAAAAAATATTTGAAAGGTAAGGCCTTATCACAAATGGTTAAAAAACCAGGGGATTCACATTTTTGGAGTGGTCTGATGGAGGTCAAAGACCTTGTGCTGACTAGGAGTAGATTCAAGGTTAATAATGGACAACAATCTAGACTTTGGGAGGATATTTGGATTGGGAAGGAGGCGCTTAGGACGAGATTCCCCGACTTGTATAGAATTGTTAGAAAGAAGAATGTGACGGTTGCACAAGTTCTTGGTGCAACACCGCTAAATGTCTCTTTTAGAAGAGCATTGGTAGGTGATAAGCGGGTGGCATGGTTTAAGTTAGTGCATTTGATAATGCAAGTTTCTCTGAATGAGCAAGAAGATGTTTTAGTATGGAACTTGCATAAAAGTGGAGTTTTTTCGACTCGTTCCTTGTACAGAAATCTCTTGGTAAGAGAAGGTGGTCCACAAAAGAATTTATTTTGGAAAGCAAAGATACCGCTCAAGATCAAAGTGTTTCTATGGTTTTTAAAGAAAGGAGTTATTCTAACAAAAGATAATCTTGCAAAGAGACAGTGGCAAGGGAGTACCAATTGCTGTTTTTGTTCTTCTAAGGAGAGCATTCAACATCTTTTTTTCGATTGCCATGTGGCTCGGTTTTTTTGGAATGTGGTAGTCATTTGTTTTGGAATTCAACCTCCTGCTAATGTCGAGACATTGTTCGGTTCTTGGCTTAGAAGTTTTTCTATGAAGCTTAGAAATCAGATTCTTGTGGGTATAGCGGCTTTTTGCTGGGCTCTGTGGTTGAATAGAAATGATGCCATTTTCAAAAGGAGCAATATTCACTCTTTTGTGCAGGTCATTTTCAGGGGGACTTACTGGATCAGAAGCTGATCGCAACTGTCTAAAGAGGAAGCGAGAAGGACACTCTTAAAAGGATGTACAAGGCTTGAGAGGGTGGTGATGGAGTTTTTCAGCAAGTTTGGGTGGAGTGCTGGTTTTAGAATAGAGGATTAGGTCCTTTTGGCTTTTGATTGTGATGAGGTTAAGTCCTTTTGGCTTTTGTTTTATGCTAAGGAGGCTGTGTAACACCGTTTGGTGAAGTGTGGTTGGTTTGTTCTATTTTGATACTGATTGGTTGTAGTCATTCAATTGAATGATCAAGACCGGAATATGGTTTTATTCCGTTTTCTAAAAATATTGTGATTTGGACTGCTTGTCTGCTTCTAGTCTAACTCTAATTAGGTCAATTAAATTAAGCATGCATTAATTCTTCAGCTTCCCTGGTCAAAGAAGCAACATATATAGTCGGAGCGTACATCGTTTGGGATAGAGTCCTGATGCATTGATAGGAACATGAAAATTTTATAATCTCAATTGTTGTTTTGCGTGGAAGATGGTATGGCTCAACTTGTCTGCACCTTTCTCCTTCAAGCACCCTGTACAAGTCGAAGGTGACGACTTTGCCTGCTCTCATGTCTGAACTCTGAAGTCACAATCAGGCCGGCCTCAGAATTGTGCCATGTCCATGTGCATCTTTAAACTCATTCACGGATTGACAGCGACACAAGCAACTTGATGATCCCTTGTAGGCTATGAGACAGACATGTCATTCCTCAGTCCCAGTTTTTTGGGAACTCATCTTGTCTGAATTTGCAGTATCAACGTAGGGGAAGATCAGTTGATCCCGTCCTGGTCCTGGCTGCTGGCATGGAAGAGTCAAACTGTACATGGTTGGAGGTCAACACAAGCAAACCGAAAACGATCCAAGGATCCGGCTGCGGAATCGAACATCGACAGGCGATGCTTCGTCGTGGAAGATGCCTCGATTTTTCACACGAGCGAACGGACCCTGATGAGCGATGTATGTATGCATCATCTGCACGTCTTTGAACGGCTGCTGCACTCAAGGACTAACTACAGTAAGGGGACCTGTGATGTCCAGCTCTATGTGTAAGGAAAGGAAGGTGGCTGGTTCTTGAGCTCACCTAACACTGAAAGTGACAAGGAATTAGTAACCTGAGCAGCCGTGGATTCTGATGTTCTTTGTTTAAACTTCAAAAAAATCGCCACAACGTTGGAGGTGATGTGTTCTTGATATCATTCGTCGAAAATTTTAATAAAATTATGAACCGGTGCTTATCTGAACTTGCTGAATCAGTCATCGTACTTATCTGATTTGCATTCACATGGTACTAGACGTTGGTACGTCTGATCTTAACAAAAACAATACTATTTTTTAGGGAACGTGCAAAAAGAAACTTACACGTCCTTTGCATTAAGAGGGAAGAGATTGAACAAATCCGTAGACAAAGTAGTGCTCTCGTTTACACTAGGAGATACACAACGGGAAAGTGCAGAGAAAGCAGAAGAAAGATAGAAAACTTAGGAGCGGCAGCAGCACGGAAAAACAACGCGGCCGACTCAAGTGCTGGTAGAGTGTGACAGCTGAATGCATCACATGACTGTGAGATATAAGTAGTATCGTATAGTGTATACATGTCAGACAAGAAAGTTTAGCCGCAAGCTGCTTCACATATGTTTATTCTTCTGCTGTTAATTAACATCGTATCACACTGCAGAACACACATGTATCCTATATGATTTTTTTTGAAACTAAGTACAAGAGCTCTGCCATTTATTTTAGAAGAAGAGAATACGATGAATAATTGATATTTGGTTTTTATTGGAATTTGTGTTTTTGGAAGTTTTGGTCGATACGCTTCTGTGTTTGAGTTTTCAGAATGACAAAACGACCACGTACGTCTTCGACTACAGTAATCCAACCATGGTATTTCGATCTCGTCATTCTTCGATCATTCGATCATTACATTTCAACCACGGAATATCGACTATGGTAGAACAACCATACCTGGTTGAAAATAGTAAGCTACAATATTGCGATTGGTAGTTGAAGTATTTGCGATCGGTTACCGTAGGCTTCACGATCGGTACTCATAGACTGCATAGTCGGTACGAGTGCTTAAATTCTTGCTATCTTTGAGTACTTCGAGTACTCGTTTAGGCTAGTGGTATGACTGGCTGGTGCATGGTGGTCGGTGATTGGTGAACAGTACTCGAAGGATTCGGCACTCGGAAGATGGAATTACTCGGTGGCCAGATGGTCATGGTACTCGGTAGTTGGAAGGACTCAGTAGTTGATAGTCATGGTTTTCGCGATCGTGGTCAGTAATTTGGTGTTTTAGTCATAGAAATCGGTACTCAGTACTTGATGGTTTTGTGGTCGGAAGCGATGCTTGTTATTCCCGAGTGTTTTGATCGGAGCAATGGAGCGAGGAGAAAGTTTGTGAGGAGTGGTGGTAGAAAGGTTCGGGTAACACTTGCAGCCAAACACTCGAAGGTGAGAGTAGGAGGGAGAAACACCAAAGAGCGCAAAAAAAGGTGTGAAAAAATTGAGAGTTTTTGTGGGTTGACGATTAAGAAGGTAGGTAGCAGTGTGAAGAGTCTCAACCCAGTAAGAGGAAGGGAGGCTAACCTAAAACATACGAGACCGAACATTGTTATTAGTGGAATGAATAATGCGTTCGGCCTTGCCGTTCCACTAAGAAGTGTATAGACATGACATGCGGAGTGCAACGCCATGGGTGAGGAAAAAGGTGCGAGCGATGGAGTTGTCAAACTCACGGCCATTATCGCAATGAATGCTCTTGATCTTAGTGCCGAACTGAGTAGCAACATAAGAGAAAAAGTGTGAGATAGTGGCAAAGGTATCGGATTTTAGGCGTAGAGGAAACATCCAAAGATAATGCGAGCAATCATCAAGAATAACCAAGTAGTATTTGTAAACGGATATACCGACGACGGGTAAGGTCCAAAGGTCACAACGTACTAAATCAAAATTCTTAAGAGCACGAGACTGTGAATTAGAAAAAGGTAGACACACATGGTGACCAAGCTGACACACATGATAAATAGTATCGGTGGGTTCATTATTGCAAGTAATGGCGGACGTACTAGCAAGGCGAGACAGGGACTCATGGCTGAGGTGCCTGAGACGACGATGCCATAGGGAGGTGGAGGTGCTAGTGATGAGTGCGCATGAAGGGGAGGTAGACACCGGCAGACGCAAGGGGTAGAGAGGACCGGAGCTATTGCACCTAACGATCGCGTTCTTGGAATGAAGATACTTTACAGAAAAGTCAACAGGGTCAAACTCAACGAAACTCTTGTTGTCAATAGTGAATTGATGAATGAAAACAAGATTCTTGATAAGGTGCGGAGTGATTAGAACATTACTAAGATAAAGAGGGCCAAGACTAGTGGAACTAGTGGAGGTGACGGGTAGCAGAGACCCGTCACCAAAAACAATGGTGGAAGGAGTGAGGGGGATGGAAACGGGAGAGGTTACCATCGTCCGACATCATGTGCGAGGTCGCACCAGAGTCCATGTACCAGTTGATGATTGGCGAGAAAGCAAGAGTCATGGTGTTAAAAGAGTTCACCAATGATTGCTGATCCCAAGGATCAAGACCGGGAGGTGCAGGACCCGGATCGACCCAAGGAGGCCACAGTGCGGGCGGCAGGTACAAGGGCAGTGGGTAGCCAGCCTAGAGTTGGCCGGCTGCCAGCGCGTGCGGCTAGGGCACACCACGTGGCACGGCTAAGGCGATACGCTAGGGGTGCACGGGCCGAGGAGGCCAGGTGCCTGGCTAGATGGAGTTGACCAGGCCATACTTGGATGGTGCCAGTCTAGGGGTTGTAGAAGGAGGGTGGCCAACCAGAGGTGCCGCCCCCAGAGTGACCACCCGCACCTCCACCACGGTCTTGTTGTTGCTGCCGCCGTTGCCATGGCGACGACGACTGGACCCGCTTCCACCATTGCTGGTGCCACCAGAGGGAGTGCCCAGGGGTGCACTAGTGGAGCAGCGGCCGGACGCATTGCCACTGCCCTCAGAGACACCATCGTCGGGACCCCTATTACTAATAGGGGTCATGGCAATGAGAGCTGTGGAGGGAGCAGAAGGACGCGACAACATCGTGATTTCTTCGAGTAGTAGATAGGAGTGGGCCTCAATGAACGAGGGGAACGGATTCTGCCACGTTAGTAGGCCGCCATGTATGCGAATTTCTCGTTCAAGTCGCGCAAAATGGATAGAACAAGGGTGCGATCGTGCACCGGTTCACCCAAGTCGCCGAGGGCGTTGCCCATGCTCCTCAGTTTGCGGCAATAGTCAGAGATGGAGAGGTTGCCCTAAACAAAGTTGCGAAACTCCACGTCCAGGTACAAGGCACGTGTCTCCTTGTTGCCGATGAATTGTTGCTCGAGGCCTACCCATACGAGCCGCGCCGTGGAGGTAGGAGTCATCATGATCTCGAGGAGTTCGGTGAAGATGGTGTCGTAGAGCCACGAGAGAACAAGGTAATCAATCTAGACCCAGTCTTCGACGTCGGGGTGGGCGTCATTGAAGGGCACATGGTCGGAGAGGGCGTACTTGCCGAGAGTGATGAGGAAAAGGTCGTGCCATCTGTTGTAGTTTGGAGAGGCAAGGTCGAGGACAACAAGGACGAGGGCGTTGCTGTTGAGGACATCGTACACCTGGGTATGGAGGGAAGCAACGGCGGTGGCCTCGGAGAGGGCCAGTGCCTGCGCGGCAGTATCCTGTGCAAGGCACGCAGCAGCGGCAACGGCGGCCTCCTGCTCGCGGCATGTGGCGGCAGTGGCGGCGTTTCTACTGACCATGATGGCGACCTCTTGTTCATGGCACACAGCAATGACGGCAGCCTCTTGCGCGCAGCAAGTGGCAGCGGTGGCCTCTTGCTTGTGGCGTGCGGCGGCGGCGGCGTTGTCTGCACTGGCCATGTCGGTAGAATTAGCGGAAGGGTGCAGTCGCATGAGCTATCATGTCTCATACCGTGAGTGTGGAATATTTAGAGCAATCACACAATAAATATGTTGATGCACCAAAGGTTACATATATATAGACTAAACCAGGAGGAAGTTGAGAGGTAGACGCACAGGAACCAAAGCGTCTAACAATGATGCGCCCCACCAGTTCTTGAGCAGTAGTACTTGGTCCCGTCGCTCACCGTGCCGTACCCGACCATCGCCACCGTGTGGTTCCGCTTCTTCCCGCCGCCGCCGCTCCCCCTGACTTTGTTAACTCCGCATGTTGAAACAGCACGGAAACAGCACACCCAGATACTACGATGTGGAGGCCGTTGGATCCTCATGAATTGGATGGCAGAGAGTTTCCAAGGATAGTAAAAAAACTCGGATCTTAAACCTAGAACTCCCACAAAGACACTAATTACACCAACAAGCCCAGCATCTTGTGGAGCAACTACAAAACACGACTCTCACCCAACACACAAACAACAAAGCCTGATGATGGCTAACAACCAGAAATTGCACAAACTGAGTATCTACGAATCCTGTATGATGTATACAGTGAACAATAATTTGAGACCAAAGGGAAGAAACTCTCAGCAGGCAAGATTTGTCATCGTGAGATTTATCACAGAATTGCACTCTCTTACGAGAACCTGTCATGTGGGCCCCACATGCCAGCCTCCGGTTTGTCAGCGGGTTTCCATTCTGTGTAGTGGTGTCCAGCTGCTCTGAAGTCTGAACCAAAAAACTTACTCTACAACTGCAATTAACTCTGCTAAGCGTATCTACAGTCATAGAACACACTCGGATCAGTCAACTCCATCACCATCCTGCCAATGTCGTCCCAGCATCCATCCTTGTACAGATCGTACGGCGCCGACGGGCTAAGAACGCTGTGATGAAACGCGGCCATCGCCGGCGAAGGCTGTGGCGCCGCCGGCTGCGGTACACTGTTCCATTGCCCCGGAAACTGTTGATTATAGCCACTGTTCGCGCTCACCGGAGCCTGCGGCTGGAAGTTCATGTACTCGACGACGTCCCCGGTGCTGTCCGATTTGAGGCTGCCAGTGATCGAGCTCGAGTCGGGCTGCGGGGCGGCGACGTTCACCTTGCCGGCGACCTGCTGTGGCTGCTTCTTGTAGGTGATGTTCCTCTTGAAGATCCGGCAGATGGTCCACACTTCCTGCATTTTTCAGACGCAAGTTCAGTTTAGTCGCCATGCTGAAAACTTTGGCACGAGCATGCAGTACATGACACGTCTCAGTTTCATGCAGTTCTCCGTTGTTTCCACACACGTGTGAATGGCATGTGCTTAATTGCATTCGTTCACACGTGCATGCCCAATGAGAGACAGGGGAGGAGAGCGCTCACGGCTCACGTACCGCTTCTTGCAAGCTCGGCGGCGAGGAGTCGACGGCGTTGTAGCCAGGCGGCGGGAGGCGGAACTCGTGCATCATCCAGTCCGTCTTGGTGCCCTTGCCGGCGCTGCCGCGGTAGTAGACGAGGGACTTCTTCAGGCCGATGCAGTCGCCGGCGGAGTATATCGGGCGGTCGATGCCGGTGGCCTTCCAGAAGCCGGAGTCGGTGACCCTGTTCGGCCTGATGCTGTTCCGGTACTTTCTCCCCCTCAGGCAGAAGAAGTACCATTCCTTCTCACCGCCAGCCGTGCTTGCCTCTGCATATAATTAATTTACACCAAGTTCAATTTATTAGGATTTTTTCACACGAGAAACTGGGATTCCATTACCAAGATAACAGAATTAATTTATTAGGATCTTTAATTGCTCTTTCTTGCAATGTTTGTGTTAATTATTCATGCTGTGTATATCCTACATACAATTCATTCTTAGCATGAAGTATTAGCATGACAAATTGAAGAGCATGCATGGACAGATGCATGTACTATCTAGCTAGGAACATCTCCAACCTCCAGCTCTTTTCTGAATTATTATCTTGTGAATAGAGTAGAAAGATTATCAGATGATGTTCTACTTAACACGGAGCACGTCATGCATGATTTGCTATCTATCATGAAGAATTAACATGACAAATTGAAGAGCATGCATGCACACATGCATATGCATCTCCAACCTACAGTTCTTTATGAATTATTATGGTGTGATTATCTTTAGACAAAATTACATTGTGATTATGCACCTACCTATATGATAACATCAAAAATGACAATGAATCAAGTAGAAGTATTATGATCAGACGATGCGCTCCTTGTCATTGAGTACGTCATGCACGATCTGCTAATTGTTCTTAAGTAGTAAAAATGTGCACTTACTGGGGAAGTCCCAGGGGTCATGCTTGTAGATGTCCATCTCCTTGATGATCTCTATGCTCAGCCGCTTCCCGGCCACCTTCCGCCGGAGGTAGAAGGTGACGAGCTCCTCGTCGGTGGGGTGGAACCGGAAGCCGGGGAGCACCAAGTCGTCTTCTTCCTCCTCCTCCCCTTCTCCTACGATCACCTCTTCCACAACCTCGCCAAGATCGCTCTTCATCTTGCGCGTGCTCTCCTTTGTTAGCTCTTGCACCATTTTGTGCTAGCTCTTTCTTCTTGTGCTCTTGCTCGATCTTAATTTGATCGATCAAACCCGTTGCTTTCTTCCTCTTGTTGAAGTGTTGATCAGTCTCCTATTATGTGGGACAATATATATATCGATCAATGTTCTTGCAAGAAATACCGATGAGATGGCCATGGGGATCGATCGATGATGTCTATATATATGACATGGATAGATGCATCTACGTACTGAGCTTGCCCCGGATACGGTGATTGGTGAATGAGCTATCTAGGATCGATGGAGTCGTACGTGAGCTTCATGCTTGGTCCAAGTCACCAGGTTTGACTTCTCGAGCAACATGTAGCATGTTCGCATGTGTCCTTGACTGTTCTTCAGCGAATCAGCACAAGCTCTACTTTTGCACGGTGACTGTTCTTGATGATACGAGTTGCGAACAGGACAAGACATGCAGCAGCCTGTTCCGTTCTGCCACGCCCGGAGACGTGCCACACAAGTTTAAGGATGAGTAATCCAAAGAGGATTACGACTAACTAGCTCGTGCTTTGAATGGTTATTACTCTCTCTTTTTTTGGCAAGATTGAATGGTTACTTATTGAATTTGTCTTAATATGGATACGATCGAAATGTTTGGAGTTCTCCATGCACCCTTTTCAGTTCGCTTTTGAACGACTAATTTGTCAAAGAGAGTAGTTGAGTGAAAAAGTTCTATATGAGGGGAATTAGCTAAAAAATAATAAGCAGCAGTTTCGTAGAAGGTTGATCTCTATACTCCATGTGCGCCTGATTGTTTTTTTGTTATATATAGGGATAAGTCAAATTTTCGTCCAACGGACTAAAATCCAATAAATATGCTATGCGCCTAATAATAAGCTAAAATGTTTTCTTAATTAATATGTACCCTCAAGAATGACTAGAGATAAACACCTTTTGCTGCACAGCTATATATACCGTACATACCAGTCACCAAACATGTCATCTGTATCCCATTCAAATTTGTTTTGTCGGGAGTTCCTTGCTTAATTAATTTAGAATATAAAGTGTAAACCACTCATGACTTGTTCCCTTTTTCTACTTGGAAAATAGAAAGTAAACTTGACAATCGATAATATCAACTACCAAGTCTTTTCATCGATCGTCTGAAGAACCAAGTCTTCAAAATTTTACCTGCACCTTCGCAAAAAGGAACAGAGCAGTAAACTATCATAGCACAAGTCATGCATCGGGAAGTAGAGTTAGCACATCAACATCACATGTAAACACTAATGAAATTTCTTTTTCCTGAACACTCACTTTTGAAACTTAGTAATTATTCTAGAGAGCTTAATGTTGAAACTTAAAATGTTTTATACTATGGTGGACTTGTTACTGTTTAATTATAAACATTAATTTCTCAGGCATGCGTGACCTGAGCGTTTTTGGGCGTGGAGTTCTAAGTTTTATTATGTTATGATTATCGTTGTTAAGGAATCCATTGTCTGTAATTAGTTTGTTCAATATTTGTTGGTTGCTCTTGTTTGTAGTCATTTAAACAGGGAGATACTATCCAAATTTTTAATAGTAGTGTCAGATCTGGGATTGTTAATGTACAGTGGTAGCATTTTAGACTCAAAGGTTGCGCCGGAGTGTTACAGTAATACTATAAAGTGTAAACCACTCATGACTTGTTCCCTTTTTCTACTTGGAAAAGTAGAAAGTAAATTTGACAATCGACAGTGAACTACCAAGTTTTTTCATCGATCGTGTGGAGAACCAAGTCTTCAAAATTTTACCTGGACCTTTGCACAAAGGAACAGAAAAGTAAACTGTCATAGCACAAGTTGGATGGCAAGATCGAACGAAAGATCAATAGATAGAATTTCCATTGCCAATAGACTATTCTCTTCTTGCATGGTTGTTGGAGAAGGGAAAAAAAAGGGCCAATAATATCTCGTCAACTTCATAAGCAAGATTTGTTGGGGCCATTTGTGAGAAATATGTGCTCATTCTGTCATTCAATTGGGACAAGTGGATCTTTTCGCCTTTAGCTGCTCCTCTGTCAATTTTTTTTTAAAGAACTCCCTTTGACACTTCCTTCTTATACACAAGAACTTTGTAAGAAAGCAAAATGCCTAGTGGTAGTCGATAGGGATATATATTTTTGGATGTGACTACAATTCGACCATGCATCCCAAAGGTCATCCGCGCACAAACTTGAATAATTAGGCGATAAAAATATGTGTCCTGACCATCGTTACTTTTCTATCCAACGCCTCCACGCCAAAGAAAAAACGCCTTTTCTTGTACACCATGTTAAGTAATTAAACTATAGGCAAAAAAATGAGATAATTTAAAAGCAAAGTCAACAAAATCTTGAAGGCAAATAAATGTAAATTTTAAAGAAAATTCAGGATAATGTTTAGAGCAAATTAGAATAATTCATACAGTAAATTCAAAATAAGTTTTAGAGCAAATCAGCCTAATTCTGAGAGCAAATTCAAGATAATTCTGAAAAGCAAATTCGGTATAATTCTAAGAGCAAATCAATATAAATTCAAAGCAAATTTAGGATATGTCTGAGAGCAAACCAACATAATTCTAGAAGCAAATTCGAGATAAATTAGAAAGCAATGGGTGCACCACCGGTTGAGTAGAGCCTTAGCACCGTGCGCCACCTTGCACCATCGTGGGCATTTTGGATGTTAATGCCGCACTTGGCCACACCTCATCAGTTCGTGCCACGATGAACTGCACCAGCTTACACTGCGCCACTCGCCGGAGTCTATCATCCCACCTTGCATCGACGACGAGGCTCATCCACCAAACACCATCAAAAACTACTCTATGAACGCAACTTTACACCAGAAGCCTTCTTAATCTACCACCAAATCCATCCCCAAATCGCAGAAGTTCAGCAAAGCACACCAAAAACTACCATAAGTCATCCAAAAAAGTGAGCAAAAAAATAAAATTTTGTAAAAGAGAAGAGGGAAAGAGAGATTACTTGAGTGACATGAAGGTCCCTTGGCTCAATTGGTTCGAAAAGATGTATCTTTTTGGTGTTTTGATCTGAGATTTTTGGTGGAATGGTGTGTTGGAGTTGGGGTGCGATGTGTGAAGATTGAGACAAAAAAAAAACAAGCTAGCTGTGAACTACATTTGCTTGCATCAGAGAGAGGAATGAGAAAATGAAGAGGAAGGGAGATAGGTGGGGCCCACTCTTATTGCCCCCATGTGGCAGCACAAGAGTTGTCTCATCCATCTAACAGCTATGCATACTGTGCGTTTAACAACGCAATCAGGCGCAGAAACAAAATTTTTTCTTTATTTTTTAAGAGACAGTGAGAGAATGAGAAGCAATGAGAAGTTTTCTCTAGGATTTTTTTTGTGCTTCCAGCAGACCTCCGCGGCTCCGCCTTACCAATGAGATAAAATCCCATACTTTGGACCCCCTTTTTTCTCTAGAAAAAAAATATCATCCTTAATTAGCTGCATCTAAATTAAACTGTATCAGTTACTAGTGAACTTAGGCCCTGTTTGTTTCCACTTAAGATTATTATAATCTAGCTTATAATTATAAGTGGAAACAAACAGCCCAGATTATAAGGTAACTTATTATAATCTAATAGCCCAAATTATTGTAATCTAATAAGCTCAAAAAAGGAGCTTATTTCAGCTTATAGATCCACCTTTTATCTTAATGGCTATAAAACTTTAGAAATATTACCCACATTTGCCATTCATCCATCCCCCAACTCCCGTACCTCTCTCTCAAGGGCATTGTGGTCTTTAAACATTCGAATACAACAATTCATAACTCTGATAATCCAGGCTGCCAAACACCTGACAGCTTATTTCCCACCAGCTTATTATAAGTTAGCTTATATAATCCCCCACCTATAAGCTAGATTATAATAATCTTAAGTGGAAACAAACAGGGCCTTAATCAGTACTACTCGCATTCACTGAAGTGGCATCAACAAAATGGTAGGGTTTATTAGAGAAAAGGAAGGTTCTCCTCCAATGAAAGGATGACTTTCCCATGGATAAAAGGGGAAAGACAAAAGAGTATTTTGTTCCAACCCGATAGGCAAATAGTTGTAGGAGATCATAATATATATATTATCGTACATCTTGGCAGTCCGAAAAACTACGTACCCAATAGGGATCTCTATTGTTCCCACGTGAGAAAAGCTAATTAAGCAAGAGATGTAGAAATCGTGCATATATGCCAGCAGTTCATTTCGCAGAGTTCGCATATATATAACTAACAAATAGCTTCTGAATATATATGCGCAAACACACCTAGGCCCGCATGTAAGTGACTGTAACGTTTTCGCGTAGAGTCATGCATGTATGTACGTAAGGGCACCTCGGTTCATACATGTAGAGTCAAAGCATGAAAAGACGATAGGATTGCATTGCTAGAGGACTTGGTGATCATTTGGATTTTTTTTGGTGGCTTATGGCTGAAAAGTACTGTACCTGATTGAAAAAAACACTGTAACTGACAAAAACTTATTTAGCATAATTAAATTTAAAAAAATATAAAAAAAATATGTTAGCCCATTACGTATAATACAAACAAATACGGAAAAAAGAACCGGCAAAAAAGCTCAACAAAAAGTCAAAAGTTCAGAAAAAGACGAAATTTATGAATAGTGAAAAATAAGTCGGAAGCCAACAACCTGTTTTTTTGGGAGCCCCCCTCCTTTGGAGTTTCTCTAGAATTCAACGTATGTAGCCACTTAACGTGACTTTGCACGTTTTTTGAGTCAACAAAAAATGTGTGATATTTCTGATCTTTCTTTGAAAGGAAAGTAAGTAAATCGGTGACTGTACACGCGGTCAAATGTTTGACATTTCTGATCTTCTGATCTTTCTTTGAAAGGAAAGTAAGTAAATCGGTGACTGTACACGCGGTCATATACTTCAACTTTTTGGAAATCGTACATGCTTGCATTGCTGTAGAAGCTCAAGCTAGCACTTGAAAGTTAAAAGGATGTGTCTAGCAATTATTTGGATGTTTTCTTTTAAATAATTATTTAAATTTTCTGACCCTTAGATTAAGATACAAAGACCATCATCCTTTCCCCGTACTATATAACCCCTAACCCTAACCCTATCCCAACCTCATCGCCTCCCACCTAACCATGCTGCCTCACACCTCGCGCCCTTCGCGCCACCCCCTCCTGATTGCTCTCAGCGCCGTCTCGTCCTCGTTGCCCTCCACCCCACCCCACCCCCTCCACCACCCACGGTCGGTGGCGCCTCGTCCAACCTAATAACTAGTGTCTTCCGCTGTCGTCGCCCTCTAGCACCTCCACCACTCTCCTACCTTGCCCGTCGCCCCCACTGCCGCCCACCGCCTTGACCTCCCTCTATGTCCGGGGGAATGGTGAACCCTAGGTGCGGAGGAAGGGGGAGGGGCAGGATTCTCCCCTCAGGATCGCCGACGAGGAGGAAGAATAGGTCGCCGAAGAAGAGAAAGAAAAGGTCGCCGGAGACTAAGGTGGAGGTGGTATCGCACTAATCTTCGCGCACATTCAAATATGAGAAATTTAGGTGATTTTTTAGAAGAAAACATCCGAGTGATGTTTATCAAAACCCAAGTTTAAAAACCCACCTTCTCTACCACACATGATATAATGCTTCATCAGTATACATCATTTGAGGGGTTTATCTAGTTTTTCTTTTTAGAAAACACGCCAAAGCTTTATGAGCCATTTCATTAAAAAGAAAAAGAAGAAACCCAAGAAAGGGGTCTTACAACCACGCAGTGCTCATATTAGGGCACCCGCCAATACAAGTGTTATCTAGTAATTAACTTGTAAAATCATTTATTGTATAGATAGAGTAGGTACGACTTTCCTATCAGTAAGCTAAGTTCTGTATAGAGTACTTTGCCATATTTTTTATTCAACCGAATTAACCTAGCTATTTAATGCAATTTTCTTTGAATAAGAAAAGTTCTATAAGGACATAAATGCATGTGAACATGCAATGAGCTTGTATATGTGTTGAGGGAGGGTTCTCACACCACCTCAGGCCACGGACAACTTCGGTCAGGCAAGGTGAGTCGAGGTGCGCCACTACAACCCCGACTTAACGTGGCGCCTAGAGGGACCCACCTCAGATGACATCCGGGGGTCAACCTCGGGCGAAGACCAGAGGTCAACCTTGGGGCACCCGAGCGAAGTCTACAGGTCAACCTTGGCGAGACATGACACATTGGGGAACCAATCCCAGATAAGATCCGAGAGCCAACCCAAGACGAAGTCTGGAGACCAACCTCGGTGAGGCATGATGCTTCGGGCGTCGGCCTCGTCAAGCGGGAGCTCCGGGGGAGTTCAACCAGGGCCTAAGGGCTCACATGATGTAATGGATGAAACTGCCCTAAAAAGTGAACTAGGCCCCGGGGGCGAATCTGTAACTTCGCTCGTCTCCCCTCCCACTCTATAAATAGGACCTCTTGTAAATGGAGAGGGAAAGACCACTTGTAACATTTGACACCCATATGTAATACATTTGTACGGTTGCTTATGTGTGATTCTTATTGAGTCCCTCTTCGCATCCTCGATGGTCCATGAATATGACCAAAGTTGCTTACAATTTTATTGTACGATCTTGTATCAACAACAATATGCTTTACCAAATTTTCTTCATCTAATTATATTGTATTCATGTATCTGGTTTTCTTTGTCATGATAAGTAACAATGTGCTTTCTATGGAGAAGCCAATCGTGCCAAGTTCATTTGATATGATTTGTGAGCACTTAATTGCTCACAAATATATTATAATTTATTAATATCTTTTTAAATATTTAGATTAGATACATGAAAATCATATATATATATATACATATATATATATATTCGTCTCGAAAAATACTTTCATAATATTATAATTTTGTTGAGTTTTACAAATATATTATAATAGTAATTAGTACTCAAAGTAGTATTTTGGAGACCGTATCGATGTCTAAAATGACTTTTTTTGTGAACTGGAGGGAGTATTTAATTTGTGGATTTTTTCCACGTCGATACTTCTAGCTCAAATATTCCTTTTATTTTCCTCCTTTTCGTTTCTTTTCTTTTATTTCTGAAGCGTGACAAACCATTCCACAAATATACAAGAGTATACGAGTTCGATCTTCCTAATCGGTCGTTTTTTAAAGACTAAATATATAGTAAAATACGTTATAATATATATACACGTGAGCTTGATTAATTATATGTGTGTACGTACGTGTGTATTACATGACGAACTCAGATCCAAGAACAATTCGTCAATTAAATTAAGGTAAAAAAATATTATTGGAAGGATCGATTGGCCAATTGTTTTTTAGCACATGCATGGCAATGAGACACCTTATCAACAGGGGTTTGGTAGTTGAGCTTAATTAGAAATTTACACACCGTTCGTATATTGCCTGTAGAAATTAATGTATATATGAGAGACGCGATCGAATCCAAATGGGTCTTAATTTCTTCCATATTCTTCTCAGGAATCTACCCTACTCTATAATACACCAAAATTATCTTTACTAAATCCACCCCCTCAACCACCCCCACAATCATGCCTAATCTAAGTCCACCTAGATTTGTGTACCAAATTAATCCAACTCCATACAAATGAATGGCTTGGATCTCTCCTCAAGTCTTATTCTCTTACTCATTGAAGATCCTAAGGTCAAAATCATTTGGATCATGCACATCATTGAACCGGTACCCACCCCGCGCCCACGCACAGCGCTCGGCCCCACGTTTCCTCGCAACCTCCTCGCAGCCCCCGCCCCCCGCGCGAATCCGGCGCCTCCCCAGCTAGGGTTTGGCGCGGCGCTCCTCCTGCTCCGCCTCTCCTCCTGCTCCGCCTCTCCCCGCCTCCTCCTCTCCGCCGCCCGCCGCCGCCTCCTTCCCTCCCCACCCCGCATCGCCTTCTCCATATCCCGCACCGCCTCCTCTTCCACCCCCACGCGCCGGCGCCTCCTCCTTCCCTCCCCACCCGCCGCCGCCACCTCCTTCCCTCCCCACCCGCCCAACTCCCTCCCGCTCAAGAACCACCTCCTCTCCCTCCTCGGCGCCCGCAAGGAGTGGCCGCCGGACCCCTCTCTCCCGGACATCAAGAACGGCGCCTCTCCTCGGCCCCCCTCCCGCGCCGCTCCTCTCCTCCGCCCCCCACCCCCGCCACAGCCGCCGCCGACACCCCCTTAGCCACCACGCCCCCCACTTCTTCGCACCGCCGCCTCCTCCTCGTCGTCGCGAAGTTCCCAAATCCCGCACCCGGGGAGGCGACGCTCGCGAGCTCGGGAGAGCGAGTCGAGAGGCCTGTAGCTGAGGCGGCGGCGGCGGCAGCGGGCGACATGACGGACGGCCACCTCTTCAACAACATCTCACTCGGCGGCCGCGTCGGCAACGTGAGTACCCCCTCCTCTTCCGCCCCCGTCGAGTTTGTTTCGCGGCGCTTCGTGTCGATTCGATTTGTTGTTTCGTTAGGGTTTCCGCTCGATTTGTTCGATTCCGTGTCGGCGATTTCGCGAACGGGTTTGGCCCCGGAATTTGTGTTGCGTTTTGCGTGTGGCGCTTGATTTCTCTAGGGTTTACACGTTAGGGTTTCTTCCTGGCGGCACGGAAACTGCTCCAAAGGGGGAAACTGTGACCCGCTGTTGTTTGGTGAACTTAGAGACGTATTTTGGCCAGGCAAAACGAATTGTTTTGGTGCGAATGCGCTCGAATAAGCACGATATGGATTAATCTGGAACTTTCTCAACTAGAAACAGGCCCTAATCTAGGGATTTTGATCATCGATCCATGCAATAACTCTTACTATCAGAATGTCTCATGCAATTGCTGCCAAAATCCAATTGCCTTCCATTTAGTGTGCATTTGGCATTCATTTTTGCTTATTGTGCTATCGTTGCATTGTCTTGCAGGATCACAGCCCGTGTCTTCCATAATCACAAGAGTTTTAGAATTTTAAAATCTGTTTACTCTCAATTTTGTGCACTTGTTTTAAGGAGTATTCCTCGTATCGTGCTAGCTTTATCATTGTTTATCATATTTAGGTACCATGGAAGCTGCTACGTTTTTGCGAATTAGAAATGTGCAGTTGTGTTTATTCATGATTGTTTATTTTTTGGAACTAGCGAACGCCCTGTTCCAATTTTTTTCATTGCAAAAAAAAAGTAATACAGAAACTAAGTCCAATGCAAACCTCCATTTTTTCATGGTTAATTGGTTGCTGTTAGTGGCATCCCTTGTGACGCTGAAATTATCGTTTTGCTGGTGCTATTGTAGAACCCTGGCCAGTTTAAACTTTATTCAGGAGGGCTTGCATGGAAGAAGCAAGGTGGAGGGAAGGCCATTGAGGTTGATAAAGTTGATATCGCTTCTGTGACATGGAAGAAAATCCCCAGATCTTATCAGCTTAGTGTAGGGACCAAAGAGGGCATCTTTTACAGGTTCTCCGGCTTCCGTGAGCAGGTAACATTTCCTCATTTTTGCCCTAAGGAAATTAGGTATTCTGAGTGTTTATATCTGACATGAAGAGATGCTGAAAAATAAGAGGAGAATGCAGCTGCCTGGAATTTTTTTTGTACAATCATAGCAACACCTGCTTTTTGTGTCAAATGTTTTTGTCTTTCTTGTATAATTGAAACTCTTGTCATATTTCTTTGTAACTTGAGAAATGTTTTGTTTCAAATTCTTTATAGGACGTTAGTAACCTTACTAACTTCATACAAAAGGACACGGGAATCTCACCAGAGGAGAAGCAGCTTTCTGTTAGCGGCCATAACTGGGGTGGAATTGAAATCAATGGTTAGTTGAGTTCTGTATGGTATTTTTTCCCTATTTGGTACACCATTGCCTTTTGGTAACCTTTGTCAGGTTTTGATTTGTTTTTCTATTCTTTCTATTTCAGGCAATATGCTTAGCTTTAATGTTGGTACAAAGGAAGCATTTGAGGTCTCGCTAGCAGATGTAGCACAGACTCAGATGCAAGGAAAAACAGATGTTGTTCTAGAATTCCATGATGATACTACTGGGGCTAATGAGGTCTGTCATCTGCCTGAATATGTTTCCCTGCATCCACTATAATTTTGTTAAATGTTATTGGTTTGGTGTGCTTTTAGTTACTTTACTGTTTACCAGGTGTAAACTTATGTTTATAAATCTCAACGAAGGTGCATGTATTTAGAATTGCCCAAGCTATCTGTTTACTCTTTTACACTTCATAGTTTCTCTTATTAGTTCTTCACCTGTGTAACTAAAGCTTGTGCTTCTGTAGATGCTCTTTCAATCTCACCTGGAAGTATTATTAAGTCTAACGTGCTCCCATGGCTAGGCCATATAGCCATTAGATGAACTTTTCAATTCTTTGATTGCATTGAATAGCAAATTCATCCTTGAATACTATTTAGATGATTTTTCCAAAAAGAATAGTTGCAATTTTTATGCTCTACATTCAATGGTTGTACAGTTTCTACGCCACCTGCGAGCTCGACAATGGGGCCGGTTTCGCTTCCGCCTCCACCGCTGCCGCGGGGAGCTCCTTCTCCTTCGCCTCCGCGGCCACCTCGCAGCTCATCATGGAGCGGATCCTCGCGCAATCGGTGAGCCACCCCCCCCCCCCCCGCGGGTGTCTTTTCGTTCTTTAAATGGTTCGATTGAAAATGTCGAAGTGGCGCCACATATTTCTACTTCATCTGTTATTTTGCATCTTGATTTTACCTACGCTTGACTCTTTTGTACAACACTTTTACTTCTTTTTTGGGTTAATTAACTGCAAAATCGCTGTTCTTTTAGATAAGTGGGAGTTCCGAAGCTATTCAAGAAGCTCTAATGCAGATAACTTCTAGACTACGTAACCATCTTTTCCGGGACAGAATGGCTGCAATGGGTCCTAACATGAGCCACCTTTTGGTTTGCTAGATCCTCAATTTGGTCCGTATGTGGGAAGCCATGCATCTACGTCTCCAAGGATTTATCCTAACGCGTCTCAGTTTCATAAAGATTTTAGGGGACGGCCATTGGATGAGATGTCTGCTCCTTGGACCACAAAGGTATTAACCCATTATTCTGGTAAATAGCCCATGTATTTACCTGAGAAATTGCAATTGCAGTCCTGGTCAGTCATCTATGGTACCAAACATAACTGCAGATGTCATGGTTCCAAGATTAGTTATACCTGCTCTATGTGGGGAAGATGGAGGTTGTTTGAATAAGATCCGTGAGGTTTGTGTTTGACTTGTGTGTCGTGTAGCGTATCCATTTAACTATGAGGTGTATGATTGACATAATTAATACTATGTGCAGTTTTCAGGAGCTAAGATAACTGTCGCTGAACCTATAGCTGATGCAATGGACACTACTATTTTGATATCTGGCACACCGGATCAGATGCATGCAGCCCGAAGTCTTATTCAAGCATTTGTTCTAAGTGAATCAGTTGGCCCATGATATTTCAAAATTCAAATCTCTGAAGGTGATGCATCCCCTTCTAATATTTTGTTCCTTTCTTCTGGGGAACTCAATACTTGGTGGAGTGTCTGGTGACGTTTGACTGTGTGGGCAATGAAGCTGGTAACCTGACATGAGTATTCATGCCCTGTTTGCAGAGTTGCATAAGAGGTTAGTTATACTGAATAGTGACTAAAATTCCAGTCTAATGGAACTTCTCTATTGAGTAGGTTCTTTGGAAAATCTCCCAAACTCCCCCTTGTGAGATATGGAAAACATTACGGGTAGCTGCAGAAATCTATCACTATCACCTTTTGCAAGCTGTATGCTTGGAATTGAAAGCTTCTGACCTTTTTGTGTGAGAAAACCCATCATGTTAATGTTGTCAACTTCTATAAAGAAAAACTAGACTACCAGACTACCAGTGATTATTGCCTTTTTGTCTGATATTTGTATTGCTAAGAAGCACCAATACGGCCGCAAGTCGCTATACCAGTACCCTGATATTTATCAGGTACTGGTATGGAACCTACATGTAGGTTTACTTTCCTTTTGAAAAAATGAACAATTTTAATATTCATCGAAGCTATTTCTTTATATTCATCGTACTCTTTATGAAGTAATTGACCTTTCTATGAGGAATATTCAGGTTAGCCCCTCAGCATTCGAGGCTCATGCTGGTGAGGGAACAAGGCGCAAACCGTAAGTCTATATGGTATCCTGTTTTATCTTATGCCACCCCACATTTATGACTGTTGCGCTTATTGTATTACATTGGTATCAGGTACGACAATATCTTCACATCAAATGGAGTATCATTGCACGAGCTATCAATGAAAATATCAAAGGATATGGAATTGTCGGAGCGCGAAACAGATCAGTTGTGTGGAGAATGCGGTCAAGGGGGAGATATTTTCCCTTGCAAAATCTGTCCAAGGTCATTTCACCCAGGTAGAATCTCCAATCTTCCTGAAATTAACTGCAAATAGTGCTTTAAGAATGGCGTTGTTGAGTTGTTTACTTGGAATATATACACACACATATACATACACGCACGCACGCACGCTCGCACACCCGCGCGCGTGGACCCACACCCCCACCCACACGCGCGCGCGTGTGTGTAAGGAACAATTATTCTAACTATTGACCTGCTTGTTTTAAAATTTGCAGCTTGTGTTGGGCTGTCTGAAGTCCCCTCTGAGTGGTATTGTGATAATTGCAGCAACCTTGTTCAAAAAGAAAAGGCTTTAGCGGAAAATAAAAATGCTAAGGCTGCTGGGAGGCAAGCTGGAGTTGATTCCATTGAACAGATAATGAAAAGAGCTATAAGAATTGTCCCAATCTCTGATGACCTTGGAGGGTGTGCTCTATGCAAGTGAGTACTGTGTGTCTTAGTTTTTTCCTTTTTAATGTATTTGCTCTATTCATTATTATCCTAATAATCTACGCTTGAACCAGATTGGCTAATTGTGGCTAGGAAATGTTGTATATTGCAGATCAACAAATTTTATCTTGTTTTGTATTTTACCGTAGCGTTAGCACGGGCACACTACTAGTAGGATTAGTAGCACATACAACGAACACTTCGTCGACACACACATATGGAAAGCTACGTGTTAATATACGTATTTATATACGATAATACTTCGTAGCGCGTTGGTCTTTGCATTTGGCATGAGGAAAATGTTGATAAAGGTATAAAGGGTTGTTTTCATGCTGATGTAAGGGTGATGGAAGAGTAGGGATAAATAGGTGTGCGCTGAGTTTTGACTTGATCCTTGTTTGATTTTTCAATGATTATATCTCTTCAACCGAGTGTCTATATTGTGCGTTCCATTTAAATCATTATGTTCCACTACTAGCAAGTAACATATGGAGATGCTAGTAAGTATGTAATAAATATCGTATAGAGATAATAACTAATATAGAGCCATAACTAGTGGCAGATTGCACAAAATCCTTGATAATTATCAAGAAGTAATACATGTTACTTGTTAACATCTCTGTATAGTAACTAATATAGAGCAATAACATCATCGACATTGGAAACTCCAGCCGAGGCTGCAGCCTCTCCCGTTCACCTACCTATAACTACAACCTCTCTCATTCCCATTTACCAAGCGATTGCACAGCTTACTGTGGCCATATCCTCATGAAGGAGTAGGCAGGTTTAGAATCAGGTTAGCTAGTGCAATCTTTTGGGTTATCAATCATGTAGACGTCAATTATTCTGACGGGTTGGCACCGTCAAGGAAAATGGTCACAAAACTGTGTGGGTTCCTAGTTACTGTTAGGAATAATTTTCGTGATGTGGTTTGACCCGTCAGGCATATTCCCACCAAGAACTTGATGGGCTAGTATTATTTTGTCAGGGGCCATCAGGGTTTCCCGTCAGGAATAATATTCCCGATAGTTCACCATAGGCCTGAAAGTTATCCACATTGGAATTTTCCTAGTGGGTAAATCCTGTCGGTTACCCATCACAGATATATTTCCTGTCAGTTAATGGCTTGTTCCTAACGGTATTTTTTCTTGGTTTTCTAGAAGTGACTAGTGTAACAAATAACATATAAAACTAGCAACTAATAGAGAATTGTTAGCAATAATGCAGCAAATAACATGTAGAGTTGGTAGTAACTATTATAGCAAGTCAGATATAGAGCTAGCAACTAATATAGAGCCACCACTAATAGTTAATTGCACAAATATGTGATAAATGTTATTAAGTAATAGAGAGATACTAGCAAGTAACATGTAGAGTTATTAGCAACTAATATAGAGGTGCCAGCAAGGCAGCAATACATAGAGAGATGCTAGCGAGTACCATGTAGAGTTGTACATGATAGTTGCTTGCTGATAAGAAATACTATCACCATGTCTCCAAAACATATACAATATGGATATTGTTTTGTTAAGTTGTCGTCAGTGGCGGATCCAGAAAATTTTTTTGGAGGGGCTGAAGTACCTTTAGCTCGACCTCAGCCCCTTCTACATTATACATCTATGGCTAAAAATTTAGGGGGGGCTCCAAGGGTCCGGTAGCGGTAGGAGGGGCTCGAGCCCCCCCCCCCCCCCCCCCCGCCCCACCGCCCCACCGCTAGATCCGCCCCTGGTTGTCGTATAGAACATGGTTGTTCAAACGGAACACGAAACTACCATTGTGTTGGTCACGGTCATGCAAACGAATAATGAATGGATGGCCAAAAAAGAAAACAAGGGATGGAATCATGTAGTCACATAGATGGAATAAGAAGGAAAACGGGGGTGGTCGCGCACGGAGGCAAACGCACGACTAATCGCGCTGATTGCCCTCGTACTCGACACATATTAATCAAAAGGAATACTATTGTTCCTGAATTGTATTATGCATGAGGATGGTCAAAATATATATGCAGAATCTTGTGCCATCCCGTCCAATCCCTGCATGTGATTCTCAGGTCTCCTCTGCTTATATACTTTATCTCGTTGTGCGTGTGATCAATCAATCAATTAGGTATTGTCCATGCTCATTGGGATGATTTGTCTTCGCCGCCAATGTGATTTAGATTAACTATGGATGACAGATAGAAGTAATTATGCAAGTCCAAGATGAAGACTCTTGTTTTTGGCCTTTTTGTCAGTTTCCTGACAGATGGTATCATACTACAGTGTTCAGTTAGCTGCAATTTCAGGTCCATGCTCATTGGGATGATTTGTCTTCGCCGCCAATGTGATTTAGATTAACTATGGATGACAGATAGAAGTAATTATGCAAGTCCAAGATGAAGGCTCTTGTTTTTGGCTTTTCTGTCGGTTCCCTGACAGATGGTATCATACTACAGTGTTCAGTTAGCTGCAATTTCAGATGACCATATGTCTATGGTTGAATCTTCGCATCTTGGATTTTTTCAGGTTGCTTACTCAACTTTGACAGTGAGATTTGAAATGATGGAACGGTAATTCGAAAAATGCTTACATGTATAAGTCCGGTTTGACCTGAAGATGACCATCATGTGGTTAAATCTTTACATGTTAGAATCATTTTTTATTACTTAACTCTGTCCGGATTCTCTGGCGTTAAATAGCGAAGTCAAGAGGGCAACAATGGCGCACAGTGAGGGCGGACCGCAAATCACTTTAGCGATTCCACAATTCGCCAGCACTGTAGCATCTGCTCTGATCCATCTATCTCAGATCGGACGGCTCGTAATCACTAAAGTCACAGCACTGTTCCCTTCTGACTTCACTTCTCAGTATCAGAAAATCCTCCAAGAACTCTGACAGCGAGCTTTGAAACGGCGGATAAAGAAGGGCTTATTGGTCAGTCTAGTAATACGGTTTTGGCCTCAAGAGTAAATCTAGTAGGGCTCCAATTAAGATTTGGTCCTGATGTCACGACTGATGTTTCTTAAGATGTTACTGCATTACCGCAGTAAAAAAACAGTACTCTATATGCCAATTAAGACTTGGAACTTTGATCATTTCTGCGGTCATGTCAAGTTGTCAACCTCTTCTTATATAGAGAGAATCCATGCAGGCATGCCTTCTGTGTTAAGACTTTCTGCTGCTTGTAGGAAGCATTTCAGTTATGACACTCCAACTACCATATCAGCTAGTTTTGAGTCTGAACGTTTTGGCAGTCACCAGGAAGTTGATGAGACCTGTTCTTCTCCTGGAGATTCGAGTTGCTGGCGTGTGTTCATAATCGCTTCTCTCTCTCTCTCTCTCTCTCTCTCTCTCTCTTTTTAACCTACTTTTGTGTTGTAAATATTGCGGTATAAGCATATTCTTATATTTAATTCCAGCCAAAACAATAACATAAAGGACATATTTCCAGCATGATAAGAATGACATAAATTGCATGTAAAAATGTAATTCTAAATTGCCATTCAAATTCACGTATATATTCAAAGAATACAATATCATCACTGCTGAAAATATCAATATACAGATCAGTCCTAAGAACAATGAAACAACTAAATCTAGCATTTGACAAGTTAATTGTTTCATTATTGCTCTCAGAACAGAGTTGCGCAAAATCATAGATTTTGGCCTTCTCATGCTAATATCGACATTCATCATGACTAATCTGACTATTAGAGACTAGAAATTGAGCTCACAAAATAATATCTACTGTTACAGACTGCTAATTAACAGAAAACAGCAAGATATGACTTTCGGTTTACAAGTTTACAAGTAGAGAAACAACATGCAGTATCCAGTTGATAATTAGAGACTCTACCAGATATCACAGATCAATAGAATATGAGTAATTTACTCTAAACACAGCTGGCCATGATTCTTCTACTGCATCACAGAAACATCACTAGACTGTAAACTAGTCTCACCAACCGAAATGAATCTAATCAACAGACCTTACGGTAGATAATCCAAATGAGCTCAATACTAGTACAATTAGTCAGACTAATTTCAGGTTTCGATATTTATCATCACAGAGCTAACATTTAAGCCTACAAACATTCACAGCAGCCTTCAGACACTTGATTAAGATTACAGATCAAGATATACTGCTGTAAATGATAAAGAACTGAATATACTCACAGAATTGACAGTACTCAAAACTGTCAAGAAGTCAATAAACTGAAGAAACCAATCAATCCGGCAAGGCACGAAGAACTCGCTGTCCCAGAAAATCTATCAACCCGCAGTAGCAAGCGAGTAGATGATCCACGGAGATACAATGCCGCACTCCTCAATCAGCCGAAAGCCAAAGAAGAAGTCGAGGTTCGGGGATGCCGCACAAGACCACACAAATTGCTCTGGCCGAGAGCAATCACAGCACAATAGGAACCGGCGCCACCTCCTTCTTCCTCGGTTAGAACCCCCAATGTCCCGAGATGCACAAACCCAAACTAGGGTTCACACACGGAACTAGCAGTGGGCCTCAATCGGAGTTGTCCCGAGGGTCAAGCCTCCGCCAACCGAAGAAAAGAAGAGGAGAATCAGTCAAGAGGAGCAAACAGAGATGAAGCAGAGCTCCCTCACCGTCGGGCTGCCCTCCCCTTTTGAAGGAGAGATGGGATATAGCTGCGGGGTGGCGTGAGCGGCCGGCTCCGAAGAACCTGGGCCAGCCCCGCCTCCGCCGCTGCCCTTCCCACGCTCGCCATCTCCCCACGCACCGAAAGAATCGGATCTGGGAGAGGAGACCAAAACCGCCTGGAAGAGTGAGGCGCCGCCCCAGGGACCGAACCGGGGAGGAGACAAAGTCTCCTCCCCCTTATCTCTTTGCTCGGGAGACCGGTAGGTGGGCCCCACCTTTAGGGCTCCCTTCCATTCTTTTCTCAATTGGGAAATTCCCAATATGCCCCTCTCAACTACAACATTTTGTACTTAGGCAATTGCCTCCCCCATTTGAACTGTTCTCCCTTATGAATTTACAGAAAAGTATTAGTACTTGCTGACCAAATGAATAAGGGCTTCATTGCTTCATCCTACCAGCAACAAATTGCAATGAAAATATCCCTCTTACAGCCAGGCATATGAGGAATACAACCAGCTGCAAGCAGTGATCCAGAAAATAATTCAAGATACTAATGAACAAGACACCTGGATATACATTTGGGGAAATGGCAATTACTCTTCCCAGAGATACTATAAGATTTATTTAAGAGTATTCAGCCTCCTATTACTTATATTTAGATATGGAAAAGTAAGCGCACGATGAAGTTAAAAGTTTTTGCCTGGCTACTGATCTCAGATTCGCTTAAACACAAGGAACATGCTACGCAGAGAACACTTCACCATCCAGGATGGCTATAACTGTGTCCTTTGTCAGCAACAAGTTGAGGAGACCCTGCATCATCTTTTCTTTGGTTGCACTTTTCAGTAAAACCTGCTGGCAATACCTCAACATACGGTGGCAAAATTCTATGGACCTCTGCAGATGATCAGCATGGCAAAGCAAGCATTTCAACAACCCTTCTTCATGGATATCCTTATAATTGCAGCCTGGAGCGTTTGGAAACTAAGAAATGGCAAGATCTTCAATAACAAAGTTCCAACTTTTAATAGCCCGCAATTACTACCGTGGTTGTTGCCAACGGGGATCCCCCATTGCCCCGTACCGTGGTTGTTAACGGGGCCGGAGCGCTGGCAGAGCGCAACGCTGATCAAATTGTCCGGGACACTCGCTTCTTGGGTTAGGTAGGTTCTTGTTAGCCCAAGCCTTTATTTGGGTCCCTTCCGCGCCGTTTCTTTCAGCAGCTCCTCTTACCTAATGGTGAAGACCCAAGCAGGAAAGGGGCAAGGAGAAGCTGGGTCATTTGACGGAAATGGAAGGTTCAACTTTTAATAGATGGAAAGTGAGATCACCTTGCATAGGCACAGGGTGAAGGATTCTTTCCAAACCTCTTTTCTTAACTGGCTTAGATGCTTAAGGCTGATTGTTACCCCTTTTTAGGGGCTGTATATCCTCTCCCTTTCTTGTACATACTCTTTTATTTAATTTAATTTCTGCAGGGGCCTCCTTACAGTTTCTCCTAAAAAACAAATTTCAATGGAAAGCAAGATTTAATGGGTGTGTTCTTTTCGGCTGCAGCGGATGGTTTTTCGTTCTAGCGCGAGCGCTTGTGTGGACAAACTACATGCCGATAAGCCACTTTGAGAAGACTATCATAGTAAACCGCTTTGAAACGATAACAAAGAAACTGCCTTATTTATTTGTTTAAAAGAAACCATAAGTCATAAGTTGAACAAAAAGGGCCAATGTCCATTCATCACTTGATTGTAACAGCCTAACAACACAAAACCTATAAATTCACTAATTCAATTGAGCATAGAACGCTGCACTAAGATTTGTGAGACCATGTGGAGATTACTCCATAATTGTGATGAGTAATTGACTTTTGGATTGAGTTGGGGTGACCATATGGTCATGGTATATGTGTTATTGCTTGTATGCACATGAGTTTATTGTTTGGTCCTAGATTTAGGATCAGTATTTTGGTTGCATACATTTTGCACGGTGCATTGTACGGATTAATTGTGTCAATTGATGGCTTTGTGTATTGTGCGGTGCTACGTGACGGTTTACTTGTTTGTGTTGGTTGTAGGACTTCGAAACTAAATCATGGTAAGGTGTAGGAAGACTGGGATTAGACATAGGGTGGTGCTGAGGTCCAGAACAGTTAGAGAGACAACAAAGATGACCGAGGCTTACGGAGTGATTACAAGTTGGGACAACGAGGAATCAGAGCGGGAGCTACCGGTGGTAGACATGACAGGCAACGGCAAGGTGAACCAAGACTTGGCTCAGGGAGGAGCCGATATCTTATGCGGTCAAGGAAACTGGGTGCCATCATGCGCAAGGAGGAGCATATGGTTCGCTAAGTGACTGGAGTTGTTTGCAAACGAGGAGAGTTCGGTTGAATTCGGATGAGTGAAAGGCTTGGCGGCAAGTCATTAGGGCCACGTGAAAGATGGCGAAATATGCGCAATACTTCGTGGCAAAGGAAGCAGGAAGCTTGTGGAAAACGGTAGAGGGACATTTTGGTAAATTGCCCTAATTATGGAAAAGTGGCGGTGTGTGAAACCGCGGTGTTGGCTTAAGTGGTTTAGGCCTTGTATATACTGAAAATGTGAAGTAGATCAAATGTTGATTCACTATGACTCACGAGTAAGAGCAAATCAAAGTTTTTCTCTTTTACCTGGTTCTTATACCTTCTCTACTCAAATGGAGAAAAGTCAATTTTTATGATCGTTTGTTGGAATATATTCCTGATACTCTAGAAAAGATCTCTACAAATTTCCATATCATTGGATCTACAGATCAAAAGTTCCATCAATTTTTGTTTTTGAAATCGTGCTGAAAACACGATTCACTCCTAAAATTATTGTAGCAACGGTCTGGCTGGGATTACTGTAACAATCCCTGTTTTTATTATTCATAGTAGTTTGACCGCCATTGAAACAACGGTCTGACCGCCTCTTTCAAGGAGGTCAGACCATCATATATGTAGAAGTCAGACTGCTAGAGATTTTGAAAACACATTTTGCTTTGTTTGATCAGATCTTCCCTTCTGATTATTTATCTCTAATTGTCGTATCTTCCATAGCTACTGGAGTGAAGAGTTTTGCTTTCGCTTAAAGAAAAAGATTTCAAGAAGCCTCGAAATTAATTTAGACTCCTATTCACACTCCCTCTAGTCATCATACCCGATCCTACAAGATCAAAACATAATTGCCCATGCAATGCTTGATAAGCATCGAAGTTCAGATGTACACTCTCACAATTGCACTATTTTTATTTCTCTTGGATTTACAGAGAACATGCATTGTGAAGGAAGTCTAGGAGCTCATGGTGAAATCTGAATTAAGAATGTTTACAATGAACTGAAATGAAAAACTAGTGAATTAAGAATGTTTACAATGAACTGAAATTAAAAACTAGTACAAGTGATCTGGGTGAACAATAATGGCAAGAATCCAATTTAGCCTTGGAAAGTATTCTCAGCAATTGGTTGGCTATCAACAGGAATATTCAAGCTGTTTTCTTCAGGTTCTGAGATCACTTCCCTCACATCAGATACTTCAGATGAATGAGGATTTCCCCACTCCATGTCCCCAATTGTACATATATCGACTACCTCGTCGTCCAATTCTACTACGTTCTCTGTAACGGGTATTGGGTCTGTATCGCTTAAGCAAGCCTTATCCACATTATCGTCTTCCATGTCCATGCGCTTTGAAGTAGTAGAGCACAGCTCTGATCTCTCTTGTTTTGTGCTAGTCTCTTGCTGCAAAGCAAAGATATCAAATTATTTCTTCAAATCTCCCATCAAGTTCGTTTTAGAGGAATCTCATGTTATGATTCTTTTCACTGATTGAAACTAAAGGAAATTAAATAGCATATGTATGTGTAACCTTTGTATTTGCGATTGTACAGCATCCACAAGAGCTAAGAGTTCTTCCTTTTCTTTTATGGCAGACTCAAGTCTACTCATAGCTTCCTTTATTCGCATGTCAGCATCTGCTGCTGAAACTCGAGCTTTCTCTTCAGCTCTGACAACAGCTGCTTCTAAAATTACAACATTTCCTCTAGCTTTTCCTAATTCAGAACGCCACATCTGAGCTTCTTGAAGAGCAGAATCCCATTCCTTAAGTAGATGCTCTCTCTCCTTAGTAAGCAGCTTTGTTTTTTCTTCTGATTCCTTTAACTGTTAAAATAAAATCCAGATCGACTTTTAAAAAAAAAGGTCCATTCATACACTTAACGTGAAGTGTGTTCATGATGCTCATAATAGAAGTCAATTAGTTTATAACCGTGTAACAGGCATGAAAAATATATACAAACGGTCTCCAAAAAGAGAGAGAAGAAGATATATACACCCTAAGATGCATGATGTATGGATTCACCAAAGTGGTTGTTACTTGTTACCCTACGCAAGGACAAATCAACTTGTTTTTCCTGATCTTGTTTCAGACGTTCAAGTTCTGAAGATAAAAATCTTCTCTCTTCATCAATTGAATGAGCTGCAGAAGCAGCAGTTTCAGCTGCCTCGGCAGTCTCCTGTAACTTATCTGTAATCTCTCTGATGGTGGAATCACGCGCACGAATATATTGCAGTAGCTGGTGCAGTTCATCATCTTTAAATCGAAGGGTCTCCTGTTGATTATAGATGCATAGCACATCCCAAAAAGAAGGGAAAGGAAAAGGAACTTCAGTATCCGAAAATAGAATTCGCATATTAAACTACTCAGAACTAGTACCATACAAGACAGAGCACAGAAAACATATCTTCAAATGTTTATCCATCATGTGAGAAGCAAATGCTCTGCTATAGCCTTAATAGGAATATTGCCAACTTTAGCATCACATGATTGGTAGTTACTTACATCACAACAGTTGATCAGTGAAACATTCTGAAGTATGATCGCTATGCATTGCAATTATCCATGTATTCGTGCAACACAAAATCGATATCCATGTGCTACTACTATCCTACTCAAAAAAGGTTTGAAAATTCACTACTGGACCAGTTTCTTGTCCACTACCAATGGGAACCAACAAAAAACAAGTGGATGAATGGCTTTCAAGTTCCAAAGTGGATCTTCAATTTATCAGGAACTTGGCTTGTAACTGGCAGAGCTCCTGTTGACTGGGTTCAGTTGCGAAATTTTGTCAGATGAGTTGTGCAAATTAATACTTGATATCATCTATCCCAAGCTGTAAATCTGGTTGGCTTACCTCCCACAGGGGCCAACTGGTTTGGCCATGTATGGGAGTAACCAGTCACTGGATACTGGAATATAGGGCCTGTTCTTTTTAGCTGCGGCTTGTGGCTTTTAGGCTGTTTGTACGAGAGATTACAGAGTAACAAAAAATTACATGCGGTTTTTGCCGATATAAATGAAGTCAGTCAAGTATGTACTACAATTAACTAGTAGACCCTATCTTCAAAAAATACTTCATTTAAAAGCTAGTTACTGTAGAAAAGCCGAAAAGCAGCTTTTAGAAGCTGAAAAGAACAATGTCATAGTCTAACAAGTGGATATCAGATCGAATGCTACAGCAAGGACATTTACTTCGAAGTAGTCTAACTACTGGATATCAGATCTACTGCAACAGTAACCCTATATTCATCAGTAACTCATTCATAACTAAATTACTAAGTTTTAATTCAGGTACTCCTTTGTAAGTAGTATGAGGAAGAGCGTACCATCATGATTGAGAGATCATCTAATTGACCTTTACTAAGTTTATTTGTAGCTGAGCCCAAAGCTGCCCACAGGGAGATCTTCATTGCTGCTTCTACCTCTTTGGATGCTTCAATTGCAGTCGCATTGGCCACAGCCACAACAGTAGCAACTGTTCCCAATTTTGCAGAACCATTTCCACTCAATGAGTTCACCCTTCACCGCCTCTTTATGAGCTTGCAGCACCGAGTTGCACTGCATGTAAAACAAGGAATGTTAGCAGGTTTTATATTGCCTAAATATGAGCTACATCAAGCAAATGAATAAATGGAAAACTAATAACACGAAGCACCACATGCAAGCCTTTGGCCAGCTTATAGCCCATTTAGCTCAGTTATGTAATTATGCCGTACATATTGCAGTAGTGTATTCTTGATGTTTGATAAGCAGCAAGCAAATAGCATTCTAAATGCAAACCAAAACCCATTGCTACTACCGCAAGCAATTCTTATTTTGTACCAAAGGGAACAAATCAAGGTCCTGCTCATTTCAGTTTCAGCTTCTGGCTTAATTTTCACTATTTATAAATTTCATCTTTTTCTGAACTTTTGGCTTTTTTAGCTTTTTATCAGTTCTTTTTTTTCTTGTATTCGTTCACATTGTCCGTAATAAGCTAACATATTTTTTTTCTATTTTTAAATTTTTTTAAAATTTAATTACACTAAATAAGCCACCTTTAGTTACAGTAAAATTTCAACCGCTACAATGCAATTTCAACCATAAGCCACAGCTTTTCAGCCCAACCGAGTTGGGCCCAATTACTCAGAAACAAAGAGTTACAGCATTTGAAGAGGCTCTAAGTGTCTTCCAGCATATAAGCCCACAGGCAAATGGTCCAATCTCCAATCACTTAACAAAATAACTAGGCAACATATGTGGTGAAAATGTTAATATGGTGCAAATTCGATTTTCACCAAAACTTAGTTGTTTCGAAAAAATCTCAAAAAATTACCGCATGTAGTGGAAAATTCTCGCCGATGGTCTTTTTTGTGTCTCACAAATGCGATTGAGTTTGATCTTGAAATTTTGCAAAGACGTAGAACATATCCTTCAATACATGTGGTAATTTTTTTAAACTTCCAAGTTTGGTGAAAATCAAAATTTTCAGATTTGCACCATATTCACATTTTCACGCCCAATATACCCACAAATAACTACATATATGTGCTTGTCTGAAGCATATAGGCATTGTTAACTGTTAAGAAAGGGATCAAGTGAACTATGCAAAAATCAGAATGTGATATCAACTGACTACGCGGTATGCCCGTGGACGTAAATTGAGGTCACGGATACGGGTATGGACGAGCATTATCCGTACCCGCCGCGCCTAATTACCATCCCTAATCCATATTCTCTCACGAATGGCTCAAAAGCTATAAATCACAACCATAAACCAAAACAAAAAAAGAATAAGATGTGTCAGATGGGAGGAGCCCTCACATTTGTATTAATTTTTGCTGATGAATTTTGTCTATGACTTTTGAATTTTAGCTAAAAATAGCTTCGTTTCTTTTTAGTTTTTCAATTGGCTTTGGCTTTGGCTTTGGCTTTTTTTTCAGTAAACACTATTTATCAGACTAATAAGGTGTAGTAAAAAAACAATAATATTAGTCCAAAAAAACACTCTCGATAAATAGTAATAGCTAAAATAAGTGATATAAAAAAAGAGTAAATAGTATAAAAAATAAGAAAGAGATATATATACGTGACGGAAACAAAGGTATTAGCTTTTAGTTTTTTAGGCGGAACGAGTAGCACAGAAACGTGTATTTGTTATCTCCTTCCAAAAGCACAAGCGTTCGTTCGTTAGAAGGCGTGTCCGCCTTTGACTCTTGCTGTTCCGTTCTGATTGGACTCGACTAACACGTCATCAACCTCGCCACCGCCTCGATCTCCACGACGCCACCCACGCGCTCTATAAATTCGATCGCACGATGCCACGAACTCGATAACATCGTCACAACTCCAAAGCGAGAGGCGATCGAAGCCAATCGAGCGATCCGAAGATGACCGGCAGCGACGACGAGTGGGTCTACCTCGACGGGGAGGCAGAGGTGACGGAGGAGGAGACCGGAGTAGCCGACGACGGAGGCAGTGCCGTGCCGGCGCCGGCGCCGGCCGACTGTGCATCGGGCGACGCAACGGAGTGCGCAGCGGATGACGACGACGTCTTGGAGGGCTGCGGCCGTGGCTCCCACTGCTACGCCGCTGCCTCGGAGGACGACGGCCCGTCGGACGAGGAGGCCTACTCCGACGACGGCACGTTCGGCACGACGGAACTAGTATACGACGGCGCAGCGGCGTCGGCGGATGTCTTCGTCGACGCGTACCCCGTCGGCGCAGTAGCAGCGTATGCCACCAGCCACGAGCGCCCGGACGGCACAGCTGACAACGACGCCTCCGGCAACGACGACTGCTATTACGGTTACGACGGCGAGGTGTACCAGAACTACGGCTACGGCTACGGCGACGCAGCTTACCTGGGTGGAGGTTACTACAGCGGCTACCAATACCTCGCCGGGTACCAGCGGCCGGCGTACCAGCTTTTCTACGTTCCCGTGGCCGGCATGTACCAGCAATCGCCCGCGCCGTACGTGCTTACATACCTGTACGCACAGCCCGCGAGCCCGTACGGATACGGGTATGTCCCGTACGGCTACCCTCCTCCACCTGCGCCGGTGATTCCGTACGCCGAGGAGCCTTCCGCGCCGCCGCAGGCGTAGATTATGGATAGGTTAGGCTTTTCTTCTTCGGATGTAAGTTCGATGTTTTGATTAGTTTTAACTGCTGTTAGTATTACGCAAGAGATCGATTTTAGGAAACAGATATCAATTCAGGAAACTTCTATTGTCATCCGTTCAGAATTAAGCTATTGGCAAGTTGAGGGCCCGATTGGAACACAGGAAGAAAATTCTCTCGTTTCAGAGCCTAAACAGTGTTATTAGTTGCAGGATTGCTCATATCCTCGTGTTGCTAATCTAGTCTTTGTCTTCGAGTTGTTTTCATGCTGATATGACTCATGCAAACATGCTGCTGCTCCAACAACATAAGCAAAACCAAGGTTCCAAATCTTGGAACCAGGGTATTGGGATGTTCAACCACCGGTAACGGTAACCGACCGATTACCGAAATTCCAAAAAAGACTCAGATAAAATTTATATTTTAATCTTTGAATTTGAACAGTTTAAAACCGGTAACCGGTACCGAAAACCCCGTTAAAAACCAAAAAAGCTAGAGAAAACCTAGCACAAAATATTAAAATTGACATATTTATACATATTTAGTTCATACAATATATAATCTAGCATAAAAAAAGACTCAAACCAACCTACAAAGTGCATTTATAACTACCAATATTTTTGGCCAGTTTTTTCATCTCAATTGTTGGATCTATTCTTTTTGGCTGAGGATTGTGACTTTTGACTGTGGCTTATAAGCTGTTTGTGTGAGAGATTACAGAGTAACAGAAACTATTCATGCGAGAGATTACAGAGTGACAGAAACTCACGTGATTTTTACCGATATAAATAAAATCGGTACAATATATACTAACTAGTAAACTCCATCTTAAAAAATGCTTCGTTTAAAAGCTAGTTACAAAGCTAAAAAGAACAATGCCGTTATCAGAATTTCCGTTCCGATTACCAGCGGTTACCGGCCGACGGTTTTTTTGGAACCCTGAGCAAAACCACAACACTTAATAGACACCACCAAAAATAGTGGCACCATCGAAGATTAACTTATAGCATCAGTACTTTTATTAATCCTCGAGGGGCGAATGGCGGATGGTCGGCAATGAAAAAAAATAGCATCATAATATATGCCACAAGCCAATTCTTTGATCTTGCCGAAAGCTTTATGTTTTAAGAACTCGAGTACAGATGGCAACATCAGTGTGGCAGAGCTACATGAGCAACAAACAAAATTGGTATCTGTTCATCTCGAGTAAGTTCCTATTGAGAACAAAATCTGCTGTCAGTTCCAGGAACCCAAAAATCACCTCATGAGCGCATTCTCGAGAAAGAAAAACGAAAATCACCTCATGTGCGGCATAAGGTCAGTTGCCATTGCAACAAGGCAAAACATCAGCTCTGCTGAGAACGCCAAAAGTATGTACAACGGTGCAATGGTATGCTATCCTAATCGTCCACGTTTTGGATCTCGCCCATCATGATACGGTTGCTGACTACATTGAATCCTAAAACCGCTGTGCTCACCTTCTTCCCCTTCTTCCCTTTCTTCTTTCCTCCAAAGTCCTGCTCTGTCTCAGCACTCGTGCCTCCTTTGGCTGCAGAAGCAGGGTCCGCACGCCTTGCGCCACCCCCACGTGTGCCTCGGGTGCTTGGGGCTTGGAATGCCATCTCAATCACCTCTGTTGACAGAAAGGCCTTGTAATTGAGAAACTTGTCGATGAACTCGCCATTGCGGTCAAGTGAGCCAATGTTCTCCCGGAGAAGCATTTCTGCTTCACCAGTCGATTGCTTTATGCAGAACTCAAGAAAACTTGTATCTAAAGGGCAAAGTAAAACAAAGAATCAGAAGTTGATACTTGATAGTCAACATTCTATAATGTATTTATGAAGAATACACAGCACAAATAAATATTGATGAGTTTAGAAGCAAGAACTACTATAATAAGAGTTAAATACCATCGGTTCCAGTGAGCCTGGCCCACTCACTCTCGCACCAAACCCTGAAGTCCATTGCCTCTGCAGATAACAGCTATTTGAAACACACAATAACAATAACAAAGGGACTACAGAAACCTGAGTATCAATCAACCAGTATACCTGTCTGCTTGTTTGCTGCCTCTGCTTTTTCTTTCCCAGTGTGGTTGGCAGTAGGAGCAGAAGAAAGTGGCAATCTGCTGGCCTGAGACTTTTGACGGTTCAATGGAGACTGATCTTTAATCACGGAACTTCTACTCTGACTTGAAAGAGTTGGGAACTCTGACCTGTTAAGTATAGTAAGATTAAATGTAAATATCTTAGAACAATTCCATAGAACAGAAACAAAATTGGGCAAATACGATCAAGAAACAGGAAAGGAAGTTCCAGTCATCAATGGTCAAGCAAAATACCAGTTGTATGCACTATATGTGCCATAAAAATTCTAATTATATAGGTTCGTATTTGCTACGGCTAATAGATTTTGGCTGAAAATGAATAGTAGTGGCTGAAAGAAGTGGCTTCTAAGAGGAGGGAACGAGCGGTGGGAAAAGTGAGAGAGATACGTGCGTGAGACAGGAGAGAAAGGAGTGAGGCGCGTGATAAGCCCATGATCCTCTGCCTTATCCTCAGAGCGAGAGGAGTAGAGAAGCCGCTTTGAGAAACCAAGTGTTCATATTAGCTTCAGATTTCTCTAAGCAGAAGCCAGAAGTAGAAGCCAATACGAACACCCATAAAAATCAAATCATGTGCCATTGGAGCAAAGGGCTAGAATAATAACACCACCACCTACTGACAGTGTTCTTAACTTGAAACAGTATACAAACTCTATGATCCAGATCCACATATGCACATTCTGATATGAAGATTGGTTTAGAAATGTAAAAACACCTATGTGCTTGCCTATTGGAGGGATCTTAACTTCTGAACTGCTGGATCTACAGTCTTAAGTTATGCACAAAGCAGGCAGATATGAAACCAATGGGGACTTTTAAGTGGTTCAGAGAAACAAATTAGACAAGTGAGGAGCACTTCTCTTTCCTACTCATAAAGAGATAAGAGCTAAACAAGTTCGCTGATGACCAACCCATTTACAACTTTCATACCAAATTTTCTGAGACAATCTTGGTGAGTCGTGTGTATATGTACATGCAAAGTGCAATCTGAGCTTCAAAGAAATGGTAATAGTCATAAATTATAACATCAATTGCCATCAGAGGATACACTATGCATGTGAACAAGACATTCATGTAATACTAATACGACCACACAATTTACTAATCAAATCAGGTAGATACAATCATACAATTACTCCTTAAGTCCTATCACCTCAGGTAAATGACTTCAATGCAAACTATGGATGTTCCATTAAAGTTCTTAACCATTCCAAAGAACACTGCAAGACAATGTGGCCCTAATTCCACAGTTTAGTCATTAATTCGCTTATGTATTGTTCACTACTGAAAAGCCTAAAAGTTCAGAATGACAAGGGTACAATAATATCTGTCAAACAACACTAACAAATAATCGAGTAACTGTAAAAAGACCATCGCTAAGAACGTACTGTTTCTTATCTTGTTTGGAGTGCTCAGAAGGGCCCCAAAACAGATCATCTTCAGCATTTGACTTGGAACGGTTGGAAGCATTGGAACTCATCTGGACAGGAGCAACAGTCTTTGATGGAGAAGACCCAGAAGCTTGCCAGGAAGAAACATTCCCATGATTCCATTGGTTCGTAGACACCTTTGCTGGAGTTGGTGAGGGTGGTGGTTGCTGGACAATACTTGATCTCCTTTCTTGCTCTCTCTGAATATCCCTCAAAGACAAAGGTTTCTGCACCTTTGCAGAGTCGTTAGACCATGCTGGAGCAGGCACAGAGTTTGTCTGATCACTCTTCCAAGGAACAAAATCTCCAAGTGATGGACCACTTGGTGGTGCCGGTAGTATTTCCCTCTCTTGTTGTGATTGCTTTGAAGATTTACCCTGTTCAGTAGGCGTGGATATAGCTGATGAATCAATGGAACCAACACGAGATGGGGCTTTGGCTGCAGAGCCTTTAGCTTTTGTTGCCTTTTTCCTGTTCTTCTTCGAGTCCTTGGCCTCAATGAAGTCATTATCATCAAGAGCAGGAGGCTCAGGCTGAACAGCAGCAGGTGAAAGCGGAGGAAAAAACACATCATTAGCATTACCTATATTCTCACTATCTGCATTACTAGACCTCGCCAAAACTTCTTCTGCAAACAGATCATGCAACTGGCTTCTCTTGTTTCTTGAGTCACCAGTATTTTCCAGGCCACCGAGTGATTTACTGGCACCCCCAAACTGTTGCTCAGAAGATGTTGACATGCCATTCCAAGGAATTGAAGGCACAGAAGCCGCTGGCATGGCTGACTTAGCATCGTCCAGCGCTAATCCCCTCTGTGCTCTCAGTTGTTCCTCGGCTTGAATCTCCAGCAGTGATTTAGGCCTGGGTCCTTGGGTAGGTTTCCACCCTCTGTGGCTTGCCACAGCATGAGGCTCAGATGATAGAACACTAGGTTCCCATTCAGCTTTGTCAATATCATATTCCTCAGGAAGACATTTGGGAGGTAAAATCACAGATGATTCAAAGCCCAGCGGCGGCTCAGCAGATCTACAAGAACTTTCCACTCTGATAGGGGAACCCCAAAAAAGTTCCTCCGTATCATCTGGTAAATCATGCTTAGTTCCACCCTGATCTGAACCATCAACTTCAGTTTCTTGCCTTGGCTGTTGGGAAGAAACTGTCTTTGGAGCTCCTTTGCCAACATCTACAGCTGCCTGTTTCTTCTTCTGCTTCTTTTTCTTTTCTGCTTTCTTCGTCTCCTGTGTATCAGGAACTTTTACTTCGGTTGGCACAGTTGGCTCAATGCCATCTCGGGTATGTTCTGAAGGAACTTCCATTTCCTGGACCCGATTTGAAATATGAGATGACACAATTTCAGATTTTGGAAACAGTGGTGTCTCAGGAAAACCCTTAGCTTTACTAAGAATTGGCCTGGTGACCTCGTTAGATCCAGAACCCAAAATATTTTCAGGCTCAAATTCAGCTTTACCTATTCCAACATCCTGTTGATGATTAGCAGACTCCCCTTCATACCCATCTGCAACTTTCGTTAGCATTGGGTTTACCATACTTGCTTTTAACTGTGTGTTATCATTTGCCAAGACTTCCAACTTCTGAGGACGAGAATAGCATTCTTTTGGAGTTGCATCCACAAAAATTTCATGGGGCAATGGCAAAGTAGGTGCAGAGCTTTGTGATAAACCTACACCCTCCATACCCCTCATATTCATAATTGGATGACTAGGTTGTTGCCCCTCCTGTGAACCATGGGAAGTCAAAATCCGATCAACTTCACGAACCTCTTGCATTCTTCGAAGACCAGGATTCAAAGAATCACTAGTTGGCAATGAAGTATGCTTTGACCCATAAGGATCATCAAGCTGCTGATTGGAATGCCCGTGAGGTAGAACTTGAGAAAGTAGCTGTTGTTGCTGCAACAAAAGCTTCTGTTGCTGCTCAAGCTGTAGTTGTTGCAGTTGCTGCTGCTGCTGCTTTAGCAATATCATCTTGTCCAGCATTGAGAGTTGAGGCTGAGGTATCACAGGAGGCTGTGATTGTAACTGTAGTTGTGACAGCAGATACTGTTGTTGGAACATATTTAAAAGCTGTGGATCTTGAGATATCTCAGTAAGCAACTTCTCATGTGGCAAATGAGCTAAAGGTGGTTGGTTCTGTGGCATTAAGTTCTGTTGTTGAACAGCAGTAGCGATTTGCTGAGAATTCTGCAGATTTTGATGCATGCTAAGTGTCCCTTGAGTGAGATCTACACCATGCACATTGGGATTAAGATTTCTAGCTTCAGGGTAGTTTGACCATGGTGATAATCCAGAATTAGCAGCAGGTGCCTGAGGTTTCTCTGCAGAATGCAGCATAGCAAGCAAGTCGACATTCTGATATTGCAATGCTTGGCGAGATGGATCAGCCATGGGAGGAAGCAATTTAGAGTGCAGAGTAGGTGCTTCTGAAGCTGTATCTTTGTTTTGTGCTTGTGCTGCTGGAATACCATCTCCTGACCAATATGAAACAGGGCTTTCCAAAGATTTTTGCTTCTCCAATAATCTTTTCTGTGCCAAAAGATAACTCATGCTGTTCCCACTCTCGCCTCCAGCCACAGTAATGTTGCCAAAGCTACTGCTGCCATATTCAGCCATACCTAATTCAGAAGAAAAAAATTTTGGTGTCAAACGAGGAAGTGTGCATGATCGGCCCAAAAGATGGTTAGAAAAATAATACACGGAATGAAATAGGCACAAATTGAGCTCTTGCCAATAAACAAACCTGCAGTTATAGAGATGGTTTCAGCTGAAGGATTGCGCACACTATTAGACATAAGTGACTCCAGAAAGCGATTTTGAGCTTCAATTGCACCATCATTCCTGCTCGGCACACTGTCAAAGATTCCAACACCAGCTGATCCTGCATGCGTGCTACTGGAACTAACAAACTTCCCTGTAGGTGGAGTCTCCAGCATTAGCATATCACTGGATTTTGTGGTGCTAAACCCTGGAGGTGGCCTCGCCTTTGCTCGTAGGTGAGGCATAACATCCCCAAGTAACAAGAAAGGAGCATCAGGGGGTGCATTTGCAACACGGACTAGCAAATCAATACCAAAATAACCAGCCTCAAACCAGCCAATGATGTCAGCACCAGAAAAAGGGCCTTGAATTTGACCATGTGGATCTTTGTAGTATAAAGAAAGGCTTTCTGGATTAGAATGAGGTCGAATAGGACTGACAAATTCATCAACACCTATCATGCTAACAACTTTACTCTCTTGATCCAAGACATTGGGTATTTGCTGTGCAAATTCGGTAGTTAGTCCAAGCCTATGTTCTCCAATATACCGAGATCTTTGTGGAACAACATAAGTAGATGTCTCTGGCCGCAGGGAATCCCCTCTGACTGGCAAATCAGCACTTCCAGGAACACCTGTTAAAAGATCAACAGCAGTAGCTTTTAAGGGGGAAATGATTACAGAAACTATGCAAGGATCCAACAAAGCACAGCAGTGGAATAATAACTACAAAGAACAGCAAGGACTTCAAAACAGCCTAATAATATACAACAAAGAGGTCATCTCAACGGATTAGTTTGTTTGGAGTACTCAGAACACATGCAATTGGAAGCAGCAAGTGTTGTAACAAATTACTACAGGAAATGAAACAAAGGAAGAAGTTGACACACCATCTATAGGAAATTTGATATTAGATCTCCAAATAAATTTAAGAATCATCTCATAGTACGCCATGTTGAATTTTGTTTTCCTTTTATATGGAAAGACCTTAAATGGGACTTGAGTTTGTCCAAAAAATAGAAAAATAAATGTTTAAATAATGTAAACCATGCGACTGATTGTTAATCAGACAATGTCCTATGAGAATATTTGAAATACTAAAATACGCTCAAGAACATCTAGAAGGTTCCCAAGTTATCAAAGATTTGGTGGTTGGCAAATGGCAAAACCCCCTTGTTTCTATGTAATCACTTGAAATTTGCTCAACTAAGTGGCATGCAGTAAACAAGAAAACTCTAGAAACAGGGAACTAAATAAGGTACCCCTGAGACCTCCAGCTGTTTCTCCCTTGAAATCTTCCATGCTTCCTGGTTGATCTTCTCTACCACCTGGATAAAGGGAGAATAATATTCAGTTAGCAATGTGACAATATCTATAGATATTATGCTCTAAAGTAAACAAACTGCATCTAACCTAATTTTGATTGTTTTGATGGCACCGCGTCAGGATTACTTTTTCCAACAATACCTTCTTTGGAAGCCTGAGGGACGCAACTGTTTATGATGTCCCCTTTGTCAATTGCTTTTAAAATGGCCTACAAATATAAAGAACTATGAGATGAAAGATTGTACTACATAATAGTAAAATCATCCTACTTGAGAAAAATAATAGCATAAACTTACCGCTTCTTCAGCAGTAGGAGCAAATAATGCTAAAGGTTCCAAAGTTTCTTCTTGCATAAATGCAGAGACTTCCTCGCAAACATCAAGAGGCATCTTGAAGTCAGTAACATGAGAAGTTCTGTATATGTCAAGCAGTTTCATCCTACTATATAGAAATGCCGTGCGATCTCCTGATGCACCACCAGGCCTGTCAGAAAGTAGACCAAGATGGAATGGACGCGACGATCCAGTATTGACTGTATTTGTACTACGAGATGTAAACTTTCCACGAGAACTTGGAAAACTTGTAATTTCATTATCTGGCTTCCCTCTACCATATCCATACATAGCAGGTGATTTCTGTGAAGTTTGCGAGAGATGATGAGATGAATCTCCCCGGCCACGGCCCACAGGATAACTAGACTTCCATGATCGAGAAATATTATCATCTCTTTCAGTATCCTTTTCATGATTGTTGCCATCCTTTCCATGTGATACATAGTGAGAGAAACCTTTTTCGCGGGAAGCATCGCCCTCTTTTCCTGAATCACACCACCTGTCACGCCAATTTTCAGATTCCTTGTCATTGGGACCCCAATGAGTGCTCCATTTGCCCTCACGGCGTTGGTCATAGTTTCCCTCCTTGTTACTGGAATCACCCCAACGCTCCTGTGGAGCGCGACGACCATCCACAGAATACTTGGAGGAGTCATCTGACCATCTATCCACTTTGCGTGTATCACCATGTTCCTTATCTGTCTCCCTCCAGCGAGTCCACCGAGGGGCTGAATTTGGTTCCCTTTCATCATCACGCCAACAGTCACGACGTCCAGTTTCACTATCAAGTACAGAAGCCCTGAAAACATCCCTTTTCTTCGCACTGTAGCTCATGTCTTCACCATTCCCTGGTATCTTTGTAGCATTTGAGCGGATACCCTGTGAGCTGGGCTCCTGCAACAAACAGTCAATTATATAAATCACCATCTTCAGCACAAACAAGCAGACAACTACTAAGAAAGGCTAAAATCAACCTAAAGAATATCCTACTCTTATGTTCACCATAGGCTAAAATCAACCTAAAGAATATCCTATTCTTATGTTCACCATGCATAGTGTTAGGATGTCCAGTTGTTTAAGTCTAGTTAAGGTCTAACCTTGTTTTCTCCTACCTTCATAAGCCACTGAGGAGAAAGGGGCATGTCAGTATCCGGGCCTTGATTCTCTGTAAAAAACAAAAGTTACCATCGATAATACATTAAACATGCTATACTAACCAAAAAAATGAACAAGGCTCAGAACACACTCCTAACAGGTGATGTTACTGACGCAAGTTTTCTTCTCTTCTAATTGTAAGACACATTTGATTAACCAAAAGAATTGTTCAATAGTTAAACAGGAGATAAATGCAAGGTATTTTCAACAATATATACCTCACATGCAACTAGCTTATGTTACCGATGCAAGCTTTCTTCTCTTATAATTGTAAGACACATTTGATTAACCAAAAAATTGTTCAATATTTACACAGGAGATACAAGGTATTTTGAACAACATATATCTCACATGAAACTAATAGGATCGGAAGGTTATGCATATAGTGTGTTCTACAGTTAAATGAATTTTGCACCACAATAATACCATAGACTGCATACATAAAACTAACAGAAGCCGCCATCGATGTTGCGCCCACCATGCTTGGCTACTTAGAACGCAACATTTCTTAGACCAACAAGATGTACCATTCGTTTCAGTTATATTCTGCAGCCTAAGAGCATTGTCGCACACATCACTATTGCCACAATAGAAACTTCTTCGTGGGGATGGCCATACTTGCAGGCACCCACAACAACGAAACAAAGCAAAACGATCTCTATACAACAACAAAAATAGCTACACAACTACACAAGCATAAACAACAAAAATCAAAGTACTGCAATGGAGTGGACAGAATGCAATCAGTCAAATCAACCACCTCAGAATCGAAACAAAAACTGACGGTTCGTCCAATCCACCCAAATCCAAACCCAACTCGCTTGACTACCCAAGCACCGGCCTTTATACCTGCAAAACTGACACCACGAAGCAGAAATGGTGCCGACACAAACCCTACACCTGCAATAATAGCACGAAAGCCCAAGGGGGGGGCATCATCATTTCGCAACCGCCCAAAACCCCCAAACCCAAGAGACGACGGGCACGGATCGAACGACGGAACAAGAACCGAATCGAACCAAGCAGAGCTACGGGGGGAGAGCTAGGGCTTCGGCCTGGGGCGTCGGATCGAGAGGAGGAGGGGGGAGGACGGGGGAGGAGGAGGGGGAGAGTGGGGGAACCTTTGGCTATCTGGGGCAGGGGAGGAGTGTCGACGGCGAAGCGGCGGCGGAGGTCGGCATTGGCGCGGTCCGGGGCGGCGGCCATGGGAGGCGGCGGCGAAAACCCTAGGGCTGCTGGTTTGGGAGTTTGGGGGGCGGCGACGGCAGAGGGAGGGTAGGAGACTGTTCCGTCCGGCCGGATAAAAAACCTGGCGCACGCACAGGGTGCCGCGTTTGCCCCAGGCGGGGCTCTTTTGCACTAAGGCCCCTACATGTTGTGCAAATATTTGATAAATTTATACTGGTTATACCCGAATAAAGTCAGTCTTTATACTGGTTTGTTGTGTAAATCTTGGTTTTGTATGTCACTTAACTGACAAAGTCTGTATATGTGTAAATGCCATATCTGTAAATTGTTTCATGTATTTACCCTTTTTATTATCTCGACTACTTAAAAAATAAATTAGTAAGTGATAAATGATGCATTCTCTGTCTCCTCCCGCCTCTTCTCTCGTATCCCTCTTCCATCCTAAAAATCTCTAACAAAAAAATCACTTGAGAACAAACAAATTAATTACTACAAATTTTTGCGTCTCATGAATTTCTTTTATATGGGTCTTCTTCATCCCCTCGTACCTCTCTGGATTTTAGTCATCACAACAAATAAGATTACAACAGATATTGATGTTTGGCCCCAACATAGTCCAATTTGGCCGCAGGAGATACGGCAATGTCAATGCCTGGCTGAGAATGTGGTGTAAGCTAAGCTCAACAGCGGAGCCTAAGGCGAAACTTGACAAGACGCTGAGGCAAAGCTGAGAGCGTAGCACAAGCCAGACTCATCAACATTAGCTTAATGTGCTAGCTTATGTTTTTTCATAGCAATACATGGACATTAAACTAGTAAATTTCATGCCATGAGAGGGTATTCATTCAGTTGGATGTGTTTTTGCTGGCCCCATAATTTCACTCCACAAATCCCAATTTGAGTTCCCTGCATCGTAAAGGAAAGAAGCAACAAACTTATACTATATTACATCACACATACACTTATTTTTTTCTAAATTAGTAAGTGTAAACGGGTTGATCCGTTAGTATACATACCCATTGCAATGGCATATATCTTAAAGTAATCTAAAGGCAACAAATTGGTGCCCCAATTCGTCTTCATATATTGGTGCCCAGATACCATGATGCCTTATTTCAGCGTCATATATACACACACACACACAACTGTGCTAATTTGCGCACGTGCGCCAGTTTTCGCACCGAAAAGTTACTATCACTTGTTAATGAAGTTACTATCAAATACATGTAGAGTTATTACCCTGTTGTGTACTGACAGTAACTCTACATATGTTTAACAGTAACTTCACTCACAAAACGATAGTAACTTCCCGGCGCACACTGTATATACATGACATATATTAGTCATGCCATTCAACAATATTATAAACTAACGAATTGTCATTAAAAAGGAAGAAAAATAAGTTGTTTTGACAATTAAATGGAAATGGCCAATTAATGGAAAAACAGATGATTAATCGGGGAAAATGTCGATTGATAAATGCTCTCCGCATACATATCTGACGATCTACCAACCGCCGACGAGCCGATTAATCGGATGGTACGGCCGTTTCTCACAGCACCGTTATATGCATGTACTTCTTTAGATCAGTTACTCTAGCCATGTACCTGTGTGATTCATTACCATCCAGTGAGTAGGTCGACAAAGAGATCGGCTAATTGAGCACAACCGTACGTCATGACAGATAATCCCGCTCATTATAGCTTGAGTTTCTGGCTTCTAGTTTATTTTTTATTATTTATAAATTTCGTCTTTTTATGAACTTTTGTCTTTTTTGAGCTTTTTCGCTGATTCTTTTTTCTGTATTCGTTCACGTTGTAGCTAACATATTTTTCTATTTTTAATTTTTTAAATTTAATTACGTTAAATAAGCCACCTTTAACTACAGTGAAATTCCCAGTCGTTACAGTGCAATTTCAGCCACAAGCCACAGCTTTTCAGCCCAATCAAGCAGTGCGGCCGTCCAATCCGGCTTCAACTTTGCTATTAGTTTTTTAAAAAATTATTCAGTTAAAAAAACAAAAAGTACCATTATATCCTCCCTGACAATGCAAAACAAAAAAAGAAAAGCTAAAAAACAAAAAAGCAAAGCTTTTTATGCTGTTCAATTAAAAAATAAAAATATCGTTATATCTCTTTAAATAATAAAAAAAGCAAAAACTAAATAAGCAAAAAAAGACTAAAATAAAAAAAATCGACGTGTTTCTGGCTGAAGTCCGGACCGGATTCAACGGTGGCGCGTCATCTTGGAGCGGAGTAGGTGGTCGACGATGGTGATGGCAGTTGGCATGTTTGTTTGGAGATGGGCGCACCGTGTTTCGCTTTCCGCAGCCATATTCGTGGGCATGGCGCTCTCCGCTTGAACCTGCAAAAGTGCTCCTACACGACTCGACTGCCTCCCTCCCGACCTCCACCCTCATCGCCGTCGTCTCCACCGCCTCCTCCTCTCCCCACACGTGCCACAGCCAAAGTCCCCCACACACGCGCGCGCCCTGAGGTCTACTCGAGATGTGGCGCAGCTGCGTCTCGCGTGGCCTCAGGAGCCTCTCCAAGGCCAAGGCCTCCGGCTCTGGGCTCTTCTCCACGACCTCGGTACTCTCGACACCACCCCCACCCTCTCCTTGTCTCCACTCCGCTCCATTCGATCCGCGCTTTTTTTCCCCGATTTTTTTAGTGTTTTTTTAATCGGTGATCGTGGTGGTATTTGCGATTTGTCGCGGCTGACACGGTTTTCTAGATTGAAAGGGCACCTATTTTTCGAGTCATTTTTGGCTTCTCGCACAATGAGATGGTTTAGTTCGAGGGACGCGCGGTGATTGGTTGGTTTGTTTTTGTGGATGTGCGCATTGGCAGTCGTCCTACACGGTGGTGGACCACTCGTACGACGCGGTGGTGGTGGGGGACGGCAGCGCGGGGCTCCGGGCGGCGATCGGGCTCTCCGAGCACGGCTTCAACACCGCCTGCATCACCAAGCTCTTCCCCACGCGGTCGCACACCGTCGCGGCACAGGTATTATTGCCATCACACTTGCGGCATACCTACTTTGGCTGGTATTTTAGTGAAATGAAATTCGCTGCACAACGTATTAGAGTTGTGAGCTATGTGATGGAAATTGTTTTCTGTGTGAATGATTTGATGATAATTTCTGTTGGTTGGTTAATTCTGGAATTAGTTTGATATGATTCTATATTTGCTGAGTACTAATTACCATTTGGCTGGGCTTTGTATTCGTCCTATGGCTTTCTGTAGTATGCTGATTGAACGAGTGAAAGAGCGAAATTTGGTTAAGCAGTAACTGTTAGCCTGAGCACTAGGTTGCATTCGTGCTGTTGCAATATTTGAAGGAGGCATAAATCATATGCTCTTGAATTCAGCACTTCCTGAAGTAGGAAGTGTGATGGTGGGGTTTCATAAGTGGCAGTTCGTTAGGGGGTGACGAATGTAATGAATAAAGTTTTGTATAGCATAAACAGAGCTGCTATTGTATTTGGTCCAAATAAGAGTTGATACATAGGGTTTACAGTTCTGCAACTTTTGCTTGGCTCTTCTTAAGGTTGGTGAAGCACTTACGGGAATTTAGGAAAGCAAGGCTTATATTGTCTCCATGCTTTGAAATATGTGTGAATATTCTCTGCAATGCATTTTCATGTTAAAGCAGATGTGCTGTTCGGGACATCTGCTGAACATGCTTGACTTGTAGTGTTACTATGTTAAGAATTCTTCATACTGATGCCATAAAAATATGCGATGAATTTTATTTAACTAATTTATGCACTAGTGTGGCATTGAGTTGTTGTCATATTGTCCAATTATTGGTATCTGGTTAACATGAGACATGCAGGAACAATTGTTTTTGTCAAGGTAGGTCTAAGGTCACATGCAGGCATGACGTCTTTTGCTCTATCAGTATGCACTGCTAGAGTTTTCTCGTAGTTATGAGCTTTGGACGTGCATTAACTTGCAACAATGTATGCAGGGAGGCATAAATGCTGCCCTTGGAAACATGACCGAAGATGGCTGGAGGTGGCATATGTATGATATTGTCAAGGGAAGTGATTGGCTTGGTAAGCTACATCAGGATTTTTTTTCTGCCTTGCATGCATTGTGATGCTTCTGGGAAAACACCTAGAGGCTGTAATCATTTTATTTGAAGAGTTAATGTGGAATGACATCTTTTAAGCAACTACCCAAGTGTTGTATGGTTGAACTTTGTTTTTAATGTGACATTCCAATCCATCGCCAGGTGATCAGGATTCTATTCAATATATGTGCAGAGAAGCACCTAAAGCTGTTATAGAGCTAGAAAACTATGGATTGCCATTTTCGAGAATTGAAGATGGAAAGATATACCAACGTGCCTTTGGAGGCCAGAGCTTAGATTTTGGGAAAGGTCATAGCTTTCTAACTTCAATTTGAGAAGGTAACCTTCACATGTATCTTATTGCTCATCCTATCACTATCTGCTATCTTCAGGTGGACAGGCCTACCGATGTGCATGCGCTGCTGACAGGACAGGACATGCTATGCTACACACACTGTATGGTCAAGCGATGAAGCACAATACTCAATTTTTTGTAGAATATTTTTCACTAGACCTTCTCATGGACGATGAGGGTAAGATAATTATTATTTTTAGATTATCATGTTTCTTTGAACCATGTATTTGGTAGTACACAAGACTCAAATGTGAATTAGAGAAGATTGACTTGAACTGAAATGAATTGCTCTATTGCACATCTTAGATTGGTTTTTCTTTATGTGGTAACATCTGACACAGACATTTTTTCAGACTGAAGGACTATTCAGTCACCAGTTCCTTTTTTCATTAAAACTTCATTAAGAGAGTACAGCAAAGGAGCTAAACGCCAGATAGTACATCCAAGCTTCAACGAAAGAACACACTCCAGACAAAGCTAGAAGGGAACATCTCAGCCAAAAGAAACACCCCGAAAATGTCAGACTGACAACACCACTACTGTTCTCCACTGTCATGTGCTTGTTACTTGGAGCCAACTTCCTCCACCACTTGAACAAAAAGACAAGTTTATAAATCCATCTGCTTATGTCTGCTGGTGTATGTTCAAAGAGTATATCATTCCTTTTAGTCCATATCGCTCAAGCAACAACTATAAAATCAAACAGAGCAAGTTCCAGCTCATCAGTATCGCCCTGTAGTCACACATCCCAAATTTCAGAGAGTGAAGTTAGATATCGTCTGACAGAGACATATCTAGGAAACATCATATTCATATTCTGTGTTTTGAATTGCTTCCACTAATGTCATAAAGCAGCTCCACTTTCCATGTTTACTTGATGTGACACTTCATATTACTCTTACTAGTTACTGTCCTGTCCATGTCTTTGAAGCATTATTTTGAATTTTGTTTTGTTTTCCTAGCTCGGGTGCTCTTGTTGCTCCAATCAAAATGCTGCTTATGTGTTATAGGGATTAATCCATTATTGTTAACATGGTCTCTTACTCTCTTTTATTCACTATGCCATTACTCATGAACCCAAGCTTACTTGTAAAAACAATTTTCCTTCTTCGGTTGTCGGCTCCTCTTCCATAGTTGTAATTCTGTTAATAATCTCATCCACGTACTTGCAATTTTCTCACTGCTTCTCGTATTGGGAGTCATGAAGCTTGTTTCAAGCTGTCCATGGTTCCAGTTCTGTTAATTAACCAACAATGATATTTCAGGCACCTGCCAGGGAGTCATTGCCTTAAACATGGAAGATGGCACCCTTCATCGTTTCCGTGCTACGAATACAATTCTAGCCACAGGGGTAAGATCTTTTACAATTTGTAAGTACAAAATGTTTGTCCTTGCTGACTTCAGCAAAAAAAAATTGGTTATGGGTTATGGAAATAGGGTTATGGCAGGGCCTACTTCTCAGCAACCTCAGCTCACACATGTACTGGAGATGGCAATGCTATGGTCGCACGTGCTGGTTTACCTCTTCAAGTTAGTCCTTTTTATCTAATACTGATTTTAAGTTACTCTTCCACGATCCTGGCCTTATTATGCTTGCCTGATATATGCGTTGCAGGATCTTGAGTTTGTCCAGTTCCATCCTACAGGAATTTATGGTACTGGATGCCTCATCACTGAAGGTTGTATATATTCAGCTATTTCTTCCTGTTGTTATCTTAGGGAATTCACTTGTTCATAAAACCCCCTAGTTTGTTGATGGTGTATGCCTGCAGTTGGTGCTGTACTCATCTGTCAAGCCCAATTTTTTCCTTCTATGACAACTCCTTTAATATGTTGATCTCATATGATTCTCAGGCTCCCGTGGTGAAGGTGGTATCCTTAGGAACAGTGAAGGTGAGCGTTTCATGGAACAATATGCTCCTACTGCAAAGGATCTTGCTTCTCATGATGTTGTCTCAAGATCTATGACCATGGAAATTAGAGAAGGGCGTGGTGTTGGTGAGTTTCAGTCTTCTCATTTTATGTTCAAGGTGCCAAAACTGTATGGCTAATTCACATGAACCTTATCTTTTGGTCTGGTTACCTCAAGGCCGTTGAAGGATCACATCTATTTGCATCTTAACCATCTGCCTCCCGAAGTTCTTAAGGAAAGGCTTCCTGGTATATCTGAAACTGCTGCTATTTTTGCTGGTGTTGACGTCACCAAGGAGCCGATTCCAGTTTTGCCTACTGTGCACTACAATATGGGTGGGATCCCAATGAATTGTCATGGGGAGGTTTGTCTTGAATAAGCAGTAAACATGATTTTGGATCACATTTGCTGATCTTTTAATGGGAGTTCTGTTATGCATATTAGGTTGTGCATATCAAAGGTGATAATCCAGATACTGTTGTTCCTGGTTTGATGGCTGCGGGAGAAGCAGCATGTGCGTCTGTCCACGGTGCAAATCGTCTGGGTGCAAATTCACTTCTTGACATAGTTGTTTTTGGCAGAGCTTGTGCAAACAGGGTGGCTGATATTTCTAAACCAGGCAAGTTCCTTTCCTCTGTTACGTAACTCATTGCCTGATTTGCTCTTCATGATGTACCTGATGTCCATGATGCACTACATTATAGGTGAGAAGCAGAAACCTCTTGAAAAAGGTGCAGGAGAAAAGACCATAGCCTGGTTGGACAAGCTGAGAAATGCAAATGGGTCACTACCAACTTCCAATATCCGTCTCAATATGCAACGTGTTATGCAAAATAATGCCGCTGTCTTCCGTACACAAGAAACGCTTGAAGAAGGTATTGCACATGTCCTCTGTATAGTTCTGCACCATCCCGTGTTAGATACAGATATTATATCCTTTGTAGAGTTCTGCATCATCCCGCGTTAGATACAGAAATATCTGTGTCAGTTGTCAACACAGACCATTGAGAAATAAGAGCTAAGGGAAAATCTGAGAGCTATTAACAGTACGAAGCAAGCATGATATAATTAGTGGAGATACAAGTAGAAAGAGTCACAATTCTTGGAGATCGTTTATCTATGAATTCTCATCGACCTTACATTTATTAGGTTGTCAACTGATTAGCAAAGCATGGGATAGTTTTCATTACGTGAAGATCAGTGATCGAAGTCTCATATGGTATGTTTCTTCCTCATAAGAATTGCATCAACTTACTTGGCTTGTAATATTGAATTAATTACCCATTTTCATCATTTGTTTCCACAGGAATTCGGACTTGATAGAGACCATAGAGTTGGAAAATCTGTTGATAAATGCATGCATAACTATGCATTCAGCGGAGGCCCGGAAAGAAAGCAGAGGAGCTCATGCTCGCAAAGATTTCATGGTTTGCTACTTCTCTTGTTTGTCTTACTATCTCTTCCTTGCAGCGACATGCTTCTTTTCTGTCGTGACAATTGTTTTTCTTCTTTGCTTGCAGAAAAGAGACGATGAGCATTGGATGAAGCACTCACTGGGGTAAGTATCTTGTGTTCATTAAGTTTCCTGAGTGTTGATGTAGGTTGCAGCCTTACACGTGTTGTCACAATATCATCAAAGTTTTGTTGAGACAAATTATAATAACGTGTAATGAATGTGAAACCTACTTATTAATGATCTGCAACATGTGACATGCATCAAGTAGTAGTATAATCTGCATCATACTGTCATCGTTTAACAATCTGATCCTGAATTCCTGATGTCATTTGTTGTAACACCCCGCCCACCCTCTGGGCCAAGATGTTACCACCTCTGTAACTCTTACCACTTCATTAACACCAGAAGAATTTAAACCAACATTAATTCATTTATTTTTTGCTGCGTTCCGATACAACATAGCATTTCTAGTGATTACTCTAGCCTAACACAGCTAAAGTACATTGTCAAAAGGGGATACAAAAGTGCTGCTGGTTCGTGCCAGTTATCCATGTGCTACTCCCGCCCGTGCCTGTCGTCCTCACGGTCACCTAAAAACATCAACAAAGCAAGGCTGAGTCCACCGACTCCGCAAGTACAAAGCAAAACAGCAAATAACAGGTTCATTCATTAGACCATTATCATTCCAGTTTCATTAACCACTTTCCCAGTTAACCTCTTTTCCCTTTAGCCACTTTACGTTTCGATGATCTGTTCATCACGCTTACGCACTTCTTTCTCATCACTTTAGCCTATTCTACTATTCGATTATCACTTCCCATCTCTGTAACTATTCTACTGCCATCACTTCCCATTTCTGTGAACTACTCATGAATGCAATGCCACATGCAATACGTCTGTGATGCGTCTGTAGCTTATACCGGCATAGTACCCACCGAGGTAGGTCCTGTTGTCTGTGTATGAGTGCAATGCATAATGCACATGCTTCCACTGTTAACACTTAATCATAAGCAACACTCATCAAAGTATGTTTATCACAAAATCATAAATCACTGTAGAACATGTCACAGAAGACGTAAAGATACCAATTATTCACCACAATCCACTGTTCTACCATGTACTTACAAGTTCATTTATGCTTTTCAACTTGTTATGTTTTAACGTTCCTCATTCATCTTTTCTCCATATGCTCCCGGTAAAGATAAACTTACCCCAAATCATTCAATTTAAGCGAAATCACTACCCGAATTCACCGCTTTACAATGCACTTGCCTGGTTAGCCTCGGGGATGACGCGTGGACGGCTCCGACTCGGGACCTCCACCTGCGTACACGTTAACCCGACTCAACGGCAAAACAAAGCAGAGCTCAACAGATATCAACAACACTAAGCACAACTCCTGGCCTTCGGCGTAGCCGCACGGGTTTTGAGGGACCTGTCGCGCAGGTGCCGAGCCCATTTTTTTCTCTCTTTCTTTTTCTCCTCTTTTCTTTTCTTTTTCTTCTCTTTTCTTTTCTTTTCTTTCTCTTTTTCTTTCCTTCTTTCTTCCCTTTTTTTTTCTTTTCTCCCCATTTCTCTTGGCCGAACCGGCCTCATCCCCTAACCCCAGCCACTCTCTCTCCCCATTCCTCACTCGGCCGAACAGGCCCCGCCTGGGGGTGGCGCGGCAGCGTGCGCGGCCGGCCTGGCGACGTCGGCCCCCCTCACCGCCGGCTACCCCCTGCCTTCTCCTCCTTCGCCGCCTCTATCCCCCCTCTCTCCTCCTCGCGTGCGGGGACCGGGCGGATGGCCCCCCCCTCCAGGCGGCGGCGCACGGCACATGGGCGCGCCGGCTTCCCCCTCGCCGCCGGCCACTTGCCGCCGCCGGTTGCCCCTCTGTTCGCCTCCCCTCTCCCTCTCAGTGGCTAGCGGCACGGAGGGCCTCGGCCCGTGGATCTGGGGCGCCGCCGGCGGCTCCTTCCCAAACCGGCCGCCTCCACGACGTCGGCGCCTCCCCCACCGCCCCCAGCTCCTCCCCGCCGTTCCCCCTCTACTGCGACTCGGGTCCGGGCCGAACGCGTGCCCACCCCTTGCGCGCGCGGTGGCGGTAGGGTGCTGGGCACTGCCCGCCCGGCTCGGCCAACGGCCGCCGGCCGCCTCCGCCGCCCTCGGTCGCCTGTGCCACCTCGCCTCCCTCGGTCGCCCCTACCTTCAATCTCTCTATGTGTGCGTGTGGTATTCCCTTGATTGGAAACTCACCTTGCTTACCTGTGCTGGCCGAGATGGCAAGGCTATGTGGGGCTGTTCTAGTGGAGAAGAAGAGAGGAGAAATGAGCTTGTGCTCTGAGGTTGGCTTTCTTGGCTCGGCAGTGTGAAGGAATAGAGAGTGTGTTTTTGGTTGGCTCTGTTCTTACCTTGGCCGAGAGAATGTTGGTGGGAAATGAGGGCCTGCTTCAAGGGCTAGCTTAAATGAACATGATTGGGGCTGCCTTGGCTTGTGAAATGTCCGAATCACCCTCCCATTCCTCTCTCAAATAATTAACTGCTCAGGGGCATTTTGGTCCAAGGGTTAAGTTGGCTTTGGGGTCTTTACTGCAGCGGTAAGACGGTGAAAAGGTAAGATAGAATTTGCCGGATGATGAACACCCGAAACGCGAGACGGTGCCGACTGTCCCTAGGCGGTCCGGGAACCTCCGAGAGCGCTAATTATACGGCTCTCTAGACGGTGCCGACCGTCCTGGGATGGTCGGGGAATCTCTGCGCGCGAAACTAAATCGACTCTCCAAAAAGGTCGATGGGTCTGACGGCAAAAACCTCTAATGTTTTCCTCTTGCAAATTTGGGGTATTACATTTGTTATGCAGGTACTGGGAGAATGAGAAGGTACGACTGGCATACAGGCCAGTACATATGAACACATTGGACGATGAAGTTTTGTCATTCCCACCAAAAGCACGCGTTTATTGATTCGGTCATCACAGCTCAGTAATTTCATGTAACGTGTTAATAAAGCAGGGGCTGGACATTCCTAGCTGGGAGCGTGACCTGAATCTCATCCTTTTTCCTGTGTATTTTGTGTAAACCACGAGAAATAAAGAACAAAAACACATGCTGATGTCAAGCTGGTTCCTTTCTGGTGACTTGTGTAAATGAAATTTTGTATGAGTTGTTAATGCTCAACTCGATATTTTGACCTCGTGCATGTACTGATGGAGTGTTGTGCAACGTTGGTGTATTTTAAGCAGCTTTCTTCGGCTGCTCCTCGGTAAGTATGTACTGAAGAACACAGATTTAGTTCAGCTTTCATGGAATACATAATCAATCTCGTTTAAGCTTTCAGGGAATACATAATCAATATTGTTTTCAATCAAGTACTTCTCAACCCAAAATTCAATTCCAAGTTATGTCCGGATGATGTCAATCTTTGTTTTTTTCTTGTTCTTACCGTCTTTAAACCTTTTTTTAAACTTCGATTGATTCGTGACATCGGATTCCTCTAAAATCGACAAGTGATGATTTAAGGAGAGAATTGGGCCATAGAATAATCAGATGTCTTGTCTTGCATCATGCAAAATAAGCTTAGGCAAGGTGAGCTAACCAAAGAAGAACCAATTAACACGGATCATCCACCTCGATCGCCACATCTCTCCCTCACTAAATGCATTTGGTTAGGTGGAATCCTATGAAAATTCTAAGGAATGCTTTAGCAATCCTATGAGATTAACTTGTTTAATAAAATAATCAGTAATCTGAACCAAAAATCTAAGATTATCTTAGGAACCAGGTTATCATAATTTTCAGGAATCACTATTTTAAATTAACAAGATAAAAAGTATCTTTGATATTGCACTTTTATCATTTGATTTAATTTCTCATAGTCAAAATTTGAACATTCTAAATTCAAAATCCAAATTAAAAACATTTTTAAAAAATGAATGTCAAAACCAAAATCTCGAAACTTGAATCCTGGATTTCAGAATATTAAATTCAGGCAATTTTAATTTCAAAATTCAAAATTTCAAGTTTGGATTTCGAAATTCCATTTTTTTTGAAAAATTTAAATCTTAAAACCTGAAAATTTGAATTCTGGATTTCAAAAATTCAAGTTCCAAACTTTTAAATTTTATAAATTAGAATATTTTAAAGTTCCAAACTCAAATTTTAAAATAAAAAATCCAAAATTTGAACTTTTGAACAATAAGAATTGAATTTTTAATGTTGAAATTTTAAATTGAGAGAATTTAAATTGTAAAATTAAAGTTTTAGTTTTCAATATAAAATTTATAAATGCTAACTTTCAATGTTTGAAATTTTAAATAATGTAATTTATAATCTTATATTACTGGTAATGAGTTACCGGTAATTAGATTAAAGTGAATATTAGATTACAGGAGTACGTGAAACTACGCATTAAAAAAAGCACCCTAAAGAAGAACTACTAGCCAAGATGGTTCGGACTTCGGAGGGTCCACGACCAATGCCAAAGTCTTTGCATCACAGAACAGTCAGCTAAGCACTGCCGCTTCTTAACTAGCTTTCTCTAACCCAGTAACCAAGCTTGACCTTTGCCGTGGCCCCACGCTCCTGGGTAGCAGCACTTGCCATGCGGCGCGCCGGCTTGCCGCCGACACGACCGAGGCCACGGCACCTGCCGCGGCACAGGCTGCCGTCCCGGGCATTCCAGCCATGCCGAAGCCGACGGTGCCAACCGTGCCCGCGCTCACCATGCCACCGATTCCGGCGGTGTCCACTGTGCCAAACGCCGCGTTCCCGCCGCCGTCGTGCCGGCCGTGCCAAAGGTGGCCCTGCCGCCGATGCCGTCGGTCCCTTCCATCCCCACGGTGACACTGCCTCCGATGCCCACCGTCCCCAACGTGCCAATGCCATTCCTCGCGCCGCCTCCCAAGGCCTAAGCAAGCCGTGTCATGTCGACCTACGTACAGATTAATGATGCTTTTGGTTGTGCATGGTTATTTTTCTTAAGATGGTGGCATACTGGTATCATGTACGTACGTATGTACGTACGTACGTACGTCGTGCCTGCGTACGTGCCAAGTTCAAATTACTTGCATCTTTGTGAATTCACTTGCTTTGCTGCCCGGGTCTCACGTATAGTACATATGTCTCTAGTCTCTCCTGCAACATACTTTGCCTTGCGAAAAACATATTGTCTCTCTAACATGTCACCAGCATTAGCAAGGCGCGAAACATGTGATTATAACTTGTCCCATATGTCCACAGTGCAACATTGGCATTGCTAGGGCTGTGCATTCGGTTAATTCGGTAAAATCGGTTCGGTAAATACGGTATATACGGTAAATACGGTATTGTTAGTTCGGTAGTATACGGTATTTTTAAAAATACGGTTCGGTATCGGTAAATCCCAATTTATTTCGGTACGGTATCGGTAAATACCATATTTACCAAAGTTAACGCAAATTGCAAATAATATAGTGACTAGAGCTTGCTAGAGCCCTCTGCTAAAACTTGGTAAAATTACGACTGTGCAGTCTCTGTGCTAGCTAATGACATGAATAAAAATCCTACTGAAAGCTATCGAATTGTCTACAACTGTCTAGTAGATAAAATTCTCAAATTATGCATCTACACTATCCATAAAAATAGTACAACAGCATTGTAGACCAAACTGATCTACTACCCCGAATGAACGCGCATATCATCCAATCTAATCTGGAATCTACCCTCAAAATAATATAGAGAAATCAAGTCATTACCACCACTTAATGCTTACTGTTCAAATTTGATTGTATCAATAGAAATGTTGAAGCTTCACTTCTAATCGCTCTGTACAAAGTTTTTAGTAGTTCGTTTCATGTACAAAGTAGCTAGCTAACAAGCTCTGTGGGGAATCCGAGCGGGCTGGCCCAAAAAGACCGAAAATCCGAGCGGGCTAGCCTTTGGCGCCAAAGCTCTGTGGCGCCAAAAAGACCGAGCGCACCTGCTGCACGCGAACAGTTCGGTTTTTCGGTTTTTTCGGTTTTTAATCGGTTTTTCCCGAAAAAACCGAACACCAAAAAAACCTAAAATATAAAAACCGAACCGAAAACCGAAAACCGGTCAAACCGAGTTGACCAGTTCGGTTCGGTTTTTTCAGACCGGTTTTTTCGGTTCGGTTTTTTTTGCACAGCCCTAGGCATTGCTTCTGTGAACTGTACATTCCGAGCATGCGAACAAAGTTCGCATACATGGTTCGATGGCCAATTCGTCATGGGTCACAAGCATAGCATTCTCTCAACTGCAAACTAGATTAATAGCTCTAGTTTCTTCTCTCTCTCTCTCTCTCTCTCTCTCTCTCTCTCTCTCTCTCTCTCTACGAACATGTACATGGCAATGAGGCATGCTGCTTCCTCTTTTTCTTTACAGAATCTTACAAGTTTACCCGGCTTTTTTTTTCATCCATTATAATCTACCTCCCTGCTGTTTTGACATGCTGCTGGTGGTGTAGCTCCTGCTCCGTCAGCTGTCTCCAGAGCATCGGATGTCTCCAGAATAGCTTTTCCAGCTTCAAATCTCGCTCTCCTTTCGACGGCCTCTCGCACCCTGTGAGCAAACTCTTCGTCGGATCCAGCCAGCATGTAACGCAGCTTCATGTTGATCCTGTTCGCCACCAATGTTTTGTGCCGAGGCTCTATTCTGTCCTCCAAGGAGTAACTGAAAAACCTGAGAAACATGCAACAGCAAGGCATAAGGATGCGAGTTGCAAGCATTAGTCTATATGATCTCCTATTTATTAATTCTAGGAGCAAATATGAGCTCTAGACTCACCGGGGAAACTCGATAAGATCTTTCAGTGGCCGCACCATAACACGCCTCAGGTACTGGTATTTTGGCCTTAGAACATCCACATTGTATCTGAGGAGCGTCGGGAAGTCAGCAACCATCTGACCAAGCACGAAGTGGTAGATGCCTAGTGACCGGAAGTACTTGACACTAACTTCTAGCTTGTGCACAATACTACAGCCCAAGAGCTGTGGATCCAAGGCAATGACCTTTCCGATGTCCTCCTGTGTAACTGCAGCTTTCGTCATCAGGAATATGACCTACGGTTTGCATAATGCATACACATAAGCCAAATGGAGTAAAACAAGGCCCGTGATTGTGTAAAAGTGATAATCTAAAAACAAACACAAAAACACTACAGTTGGGCAAACTGTGTTCCTTGTTTATCCAACATCACCACTGGTGTTTCTAAAAAAGGAACTAGGCCAGTTATCATTTATCAACTTCATCACTGCTAACTTGGCATATATAGTATCCAGTAATACATCCTTGCTGCAAGGTGCATGGTAGATTCGCCCTTATATACCTAACTAGTTAACTGAAAAGTTCCCTCGCAAAAAAAAAAAAACCCTGAAAAGTTGATGTTCAAACTTCAAAGTGACTACCTGTGTCTTTACTCATCATGGTGAACCGATATTGAGAACTGATCAAGTAATTGCCCCCCGCATGTTCAGTTACTGTGACAACTGACAACTTAGATTTATAACTGGACAAATACGGAAGGCTGAACACATAATGTCAAATGGTTTGATTCTACAAGGATCCATTTATATGAAGGTTTAACACTTTAGAATTCAGATAGAGGCTTTGTGAGATTCGACTAACTGCAATTCTATGTTGTACCTACACTGCTCTTACTGAAAGCATTCTAAAAAGAGGACCAAATAAAACCAAAAAGGCTTGCCAACATTGACTGAGAACTGAAAAATTAATAATGTGATATGAGAACAAACCACTGGGCGTATTTTCCTGTATAGGCTATAAGTTAGCACAGGGGGGAACTTCACAAGCACATTGCCGACTGCATCACTCCTCACACCAATATCCTGTAGAAATTGTACCTAAAACAAATTATTGGATAGAGGTGAGAAGAGTCGCACAGTTCAGATCTCATCACATTCAGACCTACAAATCCAATTGCACAATTTGCACAAATAAATAAACAGTTAGTCCTATCTGAGCATTAAAGAACATGTTTAACAAATCGTAGTATATTGTGTGAACAGGTTAACAAATTGTAATGTATTGCTGTGAATAGCACATAAAAAAGGAGAAGTGTCCAAATAGTCTGCAAATATATTGCAAAGCGACCAAGGGAGTACCTTTGGTGCAATTACTGTCTCCAAATCAAGACAAAAGATCGTAGGTTGGACTATCAACATCCGCTTCATACCATCCCGTGAAATGTTTAGATGATACATGTACTTCACAAGAGGTTTCCACCTTTCTTCAATGCTGCAGGCCATGAGCTGTGGCTTGAAAGCCAGCAACTTTCCAAGTTCTTCAGTGCTCAAACCAAACTCTCTCAGATATTGAACCTGTGAGCCAGAATGCCAATATCTTCAGAAAAAGATTTTATTTTGATTATAGAGCATACAAACAACAGATGCTATTTGGTTAACAACTAGGAAATTTGAAGTCAACAGCTGAAAACAAGATTTTCAAAATTACTCGGTAACTTCATCAGAACATCTTCCAGAAGTACAAGAAAGGTTATTTTCACTGGTTCATCAACAGTTCAAATGTAGATGGGTTATATTCATATGGCACTCAACACCCCATCAGCATCTTGATGCATATCCGAAAGGGGATAGAAGCAGATTGTGACCTCAGTTTTCTAACTTTTGTTTAATCCAATATTCTTTATTTTAATTAGTGAACCAGATACAGACCGATCTTCAACCATCTGAAGATGAAATTAACTCTTAATTGCTCTTAGTTTTTCAAGAACAATACTTGCTCATACTTCATAGTAATAGACAGGAATTGCAGAAAACAAAGGTGCCAAGTAATCTTCCGAATGGGCAAGATGCAGCAAAAAAAAAAGCACAAAACAAAACTTAAAAGAACAGCAAACACCTTACTGTTCATCTCTTCCAGGCTGAAAAACCCAAGAACTTTTGGATAATCGTAGACCATTGTGCCAAAGTCATTCTCATTCATTCCCATATCTGTATAAAATCTCACTCGGGTCTCTAACTCATCCATGGACAATGTCAGTAGCTGTGGACATCTACTGACCACGTAGCCGATCCAGTCTCTCCTAACACCATGGCTTTCCAGATAGCCAATAATCCCTTCCAGTTCTTCAAAACTGCGACTCAAAAGGGATTCACTCTTTGCAAGCACACGTCCCAAAAATTCTCCTTTCACATAAATTGACCTCAGCCACTTTATCATCCTTCTCACTTTCTCCAGATCACCAGAACATGAGCAAACTACTTTTGCAATTTGGGGATATGTCAACGAGTTGTGCTTGAACCACCTGAAGTATGCAATGTACAGAATTCAATGTTATTTAGAAAGCTACATAAAGCATCATGCAATATACTACTCTGGAGTTCATGCAATTACTTAGGAGTTTGCTAGGATGCCATGAATAGTAGTTTGTGCAATTACTTATTCAACTCAGGCAGTTCCGCCCAGTGAGCTTTGCTCTTGCCTGGACAGTTTCTCCACAATCTTAGTTTCAAAGGGCTTGTAGCCCACTAGACATAGAACAATCAGGCCTGAAGACCTTGACTTAGGGGAGCTGGCGCTTCTCAGGACCGATCAGCGATATGTGCATACATTCAAGCCTAACCAAAAATGAATCTATCTTGAAGCACCTAAACTCGAGCTCTAATTGTTTTGTGCTTTAGGAGGGTGAAGCTCAAGCTTCATGCTCAGACCCTACTTAGAACATGGGTTTTTGCCTCTCTTAAATAACTATTCCTACGCATTTCTTTCTAGCTTCTTTCTCATACAAAATTAAATTATGTATGATTTCAAATGTTTCTGGTAGTTGTATTATTGTAGTTTTTGTGCATACTGAACAGAAATAAACTGGAGTATTAAACAAGTAAAGAGGGAAGTTGCGGTCTTCACTTGACTAGCGCGACAACGCCCGATTCCTGGATGTAGGCCCGCGCCCGCGCGTTGAAGGACTGGTGCGCGAGCTCGGGGCGGTCGCCCCGCATGGTGGCGGCCCCGACGACGACGCGGTCGACGAACGCCCCCATCTGGGCTGTGAGATTCTTGATGTAGGTCAAGCCGCCGACCTTCCCGCCGCGGAGCGCGGCCACGAGCGCCTCGGCGGCCACGGCGCGGCGCACCTCGAGCGCGCGCCGCAGGACGGCGTCGTCCGCGGCGACGATGCCGGGGTCGGGGCGCGGGGAGGCGACGGAGCCCGGGAAGCGGTGGGTGCGGCGCGGCGCGAGGGAGGCCTCCTCGGCGGCGAGGAGTGAGGTGGAGGGGGCGGGGGCGGGGGGCGGGAGGATGGGGTAGTGGGCGGTGGCGGTGGCGCGGTTCTGGAGGCGCGAGGCGGCGGCGGCGGCGGAGGCGAGGATGCGAAGGCGGCGGGGCCGAGGGGAGGGGTTGGGAGTGGGGAGGAGGCGGAGGTGGGAGTGCGCGGGGAGGGTGGTGGCCATTGCAGTGGAAAGTGGAGCGCTCGCTCTATCCAAACTTGTCTGGTGTTCTGTTCGCTGCTGCCTGTACCACGGCGGCACGCCCACCACAACACAAACGGAGCCATGAGTTTGGATTAGTTACCTCTATTCACATAAAGTCAGTAACGGATCTAGAATTTCGCGCTAGGCTAAATTCTAATGGACAATATCTTACAATAAATACTACTCACGTAAGGCATAACAAAAAAAGTATAACATCAATGCATAATTGATATGAAATTTGAGCCCCTACAGCCTGGACGAAGGAAGGTTAGTGCCCTTACTGTAAAATTATAAAAAATAGTGATAAAAAATCGAGCATTACTGTTCGTGCGAGAGATTATAGAGTAACAGAAACTCACGTGTAGTTTTTGCTGATATAAATAAAGTCGATACAGTATGTACTACAATTAACTAGTAGATCCTATCTTGAAAAGACACACCATTTAAAAGCTAGTTACTGTAGAAAAATTTAAAACAGAAGTCAAAAGCTAAGAAAGAACAGAACATATAACTAGCTTATATAAGCTGAACTGAGCAGCCCCTAAAGACACAAATTTTTGTCATAAAAGCAAATAACATAAAAATTCAATGCTCTACAACCAATTTTGCCTTTAACAAACTGCCCTTGCTTAAGTACCAATGTAAGGAGTTAGCAGTAATTAATATAGGACCTACTTTAACTAGCTTTTAACTTAAGTTTCTGGTTGTGCCTTTTAACTTTTGATTAAAATTAAACTGTAGCGGTTGTTAGATTTTTTTCTGAGAAAAAATAAGAAAAAATTGAAGAAACAATTTTATATCACTACGAACAATGTAAAAGAATAAGAAAAAGAAAAAAAATAAAAAAACTAAAATTAGAAACTAACACGTTTTAAGTAGTTTCTGACTTAAATAAGTTAGAAGCCAGGAAAAAATCTCAAGCTGAAGCTGTTTAGAGCGAGACCACAGTATGTTCCAACGAAGCTAAAACATAATGGTTTCCTGCGTGGAAGCTGTAACAAACATGCTACACATTTCAGTGCATGTCATTAGCTACAAAAAAAAGGGGGGGAAAGAAAAGAGTGACATCGTGTATTTCTGTGCAGTCGGGCTGGATTCTCTCTCAAAAAAGCTAAGGGCTGGATCATGGATTTCCTAGAATTTGCTTCTCAATAATAATAAGCAATGGTTTTCACGACCTTGCATATCTGGGAGGCGAGAAGTAATGTGTGGAATGGTTCATCTATGATTCGCCCATGCATGCGGCCATGCCGAATTGCAGAGAAGGAACTTCGGATGCTGTTGCTGCATAGACTCAGGGCCTGTTTGGGAGAGCTCCACCACTGAAAACGTGGATCTGGAGCAGAAGCTCCACCATGGAGCAGCTCCACCATAGATCTGGGATCCCACCATGGAGTGTTTGGCTTGTACAGCAGCTCCAGATCCACGAAATTGAGGTTTTGGTGGGAATGACCACTTTTGGTGGGATGGGGTGTGTAACCAGTGGCATTGGTGGGTAATTACCACCCAACTCCACGGTGGAGCACCCCTTGAGGAGCTCCATGAAATCCATGGATCTGGCCCTCAGATCCAGGATTTTGGTGGATCCAGATTTCGCGGAGCTGGAGCGTTTGGGTAAAATTTCGTGGAGTGGAGCTGTTTTTCGTGGATCTGGAGCTGGTGGAGCTCTCCCAAACAGGCCCTCAAACCCCAAGTTTTGAGGGTTCAGATCTTGAATTGGCCGAGGCTTCAGCTGTTAGGCGTGCGGTCGTGCTCGCGCTTCAAATGAGGCATCAAAATGTCCTTCGTATCAGATTGCCTGCTAAATCGTCAACAAGTTTGAGACTGACGATGGCGGAGGGACACATCCAACACTGGTGTTCTCATTTGGTATATCAAGAAGTTCTGTGTCGACATTTGTTCATGTGAATCGTTCTTTGATGTTGCAGCTCGTGTCCTAGATAGGTTTTCTCTGTTAGCCTACCATCCTGTTCTCACTATGACTATTAGCCTACCATCATATTGCTACTATGATGTCTCAGTTTAAGATTATATATGCATTTATATTAGCGTCACGATAGTATATATATCCCTATATACCAATGAATCAAACAAGTGCTTCATTTCTATAAGCATTTATAGTATCAGAGCCCCTTGTTCATACCTAGCTCTGCTTGTCTTCCACTACGCTGCCCTCAGGAGGAGCGTCTCTACTCCCAGGGGCGGCCATCTCCTCGCTGATCTGGCGTGGACGGCGCCACTGCGCCAAATTCGGCTGCCTCTAGCCTCCCTGTCGCCAGATCCGGTGTCGCAGCCGCCAAGCCCTGGGGAGCCATCTCGGATCTAGGCCCCCCCGTTGTCTTCGCGTCATCATCCAGTTGCCTCCCATTCGGATCCAACGACTTCGTGCCCGATCCAACTTCCTCCGCGCTGTACTGGGCCGCCTGCTCCTCCGGTCGTTGTCACCCACCGTGGTGCACCCACATAGTCGCCCATGCCAGCGCCCCCCTGAGTCGACGCCTCCACGCCGTCGCTCGTGCCCGCCCTCACCCAACGCCACCATCGCCCGCTCCGGTGATCTTGGGCTACCAGATCCCATCGCCCCTGCTCGAGGGCCCTTCTCCGCCCGGATCGCCTTCAGATCTGACGACGCCGGTGCCATCCCTGCCACTGACGGCCTCCTCTACCTTCCTCAGCCATCACCGCCTTCCCCCTTTTTCTCACTCTCTCATGCTCTTTCTCTCTTTCTCTCTCTTAGTCTCACCCCGCTATCGCTCTAGATCCATCGCCCCGATGGTTTGCTTGTCGTCGGTGTCCCTACCTCAGGCTGCCCCTCCTCTTTTTCTTCTACTCGAAGCCATCACTCTTCCCCTTTATCACGCCATCCCCCTTCCTTCTCTAGGCACCATCAACCCTATCCACTGCCTTCGGTTGCCTGCCTCACCGCTGGCCACCTCGAAGCCACCTCACCTACTCTACTCACTCGTCCCCCTACCTCTCTACCTCTGTCCCCCTCCCTCTACTTGTGTCGCTGGCGTGATCTATTGATGTCAGGGACTACCACCGTCGATCTTTCTTCTTCGTCCCCGTCTTCACGGGCATCAGCAGGCACGTGCTTGTCAATCCCTTTTCCAGACAGTGACCTTCAAGGAATTATGCTCCACTTTGAACGTCCGACCCGCTCCCGTTCTAACTGCGACGGGTGTTAGCTTACCATCCCATTTCCATTATTACTATTAGCCTATCATCCCATTCCCACTGTGACGCCTTAGTTCAATATGATGTATGTATTTACATTAGCAGTTGTTGTATGTATTCACATTAGCAGTCACCATTATATATATATATATATATATATATATATATATATATATATATATATATATATATATATATATATATATATATACCAATAAATCAAACAAGTGCTTCATTTCTATACGCCGTTGCTCTCAACTTTATGTGAACAATGTCTGCTTTAGGTCCCGATGAGATCATCTGGACCATCATCTACACCGACCTCAATGGTTAAATAAAGGAGAAAATTGACAATTTGGCCTAAAGCTGAGAGATCATTTCTAAAATGCCCTTCATTATATAGTTATAGGCAAAATGCCTCAAAATTCGTATGTCAATTGATCATTTGCCAAGCCAAAAGCACGGAAATATAAAATATATTTACGTTTTCTCTCCGATCCCACCCTCCTTACTCCCTAGTTGCTCCTCTCCGCCGCCGTGCGGTTTGGAAAATAAAAGAGTAAAACAGTAATCATGTTATGCGCGGCATATATACTAGTCGTATAAACAACTACGAGCTGGATTAAAATTAAAACTGACGGTGCAGCTGATGTGGCTGCAGGCTAGCAGGGAGGTGCAAGTTACAATCATGTACTGTGCCAAAGACAACAATACAACATTCTTCGACATATAGGGATACACGGACAAACCAAAAACTTCTCTATATGCACAGTTGTCACATTCAGACACCGAAGAATCGTGCTCATCGGATGAAAAATTATACACAGGTAAGAAAGAATCACGAATGCCTGCAAAAGAATGGCAGATAAATGGTGTTCGTTCCTACACAGCAACGTTCTCCTCGAACCCTTCTGGCTCTGGAGCAATCTCCCGAGACGCCCTCTTGAAGGAGAACGAAGCCTCTCCCCCACTTCCATGCGATCTGACAGAATGTTTTCGATCAAGCATTTGCCCTGACGATGGCATGGCTTCCAGACTCTGGTACCGGTTTCCTTGAAGAAAAGCAGACTGCCAAGAGCTCCGGGATGATGAGCTCCTGAGTCTCGCTGAATTGGAGAGGGACCCCACTCGCACCATCCTTCGTGGGTTCTCCAGGGCTTTCAAGACGTAGCGAGCAGAAGGTCGCTTTGAAGGCTTGGGATTCAGGCATGTCTTCGCGACAATCGCCACCGCCCACACCTCTTCTAGGTGATCCTCATCGACGACGAGCAAAGGATCGACAATATTCGCAATGCTCTCCTTGTCGCTAATGTCGATGTGATTTAGTGTGTTTGACAACCACTCCTCGGAGGCAGTATCATTTGATCCACTTACACCAAAATTGCCGGTTACTAGCTCAAGCATCACCTTCCCAAAGCAGTAAACATCGTAGGACCAAGTGGCTGGTGGGCCTGCCATGTAAGAAAGGCGAACGAATGTTAAACCATAACACTTCGTTGTACGTAGAAAATTTTGTTTACTTGTGCATGGATCATAAAAGTAGCATGGGAACAAACAGCCATGCGAAAGATTTATATACCTGATGTGTCCTTGTCAAGAGACCTGCCACAGCCCACAAGAAAGCAGCAAATAACAACATCAGTTAAGAACTTTTTTTAGTAGTAGTATATAGAACCTTTCAGAAAGACATTATTTGTTTCAAGCAGATGAAGGCTGGAGTTTGCTCAACTACAGACAACATGATTAGAAGGCAGTAGGTGTGTGTGCTCTGAACAGTGGACTACCAAGTACCAACCACGGAGCAACCAATATGCGCCAGAAAATAAGATAAGTTATTCTATTAGGTTATCTGTAATCAGCAAATTGCAGGTTACGGAAACTGATAGCCAAGTCAATATCACCATTCACCAACTCCCTTGCAGACACGTCCTTACTTGGGCCATTTGGCAAAAAAAGGAAAAAAAAGAAGCTTAACTCCAGAATTCATCACTGTTAACATACTGTGGTATCTTTCAATTAGTCTTGGTAAAAACCAGTAAGGATTGGGCAAACAAATTGCAATTAGAATATAGTCAAGTAATCACACAAGAATAAACTATGTTAATAAGTGAGCAGATTCAGTGTTGATCTATCTTGCCTTGTATTTTATATTTATGGCGCTCTCATATTAATACTAAGCCCTACATCAGTCATTGATGGGTATTTCTGTTCACTTGTTCTCGTTCTAACTCGCAGCTTGTAAAAAAAAGATGAACAGGCCACAATCTTACTTTGATGATCTCAACATCCGAGAGAAGACATTCTGGCTTCCCCCACTTTGCTGAGCACAGGTGCTACTCATACTTCCGAGTCGCACTTCAAATGTATCATCAAGAAGAACACTGCTTGCCTGGATATCTCTACAATTACAATAAAGAAATCAGAACATAATTAATAAATTGTAAACAATTACATCAAAGAAGGTTAAAGCACCAAGCAACATGCATCAAAGTGGGGATAAGGGTTATAAACTTAGAAAACTTGAGCTCACCTACTGACAACATTGGCTAGTCAAAGTAATATAAGATAGCAACAAACAATAAAGCAATCAAAACAGGCAGGTGGAACAAAAGATAACTACTACCAGTTATGTCAAAAGTACAATATCTACAGTTTCAAGGAATGATTGATGACATCCACAGAGCGCAATAGGTAAATTGTCAAATGCAAATGCAACGCTATGAAAGTGACCTGAGGCTTTGGTATAGTTGATTGCTAGTAAAAAAGAAACAATTATCATATATCTACTTTAGCTTCATAGTGTGAACTCTTTGTCAGTGTTTATTGCAGCATATATGCTTTGCAAAGAAAACACATGCAGATTGAAACAATAAGAAGAATGCGTAACCAAATTCAGAAAGGCACACCAAGTAACACTTTCTACCAAACAAAGTTACCAGAAAATGACAAATCATAGCAAAACATATACTTTTACATCGTGTCAATTCTGCTAGACAATATACAAAGACAAATCATACTCAGTCTCCAATTTTCTGTTCGAACTTGGGAATAATTGATCAACAAAAGTTTCACATGTATAATATTTCTCTCTCTTCAGCAATAGTGCCTTGATAAAATATGAGACGGTGCATTCATAAATGCAAGAAAAGCATGAGAGCCACATAGAGTACCCCAGCAATTATAGAAGTAATGGTTGTAAATTTATAGCATAAGATTAGATACTTCTGCTTCATCACTATACCTATCTCAATTGTTGCCTTCAACATAACTTTCACCATTAATTTGCATGGAACAGAAGGCATGGAGACCTTCCATGATTTTCTGAACTATGATGTTAGTTTCGAAACCAAATTAAATTAGGACATCTACACTAATTTTTAAAATACTGCTGCACCAACCAATAGCATATCCCGTAGGCACATACAATAGCAAATGAATCATCTAGATGTCTGGATCATATAGAAAACCGACTACCTGTGAACTAACGGCGGGCTACACTCGTCATGAAGGAAGCACATGGCCTCAGCCACACCGGTGGCAATCTTCAGTCTAGTTATCCAATCCAATGAGGGCAAGCCTTCTTCGGTGTCCACGGGTTTCTTATGCAATGCGTTGGTCAAGTCCCCTTTTGGCATATACTTGTAGGCCAGAAATTCCTCATCGTCCTTGGCCAAATGGCCGAGCAACGGAACAATCCTCTCATGCGAGTACCTCATATAGAAGTCCAATTCACTCGGATGCTTGTTGATGCTCTTTGCACCGATCTTCTTGACAATGGCGTGTGAGCCATTCTCCAAGACACCATGGTAAATATCTCCCGAGTGCCCGTGCTTGAGGAGGTTGTCGTCACCAAACCCCCCAGTGGCATGGACCAACTGCTCATAGGTGAACTCACCAAAAACGGCAACCGCGTCCTTAGGTCCAGTATTGGCTCTTGGGGACACTGCTAATGGTGATGACACCACCGGATTTACACTGCTGTCCCTCCTACGCACTGCGCGTGCACCTTCCTCATTTGTGTCTACTCCTCTCCCTCCTCTTCTTCGCCTCCTTCTCCGCCTCATCAAACAGAGCACCAATGCAAAGAAAAACACAGCCATCAACGCTGCCGCTGCCGCTGCTGCAAGGACTCCAATCAGTACATTCTTGGAGACCCTCCTCCTCTTCTCCGGTGATGGCTCCGGCGAAGGCGAGGGCACCGGAACATCGACAAGCCTCACCCCTTCCCTCGTATAGAACTCCTCACAATCAACACGGCTGCGCTGACCAGGCTCACCAGAGAAGCAATTCATCCTAGCATCCACTGTCCCGTCGGACCCATTCCAAATTCCATCCAAGTAGTTGCTTGACACGTCCACCGTCCGGAACCTCTTCCTGAGCGCCCCAATGGCATCACCGGCCACACCGTACAGAGAATTCCCGGAAATGTTGAACAATGAGGCGGCTCCATCACCAGCGGCGATAGAGACGTTCGGTAGCCCGCCGGTGAAATTGTTGCCGGAGAGGTCAAGAACGCGAAGGCCTCTGGTGGCGAGCAGCGACTCCGGAACCGGGCCCGAGAGGCTGTTCCCAGAGAGGAGCAAGCTCGTCAGGTTCCCCGACACGCCGAGATCAGCGGGCAGCGTGCCATTGATGGCCGCGGAGCGGAGGTCGAGCACGGCGAGCGGCGGCGGGAGGCCGCGGCCGAACCAGGCCGGCACCTCGCCGGGGAGCGGAAACCCGGAGGCATTGAAGAGCTCGAGCACCGTGAGGTTCCGCAGCCCGTCGACCGCGAACCGCGGCGCCTGGACGCCGAGGCGGGTGCGGCGGAAGCCCGCGACGCTGAGCCCCACGACGCGGCCGGCGCGGCAGGAGACTCCCGCCCACGCGGCGCAGGGGTCGGACTCGGCGGGCCACTCCCGCGCCCGCAGCCCCAGCGACGCGCGCAGGCTGTACAGCCCCACCAGGTCCGACTGCGACGCCAGCGGCTGCTGCTGCGCCACGGCCTTCCCCGCCGCCAGGACGGCCAGGACGGCCACGAGCACGCGCCGCAGAAGCATGAAAGGAGCTGGAAGAGCGGCGGCGGGGTGGCTAGGAGCGCGCGGCCATGGAGGCGGAGACGCGCGCGCGAGGTGTTTGCGGAAATGGTTGGACTCGAGGAGGGAGGAGTTGACCGCGGGGGAGGCCGCAAGGCAAGCCGGCCGGCGACAGAGCAGGTGCGCGGGCGAGTAAAGGAAACTAATAATAAAGAGAGGAAACGGGTCGGATCGCTTTCGAGTGGGCCCCGCCTCACGGGCGGCTCGCCGCTTCAATGCGCCCGTGTCTGACAGGTGGGGAGCGACCTGCCCCGTGGATTAAGCGGGGCCCACCTGTCACTGACCGAGGGCCGCGCGGCCGCCCCGGATACACAAGGAGGCTGGGCCCGTGCACGTTTGACCTGCGCGTGGGGCCCGCGTGTCTGCGAGACCCGTGGCTGTTGGTTTTTGCGCGGGTGGGGTCGGGGGTTTTAGCGGTTCGTGGGTTCATTAAACCAGGGAATGTTCGGTTCGTCATTTGCCTGGACCGGCTTAATTGCTGTTAAATTGATGGCCAAAAATGGTGTGGATTTATTTAGCTTTACGCGCCGGTCTGGCTATTATATATGCTTGCTAGCTTGTAAGTTGTACCTAGCGAGCAATGTAGTTTTCTTCCCACAGATCCAAGCTTTGCGTGATTGACAAATGTAGATATATGGACAAGAGAAGAAATGGCAATACTGTCGATTTATACTGGCTTCTGTTTCTGAAAGCAATAATATATTTTGTATTTTATTATATCACAATTCTATAAGTCGTATAGCGGTCTAAATGTTGTAGTACATTTCGTTGCATCGTTCTTTCTTACATAATGCACTACTATTTATCAGCTATTTTTATCAGCCACTACTATTCATCAGCCACAGCTAAAAACCATCAAGCAAAAATCAATATAAACAGACCATGACTATACTGCTCATCTATATTTTTTAGCCGTAGCTAGAGACGTGGACGAATGGTTATACCACCCAATCTGCTATGTCCACGCTAGCTGCATGCAAGATTGCGACAGTTCATGAAGGAATCAGCAATACATGATGTGGTGGTGTGTCCTAATCTTCGTTTTCCCCCTCTGGGGTTGGTGGAACACGCCGGAATTGTATTGAAATGGAATTCAGTCTCCCATAATCCATATCGCTTGTCGGGGCTTAAGGTATCGATTATATCACGACAAGCGCCTCTCAAAACATTAAGGCCCTGTTTGGAATGCGAGAATTTTTCCCGATTCCTGCGGGAATTGAACTGTTTCCTGCAAAATTCCTGTGAAATTCCTCTGTTCCAAACAGGCCCTAAGGTTCCGTCTGAGATCTGTTTCTTTTGAAATTCCTGCGTTCCAAAGGAATTGGAACGGGCTGAAGCTATACCTATTGAATGAAATTGCTTTAGTTTAGTTTTGTTGCATACCAGTATAGTGGAATAGGTCTAGAAAAAATTTCTATTATTAGGGATTAATTTTCTTAAAATAACGATATGTTTTCCAGAGGCCAAATTTAGCCATCCTTATAAAAGAGACAGCATTACACCTATTACCATTAAGTAAGAAAATAAACAAAGTTCTCTAGTCTTCCTATCTTCTTCAAGAAGCTTAAGAGCCTTGGCGATGGTATAGCTGGCCGATAAGGGCGAGTATCCTACCCTTGGTCATCGGGCCCGTACCACAACATTTGGTATCAGAGTCACTTACCATGGCTTCCGATGCTGAATTATCTCCGTTAGACATGTTGATGGCTAGTAATAAGACAATATGATGGTCATCTTGAAGAAGGATATGGAGTTGGTAGATAAGCTAAAGGAGCAGAAAGAGACATCACTTATGGCTCCATTCTTTTTCACTTATGACTTATGGTTTGTATTACAGTAACTAGCTTTCAAATGTTGTGTTTTTAAGGCGGAGTTAACATGAAGATTGTAGTAAAAATTGTACTGAGTTCAACTGTACCAGCCAAAATCGTATGCGACTATTATTCTTTACGTACAACTCCTCACGAACACCCAGAATTCAAAATTTAAACCGTAAGCCATAGCTCAAAAGAACCCACCCAATATCTGAATAGTTTCCAATAGGATACCTTTCTCGAGCTGTCTTCTTTGTACACTCCACAGCTTTACTTTATAGCTATTTCTTAGTATGCATAAGTTTCTTGTCTAGTAAAGCGAAATAGATAATAGAAGGTGCTTGTGCTTGTCTATAACTGCTAATAAACGAAAAAAAAGTCATTCTCTATTATCTCTATACTGTTCTAGTAATATATATTTTGTAGTTTCCAGGTGACGAATGATTCCATCAACGAGGCGCCGTTGGATCTGACCGACACTTCTTTCTTTTTATTTGTAAAAAACAAAGAGATCAGATTAACAATTTGACCAAGTCATCTTCAGGATATATGTAGTTGGGGTCTTGGAGATTGTTAGCTGATGATTAGTTGGTCCAAACGGTGACGCACGAGTTGGACAGCTCCGTTAATTTCTCGTTGGTAACACGAATCAATCAATTAATCAACGGGTGTGATTTCCTCCGGACTGAAATGAACGGCTGAATGAAGCAATGGGAGAATAAAAAACATTGGAGCCCACCTGTGATCATGTGAGGTAGAATCTTCAACCAAGTTACTAGCTAGAGTATATATTATTCTGCGAAGGAAGGCAGCCAAAGCTGACACGTCCAACAATGTCATGTGGTTCAGTTCTCAGTTCTCCCTGGCCTACTATACTATCACGGTCGCCTCACTGCTTATATTGCTTAATTATGACATGTATATAGGAAAATAGTTTCATATATGACATGTAATTACACTCGGGAGTAAAAAGTATTTTTCATATATATATATATATATATATATATATATATATATATACACACACACACTTGGGAGTAAAAGGTATTTTTCCTATATATATATAGAGAGAGTGTGTGTGTTTTTTGAATTGGCAGCGACCTAATCAAGGCCTAACAACCTAACCTAGCTAAAAGTTGAGTCAAAGCATGGCATCGACGACTCTTAGATTGCAGTTTTGTCAGTCTGTCCCCCCTTGCTGTTCCCTATCATTTTTCAGATAAACCAGGATATATATATACATGCATGCATACAGAAGTTGAGTCAACAGATTTCTGGACACTGTTGGACCCCTAAACAATTAAATTTCTCGTTTTGACCCCCTTTTGAAAAAAATTCCAAAAGTAGACCTCTCCTGACCGCGCGACCCTGCTGCCTCGTCGCCTGATCGCGCCTCTGCTGCCCCGAGCGCACGATCGTCCCGCCGAGCGCACGACCGCCATCGCCGACCGCACGATCGAACGGGCGAGCGCACGACTACTTCGCCGACCGCGTGACTTAAAAAACGAGCGCGAGAGAGCGAGTTCACGGATAATTGCCGCTACAGGAAAAACATGCAGGAATTAATGACCATTGGCAAGAATTCATGTTGATTAAAAAAGGAATTAAGTGCGGCCCACTGTCCATAGATTAAAAAAGGAATTAAGTGTTATCCGTAGATTAAGTATTCATGGCTATTAAAAATAAGTTAAGTGACTTCCATAGGCTAACAATTGTATGTGTACGGATTAAATTTACGTACGGTTGTATAGATCGTTCCGTTCCGTGAACTCGCTCTCTCCACTGATAATTGCCGCTACAGTTCCTCCTTCGCGCGCTGGTTTTTTAAGTCACGCGGTCGGCGAAGCAGTCGTGCGCTCGCCCGTTCGATCGTGCGGTCGGCGATGGCGGTCGTGCGCTCGGCGGGACGATCGTGCGCTCGGGGCAGCTGAGGCGCGATCGGGCGACGAGGCAGCAGGGTCGCGCGGTTTGGTACCGCGCAACCCCGGTCGTGCGGTACCAGACCACGCGATCGGGACAGGTGGCGGCAGCACGGAGACGCGCGGTCGGGAGAGGTCCACTTTTGGCATTTTTTTCAAAAGGGGGCCAAAACGTGAAATTTAATTGTTTAGGGGTCCAACAGTGTCCAGATTCCGAGTCAACAAGCTAGCTCTGCAGCTGGAATGGTGTGACAAGGTTGTAACTACGTACACTTGTGCTGTGTGTGATGATCCCAAGTTTTTACCTACCTTTCGGAATGAGACTATTGAGTGTGCCAGGAGTATACTTGAGTGAAGACTTTGTTCTCATGCGAAGACCTGCTTTTCGACCTTCCTAATGACCTCCAGAGTCACATGATTAGACTTCCCAACAGCCCAAGTAATTGGCATCTTATACCTTAGTACAAATTTTCAAACCCTACTGGCCAACGATCAAGTCACTTAGTAGTACAAAATGTTGAATAAGATGGTCTATAAATATTAATACAATATTTTAATTGTTACTAAGGCTGTCAAGGTGAATGTATCCATCAATCAAGGCAAGGCAATTTTTAGTAGTAGGATTTATCTAATAGCATGCCATTCTAAACATTTTATTTTAAGCAGTTAACATTTCACAATTATCAATAATGAAAATACATTAATTAAATAGTGTAAATTTCATGGGATTCAATATGATCAAAAGTTTGCAACTTGCCTTGTTGCTCTGGGATCTCTACGATATCGTACAACTGGGCGACTGGCTCCGGTTCTAGGGCTGCAACTTCGGCGATATGTTTCTTGGGGGCCAAATTTAGCCATCCCTATAAAAGAGACAACATTGCACCTATTATCATTAAGTACGAAAATAAATAAAATTCTCTAGTCTTCTTATCTTCTTCAAGAAGCCCTAGAGCCTTAGCGACGGTATAGCCGGCCGATTAAGGGTGAGTACCCTACCCTTGGTCCTCGGGCCCGTACCACAACATTTGGTATCAGGGCCACTCACTATGGCTTCCGATACTGAATTATCTCTGTTGCACATGTTGATGGCTAATAATAAGACAATATGATGGCCATCTTAAAGAGGGTTATGGAGTTGGTAGACAAGCTAAAGGAGCAGAAAGAGGCGTTGCTTATGGCTCTATTCTTTTTCACTTATGACTTGTGACTTATAATTTATATTGCAGTAACTAGCTTTCAAACGTTGTGTTTTTAAGGCGGGGTTAACATGAAAATTCTAGTAAAAAAGTGTACTGAGTTTAATTGTACCGGCCAAAATCGTATGCGCCTGTAATTCTTTACGTACAGCCTCTCGCGAATACCCAGAATTCAAAATTTAAACCGTAAGCCATAGCTCAAAAGACCCTCCTAATATCTGAATATTTTTCAATAGGATACCTTTCTCGAGCTGTCTTCTCTGTATACTCCACACTTTACTTTATAGCTATTTCTTGGTATGCATAAGTTTCTTGTCTAGTAAAGCGAAATAGATAATAGAATGTGCTTGTGCTTGTCTATAACTGCTAATAAACGAAAAAAAGTCATTCTCAATTATCTCTATACTGTTCTAGTAATATATATTTTGTAGTTTCCAGGTGATGAATGATTCCATCAACGAGGCGCCGTTGGATCTGACCGACACTTCTTTCTTTTTATTTGTAAAAAACAAAGGGATCAGATTAACAATTTGACCAAGTCATCTATTCTTCAGGATATGTGTAGTTGGGGTCTTGGAGATTGTTAGCTGATGATTAGTTGGTCCAAACGGTGACGCACGAGTTGGACAGCTCCGTTAATTTCTCGTTGGTAACACGAATCAATCAATTAATCAACGGGTGTGATTTCCTCCGGACTGCCTTGCTCGGTTGGGCTGAAAAGCTATAGCTTATGACTAAAATTGCACTGTAGCGACTGAAATTTCACTGTAGCTGAAGGTGATTTATTTGGCGTAATTAAATTTAAAAAATTTAAAAATAGAAAAAAATATGCTAACTCGTCATGGACAACGCAAATGCATACGAGAAAAAAGAACCGGCAAAAAAGCTCAAAAAAGTCAAAAGTTCAGAAAAAAGATAATTTATAAATAGTGAAAAATAAGCTAGAAACTAAATGTTGAAGCTAAAACGAGCGGGGCTTAACGAACGGCTGGATGAAGCAATGGGAGAATAGAAAACATGGAGCCCACCTGTGATCATGTGAGGTAGAATCTTCAACCAAGTTACTAGCCAAGAGTATGTATTACTAGCCTCATAGGCGCGGCGACACGCCGCGCCAGCCACCGTGTGTACCGAAGTAAAAGAGGCGATGATCCGCGAGGAGTTTTTTAAAACAATCGAGGGCACATACGTATTTTCGAAAAAGCTAAAAGGCTTTTTTCGTAAAAAATCAAGGATACGTATGTAACGAAATGAGGACCCGTACGCAATTTAGAAAACCGCGGGGCGCAATCCTGCAAATTGGAGGGGTGTTTGCAGAAAAAATCGCCGCAAAAAAACCCACCAGGGACCTTTTCGCGAGAAAAAAGAACCTCTACGTAATTTCCGGAAAACACGAGGAAAGTGTCTCCCCCGGTCGTACGGGAAATCCCGCGCCACGGCCGGCCGGGGCGCGCGCGCGGGGACAAGCTGGCTGACGTGGCTGGCCTCCCCTCGCGCGAATCCCCGGGAATAAGAAGGGGAGTATTCTGCGAAGGAAGGCAGCCAAAGCTGACACGTCCAACAATGTCATGTGGCCGCAGTACGTTCCTTCTGTCGATCGGGGATGGAGGAGAGACGTGTCACATCACATGACATTGTTGATTAGAGAAAAAAAAGCGTTTGATTATTACTCCTCGAAGGTTCAGTTCTCAGTTCTCCCTGGCCTACTATACTATCACGGTCGCCTCACTGCTTATAGTGCTTACTTATGATATGTATATAAGAAAATAGTTTCATATATATATATATAGAGAGAGAGAGTGTGTGTGTTTTGAATTGGAAGCGACCTAATCAAGGCCTAACAACCTAACCTAGCTAAAAGTCGAGTCAAAGCATGGCATCGACGACTCTTAGATTGCAGTTTTGTCAGTCTGTCCCCCTTGCTGTTCCCTGTCATTTTTCAGATAAACCAGGATACATACATGCATTCATGCAGAAGTTGAGTCAACAAGCTAGCTCTGCAGCTGGAATGGTGTGACAAGGTTGTAACTACGTACACTTGTGCTGCGTGTGATGATCCCAAGTTTTTACCTACCTTTCGGAATAGTCACTTGAGCGAAGACTTTGTTCTCATGCGAAGACCTGCTTTTCTACCTTCCTAATGACCTCCAGAGTCACATGATTAGACTTCCCAACAGCCCAAGTAATTGGCATCTTATACCTTTTCCTTATTTCAGTGTATATTTCTGTCCCTCAAAAATAAAAATATTGTACATTGCTGTCCATTGAGCAATAGCTCTGTGCTTTGCATTGGCACAGCGCAGTACGTTGACAGTTCTGGAGAGAGAGATAGAGAGAGAGAGAGAGAGAGAGATCCGTGCGTACAGCTTCAGCATTAGTTCTCCTCCTTGTACTCACCGTGGGGAAATACTGGAAAGATTGATACGGATGGTTGAAGATTAGATTATCAGAGAATGGCCTGCGAATCTTTTTCGCCATGTTGAAGACTAGATTATTACTTTTTCTCCAGGTTGGCCGTGGTGAAAAAACTAGAATCTTTTTTGTAAAATCAACAATGGTTGCGAGCATTCTGAAATCTGAAAATGCACCTGCACGCATGAGCCTGAACCTCTGAAACCAACACACGCACTCTCCATCAGTCGACCCCATTTCGCTCTGTAAAAAACATATACCCTAGGCCATGAGCCGACGAGGCATGGTCCTTTTTAGCACACCTGAATCCTGAGAGGGCCAATCTCACTATGCACAGTTTCAGGCCAATCCCCAAGAGTCCCACAAATTTTCCCGCTCAGCCTCGCCCCGTCGGAGCATGGGTATATGTTTTTTGTTCCTGATTCCTGTAGAAATTGAATTTACTCGTACGAGATTCTTGCGTTTCAAATATGGCACCAAACACCAGCACTCCTTACTGCTATTTCCTACTTCAGAACTGGAGTGCAGATATTATTTCGAGCCGCTTGTAGGACGATGCATGGACCCAGATGTATGTAACACCTGCAAGTGTAAAACTTGAAGGACCATGCAAGAAGATCTAGAATAGTATTGTGATGAGCCATAAATAAATGCAAGTCAACATGTTAGAAGCCTGGATCAGAAACTGAATGCAGAGTCAGGATGTTAGAGTGCTCTTGAACCTCTTATCAATCCAATGTTGAATCCAAGCCAAAATGGACCACGCAATGTTGAAGTGGGTTCAGTAGCTCACCCATTCCAAGCCTTGTGCCGTGCAAGTTCAGGTGTGTTTCTGACAATGTGGAGTGGGCACCTCACTACTGCTTATGGTTCTGTCTTGGTAAAAACACGTGCCAAAATATGATACTAATGTTACCATGGTCAGGTAGGTGTTACTATGGACAGCAGATTCAGGTGAGAGATCTACAAAGAGCTGCGTTTGAGATCCAAAACTGCGCAAGGTTTACTGGTTTATAGCTTCAGGCATAGCACGTCCTTAGCACAGGCCCAGTGTCTGTTTCAGTGATGGGCCTGCAGAATCAGACTTCATGTGCTACTCCAGCAACAAAAAAATGGAATCAGGCTTCTTGTAACATCTTTCAGCCAACAAACATACACATAATGCCATTTTGTATTACAGAAAAACAGATAAATTCAGATACCAGTGTCAAAACATAGAAGCAGCAAAACCTGCAAAATGGTGTCAAGGTGAAGAGCTGAACATCATAAAGAAAATAGATACATACATAAGGTCTACTTATTTCTTAGATAATTAAGCAGCAAGAAAATGCAATATAATTTGATCCTATACGGCTATCCATTGTCATGTTCAACATGTTTCCTACTTGTATGGCAAGCTAGTAAGCATTTTTTTTTCTTGCTCTGTTATCTACTCGTTTTTTCCATTAGGCCCTTGTGACTTCCGAGTCTTGTCTGCTAAAATTGGTCATTTAAGAAGGCAAAATGTCCGAGGTAGGTGGATAAGAGCTCATTGATCAGCAGGCCAAAGTTGTGTGCAGCCTGATTGTGTTTTTCAGATTTCAGATTGCTTTCCACGCATTTCAGGTCGACAAGATCCAATCCCACTAACATTTTATTGATGTTTGAGGGGACAAACACGAACACAAACACATGGGCAAGTTCAATTTGAACTATGTGCCATCTTATTTGAACCTGCAAAATGGGTGTCACTGTCAAGGTAAGAAGAAGAGCACATGCATAAACATTCTCTGATCATTATTACTTACATGAGTCAATTAATATGAAACTTGTACATGCCAAACCGAGACCATGTGAGCCCTTTTGCATTGCTGCTTTGACCATTCTGTTCACCAAACTGGAATGGCTGAAAGTTTCCTTTCACTTTACAGAGCACCAACCTTAATTTGTTGGAGCTGAACTGGCAAAATGAAACTGATCCAGCCATCGAGATATGTGTCCAGCTGATTAGTCCTCGCTTTTCTCCACATTTCAAACCGCTTTAAGATTCGGCGCGACAGGTATGTAATTCCACTTGCGTTTTTGCTGATTCTAGTCATTCCATACTCGCAAAACTCATCGCTGCGCATTAATCTTTGAGGGGAAATAGCAATAGCATGCGCATGGAGTCATGGACAAGTCCAATTTGAACTACGTGTGCAGTCTTATTTGCATACATGGTCGATTCATTTCCCATCACATAATCCTACTTGTCGGTCTAAAGTGTAAGCCCAATAGTTGGATGAATTTTCATACCAAGTTAGGGTCAATTTACCTGGTGGCATTGTGCGGAACTGTTAGCACCCGTTTTTACAAAAATAGCCCTCTCTTTGAGCTTGAAAGGCGCAATAGGTGATATGTGTCACCTGTCACGTCCTCGTAACTCGACAGAGGCTAAGCATGTGGCTGGGCGAACTGGTGCGACAGGCGGATGGTGCAGAGCGGCTGGCAGGCGTTGCCGAGCTGGGGCAGCTCAGTAGCAGCCTGCCGAGCAACCCTTACGTGGCAGCCTGCTGTCGAGCAGCCCTTGCTCGGCAGGCAAACACACGGGTGCGCAAAGCAGCAGACATGCATGCGTGGGAGAGAATCCGATTCCTCACAAGGCAGCGGCAGCAGGCGAGGGAATCGTGTTAATGACATGACGCAACACGATGCGACGTGACGTTAGATTCATTTTATTCGCGCGTTAATTATGTTGCATTCGCAAGCATATAAAATGCAACCCACGGTTGCATTGCTGTCGAGCGAGAGAGAACACAGCCAACGAGGGGAAGAAAAGAAAAGAGAGATTTCCTACCGAGTAAGAGCACAGGGAGGCGGCGTGGCTGTGATTTACTATCCTTCGCAGTTGGGAGCATTGTGGAGCTGGTAATTTTCTTCATAAAAAGGTGTACTTCATTTGCATGTGAGCAATACGTTTAATATATTGTTAGCATTTCATTAGCATAACTATGGTTTTGTAATGTAAAATGCGTTAGGTAGTCATGTTTAGTTAACGGATATGTTTCTGTAAGTAGTTGTGTTTATTTATTATAAATAGTTGTAGAAATGCAGGCCAAAAAATAGCTAAAATATTTTTACGTATGTTTGCATGTATATATTTATCGCTCTCTCACGATTACAGAATGGTTGTTATCTAAGGATCTGGTCTGATTTCCTTAAACTAAAAACGTAGAAGCTTCATTATATCTTTAAACTGTTACTAATACCCTCATGTTCAACTATAGATGATCAAATCATATTACATTAGGTCATAGAACTACTTCACCTATAGAGAGGACAAAAGAGAGTTTACTAACATATTGCGCAAACTAATACAGCACTTGTGTTACTAGAACCATCTCATCTTCAAGGAATGGAAGACCCAGGAATAAGACAGGGAGGTTGGATGATGAAAGTTTTTCTGTACGCAAGGGAAGGCGAGTACACCCCTGTACCTTCCACACGGTCGCCCTTTAGGACCTGCTTGGCTTGTGCTCGCTTGTGCAAGATTCACGAGGCCACCATGCTAACCTCCCTGATTTTACTATCCATCCCTCGGGGAAGGAGCACGCTACAGTGAGATGTTTGTCCCTAGCTCCGAGGACGATCTGCTCCTGACCCACCATGTCCAACTCACTCGAGCTATAGGAGCCACCTGCTCTAAAGGAGATCTTGAAGCTCCGCCACCTCCTCACTGCCAGTTACAGCCAGGCCAGGATTCTCCGCGCTCAGATTGCCAAGTGTGAAAAGGCCCTAGGTGCAGTGAACCGTGAGAAGGATGCCGCAGTCGCTAAGCTCAAGAGGACTGCAGTAGCAATATCAGTCCACGCTCCAACTCCCCTCGAACTCCACATCATCTCCACCAACCCCACTTTGACTCAGCCACTCACCAAAGGACTACATTTGAGGAGCAGTGTGCAGCGTCCTAGCCAGCCAATCGTCCTCAACATTGGAGAAACCAGCCGAGGCAGCAATTGCTCCTACTCCAACTCAACCAACTACAGTCACTCCCGTTCTCATTCTAGTTCACCCATGTACTAAAAAGTAGGCATTTAATTTGTAATGTATTGTATACATATGGCAGAGCACAACCTAAGTGCCATGTGTAACTTGATAAAAAATATTATAAATGTTATGTAGCCACTTAGGTCATGTTTTATTTTTTTTTTGTTGTCACGAACAATTGTACTAGGGCAAAAAGAATGGACAAGTCACATCAAGTGAGGCAGACTTTTTTGAGTCACAGCTAGGACTGTTCGTTCGGTTTTTTCGGTTTATACGGTTCGGTAAATACGGTTTTTGTATTTCGGGAAATACGGTATTTTTCAAAATACGGTGCGGTATCGGTAAATACCATTTTATTTCGGTACGGTATCGGTTAATACCAATTTTACCAAAGTTTGCGCGAATTGCTAAACGTTAATCTCATCTCCAGACTCAATTCTCCATTCTACAATCAAAAATTCAGAATACAGAGAATAGCAGTGGCACTGGCACACTGGCAGAACACTAACAGCAACAGCATTACAACATCACAATTCACAATTCAGTAATTCACAGCAGAACAGGCTGATTGGCTGAACAGCACACACAACACACCTCACACTATCACAGTCAGTCATAGCCGGACACAGGAGTTCTGAGTTCAGGACAGCAGCACAGCAAGCACATAAAAACATCCATAGATAATACATTGACTCAGATTAACTGATTAGCTGTCCAAGACAGCAGCCCAGCTGCATAGGCGCACAGCAGTAACAGACAGACAGTCACAAAACCAATTAACCAATGCAAGTATCAGTATGCAACAACATTACAAATTAGGCAACTAAATTAGGAAGAAAGGAAGCTACACAAACACATGCATGGATGATGGATCTGTTCAATGTTCATCTCCTGAAGTCCTAAGTCAGTCGGCAACTAGCCAGGCAACTAAACTAGAAATCTGGCAACTAAACTAGCAATCTAAACTAATCAGTAGTTCACAACAAACTACTAGACTAGGCAGGCAACTAAACTAGCAATCTGGCAAAGTGGCAAGTATGCAAACAACATTACTATTTACTTTACTTCGCAAGATCCTACTTCACAGTTCAGTAGTTCACAACAGACTAGCAAATAGCAATCTACCAATAAATATTTGCCAAATGAAACACGGGGAGAGGCCGAGAGGGAGAGCTCCACACGGGGGCTTGGCACCGCCGCGCCGGCGTCTTGGGAGAGGGAGGCAGAGGCACGGAGCACCGAAGCCGAAGGAGGTGGAGGAGCGGAGCAGTCGTCAGCCGAGCACCGAAGGAGGCGGTCAGGCGAAGGCGCGGAGCTGTCGTCACCGAGCACGGAGCACCGAAGGAGGCGGTCAGGCGGAGGAGCGGAGATGCCGTCGCCGAGCACGGAGCACCGGGGGGGGAGCACCGGGAGCGGATCTGGCGAGCCAACCGACGAAGCGACGAGCGCTAGCTGCTAGGGTTACTCGAGGCGACGAGAGGAAGTGGATCTGGATCTGGCGAGGCGAGGCGAGGGGGAGGGGCGTGAGGGCGTCGGCCGTCGGTCACTCGATGTCTCGGTCTGCGCAGTGCTAGGGTTTGATGACTTGAGTCTTGATTCGTCTGGGCCTCTGGCGTCTGCGGCGCGTGCGTCGGGAAGGGCCAACTGCGTGCGTGGTGCTGGTGGGCCACCGAGACCGAGTTGGGCTATTCGGGTTTTTGGGAAATTCGGTTTTTCATCGGTTTTTACCGAAAAAACCGAACCAGATAAATACCACATTTCTAGCAACCGAACCGAATACCGAAAACCGGTCAAACCGAGTTGATCGGTTCGGTTCGGTTTTTTCGGTACGGTTTGTTCGGTACGGTATAAAAGTGCACAGCCCTAGTCACAGCCCCCAAATGACCGTGCAATGCTCGATCCAACGATCATCAAGGCCCGGGCGGACGACACCTCGGTCAGTGTGGTTTTCTCATGAGGCGTTTGATTCGGTAGATGAAATCATTCCATTTTGGATCACATTTTGTTCGCTTATTTGATTTGATGGATAAAATCATCCTATTTCAAGTAAAATAGTTCTGTTTTGATGGTTTGTTAATGAGTATTTCACTCAAAATATTGTGAGCCACCAAATGCGCGCTCCTCGAGCCGCACGCCGGGCCGATCCATCGAACTACTGCTCCTACCTACTCCGTCCACTACGTACGAACGCGCATGCTACTATTATATGATCCATCCCGTCTTCTTGTTGGTGCCAAGGGCCAGTACGCAGCTTCTATGCGAGTTTTTTCGTGCGTCCGAGGAGCCAGATTTACCAGACAGAAAAGCAGGAGACCACGACCGTACGTTCCCGGGTTTCCATCGATCAGTGCTCCCACTCCAATTCCCAGGTTACAGGATTCTGCTCCTTTCTGTAGCTCGTTCATGCGATTTCTGGGCCAGAAATCGATCTCGAGTGTGCCAAAAGTCAGCTTTGCATCCGTCCATCTTTTCTACCATCTGATCGCCTTTTCCAGAGATATATACTCCACTCACTCACTGTCGAAGATAAGCTAGCCTACCTAGCCAGCCCACTGTCTGTCTGCAGTACCATGGAATCATGGATGGATGGATTCTGCATTGCATGCGTTACAGGCGACGATCGAGACTGGTTTATATATGTGATGTCAGAATTCAGATGCTCGTCGTCGACGTCGGCAGCGGCAGCTAGCATGCAGCGAGAGTCAGCGACCGTGCAGAATCCATCGTACAGCCCCACGGACCACGGTGTCTACTAGCTAGCAAACTACAGCACAGAGTGAGTACTGTGTCTGCACAAAGAATGAACTGAGAAGGCCTTTTTGTTTGGGAGTGACTATTGCACAGGCGACTGAAATTTTTTTATCTTTCAGTTACCTGAAGTTGCACTCTGAATCACCTAAAGTTACAGCTGTTTTTTTAGGGAGGCTACAATTTCAGTTGATTGATAGTGCAATTTCAGGTGACTGAAAGATAAAAAAATTTCAGTCGCATGTACAATAGCAAAACTGTTTTTGTTTTCGTCGATCGATCGTGAGTTTATCGGACGGCATGCAAGCTGCCTGCGGCTGCAAGGACCTCGCAAGTCGAACTTATCTAGGAGAGCGACATGTCGTCACGGGCATGACAATTGCGAATGCAGCTTTTCTGCTCCCTTCCCTATTTCTATCCATGTTTTTTCACACATGTCAGCAGCTTATTCGTTCTATTTTACTTTTTGTGGGGTCTGCAACAGCAACCACCCCTCCTATACTGCTGATACATGTGAGAAAACACAGAAAAAGAGACAGTGAAACTTGATTCGACAATTGCATCATACACCAGCGGCAGCAAACTTTCTGCTAGTTGTTACTGACAACACAAGGCTCAAGATCGTTGTACGTCCTACTGGAAGCAGAGCTGCTAGCTTACAAGTGTCCGCATGCCGACGTGCAAGTCAAAATGGGACGACGGACATGCAGACTGTTGGACTCCTCACCTTGTTGAATCGTACACGGCAGGCACCAACAAGCCAAAATCAGAGTGACTTTGGTGCATTTCAACCGTTGGATCTAGATTTGGATGGTTAGGATTGATGTGGAAGAGACATTTTGAGGCTTTTCAATTTCTCACGAGATAATCATAATGTCTCTTCCACATCAATCCTAACCATCCAAATCTAGATCCAACGGTTGAAATGCACCAAAGTCACTCTGACTTTGGCCCACTAAAGTCAGAGGATCTCATTCCGAGGATTGGTGGTGGTAGGCCAGATCTCTCACTTGGAGATCAACCCGTACCGTAATAGGTTTCTTCCCACTGGAACGGGAACCTGCGCCTTATTTGACCTGTACGGCAGAGGATCAATGCAGGCGCAAGCTAGCTAGGACCACGGTCTCCATGACCATGCCTAGCACAGCAACGGTAGGGGTGGTGTAACACCTCGGCTCATATCAAATTAGACCTATGATGATTTATATATGTATATACATATGAAGGTATGGGTTAATTCTACCTTGCTAGTTTAACTTAAAAATCACTAACATATAAGTCTAGGGTTTCCAATGGTGAAAATTAACCTCCGGTTAATCATTTTACGCAAAACGAGGACGAAAGTGCAAGCGGGTTGCTAGTTGCTACGTGTGCTCACCTATCTAGAATGATGGGCAAGGCAAACCATGCCATGCAGCTAGGTAGACCCTAGTTCGTTTCCTATTGCCGAGGCCGCGGCGGCGCCATCCGTGGCTTCTTGCATGCCCCGCGCGCGAGCGCCCACAGGACGATAAAGACACATGCACGGAGGAGCGCGACGTCCGCGCGACCCTTGGTCGTAAGCGCGGCGCGGACATGCATCTTCCCCTTCCGTCCCGATCGCCGGCGTCCCCGGCCGAGAGCTCGTGATCTCCGAACTCGCGTGTAATCCATGGAGTTTTCCCCTCCGATGCGCGTGGTAGGCAGGACGTTTGTGTCGGCCACGTTACAGGTTTGCCGTGGTTCTGCTGGTTCGGGTCGGTCTCGATCTGCCTCGCTCGCCGACCGGAAGTGATGGCACGTACCGCTTGCCCGACGACGACCGTGGGACAAGTCAACAGCAGGCAGCAGTACGTCTATGTGCGTACGTGCCACGGTGCCGGTGATCCCTCAGCCCGTTTGATTATTGCACGAAGCAATCATACTCATGATCGCATTATTTGCCATCCGATTAGTTGCATGAGGCAGGATTATCATCCGCGCAATCATAAAGATGGAAACGGTACGTACGCATGCATTGTGTCATCGAGCAATAATACATCTCAAACGGTTAAGATTACAATTAAGTCTCTTGCTTTTAAGGCCCTGATCAATTCGGCTTCGGATTTTTCACTATTCCTAAATTTCGTTTTTTCTGATTTTTTTTTGGATTTTTTGAGTTTTTTACCGGTTCTTTTTTCCCGTATTCGTTTGCATTACATGTGATGGGCTAACCCATTTTTTCTATTTTAAATTTTTTTAAATTTAATTATACCAAATAAGTCACCTTCAGCTACAGTATAATTTCAGCCAGCTACAGTGAAATAAGCCATAAGCCACAGTCCAACCGATCACCACCTTAAGGCCCTGTTTGTTTCCACTTAAGATTATTATAATCTAGCTTATAGGTGGGGGATTATATAAGCTAGATTATAATAAGCTGGTGGAAAATAAGCTGTAAGTGTTTGGCAGGCTGGATTATCAGAGTTATGGATTGTTGTATTCGAATGTTTAAAGACTACAATGTCCTTGAGAGAGAGGCAAGGGAGTTGGGGGATGGATAAATGGCAAAGGTGGGTAATATTCCTAAAGTTTTATGGTCCTTAAGATAAAAGGTGGATCTATAAGCTAAAATAAGCTCCTTTTTTGAGCTTATTAGATTACAATAATCTGGGCTATTAGATTATAATAAGTTGCCTTGTAATCTAGGTTGTTTGTTTCCACTTATGATTATAAGCTAGATTATAATAATCTTAAGTGGAAATAAACAGGGCCTAAGTCTAGCTCGGTATGCCGGCTCAAAAGATTATGGGCCACGAGATGGTGGTCAGTCTAGAGGTATGTATCGTGTTGTGTTCTTGGCTCTGAGGCGACACTGTCGATATATCCACACGTTATCAGTTGTTCACATCAGGAAACCTAGTGGGAGAGGATAGAGAACGGTTATTGTTCAAGCTTTAATTTTTTTTCCCCTTTATCTTGAGGATCTTTGGAGAGTTCTTCTCGTCCTCCAATGCTTTGGAGGAAATTCGGGCTCAACAGATACATGAGATCCACCAAGATTAGTGTTATATAGTGACTGATCTGGCATCCTTTCCCTCCATCCATCTCCTTTTAGACTTTTCTGCGCATGGCTTTTCGGCTATCCGTCTCGAGTTTTCGAACGCTAAACATGTACTCGAAAATGATTTTGATCGCCGGCAGGCTGCACGGCGCCATCGGCGGGCCGGGCGCCGTGCGAACACAAGATGACAATCGCAAAAGCTCGTGATTTGTAGTACTCCCATATGTGTCAATGTAGTGCAACAGTTTTAAGCAAGGAGGAAGCTTCGTGCCAACAACGGCCAAGGAGATGGTAAAAAGGTTAATTTTCAAGGCACACAATCTCTAAACTAGTAGCACTTAGGGTGGGTTCTTTTGGACTGCGGTTTATCACTTAAAATTTTGAAATCTAACTGTTCGCGAGAGGTGGTACGCAGAAGAAAATAGTCGCATGTGATTTTGGCCGGTACAGCTAAACTCAGTACATTTTTCACTACAATCTTTCTATTGACTCCGCCTTAATAAAACACACCATTTAAAAACTAGTTACTACAGCATGTACAAGCCAAAGCCAAAGCTAAATCCATTCAAAGGTAGCCTAAAGTTTCACAGCCTTCTCAGCAAAACACTCTCCGTCAAGGTAGATCCACTTGTCCTTTCGGTTTCGAGTATCTATAAGAAGAATCCTATTTGTTAGAAAACACACAGTAAAAATAGGGCATCGAAAGAACACGAGATACGGATTTAACATGAAAAACTCTTGCAAAAAAAACTACAGATGCACAAAAGTAGAATTCACCATATGAGGAGACATTACAAACACGAGGAATTTCAGTGCACCTAAACCATGTGATAGGTTAAGAATTAGAGCTCTGAACGGAGGAGGAAACCAAATCAGAGTCGAATGCGCTAGCCGTTGCCACGTCTGACACGACTTGGCGTATGCACCGCTCGGCGCCACGTCTGGCGCAGTGTCTGGTATGGACATGATGATGAATTCGAATCACACTTTAATAATCTCCACATTGAGACGAATTCTGAAGGACCACATAAGAAAGTTCAAAGTTTTGTTATGATAATCCATTGTCATTTTGGAGAAGTTGAAATTTGGAATTTGCAAATTTGCAGTCTTTTCTGGTCATCTTGTGTTTCATAGAAGGAGATGTCTATGTCAAGCAACCTTCTGATTTCAAAAATCTCAAGTTCTCAAATCATGTGTGCAAGCTCTCCAAAGCCTTGTATAGATTGAAGCAAGCCACAAGAGCTTCATATGACAGACTTAAGAGTTTCTTATTTAAAAATGTTTTCAAAATAGAAATGATAGATAAAACTTTGTTCACTGTCAGGCATGCAGTGACTTGTTATTTGTTTAGATTAATGTGAATGGTATTATATGTGATGGTTCTTCTTATGCTTTGGTGTCCAGATTTTTAAGATTCTATGAGCAGGGAATTCAAAATGAGTATGATGAGCGATCTAACTTTCTTCCTCGGTCTTCAAATCAAGTAACTGAAGGAAGGGACTCTTATTCATCAAAACAAGTATACAATGATCCTTCTTCCATGCTTCGACATCAGAAGTAGCAAACTAACGTCTACTCCAATTGTCAGTTCTATCATGTTAGATTCTAATGAGGATGGAGAGCCCGTGGACTAGAAGGAGTACCACAGTATGATCGGCTCCCTCCTCTAGCTCACAGCGAGGCCAGACATATAGTTTACTGTATGTCTGTGCACCTGATTTTAGGCTTCCCCTCGTGCCTCATATCGTCAAGTAATGCTTCGCATCTTCAGGTACCTTCAGAATACTCTTGACTTTGGACTCTAGTATTTTTCTCATTCTACACTCTCTCTACACATTTTTTCTGATGCTGATTTTGCGGGTTGTAGGATAGATATAGAGAATACCTTTAGCACTTGTTATTTCCTAGGCATATCTCTTATCTTTTGATCATCTAGGAAGAAGTTCTATATTGGACAGTCCACTGCTGAGACGGAGTATGTAGCTGCTGCTAGTAGTTGCTCTCAGATTCTCTGGATCATATCTACTCTGTGGGATAATGGGTTGGTCTTAGATAGTATTTTCCTTCTCTACAACAACACTAGTGCATAAATATTGTCAAAAACCTAGTGCAAAACTCTAAGACTAAATACATTGACATTAGATACCATTTCCTTAGAGACCATGTAGAGCAAGGTGATATTATGCTTTATTTTGTAGAGTCGGAGCACCAGGTTACATATATTTTCAGTAAGACTCTTGATTCTTCTTGTTTTGCTTCTTTGCAAGAACAATTGGGGGTTATTAGTCCTTTTGACTTGTTTGATAGGGAGTTTGACTTCTTTTGCACCTATTGCATCATACTACATATTTAATTTTAGCAACTTACATTATAAAATAATTACATCGAGCTTTGACTATTATCCTTGTGTGACATGATATCTTGATTTATATCTTACCATGCTAGTTTTATAAGATATGAGAAACTTAAACTTAATCATGTCTTGTTGGATCTTATGACTAGTTTTGCTCTTATGATCCTGTTATGATTCATATCATATCAAATAGGCTAAGTTGAGCCTTGAATATAAATTGAGTTTTAGATCGAGCTGTACTAGTTCTTTATTGAAGCATGATTTTACTTCTCTTAGGCTTTTACGGAGGATTGAAAGAACGGGAGGCACGGATTTAAAGTGAAAAACCCTTGTATGAAAAACCACAGGCGCACGAAGACGGGATTCACTATATAAAGAGATATTACAAGTACGAGGAACTTCGTCACATCTAACCTATATAACTATAAGGGTAAATATATAGGCTAGAGATCAAATTCTCTAATGGAAAAGAAAACCGAATCAGAGTTGGATGCGCTAGCTGTTGCCACATCTAACATGGCTTGGCGCATACACCGCTCAACACCACGTCTAGTGCAGTGTCAGGTACAGATAAGATAACAAGTTCGAATCACTCTTTATTGAATTTTCATATCCGAACATCGACTTACAGCGTTCCAAAATAAGGTTAGGGTGCAGTTTATATGCATACCTCACTACTTAAATCAATTTGATACTTGGACTCGTGTTGCTCGCTGCAAGCTTGGTAACGTTGTGGGACGCATCATGATTAATCATTTGGGGATCACTGACAATGGGTTTGATTTGTTGGTGTCCTAAGCTTCATGTCCGACAAAAAGTGATGTCTAAAGATAGTCTTGTATTTTGATAATTTTTATCTGATCAGATAAGTTTGAAGATATAGTATTTGATTGAACAACTGAGTCTGAGACTAACAAGATAAAAAGTAGGAACGTAGAACCCTTACTTTTTCCAAGGTAGATAAAGAAAGGAATACATGCATACACGATGGTCAAATACTCGAGCGGTCATATTTTCTGCCTGAGAATGTCTAACAAGGCGAGCCCACGCAGCAATGCTACTCGATTCCAGGTTCTTTCCATGCATGGCGCCACTACGAGAGTGAGTCATTCTGAGCCTCTCGTCATTCTTGGGCTCGTAGCTCTCAACTCATCACGAGCACTCGCGACTCCTTGCCATCGTCGTCAACTGTGCAAAGAAATGTGTTTTAATTTTTGCTGTATTGGAGTATATAATGGAAACCATCCACTCACCTATAATTATGCATTTTTTTTTCGGTTCCTTTAAATTCCGGCCATCAACCATGTCTTCTCGGTTTGATTTGATTGTTTATAAGTGATCGTCGACCCGTGGATTGATTCATTCACGATCGTTTTGCACCGCTTGAAAATTCGTGCAAGGGCCCGAGAGTCAAAAATGAATTTTGGACTTACTATTGGAGTGTATATATAAAGAATTATTGGGAATTTGATCAAGCATATCGAATCAAATAATTGCATTATAGTAGTTCAGCAACCTGGAATGTTTTTTTTTCTGAAACTAAACTTGGAATGCTTATCGATATGTGATTGTGTCATGTACTAATCATAAGGTGGGTTTGGTCAAGAGAATTTCTTGATCAATTTATTGGGTTTATAAATATATTTACAATAGAAATTAGTGGCCAACGTTGTGTTCTGGAGATCATGTCGATGTCCAAAAAGACATGTATTTATGATCGGAGGGAGATGTAGGACCATGTGAGAAGGTCCAGAATTATGTTGTGATAAATCATTGCCATTTTAGAGAGTACAACTTTAAATTTGTAAATTTTTGTGATTTTCTGGACTATTTGTAGACTAGGCAATTTGACCAACCAGAGGTGGCGGTCAGACCGACTCCCTGGTGGTCTGACCGGCTATGCTATTCTAGTGTCAGCTGGTTTTTGGAATTTGGGAATTTTGGTTATGGGGTGTGTTAGGTTGACCTAGGTCAGTGCATATATATTGCATAAAGCATGTTACAACTAATGTGGGTCAAGTTGTGAAGAATTTGTGTCTGAAAATAATTTCTTTATTTTTGGATATGCAGAGTCGCTTGGCGTTAACTATGGTCAATGGCGAGGATTGAGTAATACGATCATAGAGGAGCTGATGTCCAGAACGATCAAGGAAGTGAGATGGTTGTGCTCAATTATGGCACGTGAAAGGCGGGAAATGTTGAAGGAAAGTTCGAGCGGTGGATTGCACCATATGACTTGATCAGTTCAAGTAAGTCATGGTCCCGTGGAACCAAAATAGGAGAAACTTGCCAACACGTGGCAAGCCACGGGTGCACCTACATGTAGCAAGCATAGCGAATGCTTGTAAGAGAAGATGAATATTGGGTCAAGAAATGTATTTTGGTAAGTTTACCAAAATATTGGAAATTACCATGGATCAAAACCGCAGTGCTTGAGCCGCACTTGGGAGAGCACTTTAGGTTAAGCAGAAACTGAGAAAATCAAGTTGGATCAAGGCTAAGGACTTAGCAGGTGCATAAGTGTAGTGTATGAGTAAAACCCGTATTGTGTGGAGTTAATGGGTATCCCTATTTGTGCTAAGTGGATAGTATCCATTAGGGTTAGATGGGGCTGGGTTCAAGCGGTGTGCTCAAAGATTTCAAGCACGGAGCGGTCGAAGCTATAGCGTTCTGGTACGATCAAAGTGAATAGTGCTCAAAAGTGAACAGTACTCGAAAGAGTACTGTAGTAGTGGTTGGTACTCAGAAGAGTACTGTAGTAGTACTCAGAAGTTGATACTCAGAAGGACGCTTGAAGTCGGAAAGACTTGGTACTCGGAAATTGGTAGGGCTTGGTACTCGTTGTCAGAAGGACTCGGTACTCGATAGTCATAGACTTTACTGGTTGGTGGTCGAAGGCTTTGCAATCGTGGGTTTCACAACTGTGATCGGTGATTGGTGGTCGAAGGCATTGTGATCAGTACTCATAGGCTTCGAGTATGCATAAGGTCAGCGGGCTGACCACTGTGCTTGGTGGTCAGACTAGTTGTTCTGAGTGGTCTAAAAGTTGATTTCTAGAAAGCAATGAAATTGCGGTTGTTGATGACTTGGTTCATGTTGATGGTTGGTTAAAAGTGTGGTTTGCGTGTGTGTACTAATGTCGGTCAAGTTGTGAAAAACTTGTGCTGGAAAAAATATTCTTTGATCTTGCATGTGTAGGTTGGCGTGGATACTGTCATAGTCAGTGACGAGGAGGACCGGGACTAGGATGGGGAACTATGAGGTCTAGGCAATCAAGGATATCACACGAGGTGGTCGGGCTCACGCTGGAGCACGTGGAGATCAAAGAGGATGACGCGTGGAGAAGATATGGGAGGTGCGGCCCAGGGGCTTCAACACGTGAGGTGATGAGGCTTGATGAAGATACAGGAGGTACGGTCCTAGAGTCTTCGTCACGTGATGAGATTAAAGATGTTATGGAAGGAGTCTGTAACGGAAAGGTTTAGAGATATTGTTAAAACCTGTGTTTGAAAGGGTTTCGGGTCCCATGAATTTTGGAAGAGACAGAGATTTGTGTCATTGTTTGAGGTGGACACGATTTGAAACGTTAGCATATAAAAGTAGAAAGAGGCTAAGTGATAAACTGATGGGCGTCCCAATATTTTGATGAAAAGGTATATTTGGTAGTAGTCACTCAACTCTCATGATCCTAGCTGTGAACTCGCAAGGCTCGAAGCCACACAATCGCACAAATACCCGGATGACCTGATCACAAAGATCAATTCCTGCATAACCGAAGAAGCATGAAGAACTAGATAAATAAGCAATCTAAAATTGTGAATAAGAACTGAAATTGTATTGATAAGTGGGGTTCCAAAGAACAATGTCGCTGTTGATCTCGCCGAACAAGAGAACAAAGTATAAAGTTGCGAAGCTAAATTTCAATCAACAAAACCCGCACCCTAAAGTGTAGCACACATGAGACTATATGAGGATGATGGCTAGAGGGTGGCAGCCAGGGGGGTGGGCGCACGCCTCTAGGGTTACAAGGCCCATGGGCCCAAGTGGAGCTGGCGCAGCACCAGCCCGGATCGGAATTAGATATAGTAGTGGATTGTTTTGCAGAATACATCACGCTTGGAAGGAATTTGGAGGTGAGGCTAGATCCGTTGGAAATAGGATGAGATAATGTTTCAATCAAGTACTCGTGGAGCTTATACAGAGTCCGTATGTGAAAGTTATGCTCATTTGAAGTCGGTGTTGTCTCCGGAGGCCGAATTGGATTTCAAAACGACTGCAGCTCAAACTCTTGCTTGTCTTGTACCAAAAGTGACATGGTGTTGCACAAATATATATTTACATCATTAGGCAGCATCATATAGTTCATATAATATAAAGACAATCCTAAAAACGAGCTCACCTGATAATTTAAGTGAAGTATATGAGCTCTTGTAGCTAGAATAGCAAGCATAGCAAATATGGTTGTATCCATACGGGTCATGTCCTCATCATCCTACTCTTCTTGAAAACAAAGCCGTCCTTGGCTTTTGATAAGTTAAAATAGGGTAACAAAGAAGTCAAGGTGCTTGCATAATATATGTATATATCATCCATTTTAACGATTCTTCGTTGTTGCACAATTAATGTTATCAGACAAAAGTGATCATAAAAGCTCATTGTATTACTAACCCAAGAGTAATCATATATGTTAATGAGCAAAGCAAATTTTCTCACACAACAATTATTGCAACTAATTTTGCAAATGTAAGTGCCACATTTATGCAATTCAAATATCTGAAGTTGTAAACTTGAAGTGGTAGTACATTTAGGCAAAGCTACAACTTTTGGAACCAAACAAAGTTCATCCATAAGATTTAGCACACAAGAATTGTTGTCCAAAATAGCAAGCTTCAATTCAGCCATGTGATCACAAATTATGCATATTCGAATACAAAAAATTGATTTTCTACACCATAATCTCCAATCAAATTAAAACTTATACCCAGGGGTATAGCCGTATAGGCCCTAAACAAGGATTTCGAACATGCGATTTTAGAAACTTTCTCCATAGCCTGTGATAATTTTATAGGTAGATCCAACATGATGTAATATAAAAAGTTAGCAGGAGAAATTTTAATCAAAACTTATTTATATATAATAAAAGCCACATGATCATTGTATGCGATTAATTCATCACATGAATCACTCAAAACAGCAGGCAATTTAATTATTTTATGACATGGTGCACTCAAGTCAATGTAGTATAAATTCTCTACTTGAAACATGTGCATGTTAGAATTGTTTTCCACTAAGTTTTGCTCTAAAATAGTATGAACAGTGGATAGTTGTAGTTCTTCATAAGCATATTCACAGTGAGTAATGATAACACCATGATCTTTACCTTTTTGGCTCTCCTCAGATGATGTAGGTGCATCCATCTCCTCATCTTCCTTCTCAACCAATAAAGTCGGTGATTCAATCTGCTCATGCTCCTCTTCAGCATTATTCTCAACTACTTGCAAGTTGTTAATTATAGAAAAAGGCACAAACACAGGTTTGTTCTCATGTTTTTTTATCATCAAGCATTCTCAATATCTCCTCGAGCTGGTTTTCAACCTTACAAAGCAGTATAAACAAATGAGGGAGAGAATTATATTCTTTGTGAACAAGAGGGTCCTGAATTTCTTAATTAAGCCCACGTAAGAATATATTCTCTGTAGCTTTAGCATGTTCCTCTAAGCCACAACATAATAAATGAGTTTTTAATTCATTATAGTATTCTCTTACAGTTCTACTTCATTATTTTAAATGTTATAATTTAGCTATCAAATAATCAACATGATATTTAGGGATAAATTGATCTCTCAAAAGTTTCTTTAATGCATGCCACGTTTGAGGCACTCTTCCATATCTATTTAAGTACTTCCATCAAAGTTTTGCATCCTCAACAAAAAACAATAGTTGTAGCACTAATCTTTTATCTATCAGACTATTCATAATATTCAAATTTTTTGTCTAAAACTATCTCCCAGTCAACATAGGCATCAGGATCAAATTTACCAGCAAAGGATAGCATAGTGAGTTCAATTTTACCAGAAGTAATGTCACCATCATATATCTCCCATGATGGATGATCCTGTCTAAAGCGTGCATCTTCCTCACGAATTTTCTTGCTCTCTCGTTTAATGGCTTGAAGAAGAGATGGATCCAGCTGGAAATCATCTCTTGAACCTGCCATAGCTAGCAGAAAATAAGGAAATAAATCATAAGTATATGTTCCTATCAACTACTAGGATCTAGAGGCTCAAATCAAGTCACTCACACTCAAGCTTGTACCAAGTTCTTACAAGCTCTTACCAACGCAACAAGAAATTGGTACAACCATTGGTTGGTTCGCTCACCGTACATGAGCATCGTCAATCGCTTAGCAAAGTCGGATGCCTCCGACCGCTGCTCAAACTCGGACGCCTCCGACCTCTTGTCGAAGTTGGGCGCCTTCGACCATTTATAAAAGTTGGCCATCTCCGACCGCTTCTTGAACTCGGGTGTCTCCGACTGCTCGCTGTATTGAGCGTTGTCTACCACCCGCTAAACTCAGACAACACCGATCACCGTTGATACTCGGAAGTCTGCGACCATGATGCTACAGTACTCCTCCAAGTACTCCTTACGACCATGAGGCTATAGTGCTCCTACGAGCATGGCTTCTGACCATGAAGCTATAGTACTCCTATGAGCATGGCTTCCGACCATGAGGCTACAATACTCCTACGAGTAGGGCTTCCAATCACGATCGATGGTCGATGACTTCTGGCCCTTGACCACCGGCAGCTTCCGATGGATTTCGACCACGGACAACTTCCGATGAATTTTAACCACAGATGACTTCCGATAGCTTTCGACCACGATGGCCTTCGACCACTGGTAAACTTCTGATGGGTTTTGACCATGATGGCTTCCAACCACGGACAACTTCCAATGGGTTTCGACCACGATGGCTTTCGATCACGGACCACTTTCGATGGATTTCGATCACGATGATTTTTGACCATAGACAAACTTCCTGTGGATTTCGACCACGATGGCTTTCAACCACAGAGAACTTCTGATGGATTTTGACCACGGATAACATCTGATGGATTTCGACCACGGACAACTTCCGATGGATTTCGACAATGATGGTTTGCAACCACGGCAAACTTCTAATAGATTTCGACCATGATGGATTTCGACCATGGACAACTTTCAATTGATTTCGACCATGGACGACTTCCGATGGATTTTGACCATGATGAATTTTAACCACGGACGACTTTCAATGGATATCGACCATTATGAATTTCGACCACGGATAACTTCTGATGGCTTTTGACCATAATGGCTTTCGACCATCGGCAAACTTTCGGTGGGTTTCGATCATGTTGGATTTCGACCACAGACAGCTTTCGATGAATTTCGACCATAGACAACTTTCGATGGATTTTGACCATGATGGCTTCCGACTACCAGTTGCTTCAATGCCCGACGGCTTCTAACTACCGGATATTTTCGATGCCTAGAGGCCTCCGACTACCGGCTACTTCGCTGTCCGATGGTTTTCGACTACCAGCTGTTTCCTATGGCCGGTGGCTTCCGACTTTTGATTATCAAACACTCGCTAATGCCAATGATATCTGGCTTTCGAGGAGTCTTTCCCAGCGACCACTTTAGACCACGTCGACGCTAGACCTTGGCGTTCTGCTCTATTAGAAGTAAGGATGGTTTGCCCTTACGCTTATATCTACATTAACCATTCATCACATACATGGAGAATGTGAAGCGAAGACTGAAGACGACGATCAATATGTAGCTTAATCGGAGGTATTCTGTGAGTTCGCCCCACTGATATAATTAACCCCGAGGCCCCGAGAACCAGAAGACCATATTATCTATGTCAGATCTGCTATGCAAAGCAGGCCACGAAGCGCACATATATAAATAGAACTTGTAATTTTATTATTCTCAAATGAATGAATAAAATACATATTTCCTTATTTTTCTTGTGTTTATTTCTTCTGCTTACTGTAGTACACTAGCACGCCCGCACCCTTATACCCCGAGACAAAAAAATCCAAGAGCGATTTTTCGTGTCAAAAACATATACATATACGTACGTACGTATGTATGTATGAAGCATTTTTATACTCTCAGGAGTACATACTCCCACCTGCCAATATACCATTTTAAAAACATGTTATATCTCTTTATCAATTTCGGTATACTTAAATTAATTCTAAAATACTTCAATACGACATGGTTGAAAAAGTTCATGGGACTCCTTTATATTTGCTATACAGCCTTTTCCACATGTAAAATGAATATTTACATAAATTATGCTGTAAAGAGTGGAATTTGATGATATTTTTATGGAATTCATTTTAGAGTATCTTATAATCATTATATAAGAAGTGGAAGTATGTATTCCCAGGAGTATGAAGCCATTTTCACATACACACGCGCACGCACGCGCGTGCACACACACACACACACACACACACACACACACACATATATATATATATATATATATATATATATATATATATATATATATATATATATATTCCCAAGTGCATATATAATCTGCAATTAGAGATAGAAACGGATCGGATATGATCGAATAGTCTCAAATACGAATATTCTCGAATACGAATACGGATTTTCTCGGATACGAATATCGGATAAAACGGATTCTGGCGGTTTTGCCGATTTTTCATCGGTTTTTGACCGGTTACCGGTTTTAAACCACCTAAATTCAAATTTTGAATCACAAAATTCATATAGATTTTTCATGGCTTCTAGAAATGGATTGAATACGAATTGAATAATCTCGAATACAAATAATGATATGAATATTCTCGAATATGAATGCGAATACGAATATTCTCAAATACGAATACGAATATTCTCAAATACAGATTTTGTTTACCACATTCGTATTTTCTCAGATACGAATATCGAATAAAATAAATTATCTGTTATCATTTTTCACCCAATCGACGGATCGACGAATAACAATACATGTCAGATGGAACGTGATGTGCACGTACATTTTGAACCAGGGGTGGCCCTACCGGTGGTCCGCTGGGTCCGGAGCCCCTGGTACCGCTGGCTGGACTCTTCCCCCTGGTACACCCCCAACGATTACCGAGATACTTACCTTCGTCCTGTGCTCATCTCGTGTTAACTTTGTCCTATAAACACGTCTAAATTTTAGTTTTAGGTTTGCAACTATTTCGAACTCTGTACTACATTGTGTGCTTGCTCCTGGCCGTAAGCATAAGGTACAAGGCGAGCCACTTTTTACGTGGCGGCATGTTGGTGTCTACAACCGGTCTCGCGAAAGATTCTTGACAGAAATTCAGCAACTAACCTAAGGGTCTGTTTGATAACAGCTGTGACTCATAGTTTTTGACTGAAAATTTTGAATTCTGGCTGTTTACGGTAAGATTACGGAGAGATATATGCTCACTTGCGATTTTAGATGCTACAGATATTGGGCTTTTAACGTGTACATCGTTTAACTTGTAGACCCCGTTTTGAGAAAATGCTCAGTTTAAAAGTTAGGTACTATAACAAAAGCCAAAAACTGTCAGTTTCGGAGGAAAAGAACAGACCCTCAAAAGTCTTTTTCTACGTGCTAGTTGCCAATTACCAGTGGTTATTTTGAAGATATATAATTGCTTGCACGCTAGCAATATATATACATCGATGGCAACATCGTTTAAATTAAGCTCGAGTGCGACCGGGAGATGTTAGCCTTATTTTGTCGTAACTATTTGTACCAGCATTGTTGCATATACACAGGTTGATGTCTGTGAGAAAAAGCAGCTTGGCTATGTGCAAAGCTTGGCACATACGCGAAACGAATGCAAGATATATTGGACCGGCCTTCAACATTATAAGAAAATCTAACAAGAATACTCAACCATGACGAGCAGGCATCAAATCGATATAGGGAAGCTTTGGATCAGAGCAACATAAGATGTTTCGCCTGTACAAATGCTTCATGCACCCTCAGGTGTGACAAAGCTAGCTAGGATTCAAACATACGCACCAAAGAGTTTAAGCTTCTGGGTTTATAACTTTGACTGTTGGCTTTTAACTAAAATTGCATTGTAGCAGCTGTTAGTTTTTTTTTGAGTCATTCAATTAAAATAAAATTTTAAAAAGGAAAAAGAAAAAATCCGTTATATCGTCACGGACAATGCAAAGTAATAAGAAAAAAGGCAAAAAAACAAAAAAACCCGAAATAAGCCAAAATTAGAAGCTGATACGTTCCAAGTGGCTTCTGGCTTAAATAAGCCGAAAGTCAAAAAATGAGAAGCTGAAGCCGTTTGGAGCGAGACAGCTGGTGTTGTTTATGGTTTTTTTTATTTAGCAACGTGGAGGAACTTGCCAAAAGTTGAGTCATAAAAACTATGTTTGTATTGGTTCACCCGAAGGATGAAAGGATCACCACTTTTAGTGCCCATTTTGGAGAATCTTACTGCGATATGATCCTAGTCAAAACTAATGCGATATGATCCAGTCAAAACTAACTTTTTCAATACAAATATTTTATGACTTGATTGGGGTCACTAAGTTTACATGGGAATGCTTTTGTTTAAAGGGAAATGTTGAAATGCTTGCGGTACATGGTGCGGTTGTAATCTGCATTAGGGGCATTAATTATAGGATCTATACAAGGGAGAATTGATTAATTACCACTTCCATCATACATTTTTTTTCTTATTTTTAGATACAATGGGAAGATGCATGCATGACTCCGATCCGCTCCATGCATGATACTTTGATCTTATCTGTACTAGCCTTAATTCGGTCAGGCTGTAACTTGTCATCTATAAATGAATGTAAGCTGTCACCTTCCCCTAAAAAAGGGAATGGTGGAAGGATTGAAATTGAGTGACATGTTCACAAATTGAATCTTGGTAATAAAATCTGCACTTGATATGGTGGAAAGAAGCTTGCATCTTGCCTCACAATAGACAAAGATGCGATCATATTATGCAATAATTGGTTGCATAATATGTTGGCAAGTAGCAGTAGCAAAAACGGTTTTGCTATTGTATAGATGACTGATTTTTTTTTTATCTTGTAGTCATCTAAAATTATACTCTCATTCACTTAAAGTTGCAGTATACTAATTCTACCCTAACTAAAGTTACACTCTCAATCATCTAAAATTACAGTATAAAAAATAACTAAAAATGAAGAGAAAAAACAATTACCTATATAAAGTCACTTCCTAGTAAAAACTAGGGAGTGTCTATACAACATTCGACTACTTTTTAGGACAAAAACAGTCAGATTTTGAGCCGTTAAATGGAGATCCAACACCCTAGATCATTTTTTTGAGGGGGTCATTTTTTTTTGGAGGAGGTCTTGTATAGGTGGATCCGTTGGATGAAGATCTAACGCCTCAGATCAATCTGACTGTTTTTGTTCTAAAAAACAGTCGAATGTTGTATAGACATTCCTTAAAAAAATGTTGGCACTTTGGTGATTACCAAAGCCCCGCAATAATTGCTTGGTCCATATGGTTGATCCGATCAAATCCCCACCGCTCGTCTTAGAGGCCAAGCCGCACACGCCCCTTTCCATCGCTTCAAAAGGGCGGGCATAGCCTCCTCCTCAGACACTCGCACAGAGACAGATACAAGAAAGTTCTCATTCTCTCACGGCCTGTGAGTATTGTGACGAGCAGTGCGAGTGCAAGCAAGGTAGGTCACACTGCAGGCACAATGGTGATGGAGACGCAGGAGAAGGGCATGGGCAAGCAGGCGGCCAACCCCGCCGCGTTCAACATCGCCGAGGCCGGCTTCGGCGACCGGCCGGACCTCGACGACGACGGCCGCGAGAAGCGCACCGGTATGTTCGTATGCATCCTCCTTCCTTGTAATTAACCGAGTGCCATGCATGCTTGCATGGATGAACATATACCATACCGTATATGTGATGTGATATGATGTGTTCTCCGTGCATGCAGGGACGCTTGTGACGGCGAGCGCGCACATCATCACGGCGGTGATCGGGTCCGGGGTGCTGTCGCTGGCGTGGGCCATCGCGCAGCTGGGGTGGCTGATCGGCCCCGCCGTGCTCGTCGCTTTCTCCGTCATCACCTGGTTCTGCTCCAGCCTCCTCGCCGACTGCTACCGCTCGCCGGACCCCGTCAACGGCAAGAGGAACTACACCTACGGCGAGGCCGTCAGGGCCAACCTAGGTACGAACGTGCCTTGCCTAACCACGTAATAAAGGAATTAAATTAGAATACTTGATTCCTACTTGGCTCATTCTTCTCCTTAATTTGTTCCCTGAATCCTGATTGATCTTGACCTTGCAGGAGTTGCCAAGTACAGGCTCTGCTCTCTCGCGCAGTACATCAACCTGGTCGGTGTGACCATTGGCTACACCATCACCACGGCCATCAGCATGGGGTACGCATGCATGCATGATGCATGTCTCAAAATAATACTCAAACCAACACACAACACTGCATGTTTTATGTATTGGCAATTAGCTAAAGAAGTGATCTATGTTGGCAATGGCATGGTTACAAGAAGATTCTTATCCGCGATAAGCATCTAGTAGCACTGCTGAGCACTGACAAATGATTGATCATGTTAACATGCATGTAGGTTACTACCAAAATCTTCCTCTAATTTTTCTTCTCTGAATAAATCAACCTGCAGGGCGATCAAACGGTCCAACTGCTTCCACCACAACGGCCACGATGCCAAGTGCAAAGCATCCAACACAACAAACATGATCATATTTGCAAGCATCCAGATCATGCTCTCGCAGCTGCCGAATTTTCACAAGCTTTGGTGGCTCTCCATTGTCGCAGCAGTCATGTCCCTGGCTTACTCAACCATAGGCCTTGGCCTCTCCATAGCAACAATAGCAGGTTAATACTACTAAATCATATACATGCTCATATATATATGATTGATTTGCTGATATGCATGAACAAGAAAAATCTCTTCTTCCTTCTACTCTATAAATTTTCCATGTTCACTTCGTAATTCACAACTCATAAGGAACAGAACAAAAAGATATGATGATATCCCTGTTCTTTTCAGCTTCTAAAAGCTGCTTTTCAGCTTTTCTACAGTAACTAGCTTTTAAACAGAGTATTTTTTCAAGATATGGTCTACTAGTTAATTGTAGTACATACTTTGCTGACTCCATGTATATCGGCAAAAACCACACATAAGTTTCCGTTACTCCGTAATCTTCCGTACAAACAGGCTCATAGTTTTTGGTAGGGCGGAATTGGAGGAGTGCATGAGGACACTGGACATGTTGATGAGGCTTTTTGTTTGTATCATACATGTTGGCCCGTGATGGATTGTATTGTGTGTTGATTGATTTGCAGGTGGGGCGCATGCAAAGACAACGCTAACAGGGGTGACTGTTGGGGTGGATGTGTCCGCAGCCGAGAAGATTTGGAGAACATTTCAGTCCCTTGGAGACATTGCCTTTGCCTACTCCTACTCCAACGTCCTCATAGAAATTCAGGTAAACCTATACGGCTATATCACCTTAATTAATCATGAAAATAAATATGAGTTATACTACTAGTTATCTTGCTGTATCTTCAGGGCAAATCTCTCCTTTTTCAGTGCACGGTAGATGTACAATAAAATGACGAAATATGTAAACAGATTAATGTTTTATGGCAGTACTTGGGTCCTTTTTTTTCTTTAAAAAACATGATCTCAGAGACTGAAGGAAAGCAGTATGGGTGAACCCAACAAGAGGACAAATATATCAGTCCAATAGTCAACGAAGAATCTCTGCTGTCCATTGAACCCGGTGCAGACTTTGAAATGGGTATGAACAGTCATAAGCATTCAAGGCAAATCTTTGCCATGAACGATAATACGGAGATAAGAGATATTCTCAATACTTGTCCTGTCGTCCGTCAAAGTTCAAATTATCGTAATCCTCTTCTCAGAACAGTGAATCGGTATTGAGAGGTTGTTTGTATTAGTTTCTGATTTTAACTTTTATTTAGAAAGATTAAAAATTAATATAAATATTTGGTTTCTCGAAGCGGTTTATCTACTCCTCTTGCTACCATCTCCGCTCCAAAGATAAGACAGCACATCATACTCCTTTCGCTCCCATCATGTGTACACATCTCTCTTACTTTTTTCATTACTCACTCTTTCTAAAAATCATTTTCTTCAGTTATTACTATTTATCTGCAATAAAAAAACTATCAGTAAAAATCTATACCCATGCTTCCATAATGCACGTGCTAGAGCATTGCCAAAAAATGACCACTTCTTGCAAATGCTCCAAATCTGTAAATTTCCTCCACAGAAGTGGTACCTCTTCAAGTAAACCTTATCCTGCAACATCCCATACAAAGGACAGTGACCTCTAAATTAGGGATTCAATTGGAGCGGATATAGATAGATATCGTTATTCTATATTCTATTTCGTATTTTTTTCTCTGAGTCAGAGTCGAACACGGACAATACCGGATATCTATTTTTCTATTCCGTATTCGTTCCATAAACCTTCAGTCGATCGGACGAAAATTATCCGTATTTTTTACACATAACATTAGACAATAGAGTGCAATCAGAGCGAACACGAAGAGATTAGTCACCGATATGTCCAAGAAAGAACACTCAATATTTTCTGCCTATTTAGATATGACAATCCGCCTACATGTTATCTTGTTTCTAAATGAAGTCACAACAAACTTTCTCATATCGTTTGGCATACGAATATATATAGACGGATATCACTAGACCCGTATCATATTTAATATTTTTCCTCGAAATCGAACATGGATAGTATCAAATATTCATTATCTTTTCTGTATTTATCTTATAAACTTTTGATCTATCAATTAGATAAAAATTATCTGCCTCATTTATACCATACTCTAAATCCTCATAAATGAAATGCCTGACTGTTCGAGCTACCCTGTTAGGGCAGTCCCAACCCAGAAACTATGAGATAGTTTCCATAGATGCCATGTCAGCAAGGCACTGCTCAAAAAAACCATCTCTCCCAACGCCATCCACTTCTTTATCCGATTCTTCCTCTCTTTCCCATCCCCATCCTCTTCTCTCTCCACCTCGAGCGCGCGCTCCTCCTCCTCCCCGCTACCCTCCGCGCCGCCGCGGCTCAAGCTCCTCGCCCACTCCCTCCTCACCAACGCCTACGCGCTCCTCGGCGTCGTCCAGTCGCAGAAGCACGTGCTCCGCCGCGGGCTCGGCCTCCTCGCATCCGCCTCCGCGTTGGGGCTCCTCCCCCACGGGCCGGCCCTCCTCTGGACCAGTAACTTCCTGGCGCAGCTCGCCTCCGCTCCCAGATCCGGAGCTTCGTTCGCCTGGCCCCCTGCTTCTTCCCATAGCGGGTGAGAGGGGGAGGGGGGAGGGGAGGCCGCCGGACGCCGGCGAGGCAAGGGGACGGCGAGCGTGGCCTGGGCGACGGCGGCGCGGCCTGCGCGGCGTGGGTGGAGGCGAGGCGGGAGCGGAGCTCGCGGACGAGCGGCTCGACGCCGGGGATCCCCGACGGGCAGGACAGCGCCGGGTCCAGCGCGCGCAGGTCGCGCGGCGGGAGCCCCGTCCGCCGCATCAGCTGCTGCTTCCCGACCTCCTCCGACGGCAGCGCAGCCTGCGCGGACGCGGGCGGCCTGGGCGACGGCGGCGCGGCCTGCGCGGACGCGAGCGGCCTGGGCGACGGCGGCGCGGCCTGGGGCGGAGGAAGAAACTACCCGTTTCTCCCCCATCGCGAAATCCGTGGTTTCCTCGTGCGTTGGTTTACGCGCCGACTTCGTTTCTCATATGAGAAACGGTTTCTTGTGTTTTTCTCCTCTTTCCTCATTAAATAAGATACCACATTAGATTTTTTGCTTACGTGGCAGAGTATTTAATGCTATGGAAACTATCCTAGTTGAAGGGTTGGGGCTTCCCTTAGTGTCCTGACGTGGAGACGCTTCCCGTAGAAGCTGCCCGCCCATCCTATACGGCTACACTACACCCCACGTGTCGCCACGGCCCACACGTCCTCTCTCCTCTATATGCATGCCCGACTGCAGCTACGTCATCAACACGAGTGTGTCTACGAGCCCGTGGTCGCTCCGTGTCCACCGACGTTCAACGCTCGTGCTAGCTGCTCATAAATTGTACATGTATGTGCACGATTAGTGGGAAAACTCATGTCCATGCTTCGAATGACCTTGTATCTCCACAAAAATTTCCAGTAAGATATATGTCTGTTTTTTTAATCTTCGATTTATAATTTATAACTGTAGTTTATGGTTTTTGATCTTAATGTGAATGTTTATATAAATAAATTGAGAGCTGATAAGCTATTTCTAAAATGCTATCCTAATAAGTCGTTTAGAAACGATAGCGGAGAAATTATTTTATTTATTTATTTAAAAGAAGTTATAAACTATAAGTTATAATAGGAAAAGAAGCGTACTATTATGTACATGAGTTTGCAAATCGACCCCTTGAAGATGTCCAATTTGCAGTGGTGCTGAAATAGAGATTTTGTAAGGAGGATTCTATTTGGTGAAATGGTGCAGGACACCCTGAGGTCGAGCCCGCCGGAGAACGAGGTGATGAAGAAGGCGTCGTTCATCGGCGTGTCCACGACAACCATGTTCTACATGCTCTGCGGGGTGCTCGGCTACGCGGCGTTCGGCAACCGCGCGCCGGGCAACTTCCTCACTGGGTTCGGCTTCTACGAGCCCTTCTGGCTCATCGACGTCGGCAACGTCTGCATCGCCGTGCACCTCATCGGTGCCTACCAGGTGTTCTGCCAGCCCATCTATCAGTTCGTGGAGGGCTGGGCGCGGCGGCGGTGGCCGGACAGCGCGTTCCTCAACGCTGAGCGCGTCGTGCCCCTGCCCCTCATCGGCGACTTCCCCCTGAGCCCGCTCCGGCTGGTGTGGCGCACGGCGTACGTGGTGCTGACGGCGGTGGTGGCCATGGCCTTCCCCTTCTTCAACGACTTCCTCGGGCTCATCGGCGCCATCTCCTTCTGGCCGCTCACCGTTTACTTCCCCGTCCAGATGTACATGGCGCAGGCCAAGGTGCGCCGCTTCTCGCCGACGTGGACCTGGATGAACGTGCTCAGCCTCGCATGCCTCATGGTCTCCGTCCTCGCCGCCGTCGGCTCCATGCAGGGGCTCATCAAGGACGTCAGAGGCTACAAGCCATTCAAGGTCTCCTAAAAATCGATCAAGCGATGGCATCATCGATGACACAAACACAGCAGCATGCATGCATGCATAGTGATGATACATGCGGTTATTATAGGTTAAGTGGTTCGTGTCGTGAAACAGGTTAATTTCAGAGTGAAGTGTCGATGTAAGTGGTACAATTTAGACTGATTAATATGGCTTGAATTTGAAGTGTTTGTAACAAACTAGTAGCAGCAGCACCTTGATACCAATCTCATCTGGATTCTGGACAGCAATAAGAGGTCAGCAACTCAGTTGTCTGCATTCTATAAGGAAAACTTGGAACATACTACATATCTGAAGGTAATTAAGGTGAAAACTCAGTTCTGTAGCAAAAGAGAAAGGCAATGCGTGGTATATTGCAGTTAGCATCAATCAGATTGTGAGGAAGAGGTGAGTTTCGAAGTCTGATTGTATATAATACGTCAGTTGTTGTGTCAATCAACCTCTTTTCTGATTTAGCATTACTTGATGTAGTACTAATGATCACGCTGAATCGTCACTCCTGTCTCTATTATTTAGAACAGAGTCAAAAGCTAAAACCATGGTAGGTATCAGACATGTTGAAGCGAGAGCACAAAAACCGAAGCACCAGTAACTTCCAACTTGTATTGTACACCACTCAACTAAATTAAAGAACCCATTGGATAACATAGTAAAACTTGTGGTTTCAGAAAAAAAAAGTACTAGAGAGAAATCTGAACATATCAAAAGTTTACTGATACTCAATGGTCAAAACAGGGGATCACGTTTCAAGCAAAATGCCTACTTCTACTTGATGAACTCTCACTCTTTTACCTCTCCAGCGTTCAGCTGTACTGCAGATTAAACAGGAAAGTGTACACCGTTCAGACGCTCGAATGAAATTCAGGCTGATATCCGAAAGGCAGAGAGTATTTTACACTGCATGCGCCGCTGAATCTAATCAGCTAGGCATAGGCAGATGAGTAGCAGCAAGTAACTTCAAACTTCGATTTTTTTTTTCTACGCTAAACTGAAACCTAGAGAACTTAGGTATGCATCTCAAACAGGTGAATAGAGAAATCGAATAGCTAGCTTTAACATTAAAACAGCATTTCCCGATTCCAGATTGCAGTGGCTTCAATTAATTATCTACACGCGGCAATTCATTGAAGACTGAGCTGAGCTGTTTTCAGCATGCAGCTTGTCATGCCATGAACGGCAAAAGAAGAACTAGGCCGGTAGTAGTATTAGCTAGGTATATTGGGTCTCATGGACTTCACAGATTTCGACAAGTCGTTGCCAGGCCTATTTTGTTGGGCCGTCATCTTTATGGGTCGCTTTGACGCTTTTGCCCATCTTTGTTCGTTTGTGAGAATATGTGCAAAAAAAACCTGGTGTTAAGCGAGGATATGTGCAAAGGCTGGTGCCTTGTGAAATAATGGCACGATTATACGGTGCAAAGTGAAATGTACTCAAATATAATTTTATTTTCATCGTAACCATATGAGTTGTATATCAAGTACAACACTATGTTTCAACTAGTAGTGTGCCCGTGCTAACGCTACGGTAAAATACAAAACAAGATAAAATTTGTAAACAAACCTAAAACTTATGTACAACATGCTCACGTCATCGTTTCCCCGTTCCGTACGATCGCTCTGGCTGATGCGTGTGCGTGAGACGCTCTTACTGAGCGGATGGTGTCGCGCAGCTTCGCTCTCAACATGGTCGCACAACGTGGTCGTTACCAACCACTGTCAACGTGGTCGAAACCGAACATGCACAGTGTGGTCGTAACGTGGTTATTACCGACCACCACGTTGAAGGAAGTTTCAACATCATCGAAGAGGCGTTCAACCACGTTGAAGAAGCACTGAACGTCGAAGGGGCTTATGACCACGACAAAGTAGCAGTAGACGTCGTCGAAAGGCGTTCGACCACGGAAAACCTGAAGAAGACGTGGTCAGGAGGTGATACGACAACGGTGGAGGAAGTTTGAGAGTGATCGACAGATATATGACCGCAGCAAAGCAAGTTGATCGTGGTTGTGGAGGTATTCGACCACGTTGAAGGAATTTTGAACGTGCTGGAAGAGATGTTCGACCACATTGAGGAAGCACTGAACGTGGTCGTAAGGGCTATCGAGCACATTGTCACGACATCGACCACATCGTGTGTAGTCGGAAGGAGCTTCGACCACACAGAAGCTTTGAACGTGATCTTGTTTAGAAGTCGTATGCGAGGATTGGAATGTTGGAAGTCTTACGACTTTGCCCAGAACCTTTACGACCTCTCATGATCGCCTAGACCGGTTTCGACTGCTACCAACCGCTTCCGACCACCTACTGCTGCCAATCGACCACGGCAGCCGTTCGATCGCTCTTCTTCGTCGCCACGCTATCCTTTCTACGACCGCGAACGATTTACCGTGATTGCACGCAGTGATGCTGGCGATAACTGTTCCCCATAGTCGAAACACTCTTTCGACCACGTTCACTTCCTTACAACGTGGTTGGAATCGCTTCCGACCACGTTCAAGTCTTCTCGGCTCGATCGCAGCTCCTTCCGACCACTTACGTTGTGGTCGTAGCCTTCACAATGTGATCGAACGCTTTACAACGTGGTCGATAGCCCTTACGACCACGTTCAGCGCTCAATCAACGTGGTCAAACACCTCTGCGACTGCGACCACCTTCAAATGTTATGCGCTATGGTCGTACGTCTTCTTCAGGATTGCCCTTCTATGCATTCACTATATAGAATTACCTCATCATAATTAAATCCAGCTGAGAACCCAGCAGAGGAAAACGTTAAGAATACAAACCTTTGAAACAAGGGAAAAGCCAAGCTGGCTGATGGCTTCAGAAAACTTATCAGGATCAGCACCTCCAGTGTTTGGGTCTAACCTACTTCTCACCTCAGCAATAACAAGCCAGCCACTGCATAAAAAAATGTATCAATACTAAAAAAAGAGCCACATACCATTTGTGGTCGCAGTTAATGATTGAGCAAACCTTGGCTTGACAACTCTATTTACTTCCTGTAAGTAACTTGGATAGTTGGTTCCCATCAAAGATAGACAAAATATTGCCACATCTACAGAAGACGGCTCCAATGGGGTCTGCAGAAATGACGGGACATTTAGTTGAAGTAACAACTCAGTTACCAAAAGAGAGGTTTTGATATTTATTTTATACATTTGGTTTTAAACACTTTTTCTAATTTTGTTTTCCGAGGGAACACTGCATATGATTGGACATTAAAATAAACTAAAAAAATGTGAATGATTCAGGAACACATTTGATGAAGTATAATACCCAGTACATAACCATCAGGAAAAACAACTAACCATCGGAGAGAATTATATTGCTGACTATTTGGGTTATCCAACACTTCAATTTTCTCCACTAAAAAAAGCATTTCGATTTCTTAAGAGTAGGTGAATGCTTCCAACAAGATGTTGTCTCATATTAAGAATAGAGAAAACTATTTTTTTTCAATTGATACACCTCCCCGTATCAACTACATTGGTTCCACTACATTATCTTTTAACTCATGCACCTGTGTATTGAATGTTAATCAAAATGGCAGGATCCTAACCCATAAAAAACAGAATGTGAACAAGGTAGAGCACTAAATAAATACATGATGTGGCCAGTGCTTACATGAGCCATATCACAAGCGATCACTGAAGGGTCATTTGAAACAAGATCGATGGAGAAGACCTTGTTCTTCATGTTTTTAGCAACTGCTGCATTGCCTGAGCAAATTGTGAATGATATTGTCATGCTTGTGCAGGGGGAAAAAAGGCAAGAAGGCGCTAGCTTCTAGACAGTAAATTTTCTGCATTCTTACCACAGCCAAAATCAGCAATGGTCCATGATGCATTATGACTCTTCAACCAATTGATTATTACATTTACTGGCTGCTCCGGCCAATGTGACATCTGCTCTTGATATCCTGCATGATACTAAAAGACAACAAAGTGAAATCTCAACCATGTATCAGGTGAATATGGAGTTGCTTCCATAGGGTTAATTATTGCTCTGACTGCAGCTATGCAAGAAGCTTTCTGCATATTGATCACTACAAAGCTCTAAAACAATCGCAAGAATGAGCACAATCTCCTCCAAGGATTTACTGGAACAGCAGAAGGCAGTCTCACAAATTAAATATGAACCAAAGGTTAGCAGCAACCTCTGAGATCTTGATCATCAAAATCTTCTACCGACAGCATTTGAATATTCTCTCGGACAGCACCAACAAATTACTGTCATGGTGGAGGCATCAAGGGAACATTTTTATGAATCACAAAACAGCTGAATGCTACTAATTGCTCACCAAAATATCCTCCAACCGATGACAGCAAGATACATCGTCTGTGCATAGCTCATCAACAAGTATAGCACAAGCCAGACTGCTTAAGTCAAATCTAATTTTGAACATTGTATTTAGGACCAGCACTGCATCATCCACCCGCCCAGAGGTGGTCAGCAACTCCACCAAAGAATTGAATGTCTGTTCCCCAGGTTTCAGATTGTTCTTCAACATGCCCGCCAACCATGCCATGCCATCCTCAGCCCTCCTGACCTTACAGAACCCATTTATGACACTACCATTGCTCCGCACCAATGGTTCCAAGCCCTTAGCCTGCATCAACCTAAGCAATTCGACTGCACCATCCACCTCTCCTTCCTCACACATGGTGTCAATGAGCGGTGTGAAGGTCGACACACTTGGCTCCAAACCAGACGACAGTAGGCGCCCATAAATCTCCATCGCCTCAGCCAACCTCCCAACCTTGCATAGGCCCTGAATCAATGTGTTGTAAGTAATCACATCATGCTCGATCCCCTTTGTAACCATTTCCTCAAACACCCCAGCTGCTTCGTCCACCCTCCCATGGACACAAAACCCTGTGACGATGATGTTACAGCTGATGGTCTCTCCTTGAATCCCTGCACCAGCATTTCGTCATACACCTTGCGAGCCATCCCGAAATCACCTGCTTTACAGTAGTAATCGACGAGAGAGCAGTAGGCATACTCACTGGGCTCCATTCCTTTGTCCAGCATCTCATCCCACATCTGCCAAGCCTCAGCTATGCGGCCCGCTTTGCACAGACCATTGATGACCGTCGTGTACGTGATTGCGTCTATGCTGTAACCACGCAGCTTGATCTCGGTGAAGATGCGCAGGGCCTCACCACCCATCCCATGCACAAAGAGTCCGTGGATGATGCCACGTCGGCGGCGAGCAACGCCGCCCACACGGTGAAGAAGGCGCCCTGCCGGAGCCGCAGCGCGTCGAGGAGGTACGCTGCGGAGAGTCCGACGGCGAGGACGGCGAAGACGGGGAGCCCGCCGAGGTCGAGGAGGAAGGCCGCGGCGGGCGCGAGGGCCGCCGCGACGCGCGCGTTGTGGGCGAAGGCAGGGGGCGATGCGGACGCGGCGGCGCAGGGCCCGGCGGCGGACACGGAGGGGTCGGAGGAGTGGTGGGGCCTGGAGGTATGGGACGGGAAGCCGAGGAGGGGCTTGGGGGAGGAGGTGGAGTTGCGGCGGTCGTGGTGCGGGGAGGCGGACGGGGAGGGGGAGCGGGTGGAGAAGGTCAGTGTGAAGATCGACGGGGAGATCAGAAGGCGGCCGTGGTCGCTTTGGATTTGGATCGTTGGATATGAGTGGGTAAGGAGAGAGAAAGGTGGGAATTGATCCTTAATCGTTGATTTCATTGGTTGGTTTTTCTGGGGACACGAATTGGTGTGGATGCAGGAAAACTCATGACTGTTGGGGGCATAATTTGGGGTGGTCGTAGGAAAGAACTGAACTGGTGGATTTTAGGGGTAGAGATATAAACATATGTACTGTAGTATCTAGCCATGTAATTACGTGCGAAATCGGTTAGTTTCCCTAATTTCTTCTTTGTTCTCCTCTAGATACGCTTGCTCCAGCCTTTTATTCAATTTACCGGCGAGTCTCCCTCTAGAGTTCCTTCACTTGTGATGGGTTTTGGTGTTCTATCACCTATCAAATCAACTCGACTCAACAACAAAGCCTTCACCAGGGATCACCACCGAATCAAGCTTCTTTGTCCCTTTTTCTGTGTTTTTTTACACGTAGCAGTAGTCCAGAAGAGATGGGTGCTGTTGCAGACCTCACAAAAAGTAAAGTAGAACAAATAAGCTGCTGACATGTGTGAGAGAACAGGGAAAGAGAACAGAGAAGCTGCATTCATCACCACTGGGCTCAGTTAGGTACAAATAAATCTCTTTAGGTTTCCTTCCAATAAAAAACACCACTCCTAAGGTGAGGGTCTAACACATCCATGATATCATCAACAATATATTTCCCTCTGTTGTGATCCTTGGCAATCATGTAAATCGTTGCTAGAGATCTCTGGAGTATCCGGTGAGCAGGACGAAGGAGTCCATGTTACGATACATTCACAGTGAGCCCCAAATTTGGGTGCTTTTTTTTTAAATGTTAGTAGTGAAGTATATGTAGTGTTAATGTAGAGATGTGTGCATTTGGGACGAGTGTTATATCTATCAAATTCTCACATTAATTAGTGAGCAGAGCTCCTGCCATCCGCTATAAGCTCGGTTTACATGAGGGTGCTTTTGTATGTTGGAAGTGGTGGATATGTGGTGTTAATTGATGTGCGCCTCTAGGACGAGCACTATATCTTTGAATTTCTATTAACTTCAATCAATGAGCAGAGTTCATACCATGTGTTAAGAAAAACTTGGTTACAATACGTTCGTAATGAGCAACAAATTGGGTGTGCTTGTATAAGTTAGTAGTGGTGTATATGTTGTGTTGATTGATGTGGGTATCCTTTAGATAGGTTCTTTTGGGTTAATGGCTTATGGCTTAAATATTTGAATTCTAATTTTTGTGAGAGTAGTATGTATAGAAAAATAGTCGTATGCGTTTTGGCTGGTACAACTGAACTCAATACATTTTTTACTACAATCTTCATATTAACCTTGCCTTAAACAAACGCACCATTTAAAAGCTAGTTACTGTAGACAGTACAAGTATAAGCCAGTTTTAAGTTCAAAAGAACCCAGCAAACTCTGCTGTCACTTTAATCAATTAGCATAGCTCGGGCCTTCCATTAAAAAACTGGTTGGTTTATAATACTTTAATGGTGAGTCCTAGATTGGGGACTTTTTAGCATATTTAGCACTATTTGTCACTGTATTTACAAAAATAGCCGTATGTCTAGCGTATTAATAAAAATGGTGTTTTTGCCGTCCGATGGCCAGACGGCAGTGCGTGTGGGCTAACACGTAGCCGCTGCCATCCCGTGGTGGGACGGCAGGTGACCTGCCATCCCACAACCAAGCAGCAGGTGATTAAGCCAGCTTAATTACCTGCCATAATTTATATTTTGCTTACTATTTATTTGAATTTTAAAATATAGCAAATGAGCTTAAAATATTTTGAAATTTTATATGTAGTTTCTTGATACAATACTATGAATATTGCTAAAAAATTCATACAATTTTGACAATTGTAGGAGTTATTACATATAGCAAACAAGCTTTAAAAATTATGAAATTTTGTGAAAAGTCTCCTAACATAGTCATAGTAATTGTGTAATTTTTTGAAAATTTTATGTACTACAAATTTATCATGTTGATTTAATCATAAAATTAACAATGCTGAGGCATCTTTTGCAATGTTTGACATCTATCACAACGGTGGATTCCCTTCAAATGACTGAAACAACTACTGTAACAAACACCAATGTTTTTTTCTTGTTCAGTTTCGCCAAAAAAAACACCACTTGACAAAACCTTTGTCTGTGGCATGTTGTGTGGTCTGCTCGATCATTTCCGTGCCCTACGTCTACCCGTCTTGCCTTGATCTACGACGTCAGATGATCAGATATAGAGTAATTAAGCAGCTCGAGCTTTTGTAAGTTTTGTCAGGGTTCACCTGTCGCAGCATCACCTGGTCGAAGTCAGGCTACCACATACCTGGCCGGATGCAGGTTAACCTCTGACCAACGAGGTCTCGTGGTGTAAAGCCAAGGCCAGCTTGGTGATTACTGACGAGGTTACTGCTAGTTTAGTGGAGCATATACTGTACTAAAGGCGAAGCAAAAGCGCGCGTGCAGGTGGAATCGTATGATGTACTAGTGCTAATCACTAATGTCTCTGCAGCTTTGTACTGTCTGATCTATACTTACTACATGTACTGAACGATTCGTGCTAATTGTAATCTCTTTAAACTCTGCAAGGTACCAGCATATCTGGCAGCCGTATGCTACCTTGCCATGCCCAGTTGTCTAGTTGTCTTGCTATGCTCCTAGTGTAGAGTAATTTTGCTCAGTGCCACGAGTAGTTTATGAGCTGCTGCTACAACCAATGGATCCTGCGAAGCAAACAGCCCCTAAAATACGTCTTAGCAGTGGGCAAAACGGCAGAGTGATTATCGCATTCCGTTACGGCGCCTCTTTAATCATGGGAAACACAGTGAATTGCGGCTGGCACAACGACGGAAAACACGGCACGATGATTAAGCACAGCATTTACCCGCGCAGTGGAGTACTAGCATGCATCTAACAATGCGCTTTTCAATTATTAAAGGCCTACCAAGCCTGCTCAAAGTGCTGAAAGTTCTGGCTTTTGGGTTTATTTTTTTGTGTAGGCCGGGCATGTTCTTTTTTGCTGCGGCTTATGGTTTTTTACTGCGGCTTGTGACTTTTGAACTGTTTGTACGAGAGATTATAGAGTAACAGAAACTCACGTGCGATTTTTGCCAATATAAATGAAGTCAGTAAAGTATATACTACAATTAACTAGTAGACCATATCTTTAAAAAAAATACTCCGTTTAAAAGCTAATTATTGTAGAAAAGACGAAAAGCAGCTTTTAGAAGCTGAAAAGAACAGGGCCTAAGATATAGCTGCGGTTAGCTTTTGTGAGTCAAAAATTGAGAGAAGCAGTAAACAAATCTAGAAAAATAGAAGACGTTGCTAAATCTTTTGTGACGATGCAAAGAAATAGGAGGAAAAAAGTAAAACTAAAAAAAGCAAAAAAAAAAGGAATTTTAGAAGAAAAAGGTTGAAGCCGTTTAGAGCACCATAACCAACTACTGTCAGGAGCAAATCAGTCAGAAAGACTGCATTAAAGAAACACTAATAGGGATGTAATCAAGAACTAGGTAGCAGCAGCAAATGAAAAGTAGTCATTAGTCATGACTAGTGCTGCCAACTGGGAAGAGGACAGAGCAGACAGCTTGGCTTAGCTGCAGGCCCCAAAGCAGCAGGTAAAGAAATTCAAAGTTGCTGTTTAAAAAGGGCAGCACTCAGTCAGGCAGCAAAGCTCAGCTCGATCGTCCAACTGAATTCAATTCGAATCGAATCACAGCAGAGGAAGACAGGACAATATAGGTGATGCTTTTTTCGGCTACAGCTTATGGCTTTTAGTTCTAGTACTATCGCTTTTGCGAATGAACCGAAAATCGATAAACCACTTAGACCTGTTCGTTTAGGGCTTTTAATTTACTATTTTTTTATTTTTGTGCTTTTTGTGTTTTTTTCTGCTTTTTTTGTATTCCTTTGTATTGTTTATGATGGGTTAAACTGTTTTTTATTTTTAAATTTTTTTTATTTTAATTATAATCACTATCAAATACAATGAAAAAAGGCAGTTACAATGAAATAATCATAAGCCGTCGCCAAGCTGAGCGTCCCTAATAAAAGGATATCTCAATAAGTTGTTTTGAAATAACGATGGAGAAACTGTCTCATTTGTTTGTTCAAGGGAAGTTATAAGCCCTAGTCTCGATTCTGGTTCTTTTTGTTTTTTTTTTGTGGTTTTTGGCTTCGGTTTCTTCGAAAACAAACGAGGCGGCTTCTCTAAACGGTTCCTGAGTCTAAAACCGTATACAACATCCGCATCGACATCTCTATCATTTATCATCATCTTAAAAAATACAAATAAAAATTATCAGTCATAATAAAAAAACTATCAGCTACAGTATAAAGAACATAAGCCTGTAGTAGCGAAGCCAAGCCCTAAAGCTAAAAGGACCGCTTCATCTTTTTCGTGTCGCCGTGTGCGAGGATATATCATATGACCAAAAATATATATTGGCTGGACTGGAGTAGCTTGTTGACTAATGACTAGTGCACAGTTTTTGTGCAGCATGCAAATGGCGTATACCGGCCGAGGCAGGCGACAAGTACCCGAAGCAGTTGATCGGTTCATCCAGCTTCCAATATTTTTTTTTTGGGTAGCTTCCATTCTGTTACTGTTAGTATCCAGGAGCCAAACCTATCCATCTAATCTGACTTATATAGGCTATATATACTCCTACGTATAAACGTCAAGTACGTACGTACGTACGTACGTAATTAGGAGCTAGCACAGAACAAGAGAGAGAGAGAGGGAGGAGAGATACTCCAGCTACTGTAGCAGTACGAGTATAAAACTCTCTTTTCTACGGTATACTAACATACTGTAGCGTGGCACGAGCTGGGCTCGTCCAGCACATTGATAGAGATGGCCCAGCTCTTGTTGGGTGCAGCAGATAACTGTTGAGCTCGGTTCGGCTCCCAGCAGCAGCACCACGGGCCAACCTCATCCATTCCATCCACCTAAGAGGTGTACAGTTGAACTGGATTTTTATAATTTATGACTGAATTTTTATTGTAACTAACTGAAATTATATTGTAGTTGATAGTGGTTTATTTGACATAATTAAATTTAAAAATAGAAAAAATGGGTTAGCCCAGTACGTGTAATACAAACGAATACGAAAAAAATCAGCAAACAACTCAAAAAAGTTCTACAAAGTCAGAAAAAAACAAAATTTAAGAATAGTAAAAAATAATCTAGAAGCTTGAAGTCCAAATCCAAACAAGCGGGGCCTAAGACAAGGGGGCTCACTTTTCTTTTCTTTTTTTGTAACCTTATTTATGGAAGATTGGAAGATTATATATGTTAGGAGCGGCTTTGAATTTGAAATGGATGTCCGCGACGGCCCGACACTTTCGGCCTCGCTCTAAACGATTTTAATTTTTGATTTTTTTAGCTTTCAGTTTATTTAAGCTAGAAATCACTTGGAATGTATCAATTTTTTATTTCAGTTTATTTATTTTTTAGCTTTTTTATCTTCTTTGTTTTTATCTTATTTCTTTTGCGTTGTCTACGACAATATAACGGTTTTTATTTTTCTCAATTTATTTTTTAATTTAGCCGAAGCCCATTAGACCGCCGGTTTTGCTTCCAAAGACCTCGCTCGCTTCCAAGTGGGGCCCGTAGACTGTGAGCCACGGGTCATTATATTCATCGACATCCCTGTCTCGTGTAGTGGCCTAACGCCGTCGCGGAACAATAAACTAATGGCGATAGTAATTGACGAGCATCGTACCGTAGAGCTGCTGCAACCTCCAGCCAGCTCCCAGCCGCTCGCATTTCCTCCTCTCTCTCTTTTTTTTTTTGCCTTTTTCTAGTGTTGAATTGTCGATCCGTTTTCGAGTAAAAGTCGGATTTAACACTATTATGTACAATATTTATAAAATCAGTTAGATATATATTGTATTTATAAAAATAGCGTTTCTGTCATCTGATAAATAGACAGCAGCACCACTGAGACGATATTTGGCGAGGTCATCGGCGGCAAGTATCTGCTGTCTCATCAGCAGACGACAGACAGTCTATTGTCTAGTACGTATACCACTAGTTTAGGCCCTCATCATTTCGGCTTAAGCTTCTGACTTCTGGCTTATTTTTCACTATTCACAAATTTCGTCTTTTTTTGAATTTTTGGCTTTTTTGTGCTTTTTTGGCAGTTCTTTTTTCCCGTATTTATTTGTATTATACGTAATAGGCTAACATATTTTTTAATTTTTTAAATTTAATTATGCTAAATAAACTTCTGTCAACTACAGTATTTTTTTCAACTAATTACAGTACTTTTAGTCATAAGCCATAAAAAAAACCAACTGATCCCCCACCTCTTTCTACGGTCCTCGGTTGTGCTGTGCTACAGCGAGCAAGGCCCCATTATTGCGCCCGTGCGTCCAAGCTGTGCTTCTGCGACCTCCCTCTCTTTTTTAAGGGGAGCATCTGTGCAATTCTTTTTACAGGTCAAATCACAGCCTGTTCATGTTTATGATTCCGTCCTATCCGTAGCACGCAACAGCTCACGCAGGAGAAAAAAAAAGCTGCTCGTTGTACGCAATACACACTAGCTGTCTACTTGTACTGCAACATTATAGGGGTAGTACCAGCATGTCGATCATTTGATCTGAAGCTATATTGTCCTCGGTAAAGTACGCTCTATTGCATTGTAAAGAAGATTTTGGCCCTGATCAATATGGCTTTAGCTTCTGGCTTCAGCTTATTTTTGTACTATTCATAAATTTCGTCTTTTTCTGAAATTTTGGCTTTTTTTTTAGTTTTTTTACCGGTTCTTTTTTTCCTCGTATTTGTTTACATTATACGTGATGGGCTAATATGTTTTTTCTATTTTTAAATTTTTTTAAATTTAATTATGGTAAATAAGCTTCTGTCAGCTACAGTGCTTTTTTCAGCCAGCTACAGTGTTTTCAGCCATAAGCCATGAGGCTTTCAGCCGAACCGATCTTGAGCTTTATATGTTATTTATTATTTTATCTTTTTTTAAAAAAATTAACCATATTTTGTTGAATTTAGTCTAAAACCTGAGAACAAATGACCGTCCCTTCCTCCCCTTCTATCATTAGAAATCCATATCTCTCTCTCGCCACCTCTCCCTCCATCTCACTCTAGTCTATTTCCTCCCAAGATCCGGTGCACTGGATATTGGATAGCACTCATCAAGCCCAAGCATTTCTGCACACCAACATTCTGAAGTTTTTAATTTGCCACCGTATGTATATGTTCTCCAACGGGGAGAACAAAGAATGTTGTTTCTCAGAACAGTAATTGCAGCCACAACAAGAGGGCAAGTGAGAACAAAGAATGTTGTTTCTCAGAACAGTAATTGCAGCCACAACAAGAGGGCAAGTGAGAACAAAGAATGTTGTTTCTCAGAACAGTAATTGCAGCCACAACAAGAGGGCAAGTGAGAACAAAGAATGTTGTTTCTCAGAACAGTAATTGCAGCCACAACAAGAGGGCAAGTGAGAACAAAGAATGTTGTTTCTCAGAACAGTAATTGCAGCCACAACAAGAGGGCAAGTGAGAACAAAGAATGTTGTTTCTCAGAACAGTAATTGCAGCCACAACAAGAGGGCAAGTACTATAATTTTTTACGAAACAATGTTCAAAATGCTGGTCAGCTGTTGCATGACCTGAAACTCCCCTCATCGGAGGACAGAAAACAACCATCATATACAAACAAACATGTTGTTTTGTGACGAACACGGAGACGTCATCACTGTCATGGCGCTCGCCGCCGTTAAGACAGCCCCCAACGTCGTTGCTGCTCACGGAGTTGCAGATGGGGGACAGCAAAGAGGGGTGGTGGTCGATGAGCGACTCGGTGCTCCACACGGCGCGGCTGCCGTAGGACGACGACGGGTAGCATCTACGTGCTGCTCCTCGGGGATGCCTTGGGCTCGAGCTCGGTATCGGCGGTGTAGAATGCGGTGGCATCCTCGAAGGTGCTGGAGCGGGCAGATAAGGACCCCGACGAGACGTGGGAGACGGCAGTGGGCTCGCCGATGCAGGGAGCAGGAGGAGGCGGTCGACGCGGCACATGTTGGAGCTGCCACAAGAGGAGACATAGTCAGGACTGCAGCCATCTTGTTGGCTTCTTGCTCTGCTCTTTCCTTCTTCTTTGGTAAGGGGTGGTTCAGTCATTTTCTCTTAAAAACGGATCAAAATAAAAAAAAGGGTAAACAAACAAATATCGCATGAAGTTCAGGGCGAAGCATCCGTTACATTTATAATAGTGTATTTCACCAAAAACACTTTAATTTTGGAGCAAATGATCCATTAGGGCATCTCCAATGGTTCTAGCTAGCAACTAACTATAAGACTTCGGCCCTGTTTGGATTCTCAGGTCTAAAGTTTAGTTGTCTAAAGTTCAGGACTAAACTTTAGACAACTAAACTTTAGACCACAGGACTGTTTGGATCATGGACTAAAGTTTAGTTATGGTTCAATAAACGGACTTTTATACCCCTGGGATATTTGAGCTCAGATGAAGGTAAAATATAGTTGAACATCCACCCTTCGTTAAGTCAATTTTGTAATCAACATCGGTGAAACGAAAATAACACAGCGCCATTCACCAATATATTGTTTTCTCGATTTCTATAGCAGTTGTTTACCCTAACAGTGGGAGTTATCAAATTCTTAAGGTTTTATTTTTATTTTGGCATCCAGAACAACATTGGGATAAAACAAACCATTTATCAGCATAGAAGTTTACACAAAACATGTTCGCGTGATCTGTACACTGACTTATGGTTAGCAGTGAATGTAGCAAACCAAAGTCATATGACCATAATGATTCCGAAGCAACATTAGTGATTATGCTTTCGCAAAAGTCAACATGACAAATTTATGAAGAATTTTCAGGATGAATACTACAACCCAGAAGCTAAAAAGGAGAAAGGAATAGAAAAAACAAATAATAAAAGTTTAACAAAACCGACTGTAATCCAAAGAAAATATAGTTGAAACAATACATAAAATTTTGGAGACATGATTCCGTGCTACTTTTTATCTACATCACTCTCGCCTAGCAAACAACGCGTTAGCAATGTTATCACGTAAGGTATTCATGTTATGATCCTCGCCACCGCCATGTCGATTGCCACCCCTTGGCTCAGATGAAGGTTCCTCAGTCATTGGCATATAGTTTTCATCTCAATCACATCTATCAAAGTCCGTGTCTGCTATTGCACTTTCACGAATAAAATTATGGAGAGCCATGCATGCCAGTATTATTTGGCTTTGCTTTGGCATCGGATATGACGGTAAGCCCAACAAGATCCTCCATTTCATCTTCAAAACGCCGAAAGAACGCTCTATGACATTGCGAAGAGATGAGTGATGAAAATTGAATACCTCATTTCGTCCACTTGGTCTTGGTCCTTGTCTAAACTCCGGCAGATGGTATTTTACCCCCTTGTATGGTGCAAGATAACCCGGTCGGTTAGGGTAGCCCGAGTCAACGAGGTAAAATTTACCTAAAAGAATCAAGCACAAATATTTTAAAACTATAAATATTAGATGAGATACCAAATGACATTCCATATGAATAATTGATTGTACCTAGTGGCGGATGTGGGAATTTGTGACCATATTTATTTGTAGCATCATTGAACACTCTCATATCATGGACTGACCCCGGCCATCCCGCGAGAACAAAGGTGAACCTCATATCGAAGTCACAAATGGCTAACACATTTTGGGACGTGTAACCATGTCGACCCGTATGCTGAACGACCTTTGACACTGGCACAACAACTGGTATATGTGTCCCATCTATGGCTCCAATACAATTATCAAAAAAAAAGGATGAAATCGAGGTCCTTCCAACCTAGGGTGAACTGTTCTAAATTCTGGATCATTTGGTTTGATAACATCTGCTGAGAGCCTGTAAACACACTGCAATACTTCATCAAATTTCCTACTGACCGTCTCGATTGACCTCCCAAAACGATTGTCTGCTTGTCTAACCGATTGAGGGGCACCAACCATCCATAAAAACATGGCCAAACCTTCTATCGACGACATCTTACATAATGACTTCAAGCCGTATGATGTAACTAGCAAATCATGCAGTCTGTAAAACATTTCCCTACTCATCCTAAACATGTCGTAACAAGATCTAGAATTGTTCAATGTCCTCATAACCCAATCAATGCCTGATTCAACCACAGTCCTCTGCTTGGATTTGTTCATATAAGTTTCAAAATAGTACGTACCAATAATGCAAGCAATGGCAGCAAATTGTCGTTTCCTCCTACGATGTGCCTGTGCCGCCTCAAGTGCATTGTCTTCATCATCACTTGATGAAAAATTCGTCTACAAATAGGGCACCCCCACATGTTAGATCATGATTACAGTAATAAAGAGAGGCACTACTGCTATCAATAAACCAAAACTCAAGCAAACATTACACCACGCCGACAATAAACAGAGTTCAAGCAAACATTAATAATAAGCAAACATGATTATAGTAAGTTCGTGCAAAGTAAGTTCATGCAAATAAAGATAGGCACTACTGTTGTCCATATAAGCCTAGTTCATCTAGTGCAACTTCTTCATGGTGCACCACCTCTTCAACCATATAAGCCTAGCTTCTTTTGTGGTGAAGTTGAAGAATGCCCCGCGGTTTTCAGCCTTCACAAACAAAGTGGTAGCCATGAAATACTCAATACTATCTTCTGCTGCCCCACTTTCCACTGCCAATTGGAGAGCTTTCTTCATTGATTTGGCCATATTCTCGCCTGAACTTTCTTCCTTGAAGTTGTCAAGTATTCCTTTCAGCACCTTCACCATAGGACTCTTTGTTTTGTTTGTAGGACTCATGGCAGTAGTAGTAGTGCTGCTGCATCTCTTCCAGGTACTAACACTCATTGGGCTGTCTTCCATCCCATCTTCCTCTTGGTCTTCCTCACTCTCATCATTTCCATCTCCAATTATTTCACCAGGTATACATGCTGAAGACCCATCAACAGCGACATATTCAAATATTTCCTCCAAGTGTGCAAGATTGTCTGGAGGTCCATATCTCAGCCTCCGCCAGTCGGGTTTGTTCTGAAATAAAATAAACCAGTGTCAACATTACTTTGCGGTCAAATGGATCATCCATCTAATTGACATAAAAACGGTGTTATCATTACCTTTGTGTGTATATCCCAGAAATCATCATCAGCCATCACTGAGCCATTAGCATTGCGTCCCAAACCAGTGTGTCCGTTGAGGTACAGCCAAAACTGATAGAGCCCCTTCAATTGATCCCATATGTTTCTCAGTTGTTTCCTACTGTGTTTTAGGTGGGTACTAATGTAGTACTTCTCAGCTATATTCACATAACCCCTGTTAGTAATGAATCCATTGCTATGATTGCCTGCCCTCGTTTCCTCAAGACAAATGTCGCAGAAAATAGAAGTATTTTCAGAATACCAATTTGCCTTGTCAAAGCGATTACCCACCTAAAATGATTATATCAGTTTACCACACAAATGATCTAACCATGAAAAAGGCTATATATATATATCATGGGAATTATGAATGCAATATTGTCAGACCCAGATTTTACAATCCGGAATCTACTGTGTTTAGCTGCACTATTCCCTGGATCAGTAGATAGTGCACACAGTTACAGTTCTGATTATCACAGTACATATCATGCGGAAACGTAATTAAAATAATAAACTTACACATGGGCTGATTAGGCCGAATTCAAAAAGTTGCAGCAGCGGAAGAACGAAGCACACAGGTGGGACCTTCAGGACATGCCCACAGGCAGCCAACTGGAGGATCGCGGCCTAGTTCTCGACATCTTCATCTTCTTTGCCATCATGATTCAAAAGTATTGTTGAAGCGCAGTGATCTGATTCCTGCTCCTGAATTTGTCGCAAAAGCGAGCATGAGCACTCCGACCCCGTGCTCAGCGAATCAACACACAGAATGCAGTATATAACATGTATGGCTATTCAAAGGATGGCTTTGATTTATTTTATTTTTGCGAAGAGTGCTTTTGAATACAATTATATAAAAATTTCCTAAGACCTAGCATTTGAACAAACGCATAAGGTTCAAGGAGTATTAATATGAATTTCCATACATATGGCATCACACCATATGCCTATTATTACCATAACTTCTCCCTACATACGGCATCACACCGTATGACCTTTTTCAGCGTTATAGCCGCTTAACTTACCACTGGGACGACACCCAGGACAATTCCACTACTGGGACGACACCCAGGACAATCACACCACTTTTCCATTCCCACTTTTCAAACATTTTGAAATAGAACTATATCTAGTTAAGTTCCCATGTCTGCCCCTGACCGTGGGCACGGCTATCCGAATAGTTTTGACTCTGCAGAGTTTTGCACACTTTACCCACAAGAGATAAATCCACCCGTTGCCCCACATGATTCCTTAGCCATGCGGTTGAGTAGACTATCACAGGATTATTACAATGCATAGTCCTATTGTGGTTACGCCCGCTAAGGTCTATCTTCCGTAGGATCCGACCATCCCTCGGGAAGGGTCCCTCGTGAGCCATCACGGGTAAAGGCGGGGATACGACCATCCATCCCTTTACTCGTGTTCATACCTTCACGTAACCACCTAGAGCCACACAAATTAGTAAACCCTGCCTACACTTTGCCAGCTTGTGGTTGCACTGTTTTACACGGGTGACATGACAAGATTCAGTCCTTAGTGGTATCTGGACGGTCTACCACTAACCCACTTGTGCAATCACTGCACCATGCTGTGCAATCACTGCACCACACTGTGCAATCACTGCACCACACTGTGCAATCACTGCACCACACACATACACACCATCGAACCAATCCGCCCAGATAATTTAGCAAGTTGGGGATTTTGTGAGTGTAAAATAATCATATTCAACATATACCAGTCATTATCACAATGACTGCCCAACCAGTTTCTCGTGAATAAAAGTGATGCTCGAGACAATTTCTTGCCCCGAGTTCCTAATCAATGCTAAGCATGGCATACGATTACGGACTTATTTTCGAAATGTTACTACTATATATTTTTGCTAGGGCGACAAGGTTCACACATTCAAATATTCAAAGGAGGGATAATATTATTCAAGATCAACAATGGCATCTAACTAGAGTACCAATTTAACATGGATTTGCATAAAAATACAGCATGCATTTTGTTAATTTAAAACCAAATAACTTGCATAAATGTGGGTTCAACATGATCAAAGTATTGACTCGCCTGGCACGGTTTACGCGGTCTTGAACTCACACAATGCTTTCTCTTGAGCTTCGGATGTCTTCTTCACTTCGCTCTTGATATCACTTGATCCGTGGAATCTTCGGACTTCAGTTTCTAATTACGCGACAAACGACTGAATCCAAAACGAAAGCAAATAACTCAACAGATCCAAATAAATCCAATCACTTTAAATATCCGACTTAGTTTAAATTATGCATTTATTATGATTTGAGAATAGAAGGGCGATTCAGGTTAGTGTGTGGTAAGCACATCGGTAGCTGGGTTTGGGCAGGAGGACGAGTTGTTTGAATGCTTTACCGTGAGGGAAAATTTTAGAAATACGAGGGATCGAAAGTGAAGATGCACTCACAGGAGTTATCTGCTTTTGAGAAAGGAAGGTGGCCATACATAGCCGATTGGGGGAGAAGCGAGGCTTGACCTTTTGATTGATAAATTTCTTTTATTATTTATATTTATCAAGGAAGTTCCATGAGTCGGGTTAGACCTATAGTCTGGTGCAGGAGTTTAGTGCACAAATTTTATCTCTAGAGTATGTATTCCTCGCAACTCAGGTTATGGTAAGGCAAACTGGACTGACGGATGAGATATGTACTTATTCTATAAATCTTTTTAGTTGAAGGCATTATAACATTGGGATATCTTAATTAAGTTTTTAGAACAGTCTCTGATATAGGCTTTTATTTATTACTAATCTATAGTTTATTTATACGAGCCCCGACTTGCTGTATATAGATAATTATGCTCCATATAGATATGTGCTAAAGCTAGTGTAAGATTTACTTGACGGCGCTACTGTTATGTTGCTCATACTTTAGCTATTATTATGCTTTACTTTAAATTTTTGTTTAAGCTTAGCAACCTGAACAAGGTTTGATATGTATCATTTTATGTAACTCTAATTACTTGTGGTTATTGATTAAGTGTTTACTTTGGAATGTTTACATATATTAGTTAGGTCATTTTAATGCCCGATGTCCTAGTGCTATTGCATTTTAGTAACTATATCCAGCGTTGAGATTTGTTTATCGGGGATGTACTAAGGATGGAGACTAAAAATCATAACCTTCTAACTTAACTACGTACTTCCTTTTAAATGGTTATGACATATCACTTAATAAATTTTATGAAACCATTTGATTTATCATTTAATTGAATCTACCTTTAAGATTTACTTTATGGCTACCTGCCAGATGTTATGGTATTTTTATTATTGGTATTATTATTTATTAAATTTAACATCATGATTTAATTTAACAGTACCATTAGTATTTGGTTTATACTTTAGTTATTATTTGATCTATTTCCTTATCTTCATGTTAACTTTTTGACAATAAGGAGAGAGTTCATAGCATAAGCTTATTTGGATTAATCTTGCATATGAGGACTAACTTATAGATATTGATTGACATATAAATACATTAACCAATTGTTAAGTTTCCAATTTGGTCTTATACATCCTTTTATTATGAACTCTCAAGTAAATTTCTTATTTACATTGCTGTTCCTAATTTCTTTTTACTGGAAATGCTTGCATGAATATACCTTCACTTATGAGTACCAGTTAGCCAAAGAGTAACAAGCATTGCAACTTTTTCTGGTTGGGCCCACCTGTCATACACATACACAGAGAGGAGGAGCTGCTTCGGCTGAGCTGAGGGCTGAGCAGGGGAAGACGGCCAAGGCAGGGCGGCAGCGGCGACGCCGGCGGGAAGTGGCCGGGGAGTCGGCAGAGACTAGCAAAACGGAACGTCCCGGCGACGAGGTAGTTCGGTGAGGCGGCAGCTCCGGCCGGAAGACACGGTGGCGGGCCGGCGGCGATGGAAGGCGGCCGGGTAGGGAAGCCGATCGGGGCGCCAGCTCTGGAATAGGAGAGAGCGAAATTAGGAGGGCGGGGAAGCATGAGGGCGCCACGTGAAAGCTCACCGAGGACTTGTCCAAGCGGGGAAGAGGCCACGGCGAGCCAGCGGCTTGCACGGGCGGCGGCGCGGGGAAGCTCACGTCGCCGGCGAGCTAGGGTGGACGGCAGCTCCAGCCGGTGGCGGGGATGACTTCAGGGCGCCGAGGAGATGCTCTGGCCGCGCGGAATCGGCCCGGAATCGCTTGAGGAGGAAGCGGCGGCGGTAATGGCGGCGGCCGGCACAAACTCGGGCGGGGAAAAGGAGGAGGAGTGGGAAGGGGGAACTCGGCTCTTTATAGACGGTGAGCGCGGGTGGCAACTGGGCGAGGTTGAACCGGGGCGAAGCCGAGCCAAAACCGGGGGCGGCGCTGAGGGGGGATGAACGCGAGGGAATGGCGACCAGGGGGAAATGAATCAAATCTCTCCGAGATTGTGTGGGGGAGAGAGATGACGGGGTGCGTTGAATCTTGCTCGGGGGTGTATGAGCGAGAGGGAGAGGATTGGCTGTGGCCAGCCGAAGAGGGAGCTGCGCGAGGGAGAGAGTGGCGATGGCCGCGTGGAGAGGAAGGAGCCGAGGAAGAAGAGGGCGCGGCGCGGGAGGTGGTGCGAGCGGCGCGCCGGAAGAACAGGGAGGAGGCAGGTGCGCCGGCTGCGGTCAGGCCAGGGGAAAGAAGGAGCTGGCGCGGGACTGGCTCGGCGGGAGCGACGCAGCCGGTGCGGCCGAAGAACCGGAAGAATAGGGGGGAGGAAGAAGGAACGAAGGAAGGAGGAGGCGCTGGCAATCGGGACCCGCGGGGCAGAGAAAAGGGGCGCGGGCGAGGGGTCGGTTGGCCAGAGAGGAGAGGCGGGGTGGCGCTGGGGCCACGCACCAGAGAGAAGGGGGTGCGGGCGGGCTGCGTGCGCAGGAGCTGGGCCGGGGTAATGGCCGGCCTGGCTCCAATGTTTTCCATTTTTTTATATATATATATATATTTTATTTTTGGACATGCACATATACATTTATTTTATTTATATATTTATTTGCACATTAATTCTTATATATATATCTACATGTATCTATTTCCTTCATGTCTATGTTTATTATTTTATAAGCATGTGTGCCCATGGATGTATATGTATATATTTATGCATAACTTCTTATTTTATTATTTTGCTGCCTTCAATAAGTTTTTACTTATTTTTATTTCCTATTTTTTTTAACAGGTTCTTTCTTGCACAATTTATGTACACACATACATGCATACATATATATGCGCTTATTTTTTTTCATGTATTTTTATTGCTATTTATGCTATTATCTCCAAAATGAGATTTTACATTTTAACTTCAAGTTTCTCTATCTTTATACTGGATCATCTTTTCAGATTCGTGTTTATAATTTTAGTTTTCCATTATCTGCATATTTCCTTTTTGGCATTATGAATGCTTGTCTTTATCTATTATGAATTTATTCAACTTTTGAAATCACAACCAAAATCGGAAAACACAATTAAATCCAAATTCCAAATACTATAAAATATTTCAAGAAATTCATATTTTCAAATTTAAAAACTTCAGGATGTTACAAATCTACCCCCCTTAAATAGAATCTCGACCCCGAGATTCCGGTAGAGTAGAAGGAATGGAGAGGAGTTATATTGGCCAGCAATAGGTTTTGGGGATGTTGCTCGACGTATAGTTCCTTAGCTTCATAGAGAGATGAAAATCTGCACAGTAGGGGTTAGAACTTGGAGAAGTCAAAAGGGAAAAGAGATACCTGGTTCTCCTGGATAGGTCGTAGTCTTCCAAGTACTTGCCCTTTAACATTATTGTCTTCACGCCATCGTAGAATGGAGTAGTTGCATCGTCTATTGGACATACGGTTGTAGAATTTCATATTAATAGGTGGGTAGCAATTGTCTGTGTCTTAAGAGTAGAGGACCTTAGGGGTGCAAAGGCGACTATGGACATATCTATATGGTGGTCTTTTATCCTTATCACTGTAAGGCTCCTAGTCTTGTAAGTCTTCTTGTACTGGTTCAATTAACTCTGAGCCTAGGTTGTCGCACCTCCAACACCTACATCATGGCAGTTCTTCAACATTTTGTCTCTTAGTGCTACCCCCCTTAAAATGGGTATCACTAATTTATCTCTTCTAACTCCAGGTATGATGGGTCTTGTGGCGACGTGGAAACTCATCCGTGGCACTTCAGCTGCTTGGTCAGTCATAGGTCTTAGAAGCAATCTTCAGGTTGGTGGTCTTGTCTTTCACAGAGAGAATATGTGGCCTTGCTCGTAGGATATTCACCAGGTTGATGGTCGTCTTCGTAATTGGAGTAGTTCACGGAGTATTGGTATGCGTAATGTCTTTTCTCTTCACGTTGTCGGTGCGCCCCTTGTTATGGTGTTTAGTTAGTGGCGATTTGATCTATGGTTCCTCTGGGTGGTAAGGGGAGAGGGTTAGCAGGGCAGAGTCTCGAGTCTTGGTCCAGGTGTCAATTAAGTCTTCTAGTTGGAAAGTTGTGAATACTTCACTCATCTTGGATTGCCTTGATTTGGCTATGTAGCTCCTTGCTTCCGATGGGGTTTTCAGCAAGAGGTGAGAGGGAACAGCATGAGGTAAGGATTGAGTCGCGGGGATAAGGTAATCGAAACCCACTCTAATTTTTAAAAGAGCACACCCGAAAAGCTGGGGTGGCACACAAATTTTGCAAGTTCTTTAAAACAATCTTTTCCTGTGACTGTGAAAGATAACGCCCGAGGGCAAGAAGGCAGTGCACAGGGCCAAAGTGAAAGCTCGCGACAAGACATCGTCTATTCGGGAAAACACACATAAGAAGGCATAAGGTTTACCTGTATAGTCCGTTTAAAACGAGACCATCCTATCTTCCTGCCCATCGTCGACGATCCTGATCTTAAATTTTGGAGCAGGGATAAGAGAAGGTGAGTAAAAGTTTTCTCTTAAAATCCACAGAAGGAAGAAGAAAGTATTGGGAAAATTTGTACTCATTCTTGTGATCGATTTGTAACCGCAACACCTTACGACATCCTTCAGTATACTAATACCTCCAATGTTCGTTGTGGATTTAATTCGCTCCCCAAATGATCTTTTTACCTAAGGCCTAGAATCCGATAGCCTTGATAATTTAACTTCCTCTTTTGTAAATTGCATGTAGGTTATCCCTTTTCACTAATTAATCACGGTATTTTGCCGTATAAACTCCAAACCGCAAGTATCCTTTATTTATTCAATCCACCGATCATACACTTCCTATTATGTCTTCTTAATTCCATTATACCTGCTATGGGTGTCTAATCTTCACATAAATCCTAGCTTCCATCATAAGTTTATAATTCCATTCTCATTTTTCACTATGTCCATACAATCCCAATCTCAAATCTTTTATCTACCAACTTGATCAGTCTCTCACGCCAATGGATGCCTATTATTCTTTATCTTAGATCCACTGATGATGTCTGCATCGAGACTCCCTAGTAATCCAATATGACGTTATTAATTCAATCCCATAAGTTGCTCTTCTAGAGATCAACCTAAATATTCACTATCTCCATTTTGTTTCATTATTACATACATCCTCCGAGAGTTATGTTTTTAGTCAGGTCTATACGCTGATAGTTGTGATCATATCTCCAATTTCTAAAACTTTCAGTTAATCCTTCAACTATCGATTATCTTCTATTATTCCATTATTATAAACATCTTCCAGGGATCTCTCAATTCATTAGTGTTGCAACCCTTTAATTAGTTTCGCACTTTCCATTTCTTCCGGACTTTATTTATTTGTCCGATCGATCTATTCCATTAAGCTCCACCAATTTATTTATCCAAGTTCTCACTATTGTTCCCTCCAAGGATAGCACAATTGTGGAGGCTAAGCTTCCAGGTTCAGCATCATAATTCTTAGCCTGAAGGGTGTTCTCACAGAAAATTTACAAGATGAGTACTGGATTTTCATCGCATTTGAATTCGGGATAAGAGGGCTTCAGAAGCAAATTAGCCAGGTCAGCACACAGATGAGGGAGAAGCGTCTAAGAGAGTTGAGATTGAGCAATATAACTTATATTTGTGAAAATAAATACTGAGGAAAATAATTCTAGCTATGGACTAACGGCCAAGCTAACTAGGTCACGACCTGCAGTCGATATGCTCTGATACCAAACCTGTCAGACCCAGATTTTACAATCCGGAATCTACTGTGTTTAGCTGCACTATTCCCTGGATCAGTAGATAGTGCACACAGTTACAGTTCTGATTATCACAGTACATATCATGCGGAAACGTAATTAAAATAATAAACTTACACATGGGCTGATTAGGCCGAATTCAAAAAGTTGCAGCAGCGGAAGAACGAAGCACACAGGTGGGACCTTCAGGACATGCCCACAGGCAGCCAACTGGAGGATCGCAGCCTAGTTCTCGACATCTTCATCTTCTTTGCCATCATGATTCAAAAGTATTGTTGAAGCGCAGTGATCTGATTCCTGCTCCTGAATTTGTCGCAAAAGCGAGCATGAGCACTCCGACCCCGTGCTCAGCGAATCAACACACAGAATGCAGTATATAACATGTATGGCTATTCAAAGGATGGCTTTGATTTATTTTATTTTTGCGAAGAGTGCTTTTGAATACAATTATATAAAAATTTCCTAAGACCTAGCATTTGAACAAACGCATAAGGTTCAAGGAGTATTAATATGAATTTCCATACATATGGCATCACACCATATGCCTATTATTACCATAACTTCTCCCTACATACGGCATCACACCGTATGACCTTTTTCAGCGTTATAGCCGCTTAACTTACCACTGGGACGACACCCAGGACAATTCCACTACTGGGACGACACCCAGGACAATCACACCACTTTTCCATTCCCACTTTTCAAACATTTTGAAATAGAACTATATCTAGTTAAGTTCCCATGTCTGCCCCTGACCGTGGGCACGGCTATCCGAATAGTTTTGACTCTGCAGAGTTTTGCACACTTTACCCACAAGAGATAAATCCACCCGTTGCCCCACATGATTCCTTAGCCATGCGGTTGAGTAGACTATCACAGGATTATTACAATGCATAGTCCTATTGTGGTTACGCCCGCTAAGGTCTATCTTCCGTAGGATCCGACCATCCCTCGGGAAGGGTCCCTCGTGAGCCATCACGGGTAAAGGCGGGGATACGACCATCCATCCCTTTACTCGTGTTCATACCTTCACGTAACCACCTAGAGCCACACAAATTAGTAAACCCTGCCTACACTTTGCCAGCTTGTGGTTGCACTGTTTTACACGGGTGACATGACAAGATTCAGTCCTTAGTGGTATCTGGACGGTCTACCACTAACCCACTTGTGCAATCACTGCACCATGCTGTGCAATCACTGCACCACACTGTGCAATCACTGCACCACACTGTGCAATCACTGCACCACACACATACACACCATCGAACCAATCCGCCCAGATAATTTAGCAAGTTGGGGATTTTGTGAGTGTAAAATAATCATATTCAACATATACCAGTCATTATCACAATGACTGCCCAACCAGTTTCTCGTGAATAAAAGTGATGCTCGAGACAATTTCTTGCCCCGAGTTCCTAATCAATGCTAAGCATGGCATACGATTACGGACTTATTTTCGAAATGTTACTACTATATATTTTTGCTAGGGCGACAAGGTTCACACATTCAAATATTCAAAGGAGGGATAATATTATTCAAGATCAACAATGGCATCTAACTAGAGTACCAATTTAACATGGATTTGCATAAAAATACAGCATGCATTTTGTTAATTTAAAACCAAATAACTTGCATAAATGTGGGTTCAACATGATCAAAGTATTGACTCGCCTGGCACGGTTTACGCGGTCTTGAACTCACACAATGCTTTCTCTTGAGCTTCGGATGTCTTCTTCACTTCGCTCTTGATATCACTTGATCCGTGGAATCTTCGGACTTCAGTTTCTAATTACGCGACAAACGACTGAATCCAAAACGAAAGCAAATAACTCAACAGATCCAAATAAATCCAATCACTTTAAATATCCGACTTAGTTTAAATTATGCATTTATTATGATTTGAGAATAGAAGGGCGATTCAGGTTAGTGTGTGGTAAGCACATCGGTAGCTGGGTTTGGGCAGGAGGACGAGTTGTTTGAATGCTTTACCGTGAGGGAAAATTTTAGAAATACGAGGGATCGAAAGTGAAGATGCACTCACAGGAGTTATCTGCTTTTGAGAAAGGAAGGTGGCCATACATAGCCGATTGGGGGAGAAGCGAGGCTTGACCTTTTGATTGATAAATTTCTTTTATTATTTATATTTATCAAGGAAGTTCCATGAGTCGGGTTAGACCTATAGTCTGGTGCAGGAGTTTAGTGCACAAATTTTATCTCTAGAGTATGTATTCCTCGCAACTCAGGTTATGGTAAGGCAAACTGGACTGACGGATGAGATATGTACTTATTCTATAAATCTTTTTAGTCGAAGGCATTATAACATTGGGATATCTTAATTAAGTTTTTAGAACAGTCTCTGATATAGGCTTTTATTTATTACTAATCTATAGTTTATTTATACGAGCCCCGACTTGCTGTATATAGATAATTATGCTCCATATAGATATGTGCTAAAGCTAGTGTAAGATTTACTTGACGGCGCTACTGTTATGTTGCTCATACTTTAGCTATTATTATGCTTTACTTTAAATTTTTGTTTAAGCTTAGCAACCTGAACAAGGTTTGATATGTATCATTTTATGTAACTCTAATTACTTGTGGTTATTGATTAAGTGTTTACTTTGGAATGTTTACATATATTAGTTAGGTCATTTTAATGCCTGATGTCCTAGTGCTATTGCATTTTAGTAACTATATCCAGCGTTGAGATTTGTTTATCGGGGATGTACTAAGGATGGAGACTAAAAATCATAACCTTCTAACTTAACTACGTACTTCCTTTTAAATGGTTATGACATATCACTTAATAAATTTTATGAAACCATTTGATTTATCATTTAATTGAATCTACCTTTAAGATTTACTTTATGGCTACCTGCCAGATGTTATGGTATTTTTATTATTGGTATTATTATTTATTAAATTTAACATCATGATTTAATTTAACAGTACCATTAGTATTTGGTTTATACTTTAGTTATTATTTGATCTATTTCCTTATCTTCATGTTAACTTTTTGACAATAAGGAGAGAGTTCATAGCATAAGCTTATTTGGATTAATCTTGCATATGAGGACTAACTTATAGATATTGATTGACATATAAATACATTAACCAATTGTTAAGTTTCCAATTTGGTCTTATACATCCTTTTATTATGAACTCTCAAGTAAATTTCTTATTTACATTGCTGTTCCTAATTTCTTTTTACTGGAAATGCTTGCATGAATATACCTTCACTTATGAGTACCAGTTAGCCAAAGAGTAACAAGCATTGCAACTTTTTCTGGTTGGGCCCACCTGTCATACACATACACAGAGAGGAGGAGCTGCTTCGGCTGAGCTGAGGGCTGAGCAGGGGAAGACGGCCAAGGCAGGGCGGCAGCGGCGACGCCGGCGGGAAGTGGCCGGGGAGTCGGCAGAGACTAGCAAAACGGAACGTCCCGGCGACGAGGTAGTTCGGTGAGGCGGCAGCTCCGGCCGGGAGACACGGTGGCGGGCCGGCGGCGATGGAAGGCGGCCGGGTAGGGAAGCCGATCGGGGCGCCAGCTCTGGAATAGGAGAGAGCGAAATTAGGAGGGCGGGGAAGCATGAGGGCGCCACGTGAAAGCTCACCGAGGACTTGTCCAAGCGGGGAAGAGGCCACGGCGAGCCAGCGGCTTGCACGGGCGGCGGCGCGGGGAAGCTCACGTCGCCGGCGAGCTAGGGTGGACGGCAGCTCCAGCCGGTGGCGGGGATGACTTCAGGGCGCCGAGGAGATGCTCTGGCCGCGCGGAATCGGCCCGGAATCGCTTGAGGAGGAAGCGGCGGCGGTAATGGCGGCGGCCGGCACAAACTCGGGCGGGGAAAAGGAGGAGGAGTGGGAAGGGGGAACTCGGCTCTTTATAGACGGCGAGCGCGGGTGGCAACTGGGCGAGGTTGAACCGGGGCGAAGCCGAGCCAAAACCGGGGGCGGCGCTGAGGGGGGATGAACGCGAGGGAATGGCGACCAGGGGGAAATGAATCAAATCTCTCCGAGATTGTGTGGGGGAGAGAGATGACGGGGTGCGTTGAATCTTGCTCGGGGGTGTATGAGCGAGAGGGAGAGGATTGGCTGTGGCCAGCCGAAGAGGGAGCTGCGCGAGGGAGAGAGTGGCGATGGCCGCGTGGAGAGGAAGGAGCCGAGGAAGAAGAGGGCGCGGCGCGGGAGGTGGTGCGAGCGGCGCGCCGGAAGAACAGGGAGGAGGCAGGTGCGCCGGCTGCGGTCAGGCCAGGGGAAAGAAGGAGCTGGCGCGGGACTGGCTCGGCGGGAGCGACGCAGCCGGTGCGGCCGAAGAACCGGAAGAATAGGGGGAGGAAGAAGGAACGAAGGAAGGAGGAGGCGCTGGCAATCGGGACCCGCGGGGCAGAGGAAAGGGGCGCGGGCGAGGGGTCGGTTGGCCAGAGAGGAGAGGCGGGGTGGCGCTGGGGCCACGCACCAGAGAGAAGGGGGTGCGGGCGGGCTGCGTGCGCAGGAGCTGGGCCGGGGTAATGGCCGGCCTGGCTCCAATGTTTTCCATTTTTTTATATATATATATATATATTCTATTTTTGGACATGCACATATACATTTATTTTATTTATATATTTATTTGCACATTAATTCTTATATATATATCTACATGTATCTATTTCCTTCATGTCTATGTTTATTATTTTATAAGCATGTGTGCCCATGGATGTATATGTATATATTTATGCATAACTTCTTATTTTATTATTTTGCTGCCTTCAATAAGTTTTTACTTATTTTTATTTCCTATTTTTTTTAACAGGTTCTTTCTTGCACAATTTATGTACACACATACATGCATACATATATATGCGCTTATTTTTTTTCATGTATTTTTATTGCTATTTATGCTATTATCTCCAAAATGAGATTTTACATTTTAACTTCAAGTTTCTCTATCTTTATACTGGATCATCTTTTCAGATTCGTGTTTATAATTTTAGTTTTCCATTATCTGCATATTTCCTTTTTGGCATTATGAATGCTTGTCTTTATCTATTATGAATTTATTCAACTTTTGAAATCACAACCAAAATCGGAAAACACAATTAAATCCAAATTCCAAATACTATAAAATATTTCAAGAAATTCATATTTTCAAATTTAAAAACTTCAGGATGTTACAAATATTCAGGATATACTCATACTTTCTGGTACCGCAAGAGCTCAACACAGACCATATCGCAATTTGCTCAGCTACCTGATGCAAAAAATGGCTAGCAGCAGCAACAAACTGGTTTGGGATCTGTGACATTTGTCTATTTGGAGCCAAAAATGTTACTTGCCCATGCCTTGTTAAGACCATTTCAGGCCGATACTGTTCTTTCACTAAAACATGTTGTTTCCTAATATTACTTTTAAAAAACAGCTTCTTCTGGTTTTTACTGGAAACTGGTCAATTTTCAGCTGAGTTTTGGCCAGATTAAACTTTGGGGTTAGTATAAGTCCTATCAATCTGGAGCTGGCAAGAAACCAACATTTTCACTCTCCAAGAGCCAGGTTTAGAACAGTTTACATAATTTCAGTTAGGAGCTGAAACAGGAGAGAGATGCTGCTTGTGTTACCTTTCTTTCCTTCAGCACTTCAGTTCATTTCTCACTGTGTGTGCAGATATGGTGGTTAATCAAGTTTGAACCTTGTTCTTCAAAAAGCTATGATTTGGCCTACATTTTCAAAAGTAATGAAAAGAAGGAAAAGGGCTTTGCACAAGACTAGTTTAGATTTTGTTCCCTTTATCTTTAGTAGTCTGCTTTGTTGATTCCGAAGTATATTCTATTACTAACAGCAACCTGCAACCTTAACACTACTGAATAAACCAATGAGATTCCAATTCAGGTGACAAATTGTACTTTCCTAGCTCATGTAGCAAAAGGTCCAAACAGTCATTCTGCAAGTCCTAGATAACTAATGCATTGTCAACATATCTGAATTCTAATGTTCAATTTAAATTCTCAATAAACAATGCGCATATAAGAAAAGAAGCTTCCATATGACAACACATTATCAAATGTACTAATCCCTCACTGACTTCCACATCTGGAAAAATGATCTTATAACTTCTTGCCATTGTCACATTACTTCATAACCCAATAGTTACTTCAAATCCGATATAAATCACCATGTTTACAGATAGCAAGCATTTTTTTTGTGTTTTCAGACAATTCCCTTCAAATAAATATAAACTACCATGTTTACAGATAGTAAATGCCCTTTTTGCATTTTCAGACAAAAGTTACTTCAAAACCAATATAAACTACCATGTTTACAGATAGTAACTAATGTTTAAGGGAGGGCAGGTATATATGAGCTGACAAATCAAACTAAAATCCCAATGAACATATGCTATTTTCTGATGAACACATCCATTCTTCCAAGGGGAGTCAACAACTATAGGATTGTACCCTTGAATATGAAGTTGGATCAAGTAAGGTGTGCTCACCGAAAAATTATTTCCAAGAGTTTCATCCTCTTCTTCAATACCTGCACCTCCAAAGCCACTGCCTATTGCGTCATTTTCTTCGGTCATACCCACAGGATCTTCATATTGTGGAGGGCCTTGGTGGCTTGACGAGCTGCCACCCGCGGCTGCTGCACTGGATGGTAGCGTAGTGGCGTTAGGCGCTCGAGCCGTGCGAGGAGAGCGGAACGGCATTGGAGAGGAAGAAGCCCGCGGCACAGCTCCAGCACGCCCGCCATGCCCAACAACGCCGCCACGGCCACCACGACCGCCTCTGCTAGCGGCAGATCCACCAACGCCGCCACGGCCACCACGGCCGCCTCTAACGCCATGGGCGCCACGAGCGCCACGGCCACCACTGCTTCCATCTTCAACCAGCGCCGATTCAAGAATCTCTTGGTACGACCCCATGTGCGGGAAATCAAGAGCTGCCGATGAGTTGGGGTCAACACCGAACATGCCGTCTTGACTGGAGGGCACGAGATCGGTTTGGGAGAAGAAATCATAGGGGAGGGGATCTTGGGGGCGCATGGACGCATCGTCGACGGGATCCATGAGAGGAAGGCGGGGAAGGGCACGGCGGAGCTGCTTCTTCAATCCTCGGCGGGGGTGGTGGGATGCGCGGCGGGGGCGGCAGTGGGATGGTCGCAGTGGTGGACTGCGCGGCGGGGGCGGCGGTCCGAAGGCCGGGCGGTGGTGGGATGGCTGGGTCGCGGCGGTGCGAAGGCCGGCGGCGGTGGGATGGCTGGTTCGGCGGGGGCGTCGGGAGTCCGTCCGCCGAAGATGCCGCCCGATGTATTTCGCTACTTGTTTTCGGCGGGGGCGATGGGAGTCCGGGCGGGGAATAGATATTTTCACAGGGGCAAAAAGGTCTTTTGCGTGCGGGAGCCGGGAGAAACCAAAACTTTAGACCACTTTAGCTCTTTTTTTGGTCTAATGGTCTAAAGTTGTTTTTAGGGGTTAACTAAAGTTTAGATCAAACTTTAGACCATCTGTTTGGAGACTTTAGATCTAAACTTTAGTGACTAAACTTTAGATTAATGGATCCAAACAGGGCCTTCCACATCATTTATATAGTACACACTAAAACTAGCATTCTGAAGAACTATCTATAAGGATAGTTATTTGATGCTTACATGCACACACAGAATTTATAGAGACTGTCTCGTTTGGCGTTATAGACTAGTGCTTAAGGAAGAGCTGGCTCGATTTTTTTTGCATACTCTCTTTTCTCCACATAAAATATATGCTGATGTGTACATACATATAGTTAGCTGACTTAGACCAATTGAGATACCCTTATCACTACCAAAATGGTTCTCCTAGACTACTATACTTACCACGTAAGTTACTTTCCGTTATATTTACCCAACAGACAAACCTACGACCGTTACAAAACTAACGGATTTTCCCTGCCCCGACCCGATCCCTCGCGCGCGGACACTGACAGTGGGACCACGAGGATCCCACTCCACAATCATCACCCAGGCTCACCGACACCGTGGGGCCCCGAACCGTGGCTTCCCGCCTGTCCTTTTCCAAGCAACGACGCGAGAAGATCTCGCCATTTTTTTTCACCGCTTCCCTTTGCGGTTCGTAAAGGTGAAATCTCTCGTCGTCCCGGTGAAGTAAAAACACCAGGAGCTAGAGTTTTACCGTCGGGTAAGTGGCCGCAGGGTTGGCCCCACCGCAAAAGCGCAGCGCAGCGGAGCCGCCCGGATCCGGTGCGGCTGCAGCTCGCGCCTCACGCCTCCCCGCACGCTTCCCCACACACACCAGCTTATCCAGAACCACCGAGAGGGGTGCTACTATGTGTCACTGACAGGTGGACTCTAAATCCGGTCCTAAGAGTACGTGGGCCCACGATAGCTGCTGGGGGAGCTGGCTGGGGTGGGAATAGGAGGGAAGGCCACAGCTAATGGGGATCCAGGCTGGCCACGCCGAAGGCGCCAGTCTTATACCCTATCATCCCTCGTTACCGCACCTTCCCCATCGCAAAACGGCGAGCCTTTCCGCCATCGCCGTTGCAAACCGAGCCGGAGAAGGAGGCGGCCGTGTAAGTGGAAGCAGGGAGGCGATGGACCCGTGCCCGTTCGTGCGGGTGCTGGTCGGCAACCTCGCGCTCAAAATGCCGGTCGCGCCCCGCCCCGCCGGCGCCGGCGCCGGCGTACACCCATCCAGCTTGCCCTGCCACTGCAGGATCCGGCTCAACAAGCTGCCGTACCGGACCGCCGTCGCACCGCTGCTACCGTCGGACGAGCAGGGGGCCGCGCCGGTGGCGTCAGGCGCCCTCGCCGCGGCGTTTCACCTGTCCAAGGCCGACCTCGACCGAGTCGCCGCGAAGCCCTCGCTGTTCGGACCCCGCTCCGCGAGGCTGAAGGTGGCGGTGTACGCCGGCCGCCGGGGCACCACGTGCGGCGTAAACTCGGGGCGGCTGCTCGGGAAGGTGGTCATCCCGCTCGACCTCAAGGGCGCGGCGGGAAAGCCCGTCGTGTTCCACAGTGGCTGGATCTCCATCGGCAGGCGCGGCCGCAAGGCGTCCTCCGTCTCCGCCGCCGGCGCCGCGCAGCTCAACCTCACCGTCCGCGCCGAGCCCGACCCGCGCTTCGTTTTCGAGTTCGACGGCGAGCCCGAGTGCAGCCCGCAGGTGCTCCAGGTGCAGGGCAGCATGAAGCAGCCCATGTTCACCTGCAAGTTCTCCTGCCGCAGCAACAGCGACGTCCGCTCCCGGTAAGTTCTTCCCATCCCTTCTTGTCCTCATGGCCACCAATCCAATGTGGTATCGTCCCAAATCAATCAAATGTGGCATCAGCCTGACCAAAATCGTGGATTTTGGAATGATGCAGATCAATGCAGTCGGAGCCGGGGAGTGGCGGGCGGAACTGGCTGACGGCGTTCGGGTCGGACCGCGAGAGGGCGGGGAAGGAGCGCAAGGGGTGGTCGGTGACGGTGCACGACCTGTCGGGGTCGCCGGTGGCGCTGGCCTCGATGGTGACGCCGTTCGTGGCGTCGCCCGGGTCGGACCGGGTGAGCCGCTCCAACCCGGGCGCGTGGCTGGTGCTCAGGCCCGGCGACGGGACGTGGAAGCCGTGGGGCCGCCTGGAGTGCTGGCGCGAGCGCGGCGCCGGTGCGGCGGGTGACAGCCTCGGGTACCGGTTCGAACTCCTCCTGCCGGACCCCACCGGCATGGGCGTCGGCGTGTCCGTGGCGGAGTCCAGCATCCCGGCGTCCAAGGGCGGCCGCTTCGCCATCGACCTGACGGCGGCGCAGCCCTTCGGCCGGAGCGGGTCCCCCGGGTGCAGCCCCCGCGGCAGTGGCGACTTCGGGTACGGGCTGTGGCCGTTCGGGAGCTACCGCGGGTTCGTGATGTCTGCGGCGGTGCAGGGCGAGGGTCGGTGCAGCAGGCCGACGGTGGAGGTGGGCGTGGCGCACGTGGGGTGCGCGGAGGACGCGGCGGCGTTCGTGGCGCTGGCGGCGGCGGTGGACCTGAGCATGGACGCGTGCAGGCTCTTCTCGCATCGGCTCCGCAGGGAGCTCTCGCAGTCGCGCTCCGACCTGCTCCGGTGACCAATCGCCGGTGCTGGCGCCGGCGTGGCACTCTGAGATCGCAATCAAAACAAACTGTAGAGCGGTAGTGGCGTTGAGAAGGAGAGGTGTTTGCGTTGCCCTGTTGGTTGGTTCTTTTCTGGTCTCTGTTTTTTTGCTTAGGTGATCAGATTGTTTTTTGGATCACTTCTCGTGATCTTTGGGTGTGTTGTTGTTAGGTTTTAAGCCCTGTTCTTCTGATAGGCTGTTCTTTTCGAGACGGCGGTGTATGATGAAGACGTTAATATGAACGATAAACTCAATCAAAAAGCCGTTTAGAGAAGTTACTCCAGATGTCTTCTAGGTCCATTTTAAAGTCTGGAAGATGGAGATAAATCGATCAAGGAATCAGTAGGCAGCGAGCTGTGCCGTGTACTCGTGTGCGATTTAATTTCGAGTTTCTGCCGAGAAGAAACCAAGAACATTGTGCCCGTTTCAGGAATGGCAACGGGGCTATTCCCCGGCGGGGAGTGGCTCCCCGTCCCCGACCCCCGCTAGGGAATTTTTCCCCGCTCCCCGCCCCCGTCCTCGGTCGCGGGGACACAATCTCCCCGTCCCCGCCCCCCGTCGGGGATCCGGGTCCCCGATGGGTCCAGGCGCCGCCGTCTGGAACCTCCGCCCGGCCTGGAATCTTCGCTCGGCCGTCGCCTGGAACCTCCGCCCGGCCTGGAATCTTCGCTCGGCCGCCGCTTGGACCTCTACGCCGCCGCCTCCTGGAACCTCCACGCCGCCGCCGCCTGGAACCTCCGCCCGGCCGCCGCCTGGAGGTGGAGGCCGAACCGAGGAGAGGAAGAGGCGGCGGTGGCGCAGTAGCGGCGAGAGGTGGCGAAGGGAGAGCAGCGGAGGGAGAAGGGGGATGCGGCTGAGAGCGGTGGAGGGGAGGCGCGACGGAGGAGATGGAGGAGAAGGAGACCGGATGGGGAGAAGAAGGGAGGAGAGGTGGCGGCGCTCGGATGGAGAAGATGCGGCCGGGAGAGAAGGCGGAGAAAAGGGGGGAGAGACGAGGAGAGTTGCTGGAGGAAGGAGCCCCGAACGGGGGGCGGGGATGGGGAATAGGAGAACGCCCCCGCCCCCGCTTAACCCGATGGGGGGGAGTTTTCCCCAAATCCCTCCCCGCGGGGAGCAAAATTCCCCCATCCCCTAATAGAGGAATTCCCCGACGGGGAACGGGGAATGGGGCCCCGTTGCCATCCCTAGCCCGTTTGCTGTGCCTCCAAGATCCCAAACTCTTCGAATGGCCATCTCTCTTATCTTGTTTGGTTTAAGTTTCGACACTTGTCTCGGATACCCGCGCGCGCATGGTTGGAACGAAACTTTGGTGGGAAAGTTACTGTGCTGCATGTGGAGCAGGCTGCTTTCAGGCACCATCAACAGCAGCTCAGAAAGAATGGTCCATGCAAAGGCTCGAGTTACATCACAAAGGCTATGGAAGCTTAGAGAGATTTCGAAAACAAACCGGAGGGAGAGAAGAGGACACGAGAGCGAGGTGACTCGGGGGGGGGGGGGGGGGGGGGGGCCGGGATCCGACCTGGAAAGGCATGGGACGCCTGGGCGGTGGGGCCCAGGGCCACATGGGATGTTTCCTCCAGCGGTACGGCCGCTTGGGTTTTTTTTTTATTTGAGAATGTCTTCTTCCTTTCCTCGACCCCACCCGGCCCGTGGGCTGTCAGCGAGCGAGGGGAGGTGGTTCGGGGCGCAGCCGGATGCGTAGCAAGCTTGTCAGATCGCCACTGGAGGGACCGTAGGATCTACGGATCCGTATAGATGAAAATTTCATAGAATTATGATCTTAAAGGTAGATGTATAGGATCAGGTAGGATGACGGTTCTAACAATAAACTGTATTACCATATATAATTTAATATTATTTATTGTTAATTTAAGTTGCGATAGTTTGTTTTGCTTCGTTGCTGCTGTTGCTTACTTGTTGTTCTAAAGTAAAAAAATATTATCATTAATATATTGAATTTTTAGATTTTTAGTTTATTACAGAAAATAATTAAATATACTTTATATATATTTTATTATAAAAAACCAAATACTTCACTATAAACTTGCGTATTTGATAACATAATTCAATTTTATATAAAATATACGTGATTTCAAAATCTAGTAGTGTCGTGATTGTATCGATCCTGAGATCCGAACCTTTCAAACAGAAAACAATCTTACCGACAACCTTGGCAGTGGCTGAAGGCTGCACCCTTTCTTCCCCCCCCCCCCCCCCCTCTGTGTTGCTTGTGTTTGGAAGTGGTTGCTGGGATTGGTGTCCTCTCCTCGAGCTCAGCTCCCTCCCCTCCTGCGGCTAGCACGCCGGAAGCATTGGACATCTTTTGGGGGGAAAAAATACTAGTACGAAAGGAAATGCACAGCGTGATGAGCATCCAATGCCATCGGCATGGGCACTCGATGATTAATGTGACCATTTCTGCACCATCGGGGCTTCTCGTAAGCGTTGAGCTAGCCTCGCTACGGTGCTGCGATCACATATGCCACTGTGAAAACCTGGCGTCGATCGAGCGTGTGCTAATCCTGGTAGACCATGCAGATAGGCTATGAATTTAGTGATGACAAATAATTGATATTTAGGTTGTATTGATGACCATATATCATCTCACTTTTCTTTAATTGGTAATAAGACTGCTTAATTATCATTATTTGGTTTGAATACTATCGGTTACCGGTGAATAAATTAGCAGTTACCAGTGAATTATTTCAGTTCAATGGGGGCAGTTACTAAATAGTATGCACGTTTATAAAAGACTTGAGACGTGGAGACTTGGTAGACATAGCACTTCCATTTCTTTCTCACATTGTTTTCTTTCTCTCTGGTGAATTTGTACTGAGTGTTGAGCAACCGAACCTCGTCGACCTTTCTTCTTGGAGTGCACCGATAAGAGAGGATAGCGACATCTTCGAACTATTGTTGCAGAGAGAACCTGCACGGGCGGCAATAAGGTTTCTGGGTAAGGCATTTGCGCGACCGCTCCAGTTCTGCTACTTTTGCGTCCTGCACTGCATCAAGTCTGCGTTGCCTCATGTTGTTCTACATCAAGCTTAATAGTAAGTCGTTCATGCGACCAATCGACTGGTTCTAATTCTATTTCACTTTATATTTCTAAAGTATAATGAGTAGCCTGTTGTTAGATTTGTTTATTGAATCACTAGAATTTTACTATATTTGTCTCCTAGTAAAATCTCGACTTTATCTATATATACCAAAATCGTACGCAAATATCTTTATCTTGCTAACGGTCAAAATTTAAAATTTTAAGCTAAAAACTACAGCCCAAAACAATCCACACATGATGTTCCTTTGTGCTTCAACAAGTGCATATTTGTCTTTCATATCCCCTTGGGCTTTGGAGGAGTAGAGGAATTTATATGGTGGCCACAGTGCTACATTGCCCTCAGTTGACCCACTGACGAGAATCTGGGGTTACCCACCGTTCAGCCTCTCTAGAAGAGGAATAGATGCCTGAAGTTAGATTATATATGCATTTCCTTCCTGTAATGTTCATTCTTGAATGTAGTTTTGGCACGAGAAGCATGTGGTTGACTTGGTATATATTACTGTTGAGCAACAGGCAATCGATTTGTCATCTCTCGTACTCGCCGTCGTCGTTCATGCACTTTGATGGACCTGAACAAGGCAACTGTTAATTAGCTCGATCAGCTGGACCTAGTAGGCCTTGTTCTTTTTGGTTACGGTTTGTGGTTTTTGGCCTGTTTGTACGAGAGATTACAAAGTAACAGAAACTCACGTACAATTTTTACTGATATAAATGAAGTCAGTAAATTATGTACTACAATTAACTAGTAGATTTTATCTTAAAAAATATTTCGTTTAAAAACTAGTTATTATAGAAAAACTGAAAAACAGCTTTTAAAAGCTGAAAAAAACAGAACAGTGCGGCCAGCCCGCAGTACGTCCCACTTTCGTCTCCCTTCCTTTCGTTCTCTCCTTGAGCCCTGAACCCGATCACGGAGAAACCGATGTGCGGAATGGGAGGAAGACGGTCGATCGACATATGCATGGAGCCGGCGGCTGTTGATTAGGAGCTGCCACCCAGCCCTCCCAAATCTAACCCATCAGCTCGCTAGCTCCCTCCCTCTAATTGCTATACCTTTTAGCAGCTTCATTTACTTCTTACTTCTTAGTTTATTTTGACTTTCGGCTTATTTAAGCTTCAAACCAGTTAGAACGCGTTGAGTTCTAGTTTCGGATTATTTTAGATTTTTTCCTTTTTTGCCTTTTATTTCTTTGCATTATCCACGACGATATATTGTCCCCCCCGTTTTTTCTATTTTTATTCACTTCTTTCATAGAAAAAAACTAACAATCGCTACAGTACAGTTTTAGTCATAAATTAAAATCATAATAAAAAAACTTAAACCATAAACCGGTTGAAGCACCACCAACAATGCAAGCATCCTAATCGTGACAGGCCCTGCATTTCCTTCCTTAATTTCCATTGCCCCCCTCTCCCTGATCCTCCCTGTCTCCTCAGGAAACTAGTATTCGGTGATTGGGGTTGCTTTAATCTGTCCATGCTTTCTCTGATTAATCTGCTTATCGCTGGCGCCCATCTGGAAGTTGAAAGCTGTTGATGCGGACCCCTCCTAATAATCCCCATATTACGAGCGGGGAAATGCCTGCGCGGAGGAGACGGCCACGTCGCCCGCGCGCGCGCATTGGCCGGCGTGTGGCGGCCGAATCTTCGTACGGTCGGGTGCCCGTTTTTACGAAAAAGTCCCTGTGTTTTCCCGAAAATACGTAAAGGTCTTTGGTTCTCGCGAAAAGATCCCTGCCAGTTTTTTAAAACACTTTTTTTGAAAACACCCCTCCACTTTGCAGGATACCGCCCCCACGGTTTTCTAAATTACGTACGGGGTCCTCGTTTAGTTACGAACATATCCTCGATTTTTTACGAAAAAGACCTTTAACTTTTTCGAAAATACACATGTGCCCTCGATTTTTTTTTTAAAAAACTCCTCACAAATTATTGTCTCTTTTACTTCGGTACACACAATGGTTAGCGCGGCGTGGCGCCGCGCCTATGAGGCTAGTTGAGCAAATGTTTGCACGTACCTACCTACAATCTGTATGCGCACATATATGAATTGTTAGTTTTGAACAAAGCTCGCTCTATCCATTGGACTATATGTACCTAGCGATTTTTTCAGCCCATCATTCATGCGAGAAGATATGCCCGTAGACCAGGCAAGGGCTGTATCCAAGTAAGATATGCAGCAGAAGCAAGAAAATGTGTAGACATCGGGCTGTTCTTTTTTAGCTATAGCTTGTGGCTTTTTTTAGATAAAGGATATAAAATTCGGCCTCTATATCCACGAAGGATGTACACAGCCAAATGTTACACGAGCTCTTAGACTCAAAACCTCAAAACTGAGGTACATAAAACAACATGAAAGATAGCTTAAGGACTAAGAAAAAAACTAGAAAGGCTAAGCTTTATTATTACAGAAAATAATTAAATATACTTTATATATATTTTATTATAAAAAACCAAATACTTCACTATAAACTTGCGTATTTGATAACATAATTCAATTTTATATAAAATATACGTGATTTCAAAATCTAGTAGTGTCGTGATTGTATCGATCCTGAGATCCGAACCTTTCAAACAGAAAACAATCTTACCGACAACCTTGGCAGTGGCTGAAGGCTGCACCCTTTCTTCACCCCCCCCCCCCCCCCCCTCTGTGTTGCTTGTGTTTGGAAGTGGTTGCTGGGATTGGTGTCCTCTCCTCGAGCTCAGCTCCCTCCCCTCCTGCGGCTAGCACGCCGGAAGCATTGGACATCTTTTGGGGGGAAAAAATACTAGTACGAAAGGAAATGCACAGCGTGATGAGCATCCAATGCCATCGGCATGGGCACTCGATGATTAATGTGACCATTTCTGCACCATCGGGGCTTCTCGTAAGCGTTGAGCTAGCCTCGCTACGGTGCTGCGATCACATATGCCACTGTGAAAACCTGGCGTCGATCGAGCGTGTGCTAATCCTGGTAGACCATGCAGATAGGCTATGAATTTAGTGATGATAAATAATTGATATTTAGGTTGTATTGATGACCATATATCATCTCACTTTTCTTTAATTGGTAATAAGACTGCTTAATTATCATTATTTGGTTTGAATACTATCGGTTATCGGTGAATAAATTAGCAGTTACCAGTGAATTATTTCAGTTCAATGGGGGCAGTTACTAAATAGTATGCACGTTTCTAAAAGACTTGAGACGTGGAGACTTGGTAGACATAGCACTTCCATTTCTTTCTCACATTGTTTTCTTTCTCTCTGGAGAATTTGTACTGAGTGTTGAGCAACCGAACCTCGTCGACCTTTCTTCTTGGAGTGCACCGATAAGAGAGGATAGCGACATCTTCGAACTATTGTTGCAGAGAGAACCTGCACGGGCGGCAATAAGGTTTCTGGGTAAGGCATTTGCGCGACCGCTCCTGTTCTGCTACTTTTGCGTCCTGCACTGCATCAAGTCTGCGTTGCCTCATGTTGTTCTACATCAAGCTTAATAGTAAGTCGTTCATGCGACCAATCGACTGGTTCTAATTCTATTTCACTTTATATTTCTAAAGTATAATGAGTAGCCTGTTGTTAGATTTGTTTATTGAATCACTATAATTTTACTATATTTGTCTCCTAGTAAAATTAAAATATTGCCAACTGTTGTGGCTACAGACCAAACAGAGAGAGATGGTAGTGGAGAGTGATGGAAATGAGTATGATGGCCTGGCTCCTCCCCATGGCCGGTGTTCTATATATATACATAGGGAGTGCTTTTACAATTATGCCCTTACAGCTGATTATCCCTTTCAGGGGTATTTGTGCCATTACACGTGGCCTATTCCAAGCCTTATAACTTCGTACCAGGCCTGCTGGGTTTAGGTGGGGGCCACCCCTACGACAGGAGCCTCTCATGGTGAAGGGCTTCACAGGGCCGAAGCCATGTCGCCGAGTCCTTTGGCCCCCTCCGTCCCCGCGGCCTGTGAACTTCTCCAAACTTGAGTCGGAGCTGTGCTGTGGCCGAAGCAGGTGCGTACGCTCCGGCCCTCACCCTTCGAACTGGGCGGCGTGCTGCGGAAGTGGCCCCAGCCGAAGCAGACGCTCGCTCTCCCGGTCGCCCACGTGGTGAAGCGTGCTAGTCGCTGCGACCTTGCCGCCTGGTGGTGTGCTTCTTAATGATGGTTGGCTTGCCAGGAGGCAGGCTGTCGCATCGTGCAGTGTGCCTTCTCGTAAGTGGAGCGTGCGACGGTTTCCGATGTGCACGCGGTGGTGTGCGGACGGTTGCACTTGCGCACCCCCGGTAGCTGAACCGCCCGACACCCTCCGTTTGTGCTTCTGTCGGTTGGCATGCCGTCGATTGGCATCCCTCCACGCTGGCGACTCTTCGCCTGGAGAGGCCGAGTATAAATATGTTGGCGTCGGGGGCCGCTCCCTAGACATCCCTTGCTGCACATCCCGTACCTGTTCATGGTTAACTTCTCACATGTAGGGAAAATTTTGTTCATCTGCGTTTGATGACCGCGTCGACCGGCGTCAACGCCCGCGAGCGTTGGTGAACAAAATATGTCCTATTTGTGGGAATGCTTCACAGCTTGATGCGGGAATGGCAAGGCCTGACTTGCTCTTGTAGACAGATATGAAGTCATCCATACGCTCTGATCGTGTGAACGAGCATATGCTGGTGTGGCGACGCATATCTGTTTACAAGAGCATGTCTGTTCTTGCCGCAAATTGACCTTTGCATGTTCGAGCTGGCGCCTAGTCGAAGTAGACGCGCGCGCTCCGTCCCCTACCTTTCGAACGGGTGGCAGCGAAGCTGGCGCCTAGTCGAAGTAGACGCGCGCGCTCCGTCCCCTACCCTTCGAACGGGTGGCAGCGAAGGTGGCGCGTAGTCGAAGTAGACGCGCGCGCTCCGTCCCCTACCCTTCGAACGGATGGCAGCGGAGCTGGCGCCTGTCGAAGTAGACGCGCGCGCTCCGTCCCCTACCCTTCGAACGGGTGGCAGCGGAGCTGGCGCCTAGTCGAAGTAGACGCGCGCGCTCCGTCCCCGACCCTTCGAACGGGTGGCAGCGCAGCTGGCGCCTAGTCGAAGTAGACGCGCGCGCTCCGTCCCCGACCCTTCGAACGGGTGGCAGCGAAGCTGGCGCCTAGTCGAAGTAGACACGCGCGCTCCGTCCCCTACCCTTCGAACGGTTGGCAGCGAAGCTGGCGCCTAGTCGAAGTAGACGCGCGCGCTCCATCCCCTACCCTTCGAACGGGTGGCAGCGAAGGTGGCGCGTAGTCGAAGTAGACGCGCGCGCTCCGTCCCCTACCCTTCGAACGGGTGGCAGCGAAGGTGGCGCGTAGTCGAAGTAGACGCGCGCGCTCCGTCCCCTACCCTTCAAACGGGTGGCAGCGAAGCTGGCGCCTAATCGAAGTAGACGCGCGCGCTCCGTTCTGCACCCTTCGAACGGGTGGCAGCGAAGCTGGCGCCTAGTCGAAGTAGACGCGCGCGCTCCGTCCCCTACCCTTCGAACGGGTGGCAGCGAAGCTGGCGCCTAGTCGAAGTAGACGCGTGCGGTGACTTGTGGTCTTGCGATGTAAAGGTACCTGGAATCACGCCGACCCCCGGCCTGCCGGGGTTAGGTTCCCGTACCGTGCGACCCGACGCGCCCGGGGCACGTGGCGGCCTACGACTGGCGGGCGGCGGGATGTGGACGGTTGCGTGTGCGCGGCCGCTCGCCTTTTCCCTAGGCAAGGGGGACACGGGGCGGGCGGTGAATGGCGCGGCGCCGGAGCGGTCGTGATCCCCTGGCCCATTAATGCACCCTTGGCCTTCCAGCTTTGGGTATGGGGTATTGCGCTGGCCGGGCGCTTGTACGACTGCGGTCGCGCCCCGACGCGGACCTTCGCGACGCTTCGCTTTCCGTTACGGGGAATCGTGCGGGGCAGACCTTTACACCGCTGCGGTTGCATCCGGCACGCGGATCGTTGCGACGCTTCGATAGCGGCGGTACGGGCGAGGTGGCTTGAAATAGCCGCCCCGTAACAGCGCCCGCGCACCTTTACGCCCTCTTTCCTGCCTGCTCCGCCCTCGACACTTTCGCGATATCTTCGCCGCTTCCATCTCTCCGTGGAAAGCGATGGTCTCCAGCAGCAAGCGGGACCAGATGGTTGGTGGCTCTGACGTTCGCCGGCGGTCGTCGCAGTTAAAGGTGAAGTACGCGCTCCAAGAGCGCGATCCGGCGGCGGCTGACAAGGAGCGGCTGGTGGCGGAGGAGGGAGGCACGTTCTCCGGCGAGCTAGGCCCCTCGCTCGTGACTGAGAAGACGATCTAAGGGCTTCTGCGTGCGGGGAAGTTGTCCGAGCGCCAGGGGGTACGATTGCCCGCCGCCGACGAGACGGAACCGCATCCTGAGAGATCGGAGGCGGTCGTGTTCGTCGCCTTTTTCGACGCGGGGCTCCGCATCCCCACGACGGCTGTCGTGGGCGACGTGTTGCGAACCTCCGGGCTGGAGCTGGCGCAACTAACTCCGAACGCCGTGGCCCGGCTCGCGGTGTACAGTTGGGCCTTGCGCTCGGGGGCGTGTTGGTCCAGCGCCTCGCTGTTCGCCTAACTTCACGAGGCACGATGCCAGCCCAAGGACCGGAAGGACGGGACGCTGTCGAGCTTCGGTAGCGTCACCTTTATTCTTCGTCCATCGTACAAGAAGCTCTTCCCTGCGAACTCAACTCGCGGGAAGTGGGAGTCTTACTGGATGAAGCGGTGGTTCTACCACCGTGTGGAGAGCGGGAGCGGCCTTGAGTGCACAGGCCGACCCATCGTGTTCAAGCCCTCGCCCGGCCGAACGCTCGATGATGATGACAAGCAGAGGGTCCGGCGGCTCGTAGGCGTGGCCGCCCGCTTCAACATGCGCGACCTCGCCGAAGAGTTCGTGATGTACGGCGTGGCACCGCTTGCCCGCGACTGGCGTCTTGCCGCCGAGAGGCGTCGAGACGACAATGTTTTGCCATCGGTCTGCTTGCTGCCGGCGCCCGGCGACCTTCGTAAGCCTCGATCGTGTCTCTCCTTTGCTCACGTGGAATGGGTTATATGCTGATGGTCTTCTCCTTTGTTTCAGGGATTTCCTTGGAGGAGGCGGAGCAAGTCGCGCGCGTATTCCTGGGGCCGTACACCGGCAGGGAGCACTAGCAACGCGCGGCTGCTATTGCCGAGGCGGGGCTGGGGCGAATCAACCGCGTGTGCGAGGCTCTGGGCCTTGCTGTGCCGGACCGTGTCGCTCCAGACGACGGTGCAGCGAAGAAGAAGAAGACACCATCTCGGATGAGGGGCCGCAGCGGGGCGCCTGCCGCGCTTGGCGCGGCGGCTGCTGCTGCTAGTGCTTCCGAGGGTGCGGCGGACGCGGAGTCGGACTCGGCGAGATATGCCAATTCCGGTTTGGGCGGCGCAGACGTCGAAGGCGAGGTGTCTTCGGCGAGCGTCCCGGACGGCGGGTTTGCCGCGAGCAGTCGAAGGGGGGAAGCCTCACCGCCCGCCGAAGTCACTGGGGCGGAACCCGTGCGTACCGGCGATGCCGAGGTGGAGCTTTCGACCGTGGCTGCTGTGGTGCCGGAGGCGCCTTCCGCGGGGGCGCACGGAGCCGTGTTGCCCTTACCGACAGCAGCAGAAACCGAGGTGCCCCCTGCGACAATTGCCACCATGGAACCTTCGCCCCCGGGCGCGGCAGCCGCGGGGGCTTCGCTAACCGGGGCTGCGGGGGCGGTGTCGCCGCTGGCTGCCCCGGCTAAACGACCGTGCGTGCGGCCGGAGCTCCACCGGACACCGCGGGGGTTCGTCGTGGCCACGGGCATCAGAAGCCTGTGGGACGCCCGCGCAAGCGCCGGAGACCCTGCGGCATACGCGCCTTCTGCCCCCCTGGCCACGCCGCCCGCCGCGCAGGGACAGCCGTCGCCCTCCCCGAACGCGGAGGCTTCCGCCCGCGGCGGGACCATTCGTTCTGCTACCGAAGGTAAGGTGGCTTAGCTTACTCTGGAGTGTGCTTTTATGCCTGGGGGTACTCACCCGTATCCCTGTTTGCAGCGTTGCTCATTCCGGAGGGGGAGCACTCGGCGGAACACGGAACCTTCGAGCACGTAAGCCCCGCGGACTTCGTGCCGCCTCCGGGGACGCTGAGGGCGTGGCGCGGGATTGTGAATGACGCGGCCACGAGCGTCGACCCGCAAGTGCTGCAGGCCTACGGTGCGGGGCGCCTCGAGGACGCCTTCGAGGTGTCTAGGGTGAGGGTAAGTACTCGTGCGACAACGCCTGATCTAGCTGAGCTTGCTGAGTCTTCTCCCTCTGCAGACACTTGTGCTGGGGCAGGCCCTGCAAGCGGTCTATACTCGTGACCGAAAGGCGCTCGAGGATAAACTGCGGGCCGCCGAGGAAGAGCTACGCGAAGCCTCCGGAGCCCGCTCTGCCCAGGACGCCCGCATCCGCCAGCTGGAATCGGAATGTGCCGAAGCGAGGGCACACGCCGAGGGACTGGCCTCGTCGGCGCAGGAGTCGGCCGCGGCAGCTGCTGAACAAAAGTTTGCGGCGGAGCGGGACGGGCTCCTGGAGCAGGTCGCCGCGCTAGAGAAGGAAAAAGGCGAGCTTGCCTTGACTCTAGCGGAGCATAACCAAACGCTGGGCGACGCCTCGGTGGTTGCGTGGGACGCCATGCAAGCGCTGGAGAGCCATCTTCAAGGGCTGGTAAGTGAGGTGCCGGAGCGCGCCTTTGGCCCGGAGAAGTTGTCTCGGACCCTCCGCTGGGTCGGGGATGCCGCCAACGTCGCGCGCGGCGCCGCGACGTCCTTTGGCACCCACTGCGCGTACACTTCGGCCTGCTTGGTGTGCGCGCTCCTCCAGCACCGCGGCTGTACGCACGTCGCCGGGCTGGATGACCCCCAGCTGGAGATACCTGGCGGGGCCGGAGTAATGTCCGGCGCCGTCCGCTCCGCTCACCGTGCCCTCGGGGCCTTCTTCGACCGGATCTGGGATTACGTCGGGCCGGAATCTGCACGGATCGAGCTCCGGAAGTCGCTCTACGGGACGGGGAGCCTCGGGCAATTTCTGGACGAGGTCCCTCGACACGGCGAGGGCGACGCTGGGCCCTCCGAAGGCGCCGGGAACCCGCAGGTCTGACGCCGCGGTGCCTAGGTGTAGGCGTGTGTTGTACTGCTCCCTCTCTTTTGCGAATGAAGTACATACTTGCTGCATTTATTCTGACTTTCGCCTATATCCCGGGCAGCTTCCTTGCTGGGGCTGGCTTCTTGCGGCCGACCTTTCAACCCGGCGACGCCTTCGACGCTGGCGAAGGGCCGAAGAGTCGCTGGACTTTTGGGCGGGCCGGCCTTCGTCGAGCGAGGCCCCCGCTTTAGTGCGTGTTAAGGACGAACCCGCGGGATAGCGGCTTAGTGCGGCAAGGATGTTGCCGGACCTTTGTACTTGTGATTTTTCCGGTATGCAGATTTCCTGGCATTTTAGGATATGCACTGTGTTGATGCCACTTTGGATTCACCAGTACGCCACATGCTGTGCGGGGACGAGGTCTTCGCGCTCGACGCGCACCGTTGGCGAAGTAGCTGCGCCAGGGTACCTGTAGAACGGCGCTTACGGGGGCAGTCCTTGGCACCTCCCCTTTTTACAGCCCGTAGACTGGCGTGTGCGGAGGCGGACCTCGACGCTTCGCCCTTTTATTTATAGTCCGGAGACTCGCGCGTGCGGAGGCAGACCTCGACGCTACGTCTTACTTAAAGTCCGTAGACTGGTGCGTGCGGAGGCGGACCTCGATGCTACGTCTTACTTAAAGTCCGTAGACTGGTGCGTGCGGAGGCGGACCTCGACGCTACGACTTCCCTTATAGTCCGGAGACTCGCGCGTGCGGAGGCAGACCTCGACGCTACGTCTTATTTAAAGTTCGTGGACTAGTGCGTGCGGAGGCGGACCTCGACGCTACGTCTTATTTAAAGTCCGTGGACTAGTGCGTGCGGAGGCGGACCTCGACGCTACGTTTTCCTTTATAGTCCGGAGACTCGCGCGTGCGGAGGCGGACCTCGACGCTACGTCTTATTTAAAGTCCGTGGACTAGTGCGTGCGGAGGCGGACCTCGACGCTACGTCTTCCTTTATAGTCCGGGGACTCGCGCGTGCGGAGGCGGACCTCGACGCTACGTCTTATTTAAAGTCCGTGGACTAGTGCGTGCGGAGGCGGACCTCGACGCTACGTCTTCCTTTATAGTCCGGGGACTCGCGCGTGCGGAGGCGGACCTCGACGCTACGTCTTATTTAAAGTCCGTGGACTAGTGCGTGCGGAGGCGGACCTCGACGCTACGTCTTATTTAAAGTCCGTAGACTGGTGCGCGCGAGGGCGTCCCCCCGGTGCGTCTTTTGTTTATACTCAGGCCCGTCACCTTTGGCTACGGCGAGTGCACACGCGAACGTGCGACTTCGATTTATACTCAGTCCCGTACCCCTGGCTACGGCGAGTGCACACACGAACGTGCGTCTTTGTTTATACTCAGGCCCGTCACCTTTTGGCTACGGCGAGTGCACACGCGAACGTGCGACTTCGATTTATACTCAGTCCCGTACCCCTGGCTACGGCGAGTGCACACGCGAACGTGCGTCTTTGTTTATACTCAGGCCCGTCACCTTTTGGCTACGGCGAGTGCACACGCGAACGTGCGTCTTTGTTTATACTGCGGGAGCGCGCGCGCTGGCGAAGCCTGCGCGCGCCTCCGCCACGTGCTTGCGCATGATGAAGAAATATTAGCGACAAACGGCGATCTTCATTACATCCCCGTTTGCGCGGGCAAGCAATTACAAGGGGTGGGTGTACTAACCGTTTGCCCTTGGTGCGGCCGAAGCCTCTAGTCGCTAGACCTCTGCAGGGCCCGCCGAGGCGCCTCCAAATGGCCCCGCGGACCTCCGCGTTGTGACGCCGGCGCCGGCTCTAGGAGCGCCGTTGGGCTTTGCGACGCGGGCACCTGGTACCTGGCTCGATGCGCCGGGCCATATCCTGGTCGCCTCGGACGGTGATGATGGCCCGGGGACCCGGGATCTTCATGCATAGATAGCCGTGATGTGGTACCGCGCCGAAGGAGTTGAGGATTGGGCGCCCTAATATGGCATTGTAGGGGTACGGAAGGTCGACCACGTCGAAGGTGGCATCTTCGGCCCGCACATTGTCATCTTGGTCGAAGGAGACTTGAAGACCTACTTGTCCCAGCGCCCGCAGGGGCTGTCCCCCGAAGCCCTGTAGTGTGATTCCCGAGGGCCCTAGGCGGCTTCGAGGGATCCCCATCTGGTCGAAGGCCGCCGCAAACAATACGTTCGCGGAGCTACCGCCGTCCACCAGGGCACGCCCCACGTCGCATCCTGCGATAGTGACCCGGATGACCAGGGGGTCCTGATGAGGGAAGTCCACGCCTTAGGCGTCGCCGGGTGTGAATGTAACTTCATGTCGCGCTCTGTCCGGGGGTGCTTGCGCTGGGTATGCCGTCACATGATGTAGTCTTCGCGCATAGGCCTTCTGCTGTCGTGCTGAGGCGAATTCCAGCGCAGAGCCTCCGGATATGACGTTAATGATCCTGGGTGGGCTGCCTCCGGAGCCTGCAGCGACAGGAGGCCCTCCCGAGGCTGCTGTACGTGAGCTTGGATCCGTAAGGTGCCTTTTTGGGGTTGCATCCCTTGCGCCTGTACCTGCATGGGGGCCTCGTACGGGAATTGGACATGGGCCACCGCAGGCGGACGCGTCTCCGGGTTCCTGTCCCTAGCGACGCTATCGCGGAGCGCCGCGATGGAGGTGCAGGTGCGGGTATCATGATTGCTGCGGCCGTGGACTACACACCACAGTCCCTGGTGCTGGTCGTCGTAATCTCCGCGACCTTTATCGTCGCGGCCCCGGCCACGGCCACGCCCGCGGCCACGGCGCCCCCGACCGCCTCGGCCCGCAGGAGCGCCCTCGTCGGAACCGCCCTCAATGTCGAGGACGTACCGGTTTCGTCTCGACCTCTGCTGGCCGCGCTTGGGCTGATCGGACGACTCCTTATGCGAGGCGTCCCTGCGGTCGGGCGCGTCCCTGGACGACTCCTGCTTACGTTTTCCCTTCGAAGAGCCGTTCTTCGGAGGATCTTCGGCTTTTGCCGAGGCTCCGGCCTGGTTGGTGTCGGAGTCGTCCCCTTGCCTTCGCCGCGCGTCTTCTTCCGCCCTGGCATACTCCTCCATTTTGTCGAAGAGCTTCGCCACTGTCTTGATTGGCTTTCGCGCGTTGTATTCGGCCATCGGGCCCGGACGAAGGCCCTGTATGGCTGCATTAACGATGGTGGTTTCGTTAACGTCTTTCACTTGGCATCGAATCTTGGCGAAGCGTTTGAAGTAGTCCCGGAGCTTCTTCGAGAGTTTTTGCTTGACAGCAAAGAGTTGGTCCGCGTCGACTCGGTCGACGTAGTTTCCTTAGAAGTTGTTGTGGAGACGGACGCGAAGCTGCTCCCACGCGTAGATGGAGCCCGGCTCTATGGTAAAGAACCAAGAGAGCGCCACGCCTTGCAGCGCGAGGGGGAGTCCCTTCACCTTCGTGGTGTCATCTCCGCCCGCGGCTTCGATCGCAGTTTCGTACACGCGGACGAACTCGTGGGGGTCCGTGTCGCCTTTGTACGAGTCGATGGCGCTAGGAAACTTGAAGTCTTCGGGCCATGCCGCTTGCTGCAGCCCCGCCGAAAGCGGGGACTCCGGATCTACGCGCCGCAGCGGCACGCGGCTAGATGTGGGGGCTTCGCGACTGTCCGCCCTCTCCGGCGTGGGCTCGGGCGCGATTACTGGCGCGGCCTGCTGGCTCCGAGCCTCTTGCATATCTCGGACGGCTCCGCGAAGGTCCCCTAGCTCCCGCTGGAACGCGTTGAGGGCCGCCAGCAGGGCGCTTTCCACCGCCTGTGCCGGCGGGGTCGCCGGTACTCCCGACGGGCGGATCGGTGCGGGCACGACCGCGTCGCGAGGTCCTGAGCTGCCGGTCGCTCCGTCGTGGCTCCCTCGAGTCGCCCGGTCCGCGTTGCCGGCGAGGGTTGCAGCGGGGGCGGCGAGGTCGGCTGTCGTTGCGTCGGCGGGGTCAGTTGTCGCCGCGCCAGCGTCGACGTCTTCGACCGCGGGGTCCGTCCCCGCAACGCCGGTGACGAGGCGGGTCGTCGTGGTGCCGGTGACGAGGTTGGTCGTCGCGGTGCCGGTGACGGGGTTGGTCGTCGCGGTGCCGGTGACGGGGTTGGTCGTCGCTCCGCGAACGTCGACGTCTTCGGCCACCGCGCCTGCGTCGCCACCCACGCCCGCCGCTGCCGATGCCGAAGCCCTGGTACTCATACGACGCTCCGGCCCGGCCACCTTCTTTCCCTTCGCCGCCGCTGACGAAGCTTTTTTCGGTGCCATCCTTCTTCGGTCTTCAGGCTTGTCCTTGTCCTCCCCACGGACGGCGCCAACTGTTGTGGCTACAGACCAAACAGAGAGAGAGATGGTAGTGGAGAGTGATGGAAATGAGTATGATGGCCTGGCTCCTCCCCATGGCCGGTGTTCTATATATATACATGGGGAGTATTTTTACAATTATGCCCTTACAGCTGATTATCCCTTTCAGGGGTATTTGTGCCATTACACGTGGCCTATTCCAAGCCTTATAACTTCGTACCAGGCCTGCTGGGTTTAGGTAGGGCCACCCCTACGACACCAACATTTTCAACAGTAGACACTATCTCGACTTTATCTATATATGCAAAAATCGTACGCGAATATCTCCATCTTGCGAACGGTCAAAATTTAAAATTTTAAGCCAAAAAACTACAGCTCAAAACAATCCACACATGATGTTCCTTTGTGCTTCAACAAGTGCATATTTGTCTTTCATATCCCCTTGGGCTTTGGAGGAGCAGACGAATTCATATGGTGGCCAGAGTGCTACATTGCCCTCAGTTGACCCACTGACGAGAATCTGGGGTTACCCACCGCTCAGCCTCTCTAGAAGAGGAATAGATGCCTGAAGTTAGATTATATATGCATTTCCTTCCTGTAATGTTCATTCTTGAATGTAGTTTTGGCACGAGAAGCATGTGGTTGACTTGGTATATATTACTGTTGAGCAACAGGCAATCGATTTGTCATCTCTCGTACTCGCCGTCGTCGTTCATGCACTTTGATGGACCTGAACAAGGCAACTGTTAATTAGCTCGATCAGCTGGACTAGTAGGCCTTGTTCTTTTTGGTTACGGTTTGTGGTTTTTGGCTGCGGCTTATAGCTTTTAGGCTGTTTGTACGAGAGATTACAAAGTAACAGAAATTCACATACGATTTTTACCGATATAAATGAAGTCAGTAAATTATGTACTACAATTAACTAGTAGACCTTATCTTAAAAAATATTTCGTTTAAAAATTAGTTATTATAGAAAAACTGAAAAACAGCTTTTAAAAGCTGAAAAGAACAGAACAGTGCGGCCAGCCCGCAGTACGTCCCACTTTCGTCTCCCTTCCTTTCGTTCTCTCCTTGAGCCCTGAACCCGATCACGGAGAAACCGATGTGCGGAATGGGAGGAAGACGGTCGATCGACAGATGCATGGAGCCGGCGGCTGTTGATTAGGAGCTGCCACCCAGCCCTCCCAAATCTAACCCATCAGCTCGCTAGCTCCCTCCCTCTAATTGCTATGCCTTTTAGCAGCTTCATTTACTTCTTACTTAGTTTATTTTGGCTTTCGGCTTATTTAAGCTTCAAACCAGTTAGAACGCGTTGGGTTCTAGTTTCAGATTATTTTAGATTTTTCCCTTTTATTTCTTTGCATTATCCACGACGATATACTGTTCCCCCCCCCCCTATTTTTTCTATTTTTATTCACTTCTTTCATAGAAAAAATTAACAATCGCTACAGTACAATTTTAGTTATAAATTAAAATCACAATAAAAAAACTTAACCATAAACCGGTTGAAGCACCACCAACAATGCAAGCATCCTAATCGTGACAGGCCCTGCATTTCCTTCCTTAATTTCCATTGCCCCCTCTCCCTGATCCTCCCTGGCTACCTCCCCAGGGGCGGAGACAGGGGGGCGGGCAGGGGCCTGGCCCCCCCAATGGTCCACCAAATGCATTAGTATGACCCCTTAATCACCCTTCATCACAGTCAATTAGTCAATTAGGCCCCTACATTTCTAACAGAAAATCATTGCTTAGTGACTTGAGAAATGATGGCTGGGAACCACTTCTTGAGGAGGTGAAAGCCTTTTGTGACAAGCACGAGATTGAGATTTCGGATTTAAATCGCAAGTAAGTTATTATCTTACCTTCAGTTTTTTAATATGACCACAAATACATATTTTTTTTATTCTTATGGTACATATCTAACTTGTTTAACTACATGTCGCAATTTGTAGGTGTGTGGATGTGACCAAATCTCGGAACAAAAATGATAATATCACCACTCTTCACCATTATAAAATAGATGTGTTTAATGTTGCGGTCGACCAACAATTGATTGAGTTAGAAGATCGATTCAGTTCTCAAGCAACAGAGCTTCTATCACTTTGTGCCTCACTAGATCCAAGAAAAGATGGCTTTGACATTTCAAAGATAAGTACTCTGGTGGAAAAATATTATCCCGCTGATTTTTCAAGTCAAGATCAAGCTCAATTGGAGTGTCAACTACCACATTTTCAACTTGATGTATGCAACCATCTAAAGCTAAGTACATTGCCATCACTTGCTGATCTAACAAAGGGACTAGTGAGATTAGGTAAAAATTCTATTTATCCAATGGTCGATAGATTGCTAAGATTAGTCATAACTCTTCCAGTATCAACAGCGACCACCGAGAGAGTCTTTTCAGTATGCTAGACGCATGCTACATTATTTTGTCATATGTGTTATGATTGAATTTATATGACAATATATATGCGTATGTTTAATTATATATATGTATGTCTAATTTTGCCGACACACGGCGCCCAGGACCTATGACGCCGGCGCCTTGGCGGGTCGGCCCCCCCTTTGTCTGGATCCTGGCTCCGCCCCTGTACCTCCCTGTCTCCTCAGGAAACTAGTATTCGGTGATTGGGGTTGCTTTAATCTGTCCATGCTTTCTCTGATTAATCTGCTTATCGCTGGTGCCCATCTGGAAGTTGAAAGCTGTTGATGCGGACCCCTCCTAATAATCCCCATATTACGAGCGGGGGAATGCCTGCGCGGAGGAGGCGGCCACGTCGTCCGCGCGCGCGCACCGGCCGGCGCGTGGCAGTCGAATTTTCGTACGGTCGGGTGCCCGTTTTTACGAAAAAGTTCCTGTGTTTTCCCGAAAATACGTAAAGGTCTTTGGTTCTCGCGAAAAGATCCCTGCCAGTTTTTTAAAACACTTTTTTTGAAAACACCCCTCCACTTTGCAGGATACCGCCCCCACGGTTTTCTAAATTACGTACGGGGTCCTCGTTTAGTTACGTACATGTCCTCGATTTTTTACGAAAAAGACTTTTAACTTTTTCGAAAATACACATATGCTCTCGATTTTTTTTAAAAAACTCCTCACGAATTATTGTCTCTTTTACTTCGGTACACACAATGGTTGGCGCGGCGTGACACGCCTATGAGGCTAGTTGAGCAAATGTTTGCACGTACCTACCTACAATCTGTATGCGCACATATATGAATTGTTAGTTTTGAACAAAGCTCGCTCTATCCATTGGACTATATGTACCTAGCGATTTTTTCAGCCCATCATTCATGCGAGAAGATATGCCCGTAGACCAGGCAAGGGCTGTATCCAAGTAAGATATGCAGCAGAAGCAAGAAAATGTGTAGACATCGGGCTGTTCTTTTTTAGCTATGGCTTATAACTTTTAGCTATGACTTATAACTTTTGGTTGTTTATGTAAGAGATTACAGAGTAACTGAAACTCACATACGATTTTGCCGATATAAATAAAATCGGTACAGTATGTACTATAATTAACTAGTAGATCTATTTAAAAAGATACTTTATTTAAAAGCTAGTTATTATAAAAAAAATCAAAAACTGAAACTAAAGAATGAAAAAGAGCAGGCGCTCGTCGGCCGGCTTCCAATTCTCAGCAAAGTCAGAACAGTGTGTCCCGGAATAGTTTGATCTTGTTGGCATTGTACATTGCATCCCAAGCCGCTGCAGGCATCCAAGTTAATACTACTAGTAAAATATATTTGTGTGCTAAAATTAAAAAAAAAGGTTAGTGGTACTGCTGCTATATGTTCGCTCTAACCTGACGGCGACAAGAAACAGTGGCTTTCTTTTCTTTTGGATGGCTGTTCCTACGCTAGTGCCAACCGGTGGCATGAAATGAATCCGGTATGGATTAGATGTACCTTTCGAGCCAAATTACTGTTTTGAGGTTTTATAACATGTTGGTCCTACCGCTAAGACAATCCGGGCGTTGTTTTTCTTTTGTATCGTAATGCCGGATGATACGATGCTCCTGCAGAGTTACACCTGCCCTCGCCCCCATGTGCTCATCGGAGTTTGCGCAAGAGAAATAGGTCCAGTTCTTCTCGGCTTTTAAAAGCTATTTTTTAGCATTTTTACAGTAACTAACTTTTAAACAGAGTATTTTTTAAAATAAGGTCTACTAGTTAATTATAGTACATAATGTACCGACTTTATTTATATCTGTAAAAACCGCACGAGTTTTTGTTACTCTGTAATCTCTTACACGAACAGCTCAAAAATCCATAAATTACAGTTAAAAACCATAAAACGCAGCTAAAAAGAACAGCCCTATATACCCTTTTCTGTACACAAAAATGCTCTTTGAAACGCTAGGAGCAGTGTACTTGTCTTCTTCCTGAGAGTTCAATGCGCTGTCTTTGTCCTAAAAAAAGTTATGTGATGCCTTTCTTTCGCTCTTTCTTTGAGTGCAATGTGCAGTGGTATTTGTTTGTCGCAGCGACCACCTCGGCATGGATTTCTTCTCAAGGATCTGTTTGGAGTGCATAAATTTCATAGGGATTTCATAGAATTTTCATTAGGAACAGTTCAAATTCTCACAAGATTCGGATGAACTCTAGCGTTTCAAACATGGTCCAAATCTCGAACATTAACACTTATCCAGACAACTTAAATTTACTACACACGCATGATCGATGTAATGGTATGCTGCCATAAACTTAATTTAGAGGTCAACTAGAAGAACAGCGCAGTATGTGCAGGGACCAGTTGTCATTCCCAGCTTCGAACGAAGACTCCAAACTGGTAAGGTTGAGTGGCGATGGTGCGTAGGAGCTGGGGTTAGATGGGTTGTAGTTTTCAGGCCAAGCTGTTGCTCGCCACTTGCCTGAAAAACATCAAGCTAGCTAAGAGTATATACCAAAAGCAATTAAGCATAACAAGCTGTTCGTCCGTGCTACTGCAGCTGGCTAGCCATTCATCGCACTATGCTGATATTAGTAGTATACTGGGTAACCATATAATAGTTGCTTGATGTGGAATTGAAGATTACAATGTGTGTAGTATTGATATGTGTTGTAGGGGTGGCCCCCACCTAAGCCCAGTAGGTCTGTTAGGTCCGAAATAGGATATGTGTAATGATATAAGAGCCCCCGAGGGGAATACTCATGTGTAAGGGTATGACTGTACAAGCACTCCCCATGTGAATATATATATGTGGCATAGGCCACGGGGAGAAGGCAGAGGCCATTCATTTACTCAACTCTTCACTACTACACACACTCTCTCTGTTTGGTCTGTAACCACAACAGTTGGCGTCGTCCGTGGGGAGGACAGGAACAAGCCTCCAGATCTGAAGGAGGATGGTACCAAGGAAAGCTTCACCGTCGGCGGCGAAGAAGAAGGCGGAAGCGGCGAGGTCTCGCGTCAGCACTGGGGCTTCGGCTCTAGTAGCCGCAGGTACGAGCGGTGGTGCAGGTGTGACAGCGAACCCCGCCACCGACGCGACGACTGGCCCCACCAGCACCACCCCGACAACCAACCCCGGCGATGGCAGCGCAGGCGCGCCAAGCGCATCGATGGCCCCAACCACGCCTGCGGTGGAGGCCGCCCTGCTGGCGGCCCTTAGCGCGTTCCAGCGGGAGTTAACAGACCTCTGCGGAGCTGTGCGGGACATGCAAGAGGCTCGGAGCCAACCCCCCTCCCCGGCGGGGGCGTCCGAACCCCCTACGTCTAGTCGCGTCCCATCGCGGCGAATAGATCCAGAGTCCCCGCTCTCCGCGAGCCTGCAGCAGGCGGCTTGGCCCGAGGGCTTCAAATTCCTGAGCGTCATCGAGGCCTACAAGGGCGACTCCGACTCACGAGGCTTCGTGCGCATGTACGAGACCGCTATCGAAGCCGCTGGCGGAGACGACACCACGAAGGCAAGAGGGCTCCCTCTCGCGTTACAAGGCGTGGCGCTGTCCTGGTTCTTCTCGATTGCACCACAGTCCATCCACGCGTGGGCGCAGATCCGCGGCCAACTCTGTAGCAACTTCTAGGGAAACTACGTCGAGCGTGTCGATGCGGACCAGCTCTTCGCGGTCAAGCAAAAACCCGACGAAAGCCTCCGGGATTACTTCAAACGCTTCGCGAAACTGCGCTGCCAGGTCAAGGACGTCAACGAAACAACCGTCATCAACGTAGCAACACAAGGTCTCCGCCTGGGATCGGTTGGGCTGTGGCTTATGGTTTATTTGACTGTAGCTGGCTGAAATTACACTGTAGCTGAAGGTGGCTTATTTGGCATAATTAAATTTAAAAAATTTTAAAAATAGAAAAAACGTGTTAGCCCATTACGTGTAATGCAAACGAATACGGGAAAAAACCGGTAAAAAAGCTCAAAAATAAAAAAAATCAGAAAAAGACGAAATTTAGGAATAGTGAAAAATAAGCCAGAAGCCGAAGCCGAAGTGATCAGGGCAAGCCGGCTGGAGTCCAGAAATCTAATTGAAACACAAAATTGAAGAGAAATACGCACGTGTACAGCTGCAGATAGACAAATTTGAAAGTATTGTCACCTGTCTAAACAAACTGGCCTGTGGTCATCCATCAGTTAGTTCTGAGAGTAAAGAGAGAACTAAAGAGTCATATCCAAATGCAAGACAGAGCTGAAGAGACATAGCACTGAGTTCAGAGAGTAAAGAGATTCCCGGGCATGTGGTCGTTCCAGAGATCCAATTACAAGACAAAACGAAAGAGACACGCAGTGAGTTCTGAGAGGACAAAGATTCACGAGCATGTGGTCATTCATCAGTCAAGTGAACAAATGCAGCAGATCTTGCCTACTGGAAGCATGCACCTATGCTTAGACCAGAAGCCTCATATGAAATAGCGGGCAACACCTAGCCCTAATGAAAGTAATCTCATCTGAAGTCCTATTAGTTAGTACTCGCATGTAATGAAAAACATGCCAACATTTGATTCGCATGTTTGGATTTTCTCGGTCATAATCATCACAGTAGTCATGATCAGGATTCAAGCAGCTGTAGCAGTGGATGACAGATATGTAACAGTACTTGGAGTAGGGATTGGTGTATCATGTGATCTCTGCAAGGCCTGCTTAGCTAGCTAGCTAGCTGGATGGGCAAGGAAGCACAGACATCGTGGGGCACTCCTCTGAACAACTACTGTATGCATAGTTGTGACGTACAAGGCTTACTTTGTTGCGGCAACACCACATTCTAAGCTAATAAAGCTAGAGCCAAAGGGTGGTGATCGAAAGAGTTCCAGTTTGTAGCTTTCGGTTTATTTTTTACTATTTATAAATTTTATTTTTTTTTGAACTTTTAATTTTTTGTTAAGCTTTTTTGCCGGTTCTTTTTACCCGTATTTATTTGTATTATACATAATGGGCTAACATATTTTTATATTTTTTAATTTTTTAAATTTAATTATGCTAAATAAGCCTCTGTCAGCTACGGTGTTTTTTCAGTCAGCTACAGTGCTTTTTAGCCATAAGCCACAAAAAAAAACCTAAATGATCACCTGTTCTAACTGGGTTGCTTGACCGACAAATCAGCTAGCTAGCTCCTCTAAGCTTTATCCGATCGACGTGTAATTAAAGCGAGAGATCGACGGAGACCGGAGAAGCGCTGCGCCTGGCTGGTTTATCATCAGCTGTCAGCGTGTGCTTTGGATGCGAGCCTGCTGCAGGCACATGATCTGATCCGGAGAAAGATGGCTTGTGCTGCGGATTTGGGGAGAGAGACGATCTTGCTTAGAACATGCATGCACGAGTCCATGAACAATGAAGCGCAGCTGATAGATGCGCTGTACAAACGGACGGAGCATTGCACTTGTGATCTGGATCCTGGTTTTATCTGCACAAAGTGCAGTGCTCAGCTGACGATCTGATCAGAAAGCTGGGAGCGTGCGTGGACGCCACTGCCACGCTGCACTGAGCTGCCAGGTGCTAGATCTCGTCGTCGGAGCTTATTAATTTCTCCGGGAAGCCCGTGGCGCGCGGTCAAAGCTCAAAGTACGGTCGTGTGCTGTGGCCATGTGGACAGCATGATGCGGACATCCGCGACTGCCGCTTGGCGTGCATGCATGCGTTCGCGCGGAGACGTACGCACATGCCGCTTGGCTTCTCTGCCTGTTCTTTTTTTTAGTACGGTTTATGGTTTTTAGTTAAAATTTTTGAATTTTAGTTGTTTATAACAGAGATTACAGGGAGAAAGATGCTCGTTTATGATTTTGTTTTATACAGATGTTGGACTTTTAACGTGTGCTACAATTAACTTGTAGACTCTGTTTTAATAAAATATCCCGTTTAAAAGTTAAGTACTATAACAAAATCACTTTTAAAAACCGTAAAGAACAGGGTCTATAACATGTTCCGGCCGGGTTCCCTGCATGCGCTTGCGCCGGGAAAGCAGCGTCCGCATGCAGCCCGTCTTCTGTCTCGGTTCAAGAGTTGAGTTCACGCTTCAGATTATCGAACGCAAAAGGATGGCATCGGACTCAAAAAAGGCCCTCTCTGCTACCTCCTCCATTCATGTTGGACTTTGCTGCTGCTCTAATCCTCTGATCTGATCAACAACACTGCCGCACAGCTTGCTACTCACTTCACACTAAGGCGGTAAAAAAGCTCAAAACTGGTGAATTACCTAAGTTTGGCTCGTTCTAGACTCGATTCGAGCTCGGTTCGAACTTTAAACGAGCCGAACTCGAGCTAAATCTCAAACTCGCGAGTTTGACCGAGCCGAGCTCGAATAGTTCGCGAGCTTCGATTCGAACTTAAATAGTGATACATATTAACTTTTATCGAGTTTACTCGAGCCGAGCTCGAGTTTTTCTTATTGTTATAAATTAATGTATGTTTGAATTATTTTGATTGTTATCTAATTTAGTAGAGCCGAGCTTGACCTTAAAGTTTTTTATTATTGAAAAATAGAGCATAATAAATTATTTTAATTATTATCGAGCTTCAACGAGCCGAGCTCGAACCTACTTGAGCTTAAGCCGAGCCGAGCTTGAACCTAGGTCCAAGCTCGGACCCCAACTTGAGCTCGACTCAGAGCTTCTATCGAGTTCAAGTCTAAAAGATTAAGCTTGTTCAAATTCAACTCGTTTACAACCCTACTTCATATCCAGTTCATGTGCTTCCTAACAAGAAAGAAAGAGAAAAAACTTCACTCAATTTTAGAATTTTAGCTCCCATGCGAGGGCAAGACATCAGCTAGTGCTGTATAGTCTAGGAAACAGCAAGGCTCTGGGATTTGCTCCTTGGTTCACTGAGGGGACACACAAAAGAGTAACACCTTGCACTTTTACGTACGGTGCTCCGTGCAGTGCAGTGCAAGCGCACGCCGGAGCAATCAAACTTCACCTCACCTGGTCAAAAGCAGCTCTCAAGCAGTAAGTACTAGTCACAGGAGAACCCAGATTCTGCCCGGCAGGAGCCACTTCACCTCACCACTCAGGTGAGCTGCTTGTGCTCCTACTGGTAGAGTAGAGGTAGTAGGTAGCAGCAGCAATGTCACTTCTTTTTCTCTATTGAGCTGAGCAGTAGTCATTATATTGCTGCTGGTGTTGACCAGTTGGCATCGCAATTATTTATGCGATGTAGCCTGGAGCAACTTTGTCTTTAGGATATATCACTGTACATTTCTAGGTGGGAACATTCATGCTACCGAGGATAAATGTTCCGTGTAGTGTATATAGCTTTAAAATGGGTTTCACATCATTCTTAAGACCGACGCTATAACATTTGAGGCATCATCGACTGTAAAGAAGAGTCCACTCAGCTGTAAAGAAGGGAGATATGACAGTTGATAGTTGAGGAGAGAGAACAATAGATGTAAAGAAAATTGTATTTTAATGCTTGTGGTCAGGTCTTTAGCTTGAGGACCAGCCTCAAGTCTTTTTTGCTTATAGCCTGCTTAAAGTCACTCCTGTAATATACAAGGTCGACCTTAAGGTGGCTTATGACCATCTATTTTTATACACTACAGATGTCCTTATAGGTCTGGATAAACCGAATTTTTTGTATTTAAGCTTTTTTTTTGAAAAATATTCACATTTAGACCCCTGGTGGTTTTAATTCCGTTTTTGGACCCAGGGGGTCGGCGCCGTGGATCACGGCGCCGAGGTAACACGTCTCGGCGCCGTGATCGATGGCTCCGAGGCCCCAGGCCGGCACCAGCGTGGCGACCCGCGTGGTGCCGACGTGGCAGAAGCTCGGCGCCGTGATCCACGGCTCCGAGCTCGGCGCCGTGACTCGTGGCTCCGACCTCGGAGCCGTGGATCTTGGCGCCGAGCTCCCTGCCACGTGGCACCGAGCTCCCTGCCACGTCTGCAGACACTCGGCGTCTAGGGTTTGCACCGATCAGGCTTTAACGTTGTCGCAAAAAAAATTACTAGTTGTATTTTGTTAATTTGAACTGTAATGATTATAAGTTTTGTTAATTTTGTAGTTGTGAATTACAAAACAATTTGAAAAAATTGTAAAACAAGTTTATGTTGATTGGCTCGTTGTAGATGCATAAAAAAATATGGTAATTTTTTTTAGGAACGATTGTGCGTAGAACGGTCGATATATAAAATGGTAAGTGTCTTTTAAGGTTTGATTCCCGTGGTTTTTGCAAGGTTTGTTATTTTGTAGTTGTAATATGCGAACTAATCTGATGAAGTCGTAATAAAAATTTATGTTCATTGCAGGTTGGACATGCAAACCAAATTAAGCTAAATTTTTTTGCCGAAGGATAGAGCGTAGAAATATCGATGCATATAGTGGTAAGTGATATTTCGAAGGTGAGTGATATTTTGACATGGCAGGCATGTGGCATGTGTGCAACTCTGTACTTCTAATGTTCAGAATTCCACCACTAGTCCTAACATGCATGCCTTAGGGAAAATAACTTGCTGGGTCTATTACATTTTGTCTATTGGGTGTAGCGTGGTTGTTTCCCCTTTTTGTCACGCCCTGAAGATGGCTCCGCTGCATCCTTCTTCCTGTCACTCTTGGTCTTGAGAGCTGCCTCCCGAGCTTGGAGCTCCTCCTCCTGACGCTTGATGGCAGCTTCACGCAGACTTAACTGCTCCCGCCTCCTTTGCAGCTCATCCTCCTTGCCCTTCAGACGGATTTGGTCCACCCTCACGCGACGCTCTTGGTCAAGCCGCATCTGTCGTTCCACCTCGCGAGCCTGAGTCATCTTGACAAAGTATTGTGCTTTGTTTTCCACCTCCTCTGCCCGGTTATTTGGCCATGCCGGCGACACCCGATCCACCCATTCGATGAACCTGCAAGCCTATGTGTGGCGTGGTAGATGTCATCGATCAAGTTGAAAAAAGATAACGAGAAACAAATGATTTAGTTGTGGTCGTTACTACGAAGTCGTCATCCAGGTCAGGACATTTGAAGAACCTACGGCCGTATTTGGCTCGTTGTACTCAATCAGTCCAGACTCCCAACATCGTCCTAAAGCCGCAATGGCACTTCGGGCGCTCATGCCACTCCGGCACTCCAAATGGGTCGGACCTCCAGGAAGACATTGTTGTATAGTAGTATTGTGATGCCTTGAGGAGGAGATGTGGTATGGAAGACATAGTAGGGAGGCCTTTATGTAGGCAGGTTATCTGGTGCAGTGGGCATAGTCCATGGAGAGGATATTTTCGCTTTTCCTGGATTCCAGTGTAGCAATAAATGACCCTATGTAGGCTTTTCAGAGACTATAGTCTCCTAATTGCAGTGTAGTCTTTTCAGAGATTGGACCATTCAAAGCCTAGAAAGCTAAAGATCTACGCCCCTATATGTGTACAGGCCTACAGGCCTACTCCTGTAAAGGCTAAAGACCTACGCCCCTATATGTGTACAGGCCTACAGGCCTACTCCTGTAAAGGCTAAAGACCTACGCCCTATATGTGTACAGGCTAAAGGCCTACTTCGTCACTGCGCAAAGCTGGCATATGCTGCCTCGTTTTGTCATGTCACTGAGCAAAATCTGAACTCTTTTGTCATGTCACTGAGCAAAGCTGCCCTGTTTTGTCATCTCACTGAGGAAAAGCTGACCTCTTGTGTCATGTCCCTGAGCAAAGCTGGGGCGTGTTGTCATGTCCCTGAGCAAAAGCCTCTTTTTTTGGTGGTCACTGCATTAAGCTGCCCTGTTGGCTATAAGTAGCAGGGTTGGGGTCTCATGACATTGTGAATCGAACAAAGTAGTACCCTCTCTTTCGTGGTGAAACATACCATGTCTGAAGTCGAGGGGCCAGTGGGATTTGGGTCACCGAAGGACGACATTCCCTTAGAAACGAGGGATATGTTCGGTCCGTAGTACCGATTGATACCAAGCCGGCGTGCTCAACCACCGTGGCCGAAATGCAGACACAATGAGTACGCGGTCGTCCAGATCTTGGATTCCCCGAACGATGGCGGGCGACGTTTCTTCCGATGCTCACGCTCCGGGGTACAAATTAGTAATGTTACATTTTGTATTGCTTATGGACCCTCGAAGTTTACCGTCATTTTTTGTGCAGATGGCCAAATGCGACTTCTCCCACTGGATCGACCCTCCTCACGAACGGTATGTTGATCGTTATGTGGGTACATTATGGGCTCGAATATGGGACTTGGAGTACCGAATGGAGAATCTCACTGAGGAGAACAACGACCTCCGCGAACAGATGCAACGCGAGAGGGGCAACGAGGAGGTCGTGAATATAGGAAGCTCTTATGATCCCACATGTTGCTGCGCGAACCCGAGCTGCATATGTGCATGCCACTACCACGATGGACAACCACGTCCGAGGCGACCCCCTCAGCATTTCTCCATGTGGGTGCCACGAGGCTCGTTTGGCATGTAGGTAAGAAGGTGTATGGTTGTGTTGTGTTTTAGTTGTTGTGTTCGTTGGTGTGTTGATGGGTGTAGTACTTGGTTTTGTTGTCATTTTTTGGTACCCTCCATGTTTACCGTCGTTGCTGTGTTGATGGTTGTAGTACTTGCTATATTTTATGTACGTGCAATCTATGTGTTGTTTCGTGTTGTGACTGGGCAAAGCTGTTTTATTTTAGGTCGTTTGCCTTTTCTGCCGATTGTGCTTTTTCAGGAAGCATAAATTCATTGCAGGAATTATAGAACAACAAAGTACAGACTACGGATTCGAACACAAATATCACATGAATATAACATATACACATACATACAAACAAGTAGCTCATTACAACACGACCCACAAGCCTACACATAAATATCACTGCCTCCTAGCCTTACCCTTACCCTTACCAAGGGCGTCGGTGCCTGGAGTGTAACGGCTAGGCTCCCGGCGGCGTCTGCGTGGTACAAGCTGTGAAGGCTGAGTCTCAGGAGCGCCTACGAGCTGAGACGGGCCTATCTCATCGTAAGTCTGCTGCTCCACCTCGTCGTCGTCCTCACCCCCCTCGTCAGGGAAAGTGTCGCTCGTGGGGGATGAGCTCTGTGCCGTGTAAGACCCTCGCCGCGTCGGGTCTGAAAGTCGTGTCGTAGGCACGTCTACGTCCCTCCCCGCGCCGGTGCTGCACCCACAACGACTAGCCGCACGACGTAGCCGACCTGCTAGCCTCTGTCATCCAACATTTTGTTAACCAACAAGATACAAAGATATTACGTACTATTTTTGTAAGTGGCTTTGTCGAAGCATACCTGTAGGAAGGTAAGCATCTGGGCGTCGCCGACTGTCCTGGAGAAATGCTCTATGTCCTGTACGGACTACTTCAGGGTGTTGCCCTGCAAACAAGCAAAAGAATGGATAATTTACTATATGTAGTGATATTTATTGGAAAATAAGCAACGAGATTGAACATTACCACACGGTCCAGGACTGGTGCCGTCTCCACCTGCGTCCCAAGGCGAGTCGACTGGTCGTACGGCGTGTCTTCGTCACCCGAGGACGCAATGTCGGCGTAGTCATCCTGAGTCCATTGGCCCTTAAGCTTGGACCGCGTCGCACGCTGGTACCAAACTTGGTACCGCCGGAAGTTCTCGTTGCTATGCGGCTCGTCGTTGTCGTCCACGTGGTCCTGAAAGTGTGCCCACTCCTCAACGTACACGTGGTGGTGCTGCTCGAAATCTGTGACCTTCTTCTGTCGCCGACGATCAAATCTGCATGTCACGTAAACCAAACGTTAAAAATAGAAAATGCTCTGTGCAATTGGATTCCAAGGTTAGAATTGAAATTGCATGCCACTTACTTGTGCAAGGCCACAGACGTGGAGAACTGCGCTACTGGCCACATCTGCCTCATAACAAACTGGCGTGCAACTCTATGTGGCAGGTGATACTCAACAGCATAGAAACAGATAAGAGGGCACCTCTTCCTGTAGAGGGCCTCGTCTATGCTGCATAGTGCGCTAAACTGAATGGCCTGCACCTCCGGCTCGGCGTACGGCTCCCACTTAACCTGCATTGAAACAATTTAACGTTTAAGGTCATATACTAACAACTGAAAATCACGAAACCAAATGGAATTAACTTACACTGGAGGCCGTGAGCGCATCTAGCTCGTTCGTGTACTCTAGGTAGGCCCTCTTCGTCCGGGCGAAGGGCACTGAGACCTGGTCCCAAAGATATGCAAGTGTCGGACGTCGACGAGGAGGAACCTCTGCGAACCACAGACGAGGAGGCGAAACTGTGGGACGACCAACTGGTAGACGACACCACATCCACAGCTGGAGGAGGTAGAGGCAACCACCTACTGTCGCGTTCGGCGAACTCCGACGACACGCCTCGCAGAGGTGGCGGTAAAGGAACGCCAACACCCCGGAAGCCCAGCTGTACTGCCCCGCCGTGTCCCAGTCGGTGAGGCAGTGGATGTACATCCACGACGCGCTGTCCCCCGTTCCGTCGGGGAAGAGAACGCAGCCAAACAAGTGCAGGATCCATGCCCTGCAATTATATGTGAAATGATATTAAATAAAACTATGTCAATTTAATCAAAAATCTCGATTTGTACGACGAGTTGGCTCGATATCCACCCCTACCTGCAGTAGTACGCAACGGTCTGCTCGTCCGCGTGTGCAGGACACTCTGCGAAAGTCTGCCGGAGCCATGTGATCATAACTGCAGAACTGCGATGGACTGCCTCAGCAGGAAGCTCTGTCCCGAGGAAGGCCTCTACTCGGGCTCTCCAACCAGCAGGCACGCACGGTCCGATCACTGGACGACCGTGAATGGCGACACCAAGTATCTTCTGAGTGTCCTGGAGCGTAATAGTCATCTCACCGAAAGGGAGGTGGAAGCTGTGAGTCTCCGGCCTCCACCTACATGATAAAAAAAGAGGACTACATGTCAGAGAATTTGAGGCGCACATAGCCGACCAACAATGAACATGCAAGTGGAGCAATGGTTTAGGAGAATACCTGTCAATCAGTGCAGTGATGGCCGGGGGGTTCAAGGTGGGCAACCCACGGCGAACCTGGTAAGAGATGGCGTCTAGGCCAGCCCTCTCCAGGAAGGGAGTGTACCTCTCGTCGTACCGCATGTCCAGGAACCCGTCATGGGTTCGAGGACGAAGGATGGGCAGATCCTGTATAGAATAGACCAATTTATGTAGTTAATGCATCAATATAAACTCAAATTGTACAGGAAGTGATGAAGGCAATACCCCCCCTCCGCGGTGAGCCGTCCTCGGTGGCTCTCCTCGTAGTACTGGTCTAGCAGGTGGAATTGCGCCATCCTACAAAAAAATTGAATTTGTCAGTCCAACATACAAGTAAACAAAAAATTGAACATGCATAAAATATGGAAAGAATAAGAAATTAAATAAGAAACATAACAAATTACATATGAAAAAATAACTAGACGAACTATGAAACATAACGAATAACAAGCACTCGCACCTGACTAAGTGGCCAATGGCATGTGCGTGAATTGTGGCCAAGTCTACCACATCTGCTACATTGGTTCTGCTCGGGGTTAGTAAGAAAGGGGGTTGCTCTCCCTCGCCTCGTTGTTCCTTGAAGCTGATCCATAACCATCTTGTGTCTCGTCCTTTTCCTGGTTCCACGTTTGTTCCAACGGCTACCCGTATCCGCAATGTATTTGGGCCCGGTGTACGGTAGCCACTCTCCCTCATCCCGATAAGGCTCGAAACGGGGAGACCACGTAAGCACAAGGTTGTCAACACTGAACTCCCGAGGTATCTTGCTCTCGTAGTCAAAGTTGCGATGCCTCGCTGCTGCCACATAATGAGAACATGGAAAGTGGTACTGCCTCGGTTTACCACATGTGCATGAGAAATCAATAAGAACAACCTTATGCTTCCTCGTCGGCCGGAGCTCTCCATCGGTCGTTGTACCACCCCTTTCTACAACCTCGTAAGTGCCCGTAGAGTTGTCAAAACACTGTACCTCATGTGCCTCAGCCCTCGCCTTTGCCTTTTCAAGGTGACGCTTCGGTTTTGGCGCCCATCTCTCTTGTTTACTCTGTAGCGCCATTGCATGTGTGTGTCTTTCGTTGAACCAGGCAACAAGCTTGTAAAAGGTGAATGATACTATAGCATTGACTGGCATACCACGTATACCCCTAAGCAAGTTATTGAAGGATTCGGCCATATTGCTTGTCTGAAACTCGTACCTCCAGCCACCATCGTCATGAGCCCTTGTCCATTTGTCTACATCTCTCATCAATCCCGACAACCACTGTCTACCTTCTGCGGTTGTTGCAGTATTAAGTTGCTCCAACTTCTCCTGGAATAACTTGACCTCAAGCATTCGAGCGACCTCCTCGAACAGAGGAAAGTTATCCTTCCTACAATCCTTACGGAGTAGATTCTCGGCAAGATGCCGAGTGCACCAACGGTGGTGCAAAGGTGGATACCCCGGTATCTGCTCTTGTACGGCAGCAAGTATGCCCTGGTGTCTATCAGATATGACACCCACCTCCCTACCAGGGCCGACCACGTGCCTCCGAACGAGCCGCAAGAACCATCCCCAGCTGTCTTTGTTCTCCCTCTCAACCAAAGCAAACGCCAAAGGAACCAACGTGTTGTCTGCGTGGGCCAACGATTCTTGTGATCTTGAACTTTCCCGTGTCCTTCTGTTTCCTAGCACAAACCCTCCATTCACATGTTTCCTTCTCGCACACAACTGTGTACCTCCGCTCCACATAAGAATGCCTCACCTTGAATGGCCTTTTACGAATCACTGAATACTCCTGCAGCCACCTTCTCAATGCAGACAAGTCCTCAAACATCATGCCCTTCTCAATTGTCATGCTTGAACCGGCCTCAGGAGCATCTAGCAGCTCGTCATCCCTTCCTTCTGCATAAGCCCCATGAGAATGCCTAAGATCGCTGAATTCATGAACTGATGGATCCCGGCCAGGGCAATAACGCCTGATCAGCTCAATATCACTTTCGGTCAGCTCTCCAAAAGGGCGGTCATCGTCAGATTCAACGGCCCTTGCGATCTCGTAAGGCTGCAGCTCATCCACAATTTGAACATCCACACTATTGGAGTCCCTGCAGACTTCTTCAACGTTGCTAGATGGAGCAACGGGAGGAACACCAACATTATCAGGAATGTCTCCTGCATCATAAGCACGAAAACGATGGGATTGAGACAAAAAAAAGCAATGACGACAAAAGGCTAAAGTGTTGCTCGACACTTACTGGGATGATTCTGGGTCAATCCCATCTCCTGAGGGGCCGCCACGACATCATCAGTCCGACAGTCAACTCGAACTGGTTGAGAAATCTGAACCTCGTTCGGGGCAGATAGAGCATCGGGCACCTCAGGCACTTCTTCCACATCCACCGCAAGATCCAGTAATGGAGGGTCAAAGGGTGCCTGATCACCTAGTTCTGGTGAATAACCGTGAGGGGTTGGTTCAATGGACACCTTCCGCACAACAAGGTCCAAACATTTTAACTCATTCCTCATAACCACTTTGACATATTTGTCCCACTCATCCTCACAACCAATTAAGATCAACCGCCTGAGAATTGTGTCTTTCGAACCGAAGTGAAGTAACCCCTCAACTGTGATGCTCTCCTCGTTTCCATGACAATGTAGCTTCTCCCGGGCCCTAGCAACCAACTCACTAAACGACGGCCGATCACTGAACATCAGAGGCACCCTTTGCATTTCAACAAATTGAACATTTCCATAATCATCACTTGTCACACTGCCTCCATGATATAGGGTTACTACGTTGTCCATCTAGTTCATACACAAAACCAAACTCAATACCTTTAAGCGAAATTTTGGATAAATCACATGCTTACTTGTTTAAGCAATAAAATATCTCAATGAACCCTTTCCCATTCAAACATCTATATATCTAATACGATCCAGATATAGTCACATGAGATTTTCAGTTATAATATGCAGCCTACAATGTCTTTTTTGGAGTCAAACAGAACCACCAATATTTATCTAGATATTGTATTAATCACACCAAAAGTCTAAAATCATTATGCCTTCTCGTAGGTACCATAGATATGGAGTGAACATTAAGCGACAGTGTGTAACATATGTGAAAAAAAATTCACGATATCCGCAATGATTCACCTTGAACGCTTGCGGGGGCCGGGGAGGCGGTGGCGGGCGGGGAGGCGGTGGCGGCCGGGGAGGCGGCCGGGGAGGCGCTGTCGGCCCGGGGAGGCGGCAGGGAGGCGGCCGGGCGCGGGGAGGCGGCGGGGAGGCGGCCGGGGAGGCGCTGCCGGCCCGGGGAGGCGGCGGGGAGGCGGCCGGGGCGGGGAGGCGGCGGGGGCCGGGAAGGCGGCGGGGAGACGGCCGGGCCGGGGAGGCGGTGGCGGCCGGGGAGGCGGCGGGGGCCGGGAAGGCGGCGGGGAGGCGGCCGGGCCGGGGAGGCGCTGGCGGCGCGAGCCGGGGAGGCGGTGGCGGCCGGGGAGGCGGCGGGGCAGGAGTCGGGGGCTGGGGGCTGAGGGCAGACGCGACGCGAAATGGCTCGTCCTGGCCTGGGCAAATGCCGCTAGCTCGGCGCCAAGATCCACGGCTCCGAGGTCGGAGCCACGAGTCACGGCGCCGAGCTCGGAGCCATTGATCACGGCGCCGAGCTTCTGCCACGTCGGCACCACGCGGGTCGCCACGCTGGTGCCGGCCTGGGGCCTCGGAGCCATCGATCACGGCGCCGAGACGTGTTACCTCGGCGCCGTGATCCACGGCGCCGACCCCCTGGGTCCAAAAACGGAATTAAAACCACCAGGGGTCTAAATGTGAATATTTTTCAAAAAAGGGGCTTAAATACAAAAAATTCGGTCTGGATAAACTTGTTGGGGACTCAAAAGAGTCAAGAGCAAATCTTCTAGTTCAGCAAGAGGTTCAGAATATATAACTCAAGCAATGCAGATTTAAAATCGTTCCGCCAACGCGGCCAGCAATATATCAACGTTTAGAATTTTGGCTCCTATGCGAGGGCAAGACATCAGCTAGTGCTAGTATAGCCTAGGAAACAGCAAGGCACTGTGGATTTGTTCCTTGCTTCACTGAGGGGACACACAAAAGAGTAACACCTTGCACTTTTACGTACGGTGCTCCGTGCAGGTGCACGCCGGAGCAATCAAGCTTCACCTTACCTAGTCAAAAGCAGCTCTCAAGTAGTAGTACCAGTCACAGGAGCATCCGGATTCTGCTCGGGAGGAAGCACTTCACCTCACCACTAGGGATGAAAACGGTCGGAAACGGTCGGAAAACTCCTCAACTGTTTTCTACTTCTACATTTGAATACGAAAACGAAAGCGAAAGCGGTAAAGCCGGACACGAAAACGAACGCGAACTTACGGAATATCGAGAATTTCGAAAACGAACCAATTCGAGCGGAATTATGTCGAACATGGTCGGTATACAAAAATTCAATACGGAATACCGACCTGTAGGACCAAGTGCATAACAATTAACAAGTGACAAAGTACATAACAATTAGTCCAATTACCAATTCTAACCATACCAAATTAAGAACCTCAACCTTCTCCCTCATTAAACCGCAGCCCAATCAGTGCCGAGTTTGCCAATTGAATAAGATTCCGGTAGACTAATGGTCAATATTGTCAGGTGGACAAAATGGAGCAAAAGACAGAAAGGATAGCCATTGGCTTAATAGAATTGCGAGTTTGCAACATCAGTAAATAATTAAATATCACCCAAAACCACCACGCTGTCGTGAAACTAGCAAATTACCCATTTCATATAATTACTAGAGGTGTATCACAATTACCTCATCATCCTGTTTGCTTTGGCGTGCCTCGTCATCTTGTTTGGTGTCTGCGCGATTCTCGTTCTGAGTGTTCTCCATTTTATTGTGCAAAGTTCAAACCAGATATAGCCTATGGAAAGCTGCATAGCCGGAAAAAAATGCACGGTTAGCCCCCCAAACGTTTCACTGCAACTGTATTAGCGGTCAATAACGTCCAAATAGTACCCCCCCCCCCCCCAAACCAGAGCCGCGAGATATGCATGAAGTAGACAGATACTGTCGTCGATTTAGACGAAGAGATGATGGAGTCGCCGGTTTAAACAAATCCAAAGCTAAAACCACTAGGGATCTCGAGCTAAGCGGCCAAGCAGAGCAACATCACCGCAGCGCAAAAGTTCTAAAAAACTGAAAAAATAAGAACTCCGAAGAAACGCAGAGGGGGGGGGGGGGGGTCTCGGATCGGGTGAGGACTGAGGCGACGACGGACGGCCGCGCCAAAATTCGCGTCGCCACCTCGGCCCGGAAGACCTAGCGAAACCGGCGGGCAGGTGGGAGGGGGTAAGATGGTGCGTACCGTGACGAGCGGGAGAGGCGGTTGCCGGCGACGAGCGCGCGGGCTCGGTCGGCGTCGGGCACGAAGGGTTTGGGGTTGCGGAAAGGCTAGAGGAGCCGAGGAGGAGGGGCCGAGGGGGTTCTAGTGGTCTGGACTCGGGAGGCTCTAGGGCACCAGGAGCACGGGACAAAGGCCAATGGGCTTTGCGGGCTTTCATTTGAGAAAGGAAAGCACCAGCGGGTTACATGGGCTGTAAGTAGGCCAAATTCGGTTTACACCGTATTTACAATACGGTATATTCCGAATAAAATGTAGAAAAGTAGAAAACGGTCGGAAAACACCTAAACCGTTTCCGCTCCGTTTTCGAATTTGGTATTCCGTATTTCGAACCGAATTCGAATTTGTCCGAAAATACGAATTCGATCGGGTCAAATATAGAAAACGATGCGGTTCGGTACGGGATATTTCCGTTCCGTTTTCATCCCTACTCACCACTCAGGTGAGGTGGTTGCGCTACTGCTGGTAAAGTAGAGGTAGTAGCAGCAATGTCAGTTCTTTTTCTTTAGGGCACTTCGAATACAGAAACTATGAAGTAGTTTCTATACGTGCTAATTAATGTATATACTACATATAGAAACTATACTCTCAATGGATAGTTTCTACAAATACAATTTTCATCCAATCATCTATCTTCTTTCTTCTATCATCTACCTATTACAGCTCTTTCTATCTTGGTTCTCGTGTAGATATGGTTTCTAAATAAGAAACCATTTCCTTATCTCTCCTCCTTAACTCCAATAACACATCAGCATTTTGCTTACTTGATGTGACGACCCGCATTATTACCGTGGGGTAATAACGCCAGTCAACGGATTATTATTCGTTTTAGCAGATAAAACATCGCTCTAACGAATAATAAGCCACCAGAGTGTTGCAGCAGAACAATAATTAGAGACAAAACACGATATTACAATAATATCGAACGCAGGGCTACATTTTATTACAAAGCCTCAAAGGCTTGAATATCTCATACTCAACACAACCTTCGCACAGGATGCCCACCTTGCACCTATTGCAATCCGAGTCCACGGTCTTCCATCCAAGCAATTTCCACTTGACTTGCTATTCTCTGAACTGACATGCTCCTAAGCAAGGGGAGATTTATAGCAAGGGTGAGTACAAAAGTACTCAGCAAGCGTTATTAACAAAAATGCACAACATGCTTATCTTTTCCACATTTAGGAATCTCAATTCCTATTCCCAATTTCTTACTTATTTTTATACTCTTTTCCTTTCTCAATTTCCTTCCCATGACATAGAAAATAAAGTTTGTTGGTTTTGAAAGAAGTCCGATTTATTAATTTAGAAAACTACTGAACATACGCATGAACAGCAAAAACCCCCATAAGTTTCCGTAATTCTCCTTTCCCGGAGACAGGCATGAATTCATGATTTTGATAGCATTGCGCAAGCTTGTATCACTTTACCCATCATCACCTTGATCCTGGTGGCTCATGGATCTCCGCAATTCCTTAGATGCGGTGCCCAGATCAGAGTACAGAACGTTTGCATCTATCTCAGTAATTATATCTCCACCCAACTATTCTCAGCCAGCGGCCCGAGGTGGTTTCTCACCCTCGCTCGGCGCCCACGGACCTCGACATAGTTGTTGGTTGGGGCGGCCCGAGGTGGTTTCTCACCCTCGCTCGGCGCCCACGGACCTCGTCCTACCCCAACCTCCACCTGCGCTAATATATGCGCCTTGCATCCCCCACCCGGCACCCAAGTGCTGGCCCGGATCGTGTGGGTTCCTGCTGGGGTGGAGGTCCCCACCCGGCACCCAGTTGCTGGCCCGGATCTTGTGGGTTCCTCCACGGGGTCCCCCACCCGGCACCCAAGTGCTGGCCCGGATCGTGTGGGTTCTCCCAACTAAAATACTTACCCATGTGGAGAATATAACACTTTGATAGAGCTACTAGTCTGTCCGTCCTCGAACGGGGTGTTGGTTGATACGGTTTGGTACGGTCTGTTCACACGGATGAAGCTGGTGACTTCTTATATTCTATTCTTATGCAGAGGTCCCACACCTGCCCCTTTTTCACCTGCCCTGGCAACCTCTGCCCACCCTTACTTAACCTAGATGGCCAACTGCTCCATCAGTTGCCATCTATCTCTTTTCACTTATAGCCATTTCTCGATTTAAATCTCCTTTTATTTATTTCATGCAGGGTGATATTAGATTAATACAAAAATACTTGTTTTGAGCAATATACGCTAAAGATTTGATCAAAGGAATGCTTGCCTGAGTTTATATTAAACTGCTGAGTCTCCTCGTTACCCTGATATGGTTCCCTTTGAAGATTCAGCCTTTTTCCTGCTATTTAGACTTAAATTAATCTACGGTTCAATTATTTATAAGATTCTGGTCATTATAAGATTTCTATTAATTATAATCAGGATTCGCTAATTTTCATTTCGTTCCTTTATACAGAATGCGATAGTTCCCAGTTCATTTTAATAGTATCCACAAATTAAATGCAAGATTAAGAAATTACCAATTATTGCATTCTAACTAATCATTTTGATTAATGGCGAAATTGGCAATATTAGCTTAATAATATGCATGGGCATGCTTATAATGATTCTATCTCATGGCAATTGGTCATGAAATGTATTTATAATCTACATAATTTCTTATTAAGATTGCTATTAGTATCATCTTATTCGTGCCCTAATTGTATCTATGGTTAACTGCCTCCTCTTCTTGGGTTTTCCTGGGCTTTTGGCCTCCCTTCGGCTGCCGACGCCTCCTCTCCCTCTCTTTTACTCCCACCGACGCCTCCTCTTCACTCCCCTGCCGACGCCTCTCCATCTCCTCTCCTCTCCTCCTTTCTCACCCACTCCGCCGGCTCCCTCTCTCTATCTCCCCCCTCTCTCTCTCTCTCGGCCTCCCTGCTCTCACCTCACGCCGCCTCTCCCCTGCCTTCGGGTCCTAGCGCCGCCGCCCGGTTCGGCTCCCCTCATGCGCCGCCTCTCTCTCGCGCCCGCGCCTCGGCGCCTCTGCCTCGGTGCTGCTCCCCCTCACGCCGGCTCCCCGCCGACGCCTCCTCTGGCCGGCCGTTCCCGCCGGGATGGCCGGCGCCGCTTGGGGATCTCCGGCCAGATCTGGCCAAAACAGATGCTTTCCCCCCCTTTTTTCCCCATTTCTAGCTTGATTTACTTTTGTAATTTACTAACATTTTGAGGTTTGCCTAGGGTTTAGTTTTGGGAGGCGGGTGACCGTGGCCGTCCTCGCCGGTGAGCCGTCGCCATGCGCCGGGGGAGTACTGGCGGCGGTGAACCGGTGGCTCGGCCGTGACTCCCGCAGCCGCCGCCCTCGCGGTAACCCTCTTCTCTCCTCTGCTACTTCCGGTGATATGCTTATGGTTCATGTGTTCTATTGTGGATGAATGCTTATGGTTGCTACTCGCTAACCTATGTTGGATGGAATGGGATAATGGCATTGCATAGATGTTGGGCTTTTGGGGTTTACCTGCACTGGTGCTTGTGCGGGATGCTAGGGTTTGGGGTTGGGGTGGTGGCCGGTTGGCTGTGATTGATGCTTGATGCTGGCTGGCGTGGTGGATGATGGTTGCTGGCTTGCGGTTCTCCCGTGGCCGTCATGTCCCCATCTTCCTTCGGCTTGTCGCTTCTTCACTCCCTGGACCTTCGGCTCCACTCGGCTGGGACTCCTTCGCGGTCTGGGGATTGGCTGGAAGAGTTGGGGAATGTTACCTTACCTAGCTTTGTCCCTCTGTGCTCTATTCTCTCGGTTTGACTACTGGTATGCTATGTGGGATATTTGTTTGGATGGCTTGCCTGTGAGGCTTTGTTGGCTGTTGATGCCCTCTGGGCGTGGCTGCTCTGGCCCGGTGCATCTGATTCACTGTGGTTGGCATTTGCGTGGTGAGGGCTTTGACAGGTGTTTCTCTGTTGTGGGTTTGGGCTGGAATAATTTATGATATTCTGGTCTTTGCCTTGGTTGGATTCCTATGTTCAGAACAGGTTTGTATATATATAATACCGTGTGATGAGCCTACGGTTGTGAGAGGTGCCGACTGGCCCCCGGACGGTCAGGTATCTCCGTGAACGGATTACCCTGCCCGAAGTTAATCGCTAGGGCTCTGACGGCAATTTCTTCTTTTAATTATTTTCTTTTGTTCGGTCTTTTTCGGTATTACAGTTACTAGTTCACTCACAAATGAAATAACGGTGTGGTGGCCGTTCAACGATAGTCTCTAATGTATGAGATGATCTGAATGTAATAGGGCTTTCTCTTAATATTGAGGCATACAATTTAATGTAATTTCTATTCTTCATTTCTCTATTGTAATAATTATTATGTATGAGATGGACTTGGTGTAAATTAAATCATATACTTTCTAACGGAATACCATTGTATTGTAAACTCTTAATTGTTGAAAAGGGTTATTTGGTTGAGATATGGAATTGTATATATATTTGCTGTAATTTGGATTGTCGCTATCATGTAATGCAATTTGCAATATTTTTATTTGACTTAATATGAGTTCTCATCATCGATCAATGTATGTTACTGATTTTACCCTACACAGATTGTAATTAACTACTGTTGTACTACGTACTGTTATATATATTTTAATTGACTTGAAAGTTGCTATTTGTCGTGCAATTGAATTTTTGTTTCTCATTTCAGTCTATATAGTTTGATATTCATCCTCGTTAATAAAATTATGGAAACAAGTTACTAGTTTATCATTCGTTGATTTCAATTTATACGACTACGCATAAAAGTTTAAATTTCCTCGCAATTTTAGATTATCATTTATGTAATTAATCCTACTTAACGTCCTAATTCGCTAATTAGGGTTAATTAACGACGTGGGTCGTTACAAACTTCCCTCCTTAAAAATGATTTCGTCCTCGAAATCGAAACTGGCTGAAGAAGGTTGTGGTAGGTCTCTTATTGATCCTTTACGAAACGTGCTCGTGGATATTCCTATTTATTCCGCCTTTTGGTAGATACACCTCCTATGCTTGTATCGCTCGTTGACTCCTCACATGCCAACGTTAAAATTCGATATCAAGCTACCTGTTATCAATTATCGTTACTAGTGATTTGGTAACCTTAGGATCGGAATTATAATTCATGTTAAGGTAGGAAAATCGTTCAATCTATTCTATATTGCACCAGTTAATACTTTCCTTTTTCTAACCAATGCCCCTTCCCTCCTTAATTCTTTAGCTACCCCTTGATTCCTTTAGCTGGTCTACTGAAGTGCTATTGGTGATAGTTCGGCAGGGTGGTTCAAAGAAGCAGTGTTGCTTAAAGCAACTGGGTTGAAATGTCGTCTTGCGGCAGGAAGATGTGATATTAGATCAGCATTATCCTTGTTTCCTGACTTGGTACTTGGGCTATCTAAGGGCTGGGTATTTCCTGTTTGGTTAATATTGTTACTCCCTATTCGGATGGCATTATGGTGTTTGAAATTTTGGACTTAAATTCTATGTTTACGATACTAGCTTTTTAGACGTAGTTTAGCTCTTCGGAATTGAACAGGTTTCCCTAGGTTACTAGGCAGGCCTAGAGATTTATTCGCTACATACAGGGATAGGTATTGCCATACGGTTTTGGGATTCAGCGGATGATATATCGATGATATCGAAAGAGTGGACATTTCCCCTTATTCATAATATATGTCCTCATGGAATGCATGAAAGAGTTTTTCGAAAACTTTAAACACTATGGTGCAAGAAATATTTATATAGAATGATGCAAGGGGTTTTGTGAAAATAATTAATTCCTAATGTCATGCTGAAACAGTTTCCATTTGTAAAATATTTATTTTATAAGTTCATGGTCAATGTGATGCTCCGGAGACTATGACAAAAGTTCCTGAAATCATATGTTCATGAACGTGGGGAAATGCACCAGACCTGGATAATAATCGTTCGGGGACTGCTTTAAAACGATTCACGGAGAATGGGGTGATTAATCTCGTAGCAGCTGTAGGCTTAGAACTTCGGAATGCTTCCAATCCGAATTATAACGGGAAACGTAGGTAGGTATAGATATCCGCTGTAGGTCTGACCATACGCTCCAAGAGGGAAAGAATTAAGCAAGTAACAAGTTTCTCGGAGTATCTAGGGATAGATTACTAGGAACAGATTTATTTGGTGAAATAAAGGCTTTACAGCTAAACAGTCTACCAGTCTTGAGTTGCAAAATAGTTAGCGTCATTTTTTTTTCAATTACGTTCTAAGGACGTCTCACTCTAAGTTACGTGTTCTGCAAAAGAAAATGGATGGTGGTGGATATGTCACCTGCAGTCGATCTCGTAACAACTCGTCTACGTCTAGTCGTTCTGGTGGTTCCAAATAACCGGTTTTCGAACTGGCAAGGAACTGAGTGTTTTACTATATTACGAACTAGATTCTAGATTCTACTCGTTTTAGTTGCAATTTCTCCTCCTACTCTTAGTCATATCAATTGAAGTCATAATTAAATTTATGAAATTATATTTTTGAAAATACTTGCTTATCATGACGTTATCAAATTTCCTGCAGCAAGTTGTTACAAGAGGTACGAACAAACTTTTATTCATGTTGTAGACCCAGGTTTTCTTATTAATGTTCAGCATGCCAATAGATGAGAATTTATTTATGTTGAAATAGTAGAAAACAACATTACTTCCCCTCTACTGTTGATCTTCTCATTACAGCATACACATTAGGCAAATAAAACCCAAGAAACATAGAGATGCAAAAAGAATCAGCTCCTACACTACTCTGGGACTACGTGTCCAGCTACGCTCGAGAACTCGCTCTCGAGATCGCCCAAATCTTTCGTGTTTGGGACCACGCTCAGAGCTTGCCTCTGAGTGCGAACCTACACTACCCTGGATCTCCGCGCCCAGGCACGCCTGAGAACTCGCTCTCAGGATCGCCCAAAACTTTCGCGTTTGGAACCACGCTCAGGGCTCATCCCTGAGTACGCCCAGGACTTCGTTCCTGGGTACGTCCGAAACTTACGCGTTCGGAGGCGCCACGGACCACTCGTCCGGGAAATCTCATATGCAGAAATGAGATAAGTCAATTTATTTTGGGTTCATCTGCCATCATGAATAGTTATAATATTTATTTGCTTTGATTGTCTACTAAATTTTGTGATGGCGGATGTGTTCATTTAGTTGCCAGAGTGAAAAGATAAGGGTCTCAGAGTTTGGTTTACTTCTAAAACTACTATAACTACTCATATTTACCTTAGGTTGCCTATGTCGCTACAGTTTGAAACAATAAAGTAGCAATCATATATTAACTGAAATGCAATAATTTAAATGCAGGATATCTAATTGCAGCAAAATTATATGTTAAATTCATAATTAAAATTGTATTGGTTACCAACAACCACTAGAATTTTGTAAACTAACACCGTTACCGATAAAAAGAATTAGTACCATAGTTTAGATTGTTATAATTATTATTGTCATCACTACCCTCCTCACTAACCAATCCGGTTTTCGAAATAATTGGCGGTCTAAAGATAATAATGCCGAAGCCTAGAGCTAGCAATTAAGAAATGCCGTACAGACGAGAAGTATTAAAGAATACATATTGCCATATAGCAAGAACAACATCCTTAAGTCCAGAATCGTCTCTAATTATTTGCGTGACCCTCAAACCATTGCTCTGATACCACCTGTGACGACCCGCATTATTACCGTGGGGTAATAACGCCAGTCAACGGATTATTATTCGTTTTAGCAGATAAAACATCGCTCTAACGAATAATAAGCCACCAGAGTGTTGCAGCAGAACAATAATTAGAGACAAAACACGATATTACAATAATATCGAACGCAGGGCTACATTTTATTACAAAGCCTCAAAGGCTTGAATATCTCATACTCAACACAACCTTCGCACGGGATGCCCACCTTGCACCTATTGCAATCCGAGTCCACGGTCTTCCATCCAAGCAATTTCCACTTGACTTGCTATTCTCTGAACTGACATGCTCCTAAGCAAGGGGAGATTTATAGCAAGGGTGAGTACAAAAGTACTCAGCAAGCGTTATTAACAAAAATGCACAACATGCTTATCTTTTCCACATTTAGGAATCTCAATTCCTATTCCCAATTTCTTACTTATTTTTATACTCTTTTCCTTTCTCAATTTCCTTCCCATGACATAGAAAATAAAGTTTGTTGGTTTTGAAAGAAGTCCGATTTATTAATTTAGAAAACTACTGAACATACGCATGAACAGCAAAAACCCCCATAAGTTTCCGTAATTCTCCTTTCCCGGAGACAGGCATGAATTCATGATTTTGATAGCATTGCGCAAGCTTGTATCACTTTACCCATCATCACCTTGATCCTGGTGGCTCATGGATCTCCGCAATTCCTTAGATGCGGTGCCCAGATCAGAGTACAGAACGTTTGCATCTATCTCAGTAATTATATCTCCACCCAACTATTCTCAGCCAGCGGCCCGAGGTGGTTTCTCACCCTCGCTCGGCGCCCACGGACCTCGACATAGTTGTTGGTTGGGGCGGCCCGAGGTGGTTTCTCACCCTCGCTCGGCGCCCACGGACCTCGTCCTACCCCAACCTCCACCTGCGCTAATATATGCGCCTTGCATCCCCCACCCGGCACCCAAGTGCTGGCCCGGATCGTGTGGGTTCCTGCTGGGGTGGAGGTCCCCACCCGGCACCCAGTTGCTGGCCCGGATCTTGTGGGTTCCTCCACGGGGTCCCCCACCCGGCACCCAAGTGCTGGCCCGGATCGTGTGGGTTCTCCCAACTAAAATACTTACCCATGTGGAGAATATAACACTTTGATAGAGCTACTAGTCTGTCCGTCCTCGAACGGGGTGTTGGTTGATACGGTTTGGTACGGTCTGTTCACACGGATGAAGCTGGTGACTTCTTATATTCTATTCTTATGCAGAGGTCCCACACCTGCCCCTTTTTCACCTGCCCTGGCAACCTCTGCCCACCCTTACTTAACCTAGATGGCCAACTGCTCCATCAGTTGCCATCTATCTCTTTTCACTTATAGCCATTTCTCGATTTAAATCTCCTTTTATTTATTTCATGCAGGGTGATATTAGATTAATACAAAAATACTTGTTTTGAGCAATATACGCTAAAGATTTGATCAAAGGAATGCTTGCCTGAGTTTATATTAAACTGCTGAGTCTCCTCGTTACCCTGATATGGTTCCCTTTGAAGATTCAGCCTTTTTCCTGCTATTTAGACTTAAATTAATCTACGGTTCAATTATTTATAAGATTCTGGTCATTATAAGATTTCTATTAATTATAATCAGGATTCGCTAATTTTCATTTCGTTCCTTTATACAGAATGCGATAGTTCCCAGTTCATTTTAATAGTATCCACAAATTAAATGCAAGATTAAGAAATTACCAATTATTGCATTCTAACTAATCATTTTGATTAATGGCGAAATTGGCAATATTAGCTTAATAATATGCATGGGCATGCTTATAATGATTCTATCTCATGGCAATTGGTCATGAAATGTATTTATAATCTACATAATTTCTTATTAAGATTGCTATTAGTATCATCTTATTCGTGCCCTAATTGTATCTATGGTTAACTGCCTCCTCTTCTTGGGTTTTCCTGGGCTTTTGGCCTCCCTTCGGCTGCCGACGCCTCCTCTCCCTCTCTTTTACTCCCACCGACGCCTCCTCTTCACTCCCCTGCCGACGCCTCTCCATCTCCTCTCCTCTCCTCCTTTCTCACCCACTCCGCCGGCTCCCTCTCTCTATCTCCCCCCTCTCTCTCTCTCTCGGCCTCCCTGCTCTCACCTCACGCCGCCTCTCCCCTGCCTTCGGGTCCTAGCGCCGCCGCCCGGTTCGGCTCCCCTCATGCGCCGCCTCTCTCTCGCGCCCGCGCCTCGGCGCCTCTGCCTCGGTGCTGCTCCCCCTCACGCCGGCTCCCCGCCGACGCCTCCTCTGGCCGGCCGTTCCCGCCGGGATGGCCGGCGCCGCTTGGGGATCTCCGGCCAGATCTGGCCAAAACAGATGCTTTCCCCCCTTTTTTCCCCATTTCTAGCTTGATTTACTTTTGTAATTTACTAACATTTTGAGGTTTGCCTAGGGTTTAGTTTTGGGAGGCGGGTGACCGTGGCCGTCCTCGCCGGTGAGCCGTCGCCATGCGCCGGGGGAGTACTGGCGGCGGTGAACCGGTGGCTCGGCCGTGACTCCCGCAGCCGCCGCCCTCGCGGTAACCCTCTTCTCTCCTCTGCTACTTCCGGTGATATGCTTATGGTTCATGTGTTCTATTGTGGATGAATGCTTATGGTTGCTACTCGCTAACCTATGTTGGATGGAATGGGATAATGGCATTGCATAGATGTTGGGCTTTTGGGGTTTACCTGCACTGGTGCTTGTGCGGGATGCTAGGGTTTGGGGTTGGGGTGGTGGCCGGTTGGCTGTGATTGATGCTTGATGCTGGCTGGCGTGGTGGATGATGGTTGCTGGCTTGCGGTTCTCCCGTGGCCGTCATGTCCCCATCTTCCTTCGGCTTGTCGCTTCTTCACTCCCTGGACCTTCGGCTCCACTCGGCTGGGACTCCTTCGCGGTCTGGGGATTGGCTGGAAGAGTTGGGGAATGTTACCTTACCTAGCTTTGTCCCTCTGTGCTCTATTCTCTCGGTTTGACTACTGGTATGCTATGTGGGATATTTGTTTGGATGGCTTGCCTGTGAGGCTTTGTTGGCTGTTGATGCCCTCTGGGCGTGGCTGCTCTGGCCCGGTGCATCTGATTCACTGTGGTTGGCATTTGCGTGGTGAGGGCTTTGACAGGTGTTTCTCTGTTGTGGGTTTGGGCTGGAATAATTTATGATATTCTGGTCTTTGCCTTGGTTGGATTCCTATGTTCAGAACAGGTTTGTATATATATAATACCGTGTGATGAGCCTACGGTTGTGAGAGGTGCCGACTGGCCCCCGGACGGTCAGGTATCTCCGTGAACGGATTACCCTGCCCGAAGTTAATCGCTAGGGCTCTGACGGCAATTTCTTCTTTTAATTATTTTCTTTTGTTCGGTCTTTTTCGGTATTACAGTTACTAGTTCACTCACAAATGAAATAACGGTGTGGTGGCCGTTCAACGATAGTCTCTAATGTATGAGATGATCTGAATGTAATAGGGCTTTCTCTTAATATTGAGGCATACAATTTAATGTAATTTCTATTCTTCATTTCTCTATTGTAATAATTATTATGTATGAGATGGACTTGGTGTAAATTAAATCATATACTTTCTAACGGAATACCATTGTATTGTAAACTCTTAATTGTTGAAAAGGGTTATTTGGTTGAGATATGGAATTGTATATATATTTGCTGTAATTTGGATTGTCGCTATCATGTAATGCAATTTGCAATATTTTTATTTGACTTAATATGAGTTCTCATCATCGATCAATGTATGTTACTGATTTTACCCTACACAGATTGTAATTAACTACTGTTGTACTACGTACTGTTATATATATTTTAATTGACTTGAAAGTTGCTATTTGTCGTGCAATTGAATTTTTGTTTCTCATTTCAGTCCATATAGTTTGATATTCATCCTCGTTAATAAAATTATGGAAACAAGTTACTAGTTTATCATTCGTTGATTTCAATTTATACGACTACGCATAAAAGTTTAAATTTCCTCGCAATTTTAGATTATCATTTATGTAATTAATCCTACTTAACGTCCTAATTCGCTAATTAGGGTTAATTAACGACGTGGGTCGTTACACTTGACACCTTATTTAATGCCATAGAAACCACCTATAGTTTCTGCATTGGGAGTGCCCTTACTGAGCTGAGCAGTAGTCATTATGTTTGTTGCTGGTGTTGACTAGTTGGGCATTGTAATCATACATGCCATGCAACCTAGAGTAACTTTGTGTTTAAGACACATCACTGCATATTTGAACATGCATGCTACCGAGGATATATGTTCCGTGATACTGACTGAGGCTTATTGGTCTGGATAAACTTGTTGGGGACTCAAAGGAGTCGAGAGCAAATCTTCTAGTTCAGGAAGCCGTTCAGAATATGTAGCTATCTGCTCAAGCAATGCAGATCTAAAATAGCTTAGGGTAACAGAAACTCATGTGCAGTTTTTATCGGTATAAATGAAGTTGGTACAGTATATACTACAATTAACTAGTAGATTCTATCTTAAAATAATACTTTATTTAAAAGCAAATTACTATAGAAAAATCAAAAACTATTTTTAAAAGCTAAAAAAAACAGACCCTAAAATGACAAGATGGCATACTAATAAATTAGCCAGGTGGCTCGCACAAATTGCGCAGCTAGCACTTTTATAGCTTCTTCTTATATATTCATTTTTAAACGATCGTTTTAGTTTAGCCCGTGCTAACCCAAAGCTTCAAACAACATCACGATGCTGCTCAGTTGGGTTAAAATAAGTTAGTTTATGGCTAAATTACACTGTAATTAGCTGCAATTACGCTGTAGTTGATGGTGACTTATTTGGCGTAACTAAATCTAAAAAATTTAAAAATATGTTAACCCATCACGGATAACATAAACGGATACAGGAAAAAAGAGCCGGTAAAAATGCTCAAAAAAGTTAGAAAACCAGAAAAAGACAAAAATGAGGAATAGTAAAAAAATAAGTCAGAGACCAGAAGCTCAAACTGAAAAGAGCGAGGCCACATAACATGAGTAGCGATAGTGTTGGGGAGATAATAATAGCGACCTAGCGCATGGTAGCATCTAACAGCGCAATCTAAACTTCCCATTTGATGCACCTTAATTAGAACCGGAGAAGTCACCTCTATCAGTCTTCGATTTCCTTCAAATTCACAATGTAAAATTGGCTCCCACTTCTCCCCAACTGCTCTAAACTTCTGAAGTCACTATTCGCAACCCGCTTGTTTGGTCGACCTTGCATTCAGATGGTGCACAGCTGACTTCTGACTTGGTATGTGTTGATCAATTCAAACCTACTAAGCATCATATCTCCAATGCCATATGGTTTGCTTTGTTGATTTGCTGTGAGCATCTCCATCCATCTTAATCTGCACGGTTCCTCCTCTTGTCCTACGGCCTATCCTCATGACTCTCATCCTGTTCGCATATACATGCAAAACCCTAGTAGTTTGACAGTTTCAGCTTGCAAGTTGACAAGTTGTACTCTTCACATCTTCTTGATCGTGTACAGCAATGGGCTCTACGGTTTTGTGTGGTGGGATCACCATCCCGGCTTCCATCCTCAAACTACAGCTATTGAGTGTGACACTTAGCTCGTCGAGCGACTACGGCATGGCGAGTAGCTCCGATCGACGACGCACCAGCTAACCACTTCAGCGACAACAGGCTTGCATGCTGATGAGACTCCCTCCTAGTTACCATGATCTTGATGCGCATCATACCACCTGTTATAGGGGAGACCCAACCCCCCGTGACTGGGCCGTGCAACTAGTCCAACATGTAATAGGTCCAATAGTGTAGAGGAATATATCAGTGTAAATATACCAATGTACCCTCATCCTTTGTAAATACTAAGGGGTAGAATGAGGATTTTCCATTCTACCCCACTCATATATATAAACCCCCAGAAGGGGCAAAGGGGGAGGACATCCTCTCATTCACACCGGCTCCACACAGATCTAGCTCTCCTCTTCTCCTTCTACTAGTCCCCTTCATCCTTGTTTAGCCCGTAGCTACAACAGATGGCGCCGTCCGTGGGGACTGGATGAAAAGTCGCTTAAGAAGCTAGAAGCAGTTCTTGGGAGCGTCATCAGCGACAGATAAGTAGTTTGCTCGCTAAAAATTTAAGTATATTTTGCCATGTTTTGTAGCCGGTGGGCTGAGTAGATCTGTTCGAATCGCCCGTTCGTAGGTGAAATATCGAGTAGATCTAGTCGAATCACCTGTTTTGTAGGTGGCGTATAGAGTAGATCTAGTCACAGGGGCTTTGTATGTACGCTCCGCTCTGTTTTGTAGATGCAGAACTGAATAGATCTAATCGAATCGCCTATTTTTTATACTGCTGCTACCTTCGCCTTGCTGGGGTGTTCATGCAGGAGAAATGAGTGGAGGCGGCGTTCGCGAAGCCAGTTCGTGTGCCCTCGACTCCCGCGCGGAGTGCACCTCGCCAAGCGCGCCTTCGCACCAGCCTCCGCCGAGTCTCCGCACACCCACGAGCTCCACGTATCCATCCACGCCAAATTTGCCCATCTACGAACTATGCATGAAGTATGAGAAATGTTCATGCATGCGTTCGCAGCCAGACACATACACAAAATATCCATCCGTCCAAATATCTATACTTACGTGCATCCGTATCCACCCGCACAAGTATTTATTCTTGCATGCATGCATATCCATCATGCATGGTATCAGCTCACAGGGCAATACACTCAGGCGTCACTAGCGGCAATAAGGGCCTGTTTGGCAGAGCCCTACCAGCTCCAGATCCACGAAAAACAGATTCAGATTCAATTTTGCTAGCCAAACAATTCTAGCTCCAGCAGCTCCACCGTGGATCTGCTCCACCAAAACTATGGATCTGGCTCCAGATCCACCAAATCCATGGAGCACCTCAAGGGGTGCTCCACCAAACTCAAGTTTGATGGAGTTGGAAAAAATTACCCACCATGCCACTGATTACACAAAAAAACGGTTCGTTTTGTTCTATTTCCGTACTGTGTCCGTCGTCCCCATCGCGACCGTCCTCACCTCCACTGCGGCCGGCGAGCCGCCCCCAGCCACCGCGGCCGACCACCGCGTCCACCCCGGCCGCCCCCAGCCACCTGGCGACGGCGGGGTCAGGGCCGATGGTGGAGATGGCGCCGGAGGGGAAAGGGAAGGAGATGCGGGTGGGTGTGAGCTGGAGGAGGGCACGGGGAACCCACCGGGAGCAGCAGCGGGGCCGGAGAGGGGCCGAGGTGGGCTGGCACCGGGAGCCGGCTGCGGCGCGAGCATGAGCACGGCGTCGGCGAGCCGAGGTGAGGGGGAAGCCAGAGCGGAGCTTGGGGTAGCTTCAGGGCCGTGTGGTTGTGCTGCATATCCGAGAAATCGAGCCGCCTTGCGCCGAGTTGCAGACGGCGACGAAAATGGCCGTTTTGGCCGGCGGCGAGGAAGGTCGGCCGCGCGGCGAGCTGGGGGCACCGGAGTCCGATTCTTCGAGGGAGGAGGCTGCTAGGAGCACGCCGTGACGCGGTCGGTTTTGCTGGGGTGTCACCGGAGCGGCGGGATGGCGTGGGGGCGCGACGGTGGGTGTAGGCGCGGGTGCTTTGCGGGAGACGTTGAGCTCGAGGACGCCCTGGTGGGAGAAGCCGAACTTGTCGAGCGGGATGATGGTGCGCGGGTCGACGCGGATCACCGTCTCCCGGATCTCGGCCGCCGCCGGGAGGACGAGGAGGACGCCCAGGAGCACCGCGGCGAGCGGCGAGGGGGCCATTGGTTGGTGCGATCTGGGGAGGCGGTGGTGGTGGCGGTGGGATTTGGGGGGAGCCGCATGTTGGGATGGCGTGGGGCCCAGTGGAAGTGAGATAGAGAGGGAGGTGGAGCTGTACCAAACACTTTGACAAATCCCAGATCCACGATGGAGCGCTCCACGGTGGATCCAGGTGAATCTGGAGTTGGTGGAGCTCTCCCAAACAGGCCCTAAAGCATTTTGTGTATATGCATGGCACATGCATGTCGCAGGCTACTAATAACTCCGCGTCAGCGACTCGGCAAGTTATACTCTGCGCCAGCCTCCGTAGCTACCTCCGTTCGGCGAAGCCTCCGCCCGAGCCTCCGACCACGCGGTGCCTCCGCGTCGGCCAGTGCTCTCGCCTTCACGACGACGGCGGGCTCCGCGACAACAGCGTGAGGGTCTTCGTGCACTGGCCGAAGGCTTCGCGTCGTCGTCCGCCCTCGAGCCCGAAGGCTTCGCGTCGTCGTCCGCCCTCGAGCCCGTGCAGTCGAGACGGCCTCCGTGTTGTCTCGGAACTTCACGCAGACACCAGATTCTGCGTACAATCCATGCGATGGAGTCTAGTGTCCATTCAACACAGGCATACACCTAAGCTCCATGTGTCCATCGCTCCACGCATCTCACATCCATCTGAAAACGTCATGCATGTGTGGGGGACGAGCTGAGCCTCCCAGCCATAGCGGACACGCCGTCGGCATCGGCACCGCTGCTACTATAGAAGGTGGCGGCAGCGATGTACGTGCGGTGCGCGTCGCACGAGGGTATGAGCTCCACAGCTGCGAACCTCCCTCTCTCGCGGAGTACGCCGCGCACCCCGCCCGCCGGAGCCTGCGTGCATACGCGAAGATCCCTACCCGTTGCTGGATTTCATCTCGTCGATGACGCGGAGGCCACTATCCGGGCGGACTCTGTCGGCGCTCGGCGCAGACTTCGCCTTGGCAACGATGCGGATAAGAGCAGAGGCTGAGGCTTGCTTCTGCCGGCGAGGTCTACCCTTCGGCGTATACCTTTCTGCGCGCGCACACATGCATGAATAGCTATGCACGCAAGGTCCCCGCAGCGTCAAGGCGAAGGTCGGCGAGGTCCCAGCGACGTCGAGGCGAAGGCCGGCGAGGTCGTCGTGGAGGCGAGCGAAGGCCGGCAAGGTCCTTGCGGCGTCGAGGCGAAGGCTTCACGCAGAGGACGGCAGATCCCGCGGGCAGCTTTCGGCGATGTCGCACAAAGGCGGCGGGGGCTGGCGCACGTGCATGAGCCATGCACACTATGTGGCGTGATGGCTGGCTCATGGCGCGAGCGTGCCTCTGCTCGTCAGGGAGCGTCATCCTCGTCAGCGACTTTGGGGAGTGGACGCCGAGCGGAGGCCGACGCCGTCCCTGCGAAGCCCGTTGCGTGGGCTCGGGCGAAGGGCAACGCTGGCGGAAGCGGAAGCCCTGTGCATGCACGGAAGGTGACGTGCGTGCGAAGCCGGCGAGGGCGACCAGAGGCCGGTGCGGAGGGGTAGCGACGGAGCCTTCAGCGGAGGCCGTCGTCTCCAACGCATGCAGAGGTTCAGCAGAGGCTCCCCGCGAAGACTGTCCTCATCAACGGCGGCTCGTAATTCGGTCTACCATCATTGTCCTCGTCGTAGGCGTCAATAATGCTCTGGCAATCCTCGGCGACGTCGCCGGCGGCGAACCGGAGCGACCTGAGCGGAGCTGGGGTGGTGCCGAGGCCGACGTGGAGTCCATATGGGGCTCGAAGACGGAGCGCAAAGACTCGGCTCGAAGGCAGCTTCGCCTTTGCGAAAGCCGGGGAGCGGAGGTGAGGTCGGCGCCGCGGGGGCGAGCGGCGGTCGGAGCCCGTCTGCGACGACGCGGGGGTGAGCGGCATCCGGAGCTCATCTTCCGTTGCGCGGAGACGTCCCCATACGGCATTGGCGTATCTGCTGACCGCTCCAAGCGCGCCAGCGAGGACGTCGCGGGGCCGAACAGGCGCCGGCGAAGTCTCGCTGAGGACGAGCGAAGGCGAACGAAGTCGTTGAGGCGGAGCCCGTGCGATGGTCGCTGTGGTGTGCTCGGAGCCTCGGACCCGAGCGAAGGTGCAGGGGCTTGGCTGTTCGGCCTAACCCTCTCGCTGCCGACGCGGCCCGCGCGAAGGCGGCGAAGTCCACACACGTGAGGCGAGACCGGCGCAATCGAGCAGGTGAAGGCGCCGCTGGAGGCCTTGGCGAAGCCGAGCCGGCGGAGTGCGATGCTGGAACGTGCGGGCGAAGCCAACGCCGCAGGGGACGCTGCCGGCGAGGTCCTGTGGCGCTGCGGAGAGAAGGCGACGGTTGCGAAGTACCGTACGGAATCTCGACATCGCACGGAGGCTCGCCGAGGTTCGTCGCGGAGTCCCAACGAAGGCCCGTTCGGAGAGGACCTCGACGATGACGACGAGGGAGCCGCACACTTCGTCGATGGCGGGCCGTGCGCGTGGAGGCGTGGGATATCCACCCAGGCGATGGCCAGGGTCTCCGCACTTGCGGAGTCTACTCTGCGTCGCCACCATCCTGCCCGGTATGCACTACATATAATCACTTACGATGCTTTAATAATTGCCGCTGCATTTTTTGCGTGCGTGGCCTTAGAGAAGTGGTTGTGCATCATAACCACTTAGTGCGGCCAGACTTCCATCCCGAGAGCATTTGATTTGGCAGTGTCTGCTTCTTCGGTTTTGGCCTGTTTTGGGCTGCCGTAGGCTTTTCCAGTACTGCATTCTGGAGCGTTTTGTTGTCACAAGTCTTCGGCCATTTCTCTGCTGCCTCGGTTTTGGTCCTAGTTTTTTCTTTTAATCGCACGACGGCCTTGCGCCTCGGCGTAGTCTACGGACTCTAAAAACGACGTAGCGTTGAGCTTGCCTCCGCACGCACCAATCTACGGACTTTAAATAAGACGTAGCGTCGAGGTCCGCCTCCGCACGCGCGAGTCTACGGACTATAAATTAAGACGTAGCGTCGAGGTCCGCCTCCGCACGCACCAGTCTACGGACTTTAAATAAGACGCAACGAAGGGACGCCTCCGCGCGCACTCTACGGAGTATAAATTAAGACGTAGTGTCGAGGTACGCCTCCGCACGCACCAGTCTACGGACTTTAAATAAGACGTAGCGTCGAGGTCCGCCTCCGCACGCGTGAGTCTACGGACTATAAATTAAGACGTAGCGTCGAGGTACGCCTCCGCACGCACCAGTCTACGGACTTTAAATAAGACGTAGCGTCGAGGACCGCCTCCGCATGCGCGAGTCTACGGACTATAAATTAAGACGTAGCGTCGATGTCCGCCTCCGCACGCACCAGTCTACGGACTTTAAATAAGACGTAGCGTCGAGGTCCGCCTCCGCACGCGCGAGTCTACGGACTATAAATTAAGACGTAACGTCGAGATCCGCCTCCGCACGCGCAAGTCTACGGACTATAAATTAAGTCGTAAATTGCGACACGGCCGAGACACTAGGGAGTGCCTTGCTTTAGGCGGCGCACCACTTGGATATCGCGCCTTCGCGCGCGTTGCACCAGGGAGTGCACTTGGATATCGCGCCCTCGCGCGCGTTGCACCAGGGGGTGCAACGCGAATTTTTGAAGGTAGAGGAACGGCGGCTCCGCCTCCCTGCCTCCGCGCGCGTAGCGCCTTCGGCCTACGCCGCAAGCGCCTGCTCTCCGCGGGCACTCTTGTTGAAGGTAGGGGAACGGTGCCTTCGCCTCTCTACTTCGGCGTGCGTAGCGCCCTCGGCCTACGCCGCAAGCGCCCGCTCTCCGCGGGCACTGTTTTTGAAGGTAAGGGAACGGCGGTCTCGCTTCCTTGCCTCCGCGCGCGTAGCGCCTTCGGCCTACGCCGCAAGCGCCCGCTCTCCGTGGGCCCTGTTTTTGAAGGTAGGGGAACGGCGCCTTCGCCTCTCTACCTCGGCGTGCGTAGCGCCCTCAGCCTACGCCGCAAGCGTCCGCTCTCCGCGGGCACTCTTTTTGAACGTAGGGGAACGGTGCCTTCGCCTCTCTATCTCGGCGTGCGTAGCGCCCTCGGCCTACGCCGCAAGCGCCCGCTCTCCGCGGGCACTGTTTTTGAAGGTAAGGGAACGGCGGTCTCGCCTCCTTGCCTCCGCGCGCGTAGCGCCCTTGGCCTACGCCGCAAGCGCCCGCTCTCCGCGGGCCCTGTTTTTGAAGGTAGGGGAACGGCGCTTTCGCCTCTCTACCTCGGCATGCGTAGCGCCCTCGGCCTAGGCCGCAAGCGCCCGCTCTCCGCGGGCCCTCTTTTTGAAGGTAGGGGAACGACGCCTTCGCCTCTCTACCTCGGCGTGCGTAGTGCTCTCGGCCTACGCCGCAAGCGCCCACTCTCCGCGGGCACTGTTTTTGAAGGTAAGAGAACGACGGTCTCGCCTCCTTGCCTCCGCGCGCGTAGCGCCCTCGGCCTACACCGCAAGCACCCGCTCTCCGCGAGCACTATTTTTGAAGGTAGGGGAATGGCGCCTTCGCCTTTCAACTCGGCGTCCGTAGTGCCCTCGGCCTACGCCGCAAGCGCCCGCTCTCCGCGGGCCCTCTTTTTGAAGGTAGGGGAACGGCACCTTCGCCTCTCTATCTCGGCGTGCGTAGCGCACTCGGCCTACGCCGCAAGCGCCCGCTCTCCGCGGGCACTGTTTTTGAAGGTAAGGGAACGGCGGTCTCGCCTCCTTGCCTCCGCGCGCGTAGCGCCCTTGGCCTACGCCGCAAGCGCCCGCTCTCCGCGGGCCCTGTTTTTGAAGGTTGGGGAACGGCGCCTTCGCCTCTCTACCTCGGCGTGCGTAGCGCCCTCGGCCTACGCCGCAAACGCCCGCTCTCCGCGGGCACTATTTTTGAAGGTACGGGAACGGCGGTCTCGCCTCCTTGCCTCCGCGCGCGTAGCGCCCTCGGCCTACGCCGTAAGCGCCCGCTCTCCGCGGGCACTGTTTTTGAAGGTAAGGGAACGGCGGTCTCGCCTCCTTGCCTCCGCGCGCGTAGCGCCCTCGGCCTACGCCGCAAGCGCCCGCTCTTCGCGGGCACTCTTTTTGAAGGCAGGAGAACGACAGTGTCGGCACTTCTTCGGCGCTCGACTCCGCCGTCCGCCTCGTAGGCATCGCCTCGGCGGGACGGCACGTCTTCGGCGCTCAACGGCACTTCTTCGGCGCTTCGACTACGCCGTCTGCCTCGTAGGCATCGCCTCGGCGGGACGGCACGTCTTCGGCGCTCGACTCCACCGTCCGCCTCGTAGGCATCGCATCGGCGGGACGACACATCCTCGGCGCTCGACGACACGTCTTCGGCGCTAGACGACACGTCCTCGGCGCTCGACTCCGCCGTCTGCCTCGTAGGCATCGCCTCGGCGGGACGGCACGTCTTCGGCGCTCGACGACACGTCTTCAGCGCTCGACGACTCGTCTTCGGCCCTCGACTACGCCGTCCGCCTCGTAGGCATCGCCTCGGCGGGTTGGCACGTCTTCGGCGCTTCGACTACGCCGTCCGCCTCGTAGGCATCGCCTTGGCGGGACGGCACGTCTTCGGCGCTCGACGACACGTCTTCGACGCTCGAGTACGCCGTCCGCCTCGCAGGCATCGCCTCGGCGGGTCGGCACGTCCTTAGCGCTCGACTCCGCCGTCCGCCTCGTAGGCATCGTATCGGCGGGATGGCACGTCTTCGGCGCTCGACGACACGTCTTCGACCCTGGACTACGCCGTCCGCCTCGTAGGCATCGCCTCGGCGGGATGGCACGTCTTCGGCGCTCGACGACACGTCTTCGATGCTCGACTACGCCGTCCGTCTCGCAGACATGGCCTCGGCGGGACGGCACGTCTTCGGCGCTTCGACTACGCCGTCCGCCTCGTAGGCATCGCCTCGGCGGAACGGCACGTTTTCGGCGCTCGACGACACGTCTTCGACGCTCGACTACGCCGTCCGCCTCGCAGGCATCGCCTCGGCGGGTCGGCAGGTCCTTGGCGCTCGACTCCGCCGTCCGCCTCGTAGGCATCGCCTCGGCGGGACGACACGTCTTCGGCGCTCGACGACACGTCTTCGACGCTCGACTACGCCGTCCGCCTCGTAGGCATCGCCTCGTTGGGACGGCACGTCTTCGGCGCTCGACGACACGTCTTCGACGCTCGACTACGCCGTCCGCCTCGCAGGCATCGCCTCGGCGGGTCGGCACGGCTTCGGCGCTCGGCTCCACCGCTCGCCTCGTAGGCATCACCTCGGCGGGGCGGCACACCTTCGGCACATCCTCGGCGCTCGACGACACATCTTCGGCGCTCGACTCCGCTGTCCGCCTCGTAGGCATCGCCTCGGCAGGACGGCACGGCGTTGGCGCTCGACGACGTCTTCTACGCTTCACTGATTTCTTCGTAGGCATTGCCTCGGGGGTCTGCAAGCTACTAGTTGCAGCGTCTCACCACTCGGCACCCTTCGCGCTTGCTGTCGGGGAACGGGGGGCTGGGGTGGTTGATCGCGTCAACTCGCCCATCGGGACCTCAGCGCTTGCTGTAGAGGGAGTACTGTTGTAGGGGAGGCCCAACCCCCCGTGACTGGGCCGTGCAACTAGTCCAACATGTAATAGGCCCAATAGTGTAGAGGAATGTACCAGTGTAAATATACCAATGTACCATCATCCTTTGTAAATACTAAGGGGTAGAATGGGGATTTCCCATTCTACCCCACTCATATATATAAACCCCCAGGAGGGGCAAAGGGGAGGACATTCTCTCATTCACACCGGCTCCACACAGATCTAGCTCTCCTCTTCTCCTTCTACTAGTCCCCTTCATCCCTGTTTAGCCCGTAGCTACAACACCACCCTCTTCGAGAGTTCGGCTGATTGCTGTGGCATAAGCCTCCGTGTTACTTCGTGTACAAACGGTTGATCAACATACTAATCTTGCATTGGTTGGCTGGCAGTGGAAAGAAGCATCTCATCGGCACAATGAATTGAATGGATTAATGCAACTTTAAGTTCTTCTACTTGATATGTCGTATACGAATTGTTTGAATATAGAGTTAATTGTATTATGATACTATAATTACCTATATCTGACTAATCTATCCTGTCATACGGAATCACCAAATAGATGGTACATGTCCTTTTCTTTTTCTTCGAATTAATGTAGTAACTTTTAGCCTCTTAGAGCGAATCTGGTTGTGTCTTTTAGCACGATAATTGCGCATGGAAACTTTCCTTAGAACTTATACAATGTAATTCTATAAAATGCATGGTGCAGTCGAGATGAGAAGACCCATTGAATTATTAGAAATTAAAAACACTATTCGATATTAAAAATGAAACTACGATTAAGAGCATATAAACATGTACGTACGTATAGTGAGCCGACAGCATTATTAACGTTCAACAGCAGGCTGATCGAAACGTGGAGCTCCCTCGTGAAAAAAGGAAACGTGGAGCTAACGGTGGATAGGCGTCGATGGGAGGTCGAGAGAGCACAGAGCTGCATCAGTATAGCAGACTCTGTTCTTTTTAGTTTCTAAAAGCTATTTTTTAATTTTTTACAGTAATTAATTTTTAAATAAGATATTTTTTTAAAGATAGAATCTACTAGTTAATTGTAGTATATACTATACCAACTTTATTTATATCGGTAAAAATCACACGTGAGTTTCTGTTACCTGTAATCTCTCACACAAACAACACAAAAATCATAAGCCACAACAAAAAGCCACAAGCCAAAATCACAAACCGCAGAAAAAAAAACAAACGCCCAAGCATGCATGCAGCAAAGGCCAGATGGCTCAATGGCTGCATGCAATCGTAGGCTCGTATTGATCCCATAGTGCCGTTTGTCTTTTCTTTCCTAAAAGAAGCTTTTTAAATTTTAATCATTAATATATATTAAAGTATATAAATTAACTATATAAAAATAATATCATTAAATTTATCTTGCAAAATTCTTTCATAATATATTTTAAATTATTTTTGCTATTATATTATGATAATAAATTATAGTCAAAGTTTTACATTGAAGACTGTAAAAATAAAAAACAATCTATATTTGTGAACGGAGGAGTATTACTATTCTTTCATTGGTACTTAGGCCCTGTTTGTTTTCACTTAAGATTATTATAATCTAGCTTATAGGTGGGGATTATATAAGCTAGCTTATAATAAGCTGGTGGGACATAAGCTGTCAGGTGTTTGACAGCCTGGATTATCAGAGTTATGAATTGTTGTATTCGAATGTTTAAAGACTACAATGCCCTGGGAGAGAGAGGCACGGGAGTTGGGGGTTGGATGAATGGCAAAAGTGGGTAATATTCCTAAAGTTTTATGATTATTAAGATAAAGGTGGATCTATAAGCTGAAATAAGCTCATTTTTTGAGCTTATTAGATTACAATAATCTGGGCTATTAGATTATAATAAGTTACCTTATAATCTGAGTTATTTGTTTCCACTTATGATTTATAAGCTAGATTATAATAATCTTAAGTGGAAACAAACAGGCCTTAATCGTTCAGTTTCGTATCTGTATATAACACCATCTTCTTGCATTTAAGTTGAGCTGTATTCAAAGCTGCGTCATGTAATATATCTATATCAATAAATCTACACCATTATAATATGGATCTATAAAAAAACTATAGAGTAGATCTATTTTTTACTACTATTAACGTGGTAATTTACACCTCTTGAAAGCAAATGTATAGCTTTTTTTTTGTACTATTTTAATAATATTATAAAAGATTTGAAGTTCAAATTTCACAAGATGCTAGAACACTCTTCACAGGTTGCCGATTGGCCGGCAATGCAGTGGGAGACGTGGACAATGCCGGCGAGATCAGCTCTCTCTCTCTCCCTTCTCTGTATTGGTGCGTACGCACTTTTTTTTGAACGGACCTGTACGTATCATCACTATTACTATAGGAAAGCCGGGAAACTCCGGCCTCCCACCGCGTTAGCATATTTGCAAAAAGGCCTCTGAGATTTTCAAAATCACGTAAAGGTTTTTGATTCTTGCAAAAAAGTCCCTATTAGGTTTTTTTTCCCGAAAATCCCTCCACTTCACCGAAATTGCGTATTCTTTTGCAGGATAGCACCCCGTAGTTTTCCAAGATTACGTGCGAGTTCTCATTTAGTTACGTACAGGTCCTTATAAGTCCTCTTTTTTTTGCAGAAAAGGCCTTCTGTTTTTTTGAAATTACACATGTGTCCTCGATTATTTTTAGCAAAACTTCTCCGCGAATTATCGTCTCTTTTACTTCGGTCCACGTGGTAGCTAGCGCGGCGTGCTGCCGTGCTTATGCTGCTAATTTCTTTAGGATTCAACCTTTTGGCAGCACGTCCATTGGAAGCTAACACACAAAGATATTTCTATATGAGTAATAAATAATAGACTTATATTTGTTGTAGAAAGACACCTTTATCTGATAACTTTTCACCATTATTATCTACACCTATAAAAATTGATGATGTAGATCTTTCTCTTTTTATTCTGATTAACGTAGTAATTTTTAGTTTTTAAGAGTGAATGTGTGGGTTTTTTTTCTATCGCTTTAATACTAAAATAACTAGCAAGATGGTCTATGCATTTGTGTGGCTAGATTTATTACAACTATTTCATGTAAAAAAGCAAATGAAGTTGTTCAGAATACTTTTTGTATAATGCTTGGTATTTACAAGCCTTTAAGACGAACATTTGAAATAATATTAAAACTATGAAGCCAAAACACATGACGAGGAAATGTAATGAGCTTAATATGATGTACGGGCCTCAGTAATTTTCAGATGCACCTTCATCGAAAGATAACCCGATTCACACCAAAGCTCGACATTGATCATGAGCTGTACCTGTATGTCTCTACAGTAGCTTCTACTCAGCTATACTAATTCTCACATCTCACTCAGTTTCTTAGTTCTCCTTTTCCATCTAAAAAAGCTATCCTTTTCCAGATACCACGCGCACACGAGAGATTTATCGGTTTTTTCTTAAACATATTTGATAGCCAACGTGTTTGCGTCTTGTACCCTGATGTTAAAGCGATATATAATTTTAAGCGTGTTTGTTCTGATCTCTTAACTCTTTCATGTGTGCATAGTAGCGGACTAGGACTAAATTTTAGCTAGGGGGAGTCGCCAGTGCCCAATTAGCCAGTAAGCAATATGTGATCTCTTGCATAGCTACTAAGTAAGTAGTACACAACATACGTTATGATAGTCAAAGTCATCTGATATAATAGTGTCAACATCCCTGAAAATGCTCACCACAATACCTAAAAGAGACATAAGCATTTAATATCAACTTGTGACAAAAGCTGCACAACTTTACTAGTTTTCCATCAAGTGTTAGCAATATATCATGATCAAAGCACATGATTACCAAATTGGAATATCTTACCGATTCCTATCTACACAAATATGCAAAGCAAAAGGAGAGAAGAACCATGTCCAAATCATCAGAAGCATCGGCATTTTCCATCATTTAGCTGCATCCCTTCTGTTCTATGTGACTCCACCTCTGTAGCATCTCACATACCAATATAAGATACTACTATGAACGTCATCGCTAAAGTAAAGAATAAAATAAGAGCAAAAATAGAAATCACAAGAAAATTAAAACTTTAATAGTACTTTATTAGAGAATCAGCGAAAGTTGAAATAAATGTTTGAAACATGGAACCAGTCCACTTTTAACCAAAAAAAGAGTAAAAGATAACATAAATAGTGGCAAACCACGGTGCTGAAAACTCGAGTGCTTCCACCCATGCATATTGCTATCACTCCACTAGCCTTTTTCCTGAGAATAGAAAGAGCAAGCGCGAGATTTGAGAATCTTAGCACGTACCCAACAGCGGTCGCAAACAAGGTGAGTAAAGGACAAGTAATTCTATCAAGTAATTGACACATGTTAATGCAAGGTGACTAAATTACCAGAAACACTGATAAAAGTCAGAGATAGAGATAACAGGAACTATGAAATTAAGGATAATCGTTATTTAGCAAGTTATGGCAGTGGCACTAGCGATAACTTCCCACATACCCGATTATACGATAATAGTCAGACACAACACTGTCCTTGACTGTATAACTGCGGACGGGGTGTAATATCCTGATTAATGAAAATGTATGCCCCCCCGTACATTACCAAGTGAGTGAAAATCTCCCCTATATGTGGGTAATCATAGGCCAGGTAACTGTGATATTGTTAACAGGTTATATGATATAAATTCAAGAAAACTGAGAAAAGGCTAGGATAAGATTATGATAAGTGGAATGAGTCACTAAAGGCCTGAAATGGAGTAGCATAAGATTCCGATAGATGGCAATGTGAAATGATAACATGACGACAACGGTCTAGGACTTATTCTAAAAGAGGTATTATAACATAGTTCACACAAGGGTTGACAACCAACAAATTTTATTACGTAATAGTCAATATATATATATATATATATATATATATATATATATATATATATATATATATATATATATTCGAGTGTTTCATGCACCCAGGTGCCTAGGCACCCATATCAGTACCCGTTGATTTGCTTTGAGATTCGCAACATTTGATGTGGGTATCTTCATATACCCATAAAAAAGTATATTTGAGATGTCAAACTCCGAAAAAAATTAAATTCAACTTCAGTTTAATTAGTTTGAACTATTTTAATTGTATATACTCACTGTAGACTGTAGTCGCATCAAACTCAAAAGTAGTTCAAACTAGTTTGAACTGAATTCAAAACTAACTTATCATAAATATACCAAGGGTATAAAACATTTTCATACCCAAACACAAAAAAATTATCAATCATACACGTGTATCGGACGGTTCTTGATGTGGGTGCCTAGGAACCCAGGTGCCTTATGTAATCATATATATATATATATATATATATATATATATATATATATATATATGTGTGTGTGTGTGTGTGTGTGTGTGTGTGTGTGTGTGTGTATGACGCTAAAATTGGATATCATGGTGCCCGTGCACCAAGATTTCCTGCCTTTGGATTGCTTTTAGATGCGTGCAAGTGCAATGATATATAATATCAAGATGGAAAGTCTTAATCATGGATGGAAAACCTTAATCATGGATGAAAAGTTTCAATCATGGAGCCTGGGGACCATGGTGCCCCTGTTATATATATATATATATATATATATATATATATATATATATATATATATATATATATATATATATATATATATATATATATATGAAAAATATCTTTTACACCCGGGTGTAATTACACCCACCTCTAATGTACCACCTAAACGAACTTAAAATACTCCTTTATCATTTTAGGTATACTCGTATACTAATTATAAGATATTCCAATGTGAACCACACGAAAAAATTGTAAGGGAGATCATAGTTTTTAGCATATTTTGTAAATATCTTCATATACACACATAAAAAGGAGTATGTCTAAAAACAAGTATATACCACCTCTAAAAAATTGTTCATATCACCTAGATAGTCTTAAATACTCATATACTACACGTACATACTCTCTATTACGCGAGATACTCCCTACGTTGTGAGATATGACATAGGGTGTAATTACACCCGGGTATATATATATATATATATATATATATATATATATATATATATATATATATATATATATATATATATATATATATATATATATATATATATTCTAAAGTAGTACTTTTGTTTGGTGACAGCCGACAAGGAAGACAGAAACATGCGGGCACTCATCTAAGGAAAAAGCATGCAGGCACCCGAGCCATACGGCAAGACGACCATAACTTCGCATGTACTGCTTTGTGCCATGTTTAATTTTTTTCATAACCATCCAGTATACGAGTCATGACTAACTAGGACCATAAGACTAGTAGCCGACATATAGCCCCTATTTGTGACTTTTAGCTGTTCGAATGAGAGATTACAGAGTAATTGAAATTCACATGCGGCTTTTGTTGATATAAATGAAATCAGAATAGTATATACTACAATTAACTAGTAGATTCCATTTTAAAAAGACATTCAGTTTAAAAACTAGTTGCTGTAGAAAAACTAAAAGGCACAAAAAAAACAAGCACTTAATCTGGCATCTCTGTGCCACCTTCTCATTGATGCCTCTGGTAGTAAATAAAGGTGCAACATTAATTAGCGCATATCATTTCGGAAACAAATGCGTTGATCACTGTGGAACAGTTTGCATGCATCACAATTCTTGGAATAGGACATCAACTAAACACGGAAAAACAGTACTACTCAACTTAGTGGAGAGATAACAATCACAACAACATCAATGAGAAGGTGGCATCTCGAATGGATGACCTCATACAGCACACCATGACCAAGAATCAGAAACGAGAGAGCACGAGACACAGCAGAACCAACCGCGAAACTTGCATCAACACATAGCAACACTCAAACAACAGCAGCACCACCAGCATTGGCAGCGGCAGCGGCAGTAGCGTCGGCCCTACTGACAATCCCGACGTGGGTGAGCAACGCCCAGAGGAGCGTTATCAGCTCGCCGCCCTGGGCGATGGCCTGCGCGTGCCCGTCCAGGTTGTCCGAAGGAGCGATGTAAAGGATAGTCTCCGACCAAAAGCCGGCGAGAACCTTCCACGCCGTCTCCTCGTCCTCCATCTCGTCCACCAGCTGCTTTCCGAGCCTCGCACCATTCTTGAGCACCTCATGCTTCGATCTTGCACTCAGCAGCTCGACCAGCTGCTGATACTCCGCATCCGGCGTCGACACTGCAACACGGCCAGCGAGGACACGCTCGGCGTCCTTCTTGACGGCCTTGTACAAGCTCTTGCTCCATTCATCGTCGTCGGGAAGTAGCTCCGGGGAAAGGGCCACCAAGTACGCGCAATAGCGTGACAGGTGAGTGGCAGCAATCTTATGGTCAGAAGCTGACGAGTGTGGGTGCCTCACCTCAAAGATGCCCGTGGCGATGTGCCACACAAGTAGGATATCTGATATACCTCTGCCATTGCTGGCCCAAAGGAGGTTGTCGCCGATCTGCGTGCTCTGGCACAAAGATGTCAGGTTGTTTCTCAGGCATCCTTGACTGCTTCTGAGTGTGTCGATGATGGCGGCCTTCACTGCTCTTGGTACTTTGATATTCTTCTTTTGTTCAGGCAAAGAAGTGAGACGCCTAAGAAGAGCCATGAGCGTTTTCCTTGGGCGGAGCACCAAGATGGAGCATTGGTTCATTTTGTCCTTCCATGGTTTAACCAGCTTGCATCTACAATTCAACACACGGCCAACCCATTTTCGCATGGTAGGAGATTGCTGCCAAGAAGCATTACTTGCGTAGCGGCAGATGAGGGATACTTTGGTCAGGTTAGAGCAGATATAGGAAGCAATATCCCTTGCCTCAGCAAGCACAATTAGTAAAAGAAGTAATAATACTGGCACTAGATCAAACATGATACTTCCAAAAGATTCTTGAATGTTTGAGGAAACTTGTTCATAGTAGGCAGCACCGCATTGCAAATCACATGATGTCTGTTCGATTCTAATGAGACCCTTTGTCAAAAGAGCGATTAAGGTTGTAGCAAATAAGCAGTAAACAATGCTTAAGATTGATATAAATATGCTCAAGATGGGCAGCCAACACCTTGAATAGGAGATTGCAAGGGATGAATAATAATGATCATGAAGAAAAGAAAGCTCATCTGCAGTCACCCCAAGTACCCTTTCATCATCACTATCCTTGAGCAACACTTGCCAGAAAAAGTTGTGGACATTCATAAGCTTAACCTCGGCAGCTGTGTACTTAGCAAATCGACACCGTAGCAGCTTGAACGATGCAAATGAAAAGCACACATCTTTTAGTTGTGGTATTGACCTTAGAAGATTGTCGTCTAACCGCCAAACTTTGTCAATGGTCACCAAGCCATTGTTGTTCATCCTTGTTCTATCACCTTGCTCGGACATCCCATTGAAGCAGTAACCATGAGGCTGCTTATCTACCTGTACAGTCTCCTCTCCCATAACTATAAGTGGGGGAGGTATATGCTCACAAATTAGCTCGGCCTCGGCGTGCTGGCTTCCATCTTGTAGCCGCTTCATATATCCAACAATAAGACGAGGATTGCTTCCAAGGGCAAGTGATCGTTGGGCCTTGTAAAAAGCGTAAAACTTAAAAACAAATTTGGCAATGACAAGAGCAAATGGTGAAAGGAAGAATAATCCATTCAGAAGATAAAATGAGAATCTTTTCTTTAAATCAAGAAGCTTCGTTGGATTTGCAATCGTCTTTATGACATTGACAGCAAGGTAGGTAGGCCATATTGCTTGAACAAGCAGTAACGCAGGGGGGCCAATGTGTCGACCTTCTTTAGCATCGGCAGCAACTACTGCAGTGGTACTGATACCAATAATTTGAACAAGGCCGGTCCATATTAAGACAAGCCTGAAGTGAACTTTCGATGGGCTACAGATCCCTGTAATGATTTCCTTCTCGTTGCATAAAATGCTGATGACACGCTGATTAACAGTGGTGGAGACAACGTAGGAGGCGATGGGTATGAACAATGCATTGGCTCCCAGAAAGAGGAAACGGGTCAAGGGATGGTGGCGATAGCGATGGGCATAGGCGCCTATTCCAACCATGATTCCCATCAAGATGGTGTTGCCGATCAGGAGAGCGTTGACTCGCAACATCAGCCATGCCATTTCCTTGGAGAAGCTCGTCAATGCAGCCTCGGAGCAGTTTCCGTCCATGAGCTGATTGTCAAACTGAAACATTAGTACAGGCTGTTGACGAGACAGATGCACAAGAAATATATAATGCGCGATCTAATAGAAAGACACGTGCGGAACTAAGCCGCCACATTTCAAGAGTTCTCGATCGTATAAGAAGACACAAACAGTTCGTATTTGTATATATGGAACTCTGAGTGGCGCCTAGAGAAGCATTTCTTCTCGAGAGTTTTTATCATTTTTGGGTGGTACCAGTAACTTCATACTAAATTACTTGAGAGCCACTATAGTATGCTATACCGACAGGTCCGAACGGTATAACATCTCTTACTCTCTATCGTTCCTCTCTGGCCACAGTCTTTTGTCATCCCCACCCCTCCTTCCGGAGCGCGTGCGACGCCGTCGTCCTTTCCGACGCGAGCAAAACCTCGGCGCCGTCCTTCCTCCTGCGTCGCGCGGAGCACGAGCAATGCCCTGCTCCATCCTTCCTCCTTCGTCGCCGCCGTCGTTCCTACTGCATCACGCATAACGCTAGCGACTCCACGCCGTCGTTCCTCCTCCATCACGCGGAGCGCTAGCGACTCTGCACCATCTTTTCTCCTGTGTTGCACGCACGGAGCTCGAGTGACGCCGTCGTTCCTCCTGCGTTGCACCGTTCTTCCTCCTGCGTCACGTGAAGCGCGAGTGACGCCGCGCCGTAGAGCTCGCAAGCGACGCCGTTCTCAACTAACCAGCCCAGAACCCTGCTTTGCCGAGCTCACGAGTTTGTTCATAGTCTTTTCGATTTTGTAACACAGAGCATCACTGGAGCAGTTCCCACTAAAGCGATCTTCCATGATCTAATTGACGCATTAGAACGTCAGCATAATTGACATAGCTACCCTCGAAACGAAGCTGAAAAAGTTGTACGCCATTGCGTGAGTTCCTATAAGCATGCATGGATTAACAAGATACATTTTTTCTTAACAAAAAAAAAAAGTTTGTAGCATCAGTAGAGTAGACAGTGCACAAGAAAAGCTCTACTGTGAAAAAAAAAGTAAATGGCATTTCAAGAGTTCTTATAAGTATGTAGTCCTCCAAGTACGTCAGACTAACCAAACAGGGCTGTCTTGTATATATACAGCTCTAGTTGGCGACTAAAATTAAGAAGAAGCACAGGGAGGGTATATAAGGAACAAACCAATTAAAACCGAAAGCAGATTGTATACAAACATCATTCTAAGAGAATAAATAGTAGAGCATGAGTGAAGTTAAGAAACTACCACGAGATACGGCGACCAAGCGCACTAGGATCTGAATCGCCTTCTCCCTGAAATTTATGTTGTTCTGGCTGCTTCCTTTCGGCCCTTTCAATAATCTATGAAGCGTCTTCTTTACCGGTGGCACCCTACCTTCCCTGCTTCACTGCATGATCATCGTCTGGTGGACTGGGGCCCTCATTTCGGAGTTAGGAAGATGTTCCTTGCTTTCGTTTCAATACAGACGTCCAATACCAGAGCCCGCCCAACTTGGCCTCTTTAATCAGGTTTGGGTCTACTTTGGGTGCGGAACCTCAAGAGCAATATGTGCTCCGCAATTCATCCATTATCACTATCAGGGTACACTTACTCAGAACAAAATCCCACAAGGGCACCGTTAACAGTCTCTAGTAATCTGAGTACTTCACCATGCATACCGTTATTCTCGTGCTTCAGTTTGAAAAACATCTATTATATTATTAAAACATAGAAAAAGAAACTATCACATTTTTTCTTTAAAAATAGAAATTACCATATTAATCGATTGAAAAATAAAAAAAATCTACACCGTCGATTCGATGTTGGTTCAGATTATCACGGTGTAGATTTACTAGATATAGATAGAAATCATTCCTCCTAATAGACATGGATGGAAGAGAGATTTAATCTTAGAGCTAAATTTGTTGAAAATCAAATTATCTTCAACTAGTTTGGAAGCTTTGCAAATCTGATTGGATAGCATTTTGTTTCCTCTATAAGGAGATTTTTCTATACTTTGTAAACTTTTAATAAATATATTTTCAATACGGCCCTCCCCTCCTGTTTTCCTCAAAAAAAGATAATTAGAATTGCGAGGATGCTAGCGCGCGATATGCCGTTGGGAGGGATTCTAACGGTATAATCAAGTTTCACTAGGTTTTATCTAAGTTTCACGAGTTTCACTGGGTTTTAGAGAATTTCAAACATGCTTCATAGAGTTGCTTAGTGCTTCAATAAGTTTTATATCAGAAACTAGAAGCTACAACACATTTCATAACTAAAATTTATTGGAAAAATAAAGTTTTACAAGAGTTTCAAAAAATAAATTTCAAAATTTCAAATAGTTTCAGTGAGTTTTACGCAAGTTTCATCCTAATTTGAAAAAAATAAAATGAGTTTGACGAGTTTCACACAAGTTTCATCCGAGTTTCAAAAATCCGAAACAAGTTTTATGGGGTTTCAGCTGGTTTTTAGTTCCAACGAGTTTCATAACTGAAACTTGTTTGGAAAAACAAGTTTGACAAAAGTTTCAACTGAATTTCAAAAATAAATTTCAAAGTTTCAGCGAGTTTCACGCAAGTTTTATCCAAAAATCATTTGAGTTTCAAAAAACCAAAATGACTTCGTCTCGCTCTGGGGATAAGGTGGGGGTTTATAGGTGTATCACATGTCTCACTCCTCTCGTTTCTGTCATGCGCATGTATATCTCCCTCACTTTTTATACCGCTCGTCTCCACCTTCTAAAAGCCATTTATTTCAATCATTACTATTTATTTTTAGCTAAAGACCATAAGCCATAAACAAAAACTTTCAGCAAAAATCAATATAACGCCCCTTTACTCATATACTTCATATATGCTTTTTCCCATGCTCCCGGCCTCTTCCCACAGATGCTACGATCGAATAATCTTTTCTTCTCTACGTGGACGTGAGCGTGCAATACCATGCTGGACCCATGCATTAGTGCCATTGGCATCTAGTGCTGTTACTGGGTGCTAGCATTTTTTTTTGTTCAGTTTTGAAAGCTGCTTGTGCTAGCAGCTAGCTAGACCATGTGGTGCATAAATGCCCTCTGTTTTGTGCCGGTGGCTTTAATTTTTTTTAAATAATGCATTTATATATAAATATTACAAAAATAAATCATCGGTTAAATAACCTTTTGTCGCCTTTTGAAATAGCGATTGTACTTTGCCACTGTTTGAAATGACGATAATCTAATGTAAAGTACTGTGAGACAGAAAGCAAGTCTTTGTTGCCATTTGAAACAGTGATAGAACCTCTATCGCTATTTTAGATGACAATTGAGCTTCTGTTGCCAATTGAAACGACGATAGAGCTTTTGTCGCCATTTGAAACAATTTTAGGATTTGAGTCACGGTTTGTGTTTGAGTGTGGTCATAGTTTTGGTTGTTATTATTTATGTACACATAGGTTTATTGTTTGGTTCTAGGTTTATGATCAATGATTCGGTTGTATACATTTTGCACGGTGATGACTTTGTGTATTATGCGGTGCTACGTGATGATTTGCTTATTGGTATTGGTTGTAGGACTTCGGAGCTAAATTATGATGAGACGTAAGATGATCGGGACTAGGCACAAGGTGGTGCTAAGGTCCAGTATGGTCTAGGAGACACCGAAGATGACCGAGGCTTGTGGGGTGGTTGCAAGCCGAGATGACGAGGAACCGGAGCAGGAGCTACCGGTGGTGGACATGATGGACAACGATAAGATGGACTGGGACTAGGCTCAGGGAGGAGTCGATGTCCAGATGGTTAAGAAAGTCGGGTGCCATCATGTGTGAGAAGAGGCATATGGTGAGCCAAGTGATTTGGGTCGTTTGCAAGTGAGGACTGTTCGGTGGGATCCAGACGTGTGAGAGGCTTGGCGGTAAGTCATTGGGGGCACATAAAAGATGGCAAAGTATGGACGATGCTTCGTGGCAAAGAAAGCGGGGAAGGTTTGTGAAAGGCGGTAGAGAGGTATTTTGGTAAATTTCCCAATACCGAAAAAGTAATGGTGTGTGTGAAACCACGATGTTATCCTAAGGGGTTTAGATCTTGTATGTGCTAAAAATGTGAGGTGGACAAATTGTTGATTCACTAATGGGTTAATGATTATAAACCGCTTTGAGAAGCATGCATGTGAAAGTAAAATCCGGTGTTAGGTGGTGTTAACGGGTTATCCCTGGTTTGGCTTAATAGGTGGATCCATTAGGTTTTGATTCAGATTGCGAGGCTATATAAGGGGAGGAGAGGCAAGGGATAGGGTTTGAGATTGTTGGCTAAGCCTTTTGTGGCTAGCTCTTCCTCCTTCCCATGGGAGATAGGTTATAGTGTGTGTGTGCGCGCGCTCTAAGCTTAGAGTTCTATCCTTCTAAGTAGAGTGGCTGTAAAACCAATCATCTCAAGTGAGCAATACATCAATCTTTTTGCACCTTCTTGAATTATTCTTGTTGACTGAGCTGCTCTTGTTTCGGTTGTTTTGATCTCTCTTCTGTCCTTCTCTTGATCTTGTTGTGGCGAGGACATGAATAAGATGAACATAACCTCTTGAGATCAATCTCCAATCATGTATGCACTTCAATAGCAAGATTTTCATGAAACCCTATTATTGCTCATTCTTGGCCTAATCAGGTGATCTCTTGATCCAAAGGTTTTTGGCTATTTCAGGGCAATTCTTCGTAGTGGGAGGGGGAGTCTGGTGATGCGGTGCTACCAGGGGCACGAGTGGGGCTTTATAATAGGTAGAGAGGGCTGGCGACATGGGGGGTGGTTGGCCGGTCATGGAAGATGGCGTGGTGCCAGTGCGGCTACAAGGCGGGGCACAACCAACGAGGAGGAGTGATGGAGGGGACGTGCGACAAGTCGGACAGGACCCCGGCTCTGCGAAGGAGGAGTGGCGCACATGTGGGCGAGGGATACGGTGAGGCTGTGGCTGACAAGAGTGACGTGGCATCGAGTCACAGCGACGTGGGCACATGTTGTGGCTGACTCGAGCGGTATGGTGTGGTACCTCGCCGTCCTTCGGTCAGGCAGCAGGTCCAAGAGGAGATGGCCGGATGTGACAGGGCTCCTGTGGTGATGCATGAGCGATGCTACAGCGGAGCAGGGCATGGACATCGTGCGATGATGGCAAGGTGACTTGATGGGGGCAGGACATGGGCACGCACTGTGGCTAACGGAGGCGTTGTGGTGTCGGACCACAGCGGGCACACAGTCGAGCATGAGGGTAGGCACAGGCTAACACCATAACAGGGAAGAAGAAGGAAGAGGCGTGAGCACATGAGCCGAGGTAGAGACGCGACGGAGGCGACAGGAGCAGGTCGACGCAGGGCGACACAATGGTAGACGTCATGGTGCCAGTGCCACTACACAGCTTGTCATGGTGCACGGCACAGGGAGGAAGGAAGAGAGAAGGAAGGAGGAGAGGGCTGGAGCCCATCGGTAGTGGGAGTGAAGAAAAGGGCAAGAAAATAGAGAAGGAAAGGAGGGGGCCCACATGGAATAGAGAGGGGAGAGGAGAAAGGGAGAAGAAAAGGGGGCAAAAATCAGGATTTGGATTTTTGCCTGAAATGTGGATTTAAAATTCGTTTTTTTTAATTCAAAACTTAGTTCAATTATCTTGATATGAAATATATTTTTCCTTTTTATTTGATTTACCTTCGAATTTTGATTTCCGATTTTATTATTAGCATTTTCGCTTGGGAGTTATTCCCAGTATTAATTTGTATAGCAAAAAATTCAAAAAGACTCAAATAAAATTGTAGAAGAAATTCGATTGACAATATGATTCAATTAAAAAGTTTTAATTTTTTCACAAATTTTGGACTTACAAATTTCAGGAGTTACATGCATGATTATTCTAAAGCCTAAACTTAAATATTTGGATATGGAATGGTTTTTAACCAAAGATTGGACAATTTCTTTTGTGGAAGATGAAGCTGGTGGCTGTTGGAGATAGGTTTCATTGCAATCTAACATCTTTAGAAAATATTCAGATATATAACAACATACACTAAAGGTATACGTTAGCAAGTCAAAACCTTATCATGAAACAATCACTTATCTTTTTTTCATTTCGTGGCATTCGATGCTATTACATGTTCCTCTTGCCAGATAATGAGGGTCAGCAGGGTGGTAAATTTCATGCAGGTGGATCACTGTGCACTAATTGCTTGGGAATTCTTCTCTGGATGGATACCTATTGTGTAATTTCTTTTTCACAGCTCATTATCCAGGTAGTTTGTGCTAGCTGTGATTGTTTGGTGATCAATCTATGGGAATTTTGCTGATTGAAGCTATTCAGCATTGCTTTTGTCTTGTGTTGATATGCCTGGTCTTCGTCTGTATACAGCAATCCAGAACTACATGCAGTGGTTTCCTCCATTTTTAGGACCTGTGACTGCATTCTGTATTGAGAACCATCATGCTAAATGCATATTACTTGCAGGTACTTGTGTTAAAAAATAGTCAAGTTGGGCGCCATGGACCTGTAGCTAGAGTCTGCTTCTGTTCAACATGGAAAGGCTAAGCTAAATGTGGAGGCACATGTCCAAGGCTCTTCGTTTTTCTAATGGAAATTACACAGCGGAGAAGATCAATAGTTTGAACTCTGATGATTATGAGATTTTTATTACTGGCACTACCACAATGAAGCAAAGGTATGATTTTAGAGTTGTCGTTATGGAAGACCATTTTTTTAATGAATATTTACTTTTACATCCATATTGTTAGTGGTTTCAACATAGGAATCAATTATCAATTTTTCAGATGTGCTTTGATTTGAATGTTGTTTACATTGATATTTGATCATACCAATTTTAAAAGACCAAGAAAAACTAGGAGACAATAAGAGAACACATAGGAGGAACTATTGTAGGATCGTATGGCGCAACCAGAGGGGGGGGGGTGAATGATTGCCTCCGCTTTTATAAGCCTGAAAACAAATTTCAAACCAAAAAAAGCAATCTAAACTACTTGATGAACACTTCGATTGCTAGATGTTCAACCGCTCACTTCGACCGGTCGCTAGATTGCCTATGCATGTAGTCAAAATCTCCCACCACTCAAAAGGTTCAGCCGCTCGAATGCTTCGACCACTAGAACCAGAACACGCTGAAAACAACACTGTGCTCGTATCACTTGAGATCAAGATGTGTTAGCACACCGCTGAAGACACAGGAAAACAATGCTCAGAAAATATGTCACCGACGTTGACTAACTTTTCCTGGAATAGACCTAATCTATTATTTCTTGATCATGTTCTGTGGCTACAAAACACCCTCATGGCACCCTAAACATCCTAGCACAAAAAGCCTCCACAGAGCCACGGCTAAAACCCTTAGCCTCTACCTGCTTTTATATACTAGAATCCTAAACCGTGTTCGACTCAAACACGAACATGAAATCCTATCTCTTCCTCAAATCAAGAGACCGAAAACCCTTTCGAACTCGGGTTGTATTCAAACTCTAAATCCTCTCAATTATGGACTCCATCCACAACTCCTAAACGTGACGAAGCCTCAGGACAGCACCTTCTGTATCTTCATCACACACTATCGACTTTTGTGTCAAAGCCTCCAGGACCGCACCTCCTGTAGCTTCTCCGCGCATCATCCACATATGTTGAAGTCTCTAGGACCACATCACCCGTATCTTTTCCATGCATAATCACCTTTGATCTCCATGTGCTCCAACATGAACCCGACCACCTGGCGTGACATCCTCGACTACCTGGACCTCAGATCTCCCTATCCTAGTCCTGGTCCTCCTCATCACCGACTATGAATGCCTCCACACCAACCTGCACATCAATAGGAATGCTAGCTCAATGAGTACTCAAAAACCATAAGTACTCGGGAAATACCATCACTCCGCTCAAAACACTCGAGAACAACAAGCATTACTACCAACCACAAAACCATCAGTTCCAAATCCTTTGAGTACTATTTCTCTGGGCACTATTCACCGATCACCGATCATCATGCACAGCCAGTCAAATCGCTGGCCCAACACAAGTTCTCGAAGTACTCAAAGACCACAAGAGTTGAAGCACTCGAACAGACTCTACGAGTATCAACTGTGAAGCCTACAGTAACCGATCACTAAGCTTTCAACTATCGATCGTGAAGTCTACAACAATCGACCGGAAAACCGAAGACAACAATAGTAGACCACGAAGTCTATGGTTATGACAGTAGTCTGCAAAGTCTACAACCATTGACCAGTAAAATCTTTAACTATCGAGTACCGACCAGTAAATTCTATGATTATCGATCGTAAAGTCTACGACTATCGATCACAAAGTCTATGACTATCGTGTAGTTACTATAGCTACGACCATAGAAAAATACTATAGCTACAACCACCGAAAAGAACTGTAGCTACATCCATCAAAAAGTACCATAGTTACGACCAGTTCACTGTAACTTACCATCATCGACCAACTAAGGTTGTTCTTCCATTATCGTCGATATGCCAAGATCGAAATGTCATGGTCGAAGATTGACGAGGTAGAAATGCTGTAGTCGAAGTCTGCCAATCGAACCACCTAACACAAAGCCATTCAATCCTCTAATGTTACTAGGGAGGTGTCCAATTTCCCATTGACACTCAAACGTTGTCCAATCTTCCAATGCAACTCAAAAATTGTCCAATGCCTCAGTTCCACTCGAACACCGTTTGATCTTTGATCTCACTTGAACGCCGTCTGATGCGCCAACGCTATTCGGAAGCTGTCCGATGCGCCAATGCTACTCGGACACCGTCCAATACTTCGCTGCCACTCAAATGTCATCCGTTCCTCCGATGGCACTCGAATGTTGTTCGATCCACTAAAACCACTCAAACACCACCCGATACTCCAATTCCACTCGAGCATCGTCCGAGAATCCTTTGCTACTCGACAGCCATCCAATGCCACTCGGATACAATCAGACTAGTCTGAAACTACTCAAAGCAAACCAAAACCATTCAGAGTAGATCAAGAACAACTCAAAGCATACTAAAACCACTCGGAGCAGATCAAAACCACTCGGACTCGAAACCATCAACTGCGATTGACCGAAACTTTTACAAACGTAAATTCTAAAGCAATCCAAATGTCAATTATTCATAATCACTAAACTCACAACCATCCATATGGTCTAACAATCTCCCCCTTGATAAATACATTAACAATAACTCCAAAACTCTTGAATGAGAAAGTTTGTGAAGAAAAACAAAATTTGTGAAAAGAAAGTTTCGATTACTCGAAGAAAGCTCGGACAGACTCGAGAGCTGCTCGGACAGACTCGAAAGCACTTGAAAAAGACTCAAGACTCAAAAACTCCCCTCAATACAAGAAGACAACTTGAGCAAATTACTCTAGTTTCTCCCATTTTTCTCCACACTTTCGTCAATTTCTCCCCCTTCGAAAATGTAATTGTCAAGAATTCCAGAGAAAAGAAAAATTCTAAGAAGGAGCAATGAGAGTAAACATCCAGAAGCTTTGTAGATTATCCAAGTCACTTTGCATTGATTTAATATTTTACCAAGCCATCTTTCTAGTAGAGCTCTATAGATCATATAAAGTTATATATCATATAGCGCTGTCAAAACTAGCCTTTAACATGATTAAGCAAATTAGATTAATGACAGACATTTCAACATTCACTGAACCGTCTATAGAGAGCATAATGAGATATCACAATGAAAAGTAAATGCCTAAAAGTGATGCAACCTTTAAACCTAGATGAGCTAGCAGTCTCATAAAGCAATCTATTACTCTATACTCAAATCTTTTAAGCATGTGGTATGCTTAAAGCATACTTCTTTTCATAATGCCATCTTTATAGCATTTTTTTGAATGGTGGCATGCTTCAAGCATACGTCTTTTCATTTATGCACTTTTTTAAATAACATGTAAATTAAGTAATCATAAAAAGATTGCAATAGGAATCAGACAAGCCTCATAGCCAAGATTTAAAGTAAGATCCACAATCTAGCTAATTATTTTAGATGAACATCATAAAGTACTATCTATAAATAATCTAGTCAAAGTATTCCGCCATATCATGCTTTAATTCAAGTATAGCAAATTCATTACTACTGGTCATGATCAAAGCTACAAAGCATATGAGTAAATATGATAAAGAAAGCTCTCGAACTTATTTGATTTCAATGACTTAAACTTGATGAATTGTTTGACTAATATAATAAACAAAGCTCCCAAAAACATTTAAGTACGATGCTTCCCCTCAAAATTATCCCATCTCACTCAGCAAAAGAGCGAATTGAGAAGAAACAAGTAGTTAAGAGTGAAAAAGAGCAATCTGAGAAAGGAACTCAAAGACCGCATGAAAACGACCACTTGTAGGATAACATCACCTTTTTCACATGGTCTAACCAATAGATGAAACTCTTGGACGTCATCAAAAGGAGTGAAGAACCATCAAATGTTCCAGTCAAGATGATGTAAAAGGACTGGAACCCAATCAAGCATATGTTCTCCATCCCGCGTTAGCTGGTCTCACATCACAGAAAGCATCGGTCTCACAATACTAGGGTTAGTGAAATAAGATTTAGAAATCCAGTACTGTGACACACGACAAACAGGAGAAGCAGCAGGCAATGACAAAGATTTAAGTGAGGAATTACCCTCTGCAAGTTTCTGACCAGATAGTTGTTCAAAAGCTAGTCTAACCATGGGATGGTCCAATTGCCTCTGTAAAACTGGTATGATCAATGATCGATCTGATTGAGTACAACTCGCTGGTCGAGACACTGGTCGTTGCAACGCTGGTCAAAGTTCTGGTCTGAACTTGCTGTTCTGACCATGGGAAAAAGTTGGTGTACCTGGCCTGACGGTCGATCGGTCTGATTGAGTAGAACGCACTGGTCAAAACACTGGCCATTAAAACACTAGTCGAAATGTTGATTTGACCGCGCTGTTCTAACCACATAAGAAAGCTAGTTTGACCAGTCCTATTGCAAAAACTCCTGATCCTGCAGAAGGTTGATTAGAGTGAGCAAAGCAACAATTTGCAGATGATTGATTAGAAGGAGAAAAGCATGCACTGATAAGTATTTAAGTGAAGCATTAGCATCTAACATATTTTGACTAGTCAGGCATTGAAAAGCAGGTTCGACCACTCTAATTTGACTATGAGAGACAACTGGTTGAACATCTGGATCAGCTTTGCTTGTTCGACCACAGAAAGCAGGTCAAAAACACTTCTTCATCCTATCCTTCCTCTCTTTCTTTGCTTTCCAAAAATAGAATTGAATCAAATGACCATCTCTACCACAATGAGTGCATTAATACTTGACTTGATGAGTGGTCGTATCACTTGACTTCACAGCACCCACTTTGGTTGAGGGGTCCTTTGCTATACTAGTAGATTTGAAAACAATTTGTTTCGGTTCAGATTCAACTTCAAATTTTTCAGGTTCGAGAACCTTAACATCTTAGGAGGATTATTTTTGGCATGCTCAACAAAATTGAATTCTAGACCACGATTTTTCTACTTGTTTTTGATTGATCTAGGATCATATTTAGATTTTGCTTACCAAAAGAAAACCTTTCTAAAGTGTCTTTAAAGTACTCATTTTTAGCCAATGAGGGATATGATATGCACTTAACAGATTCACTAGCAAGACCCTTAGAAGCACTAGACTGAGTCTACTTCTCCTTTTTAGCAAACTCCTTCAACTACTTAGTTAGAGCACCAATTTCAATATTAAACTTAGGACAGTTAGAGTAAGAAAGAGTTTCATAGTAAAACATTTGTTGAATAGATTTCTAAGATGAATTGTCTAGCTTTGAGAAAATCACACTTAGAACAAGCTTTAGAAGAATTAGACTTGAGCTTTTCAATTTCGTCATTAGCTAATTTAAATTTTCCAAAACAAGATTCATGTGCTAATTTTAATTCGTCAAATTTATCAGTTACATCACTAAATTGAACTAGATTTGATGTATTAATGGATTTAGCATTTCTAACTCAGAATGTAAAACTTGACAAGGCTCACATGATTCATTATCAGGAATAGCAGCTCTAAGGCTATCAATTTTAGAAGTTGAGCTTTTAACAAAACAATTATTTTCTTTTAGTTTCTTTTTTTGTCTTTTTCAATTCAATTACCAGTTTAATTAAACCATCCTCAAGTTGATCATACAATAGTCTTACCTCATCTGGATCACTATAGTCGTCTTCACTTTTGCTTCTTGCCATGAAGCACATGCCCGGGAAATTATTGGTATTCTTCTTCTTGTCTTGGCAGTATCATTGTAATGGTTGTCGTCATCACAACTCTCAAAATGAACATCACTCAAGTCAAGTTGCTCGATGGTTGAGAAAACTTTTTCAGAAATTTTGTGAAGGAAAGATCCGCTCTTAATGTTACTTTTGGATGGTCAACGACGACACTTCTTGTCTTCCTTGACCACTTTCTCTTTGAGCTTGGGACAATCCAACTTAATGTGACCTGACTCGTCACACTCAAAGCACCTGATCAAACCTGGAGCTCCACCTCGCTTTCTCATTCTCAGATTGTTCAGAACCTTATATGAAGTGAGGAGATTAAGACTAAGTCCTCTTCAGGGAGCTACTCGAACTGATCTTTTAAAAAAGAGGACAAGGCAGACAAGAAAACACAAGACAATGTACTTAAAGCAGTCTACACCAGGTTAGTCACAAGTGCTAAAGATGAGGATTTATCAGTCTTAGATGACAAAGCTTCTATCTCATAGGTTTTCAATCTAAAGTACATATCATCCATAGTTAGAGTATCTAGGTTGACGGTTTGATTAATAGTCGTGATGACCATCAACCACTCTGGACCTACAAACCACAAAATTTTAGTTGCATTATCTCCATCAGCAGGAATAACACCAACTCCACATAACTTACTCAAAATACTTTCAAAATGAGCAAAAAGATCATCTATAGATTCACCAAGTTTCGGAGCAAAATTCGAGTACTCTTTGTTATAAAGATTCTTACACACTTTCTTAATCTTAGTCGTTCCTACATGATAGTAGCAAAGAGTTTTCCATATTAAGTGGACAGAAGTAATATGAGCTACACGATCAAATTCTTTGCGAGAAATTCTTTGAAATAATAGGTATGAGCTTCAACATTTAGCTCAACATCTATTTTATTTATAGTAGTAACCGTAACAGAAACCTCATACAGTTTGGAAACCTTATTCCAAACGTCACTACCATGAGCCTCAATATACGCTTGCATCTGACACTTCCAAAAAGCAAAATCACTACTATCTAGCATGGGGAGACGGTTTATATACCTTTTTAACGCCATCAAAGCTGGCTTTGAGACCTCTTGTAGGATCGTATGGCACAATCAGAAGGGGGTGAATGATTGCCTCCAGTTTTATAAACCTACAAACAAATCTCAAACAAAAAAAGCAATCTAAATTACCAGATGTAGGTTTCAATAGCAAGTTGTTTGACTACTCACTCTTGACTCTTTTGTGTGTGCTCGATGAATACTTTGATCGCTCGGCGTTCAACCACTCGCTACGACCGCTCGCTCGATCGCCTATGCACGTAGTCCAAATCTTCCATTGCTTGAACTCTTCGACCGCTCGAACCAGAACATGTCGAAGATAACACCATGCTCGTAACACTTGAGATTAAGATGTCTTAGCACACCGCCGAAGACACAGGAAAATGATGCTCAAAAAACATGTTGCCGATGCTGACTAACTTTTCCTAGAATAGATCAGATCTATTATTTCTTGATCATGTTCTATGGCTACAAAGTGCCCTCATGGCACCCCTAAAAACCTAGCGCAAAAAGCCTCCACAGAACCATGGCTAAAACCGTTAGCCTCTACCTGTTTTTATATGCTAGAACCCTAAACCATGTTCGACTCAAACACAAACATAAAATCCTATCTCTTCCTCAAATCAAGAGACCGAAAACCCTTCCGAACACGGGTTTTATTCAAACTCAATCCTCTTAGTTATGGACTCCATCCACAACTCCTAACACGTGATGAAGCCTCTAGGATAGCACCTCCAGTATATTCACCATGCACCATCGACTTCCGTGCCGAAGCCTTCAGGACCGCACCTCCGACTACAACCATTGACCAGTAAAATCTTTGACTATTGAGTTCCGACCAGTAAAGTCTACGACTATTGACCGTAAAATCTATGACTATCGATCACAAAGTCTATGACTATCGAGTAGTTACTATAGCTACGACCATCGAAAAGTATTGTAGCTATAACCAGTTCACTGTAACTTACCACCATCGACCAAGTAAGGTCGTTCTTCCATGATTGTTGATATGCCATGATCTAAATGCTATGGTCGAAGCTTGACATGGTCGAAATTCCATGGTCAAAGTCTGTCGATCGGACCACTCAAGACGAAGTCGTTCGATCCTCTGATGCTACTCAGACGGCATTCGATTTCCTGTTGCCACTCAGATGCCATCCGATTTCCCGTTGCCACTCGGACGCCATCCGATCTTCCAATGCCACTCAAAAACCGTCCGATGCCTTAGTTCCACTCGAACGTCGTCCAGTGCTCCAATGCCATTGGAATTGTAGGATTAAGGATACCGACTAGAGGGGGGGGGTGAATAGGAGGTTTTTAAATTTTTATTCGTTCACTTGATTAATTCTTCACAATTTAAATAGCAAGAATGTAAAGCAATTAATCCCACTCAATTCTAGTTAAAAAGATAACAATCCTAGCTCTAAACAAGCCAATGATCACAATGAAGTAAATAATCAAGAGCTAAGAAGAATGAGAACACAATCGATGTTTTACCGTGGTGTTCGGAAACTTACCGGTTTCCCCTAATCCACGTTGAGGTTAGCCCGAACGAATCGGACCGGCTCCACGGAATTAAGCCGAAACACCTCGATCACTATGATAGCTCTTCCCCGCTCTGGGTAGGTGAGCTTCGACCTTCACAAACCGCCGGGTCTTCTCACAAGCTTCTTGAGAAGATCACCGAACGAACCTCCTCTCAATCGTCCAAGTGCCGGCAAGCACTAAGAGTAACAAATCCGGGCTTCACTTGAATGCAATTCTAGTGCCAATTGGATCAACGAACGAATTCTAGCACTAAATGCAACACCATCTCAATTTAATGCTCAATGTGTGAATGAGAGTGGAGTGAATGCTCTAGGGCTCAACAAATGTGCAATGGGTCTCTAACCTTAGCCCTTGTGCAGTGGTGGGGGTATTTACCAAAACTAGCCGTTTGGCACAAATTCTTGAAAAATTCAGGATGAGCGGTACTACTGCCCTCATGGGCCGGTACTACCGCTACCAAATCTTCGCGGCAAAACAGCTATGTCAGAGCTATGCAGTGACCGTTGGATTTGGCGGCGCGGTACTACCGCCGTTATACTTTGCGGTACTACCGCTCTCTAGTAGTTCCGCAAAGTCGGCGCGGTACTACCGCTCTGGCCGAAATCCGAAAGGTCCCAAATTTGGCGCTCTCTGGAAAAAAACGTCCGCTCTGAAACCGGATCTTTTGGACTCCAGAAGTACCGCTCTGGATAGCGGAACTACCGCACACAGCGGTAGTTCCGGCGTTGAAATCGCCGGTACTTCCGCTCCAGGAAAATCCAGACTTCATCCGGAGGTGCTCTCTGGAAAAAAGGTTCCGCTCATCCTTCGGATCTTTCGGGCTCCGGAAGTACTGCGCCATAATGCGGTACTACCGCTCGGTGCGGTAGTTCCAGTATTCAAGTCGCCGGTACTTCCGTTCCCGCAAGAGTTCAGGTGCATCCGCGGGTGCTCTCTGGAAAAAAGGATCCGCTCAAAAATCGGATCTTCCGCTCGCCAGTACTACCGCGTCTGGGCGCGGAACTACCGCTTTTCGGTTGTTCCGTCGTTCAAAACTGTGGTACTACCGCTCGTCCAGACAAAGCACAAACTTAGTTTTAAATCGGATTTTTGATGAATGCAAGTTTCTAATGTTGATCCAAATGGCACAAGAGATTTATATTCAAGCTACTTGCCAAGATCCCCCTTTATGGTACGATTATCTACCCTATAATCCGATCTTCCACCTTTCACCTAAGACCGGTAAAATAAAAGGAGATCCTATACTAAGTATACCTTTTGATGAGGACATCACTTCTTCGGATACATACAACACTCCTCCACTTGACATTCAAGGACCAATCACTAGAGCTCGCGCCCGACAATTGAATTTACAGGTGAGCTCGTTCCTAAGTACTTTCTTTTGTTCATTTGAGAATAGATTGCTACCTAATGATTTAATTATGATTAGGAACCATGGAGAGGACTTGGAAGTACATGGAGAAGGGCTACAAGGCGCACAAGTCCAGCAAGGGCGGTCGAATCATGTTGGAGGTCCAACTCAAACCGACTTCGAATCGAACTCGGAGTCCAGGACCAGGCCGCACTAAAACGGATGTCCAGATCGCATCCGGACTCCGTTTTGGACGTTCTACATATGTATGGAAAGCTGAGAAGACTACCTTTCCAATGGCTCTGGTCCCATGTCAAAATTCCTTCTGAGTCAACGGGAATCGTCGAAACAAGTGGACGTTCAGAATCTGTCAGGGTGCTGCGCCACCGTCTTTTGGGCCTTTCGGCTTTGTATCGTGTTGGAGCCCATTAGGGGCGCGTCCAGGGGTTTTGCACGTCCCTCAATCCTTTATATCCAGCCGCCACCCCCACCATTAGGGTTTGGGTTTTGCTTAGATTAATCTGTCTTTGAACAGTTTCGCCGTTCATCGGTTTGTGAGACCCCAACTTGTGAACTTAATATTTATTCGCAATTTCAGATTGCATCTTGTACTCTCTTGCTTGTGTTCTCGATTCGCTTGCAGGAGATAGCCTTCTTGGCGAGGTCAATCGTGTTCGGCACGGTTGATAACCAACGGAGCAGTGGTGTAGTGATTGCGAGGAGTTCGATCTGTTTTGGTCGGAGCCTTTGGATCATCAACGTCGAGATCTCCACAATCGACTTATCAGTACCTCTCGGAAGATCGGGCCATCGTCACATCAGTTGGTATCAGAGCAACGGTTGCCCGTGAGGTAATTCTTGTATCCCTAGTTAGTAGATTGGTTTTTATTTCCTATAATCCAGAAAAAAAAATTGCCCCACAAAAAGAATTAATTCCGCTGTCCAAACCCCGTTGTGCCTTTCAATCTGTTAGTTTTGGTTTGCTAAATTGAATTTGTGTCCATATTAGCATTGTCTAGTTGCTGGTCATATCTTTCTTCCATTAAAAATCCAAACAAAAGAAACATTCCCCACCCCAAACCCTAATTTCCAAATTCGGCTTATTTTTCCTTTCTCTGCAGCCGCCACCAAAAACGCCATATCTTTTGATTCCGAGATTATTTTTGAGTAAGACCACCGCCATTAGATTCAAAAATTCCTTATCCATCTATCTGTAAAATTTCACGTCATTCCAGCAAGGCAGTTAAGAGATATATGCGGTGAAAGTTGACCCAGTTATCTGTTTTGAATCTGCAACAGTCAGCAGTTGTGATTTTTGTGCGAATTTCTGCGTCGGGTTTTGGAAGTTGGCCCCAAAATAAAATCTGTAGAAAAAGCCATCAGAAAACAGAGAAAAAAAAGAATCCGTGGAAAAAAGGCATCTGACAAAAAGTTACAGCCACAATACCGACGTACTGTCCGGTGGACAGAAATCTTCAGTTTTCAGTTTTGGGTCAATCCTTGTGTTCTTCAATTCCAGATTGCTTTGGATTGAATTATCTTGTATTTACCACTCATACACATTACCATACACTTGTTTTTAGCCTTCTTCCATTCTTGGTTGATCAGCAACATAGGCTAAGTGCTAGATACGAACTATAATTCAATTATATGCAATTCTGAAATTAACTGATTGTTCTCCATTGCTACCATATTGTGCCTTCCAAGCTACACCTACTCTTGATCAGAACAGGTTCCCTCTTGCAATCGTACCCACGCTCGACACGGTATCACGAACCAGCCACCGGTTGTACCACCTGCTGCATTGGTAAGAACACTTGTAAGAGTGTGGTAAGATGCTTGAGAGTGTGTGATTCCACCTTCCACCACCTAGTAGTTGACAGGGATAATACCTTTGTGTTGTCTTTTGTTTTCTACTAACCATGACAGGTGAGTCGTCTGATGATTAAGAGTGTGTTTTAAAGGGAGAGTTCATGAAGCTCTTGGATGAACCACGCATCGATAGGAAGCTTCAAGCTTCGACGGATAAATTGCAGCGCTCCATCAGTTCCATCAATGAGAGTATTACAACACTCACTGCACGCCTTGAAAGAATGGTGAATTGGCCACCAAACAATGGACGCGAGTATGATCACGATGCGGGCCAAGATCATGAGGAGGGAGATGATAATGAGAGACAAAACCGCGACGCCAGTGCCTCATTTGCTGCCCAAGATGCACGCCCACGACACCACCTACATCAAAACCGTCACGGTATGGGAGGTAATAATTTTCAGCACCACAATGATCGTTCTAATTATGACCCATTTGCTAAAGTCAAGTTTACCATTCCATCTTTTTCTGGTCTTTATGATGCTGAAATATATCTTGATTGGGAGATGACGGTAGAGCAGAAGTTTAATTCTCACTTGGTTCCTGAGCAACATAGAGTTAGACAAGCTACTAGTGAGTTTAAGGACTTTGCTATTATCTGGTGGAATGATATGGGTACCATGCGCTTACAACCTGATACATGGAAGCGGTTAAAAGAAGCTATGCGTGCTAGATTTGTTCCTCCTGCTTTTAAACATGAAATACATAAGAAATTGCAGTGCTTAGACCAAGGTAATACATCTGTCGAGGAATATTATCAAGAACTACAAATAGGCACGTTGCGTTGTAATGTTGTAGAAGATGAGGAGGATAAGATTTGTCGTTTCTATGGGGGGTTACGGCGTGAAATTCAGGACATTGTTTATTATAAAGATTTTACTACTGTCAACCAGTTGTTCCAGCTTGCTTGTTTGGCAGAAAAAGAATTGCAGGGTAGGCAACAAAGGACGAGGAACAACTTTGGAGGAACAACCAGTAGATCTCGATCAACGCCTGGGCAAGCCAAGATAGCCCCACCTCCTATTTGTCGAGCTGTTGCCCCCTCTGTGAGTAGGGCGCATTCAGCAGCACCGCCGCCACCATCACGCGCACCCGAGACGAGCAAATCTACTAGTGTGCACACACTAGCACAGAGCTCTTCATTGGTTGCTTCCACGGGCCGTACGACGGGCATTGTGTGCCACCGTTGTAAAGGGATGGGCCATGTCATGAGAGATTGCACAAGTCAGCGGGCGTATATTGTGACAGAAGATGGTGGTTATGTAAGTGCTAGTGATGTTGAGGATGAATATGCTCTTGCAGCTAACCTTGCAGTTGAGAACCATGTCGAAGAGGAGCATAAACTGATTGAATCACTAAACCCATTGGTTGAGAATGAAGATAAAGAGATGGATGCACTTACATCATCTGAGGAGAGCCAAAAAGGTAAAGAACATGGTGCTATCATCGCTCACGGTACTGATTTAGTGCTACAACAAGACATAGAGCAACCTTGTGAGTATATACCTGCTGTAGTGCAATCTTTTGATATTCCTTGTGTTGACTTAAATGAACCATGTGCTGATCTAAATTCTCATAATTTTGCACATGTCGAATTAATAACACATAAAGAAGTTTTGACTAGAATTTCTCCTACTAATTCATTGTGTTACATCATGTTGGATCTACCTATGAAATTATCACATGCTATGGAAAAGGTTTCTGAACTTACATGTTCGAAATTCTTGTTTAGTGCCTACACCCTTGGATATAAGTTTAATTTGATTGGAGATTATGGTGTGGAAAATCAATTTCTTGTATATCGAATATGCATAACTTGTGATCACATGGATGAATTGAAACTTGCTATTTGGAACAACAACTCTTGTATGCTGAATCATGTTCAATGTGAGAGGGAAGTAAAATTTAGTACTCATCCAATGCCTATGTGTTCATCTCTTTTTGCACCATCTAGTATGAACAATCTGAATAAAGATGATGAATTATGGCAGAACATACAAATCTCTTCACCCTGGCTAGATGAATTTACTATTGTTCGATTGAGATACGATTATATGGATGAACTTTACTTGATTCCAAAGGTTGTAGTTTTGTCCATATATGCAACCACTACAAGTTTACAAAATCAAAGATTTGAATTGCATAAATGCTTCACTTACATTTGCAAAACAAGTTGCAATAATTACAGTGTGAGAAATTTTGAATTGCTCATTAACATATATGATTACTCTTGGGTTAATAATACAATGAGCTTTTATGATCATTGCTGTTTTATAACATTAATTGTGCAACAACGAAGAACTGTTAAAACGGATGACATATACATATACCATGCATACACCTTGGCTTCTTTGTTACCATATTTTCAGCTTATCAAAAGCCGAGGACGGCTTTGTTTGCAAGAAGGGGAGGATGATAAGAACATGAACCCTATGGATACAACCATATTTGCTCTACTTGTTGTTCCAATTACAAGAGCTCCTATGCATCACTTAAATTATGAGGTGAGCTCGTTTCAAAGAGATTTTACTTTATTTGATAAAGATCTTATGATATTACATAATGAGAGTTTGTTGCGTTTGTTATCATATACCAAGATTTATGATCAAGATCATGCAATACGTGATGCTACACCTATGTTAAAACCGAGGACGATTTTCTGTCAAGAAGGGGAGGATGATGAGGACATCACTTCTTCGGATACATACAACACTCCTCCACTTGACATTCAAGGACCAATCACTAGAGCTCGCGCCCGACAATTGAATTTACAGGTGAGCTCGTTCCTAAGTACTTTCTTTTGTTCATTTGAGAATAGATTGCTACCTAATGATTTAATTATGATTAGGAACCATGGAGAGGACTTGGAAGTACATGGAGAAGGGCTACAAGGCGCACAAGTCCAGCAAGGGCGGTCGAATCATGTTGGAGGTCCAACTCAAACCGACTTCGAATCGAACTCGGAGTCCAGGACCAGGCCGCACTAAAACGGACGTCCAGATCGCATCCGGACTCCGTTTTGGACGTTCTACATATGTATGGAAAGCTGAGAAGACTACCTTTCCAATGGCTCTGGTCCCATGTCAAAATTCCTTCTGAGTCAACGGGAATCGTCGAAACAAGTGGACGTTCAGAATCTGTCAGGGTGCTGCGCCACCGTCTTTTGGGCCTTTCGGCTTTGTATCGTGTTGGAGCCCATTAGGGGCGGTCCAGGGGTTTTGCACGTCCCTCAATCCTTTATATCCAGCCGCCACCCCCACCATTAGGGTTTGGGTTTTGCTTAGATTAATCTGTCTTTGAACAGTTTCGCCGTTCATCGGTTTGTGAGACCCCAACTTGTGAACTTAATATTTATTCGCAATTTCAGATTGCATCTTGTACTCTCTTGCTTGTGTTCTCGATTCGCTTGCAGGAGATAGCCTTCTTGGCGAGGTCAATCGTGTTCGGCACGGTTGATAACCAACGGAGCAGTGGTGTAGTGATTGCGAGGGGTTCGATCTGTTTTGGTCGGAGCCTTTGGATCATCAACGTCGAGATCTCCACAATCGACTTATCAGTACCTCTCGGAAGATCGGGCCATCGTCACATCACCTTTGTCTTGAGCTAATTTGGGTCTTCATATATATCCTTTGGCTTGCACCTTGTCCCTCATATGTGGACTAACCCTTCGCATGCTCATAAAACACGTTAGTCCCATATTCACATAATTTCATTAATTATCAAAACCATTTTTAGGGACCTAGATGCTTTCAGCCGTCCGATGCGCCAATTCTACTTGGACACCGTCCGATACTCCGCTGCCACTCGAATGTCATCCAATCCTCCGATGGCACTCGAATGTCTGTAGCACCTCATATACCAATATGAGATACTACTATGGAATGTCATTGCCAAAGTAAACAATACAAAATAAAAGCAACAATTGGAAACGCAAGGAATTAAAACTTTAAAAGTAATTTTATAGAGAACAAATGGAAGCTGAAATAAATATTTGAAATATGGGACCAGTCCACTTCTAGCCAAAAGAGAATAAATAAAATGTCATAAATAGTAGCAAGCCACAGTGCTGAAAACTCGAGTGCTCACACCCATGCATAATGCTATCACTCCACTGGCCTTTTACATGAGAATGGAAAGAGCAAGCGTGAGATTTGTAAATCTTAGCAAGTACCCAACAACGGTCGCAACACGATGAGTAAAGGACAAGTAATACAAACAAGTAATTGACACAAGTAAATTGCAATGGAACTAGGTTACCGAAAACATTGATGAAAGTCAGGGATAGAGATAATCGGAACAATGACATTAAGGATAATCGTTATTTAGCAAGTTATGACAATGGCACCATCAATTACTTTCCACATACCCGGTTATACAAGAATAGTCAGGCACAACACTGTCCTCGACTGTATAACCGTAGACGGAGTGTAATATCCTGAGTAACGAGAGTGTACAGGACCCCGTACGTTACCAGGAGTGTGAAAATCTCTCCTATATGTGGATAACCCTAGGCCAGGTAACTGTTATATTGTTAACATGCTATATGATATCAGGTGTATGGAATCAAAGATAATTGTTATCTAGCAAGTTATGACCATGACACCGACGATTACTTCCCACATACCCGATTATACAAGAATAGTTAGGCACAACACTGTCCTCGACTATATAACCGCAGACGGTGTATAATATCCTGAGTAACATGAGTGTACGATCCCCCGTACGTTACTAGGTGGGTGGAAATCTCCCCTATATGTAGATAACCCCATGACAGGTAACTATTATATTGTTAATAGGTAAAATGGTGTGAATTTAATGGAACTAAGCGAAGGCTAAAATGAGGTTATGATAAGTGGAAGGATTCGCTAAAAGTCTGAAATGGAGAAGCATTAGATCCCGATAGATGTTGATGTGAAAGGATAACACGTTGATAATGGCGTAGGAATTATTCTAAAAGAGGTGTTATAACATAGCTCACACAAAAGTTGACAACCAACTAAGTTTTATTACATGACAGGTGATTGTTAGTCAAATTAACATTTGTTAATATATATCGGTCATAACTCACATAAGAAACCACACCAACAATATCTCATGATATCAGAAAGATTAAACATAGAAATTGATATTTTAAAGATTGCTACTGGTTTTAACCTAAGTCTACAACATGATCATCTACTGCACCCATTAACGATTTAAGCATGAACTCTAAACATTTAATAACTAAGTAATCTAATAAACATAAAAGCATATGGACCAAGATAACCTAGAACGTTATGGTATGAATACAATATTAAAAGTATAAAACTGGCAAGCATTAACAATATGTTAATAACCAGGCAAGCATAAATAATACGATAACAACCAGGCAAACATTAGGGATATGATAATAACTAGGTAACTTTAGCGATAAGTGAATAGCCAAGTAACTTAGTGATATGAAATTAGTCAGGTAATTTTAGTGATATGATAATAATCAGGTAACTGTAGTGATATGAGATTAGCCAGATAATTTTAGTGATATGATAGTAATTAGATAACTTTAGTGATATAAGATTAGTCAGGTAATTTTAGTGATATGATAATAATCAGGTAACTTTAGTGATATGATAATAGCCAAGCAAATATGAGTGGTATATAACTGTACTCAATGACAAGGTGACAAGTAATCTAGAAACACGTGATATGCGAAACGAAAAGTTCACGGCCGCGAGGTACTTGCCTTAAACACGCTCAGCGGACTCATTGCATGAAGGATCGGAGATGCGTAATTGCCCGAACATTCCCTCTGTGGCTATGTGCGAATCTACAAAGTGGAACAGAAATGAATCAGATCAGGGCAAAGGTAATCTTGTGGAAAGACGGGCGGAAGTGCGTTCGGTCGAAAAATTTTGCGTTCGCTAAGCCTTCGCTGTGCAAATCACTATTCGGCTGACCGAACACTCATTCGGCTACACGAATGGTGTCTCGCTGCAAAGCTGGCCAAAACCTCGTGCGAATATGTGATTCGGCTACATCCTGGCTGGCCGAATCACATGCCTGTGGAAACCGTTCACTGGTGCCGCCATAGCCGGCCACCGCTGCCGTCGGCCAGCACCGGCCATTGCCTACGTCGCGCTGCCCCCGACCACCGCCGCTACGTGCCGTGTGCCGCACTGCCCACTACATCGCGCCACCTGCACTGGCCCATGCGCCACCTTCGCCACCGCAGTGCCTCATGGCCACCTGCACCACGCATCGCACGACACACCGCCCGCACGCCGCTTGCCATGGCTGCATTGCCGCCATCGACATTACGCCGCCTGAGCGCCACCAGTGGCCACTGCACTGCGGCCCATGCGTTGCCCACCAGCCACGCTGCCTCTGGCTGACGAATGCCACACCGCCCTGTCCTGTGCTACCCACACGTCGCTCGGCTCGTGCCACCCATGCGCCGCCCGACACCTTGCACTGCCACAGCCGATGCGCCACCACTTCCGCTTACCACCAACGTAACGCCGCTGCCACTACTAGCCAAGGCCCCCACGTCGGCCAAAGTCAGAGCGAGAGAAGAAACAAGAGAGAGAGGAATAGATTGATATCGATGGGACAGAGAGGGATGGAGATAGATAGAGAAATAGAGATAATGAAGGTAATCATCCATTTAAATGCTTATTAAGATAATGGCTGGCTTTTGAAACGCCAAGGCACTGTCCAGATATCAGGGTGCTACAATGTCATCCGAGCCTCTAATACCACTCGGACACCATCCGATACTCCAATTCCACTCGAGCGTTATTTGATACTCCGTTGCTACTCGACAGCCATTCAATGCCACTCGGATTGGATCAGACTGGTCCAAAACTACTCGAAGCAGACCAAAACCATTCGGAGCAAATCAAGAACCACCCGGAGTAGACCAAAACCACTCGGACTCGAAACTTTCAACTGCGATCACCGAAACATTCGTAAACACAAATTTCAAAGCAATCCAAATATCAATTATTTATAATCACTAAACTCACGACTATCCACACGGTCTAACAACTATGTATCTTCTTAATAAAGATAGGAGATAGGGCTCAAACTTGTGTCCTCAATCACTGCACCTAGGTGCTTTACTACCACAGTACATCGTATTTCTCCAAACCTAGAAAAAACAGACAATGTCTAACTATTCTACTTTGGGAAATTGCAGTCAGTTATTTGATAGTGAGATACGGTTTAGAAAGCTAATAGGTACTTGGTTGTCGAAGAAGATACTGTAGTGTTTATTTGCTAGAGTCTAGACCACTAGCTTGATGCCTGGTGTCCATTATAATTTTACGCACAGTTAATGCACATATGTAATTCTGACCAAAATCTGTTATGAGTTATTTATTATCCTTATTTTTAAATAATAACTTGATTTACTATATATTATATGCCAGTGCAAGGAAACAATGCATTGATGCAAGCTGTTTGTTGGCAGCTGTAATATTCTATGATATGTGACACCATTCATATAAGTTTGACGTTCATATGGTTAACTCTTGATATCTTGTATGGTGCATTTTTCCATGCAAGTTTGTACCTTTTCTGTTTTGGTTTATATTGCATAAAAAGGTCTTTCATAAACGATTTTTATGTTCTATTTTACACATGTCCATTTTTGTTTTAGAACTAATTTAAAAATGCAGAAGAACCAAGGGTAAATTATCGAGATAAGAGTATATTAATAGGTGTGAGAACCAGCCCAGTCTATAGAGACGACGAGATACCCATAAATTGAGCAAAAATCTCCGTCGTAACGAGTTGGTTAAAAAGAAGTGCACGCACTGCTCCTTTAGCGGTTCCCAAAGACCCAAAACAACGAAGATAGTAGAACCACAGCGGATGCTCTAGCAGGAGATAAATCCCGAGAAGCTGCATAAGATGCCAACCAATTGAGTTTTCGCATGTCAGCCATGGCAATTAGCAAGCAGTGGCTGGCCAAAATCGACGCATCCGGCCAGATGGATTGATTACATGCAAATCGATGAAATTAGACTTTGAACTTGTACGTCAGTACGTGTGCCCCAGTCTCTCGATGCATATTAAGTTTGGATAAAAGTAGAAAAATATCAAAACTGGGCATGGACTAAGGGCAGAGCATATGAGATGGCTGTGAATGTTATGTCACAACTTGAAGTACCAAGATGCATTTCACCAGCAATTTAGAAGCTTCATTTGGGGGGAAAACATATTTTCCTGCTATCCAGACTCCAGACCAAATTAATGTATATTCATATAAGTTGAAGCAACAGAGAGGCAGAATGAAGCTAAGTTCTGAACAATCACAAAGCCTCTTAACACATTGGGGAAAAAAACCTAAGGGTTGATATGGACTGGAGCAGACACTAGACCTACCATCATGGTGTACTTCATAAACCATAGACAAATCATATAGGCTTAGCATTTGTTCTAGAAGTTTAGTAGCTGTGTTGGAAAGCACATGCTTCCCATCCTAAAGGAGAGCTAAATAAATTTATGAAGCAAGATTTGAAATCAGGCCTATGATGTAGAGCATCAATTATCCCAAGTCTATCACATAAACAAGTGTCAGAATCTAGAACTCACAAGGCCTAGCACAGGTAAACCTAATCTCCAGAACAGGGTCTCCAATAAAATGGAGATGACTAAGTTCGTAATACATTATGGGCTCAATGTTTTATATCAAAACCAAACAACGCATCATCCACAAACTACTTGCACAGGATCTCCAATCAAATAGGGACTAAATATATTCAACTGTAGGGCGAATCACAATTGGCTAAATGAGCTGTAAAATGCACTAACAGCATAACAATTCAGGAATTAGAGATGAACATGAAAAGAGAGACTCACCAGCAGCTCCATGAGCAAAGTGGCACTTGCTACCAAAGGGACAGTAGCCAGTCATCTCCCACTTGTTACAGATCCTCGTCTTCCAATTCGACGGCTTCTGCGTTGGCCCATTTGCGGTAGCAACAGAGTTGTAGCTGCCCCCGCCAACCGACGACGAAAGGCTGATCGCCATGCTCTCCCGGCGGCGGTGGCTGCTCGCTCCCGGTCCTCGACTGCGAGGAGTTCCTGCCACCGCCGTAGTTGCCTCCGCTCAGCCCCGGGTCGGCGTTCCACTGGCTGTAGTCGTCCTCGGTGGCCCAAATCCCGGCGACCCCGCCCGGCAGCGCCGCCGCGTTGGCCCAGGCGGCGTCCGGGATGATGGGGATGACGTTGGTGTAGTCCATCGCCGCTCCAAAGATACGCTGTGGATTGAGGCAGCGCGTGCGCTGTGCGGCAGGCGAACAGTCAGGCAGTCAGCAGCGCAGGTACTGCTCATCGGCTGGGCCCCAGGGTATGCCGTGGCCCACCCAGCATACCCTGTGGGTCCGCCCCTGGATACACTCGACACCGACACACCCAACGTACTCCCAAGATCCGTGGCGACACGCTAGAAAATCCCCTTCTCAACCCTAGATCCGGCGCCGCCGCCACGGTGCCTCACCACACCCTCACCATCCGACGGCGCCGGCCCCTCCCCTCCTTGTCGCCTCAGTCTCCACCCCCTTCCCATCGGCCATCGCCTTCCCTCAAGTCTCAACCCTAGATCCGGCGCCGCCACCACGGTGCCGCACCACACCATCACCATCCACCGGCGCCGTCCCCTCCCCTCCTCCTCGCCTCAGCCTCCACCCCCTTCCCATCGGCCATCGCCTTCCCTCAAGTCTCAACCCTAGATCCGGCGCCACCGCCATGGTGCCGCACCGCACCCTCACCGTCCACACCTCCCCTCGCCGTCGGCGTCTGGCGCATGGAGCGGCATGCGCAGGTCAGCATGGAGTCAAAGAACCGCGGAGAGAGGAGGTCCTCCGGGTCCGGCTCCCCTCCACATCGACCCTAGTGGTGAACCGCCTCCCCAACCCCTGTCCACGGCCACCTTGTAGTGCCAAAGCAGCTCTGACCCCAACAGCCTTGGTAAAGTAGCTCATCAACCCTTGTTCTTGAGAGATTAATGGAGATTGGAGAGTGTATCTTTAATTTTGATTGTTGACTGTGTATGTTCTTGAGAGATTACTTGCAAAGCACATCACAGTTGGGAGTTTTGGAGAGAAACAAATTGCATGTCGTCTAATTTTGTGATCCATCCAAGGTAATTACCACTTTGAGAGCTAAATTGAAGTGTTCTCCGTAATTGAAGTGTTGCCTTTTTCTGGTTGTCATCACTAGAATGTTGCAGCTTATTGTCAAGTCCTGCCTCATCATTGTTCCAAATCATTTCTAGATTTCAATGTTTGCTTCTCTACTACACATCATTGTATGTATCATTCTTCGTGTTAACTTGCTTGTGCAAATGTTAACTTGCTACAAATTGTAAAAGCATAACATATGCTCTGTATCATATATGCAATAGTTCCAATCAACTGAATCATGTATGCATCATATATGCTCTGTTTCTTTTATATGTTTCTTAAGAATAATATTTACCATTTGTCTATTTCTTCACAGATTATGTACCACTGCTTGTATAATTTCAATCAAATTAAGTAATTTGTTTTTACGAGTCTAACGAGCCGAGCCCGAGCTTTCCACTGAGCCTTTCTTTTAGCTCGTTACTCTAACGAGCTGAGCTGAGCCGAGCCGAGCCGCTTCTTTACCGAGCCGAGCCAAGCCGGCTCGATATCCACCCCTACTCAGCGACCGTGGGCCAAGTCACTAATTTATTGATTTGTCCAAAAATAGAATAGCTATATGAGGCAATCAGGTATATGTAATCCCCTTGGCAATTAATTTGTTCTTATGATCCAAGAATTAATACAGGGGAGCAACACATATGCTGCATAACCTGTAGTGTGCTTCAAAAGATGGATCAGGAGAAATTGATGGTTAGGAAACCATACGTTTAGATATTTAAATACGAGTATATGATCATATGCTAAGATGGAGCCACATTAGAGCTCCTATCCGTGTGCTTCTAGCTAGGTGTAAGAACTCCCGAGGCATCTGAGCAGCATTACTGTCGTTCACCGAGTAGTGGACGAGTCTCCAAGCACAACAACGTATGCGCATAAAGCATGCCGGCAAAGAAAAGTAATATGTAATGGTTAATTTAGAAGGAAAAAGAATAAAGAACCAATGCGCATAACCTTGACATTCATGCACACCGTGAGAGGTGGAATCATACATTATGGAGAACAAAAAGGATGTCATGAAGGCAACCACTCCACCTGCCCCTTTGTTGAGTTGGGTCTTGCCTAGCCGGCCTAGTAAAAGGCAAATAGGCAAGAGCCAGAAGGCAACCACTCCACCGAGATCAAGGAAGTCGAGGGAGCAAAGCCCATTCACCTCCTACCTCACAGCTCCTCCTCCACCTCCTAACCCTAGAGGCGGCAATGACGGGCCAATGACTGGAGCGGCGAGCCGGCGGTAAGGCACAAGCGTGTGGTGGCCAGGGTGCGGGCACATATTTGTAGAGGCACGAAAGCCGGAGCAGAAACAGGCTGAGTTGCGCAACGGTTGGGTGTTGGGGCGGCCGCTAGTGGTGGTGTCAGTCAACCAATCATGCGTGCCACAGAGCGGGGGTCCAACATGGGCGGCGCTAGGGCCCGAGCAGTACTGGCAGCAGTTGGGGCTCGGCTGACTGGAGGCCAAACTGCATGGTTGCGTGGAGAAGGAGTTGTGCACAAGCAAGTAGCTAAGTAGATGACAAAGGTTGTAGCACCTGAAAAATAGGAAAGCATCATAACTAATTAAGCGGATTGATAGCCTTCCTTATCCGGTCTCTAGGGTGTTAATAGAGGGGAAAACCCTTCTTCTTGCGCAGGTTTTTTCCCATTTAAAAGAGGTACTCTCTCTCCCTGTGAGACCGGCGGCATGCGGGGGGCCGGCCTAGCCGAGGCAGGCGGCGTCGGCCGACGTGCGCGACGACAGCGCATAGCACATGCGCGCGGCATGGCGGCACGTAGGCATGCGCGGTGGCGCTCAAGCAGCACCAGTGGCAGGCAATGGCTAGTGCAGGGCGCGACTGCACGACCAGTAGAGCTAGAGGAGGCGACGCAGTGCACAACACGTGGCGTGGGTGGCTGAGAGGCACGGAGGCGACAGTGGCGCCGGTGGCAAGCGGCAGCCACACGACCGGCCGAGCCAAAGCAGGTGGCGCGACAGCCGACAGCGACGTTCCGCGAGCAATGGTCAGCGATAGCCGGCGGCTGACGGTGGCAGCAGAGTGGCTAGTGGCCAACTTCCACGACCATGTAGTTCGGTGGCCAAGAGGCGCGGCCGAATAGTGTTTCATGCAGAGTTTTCTTGGGTCATGCAGCAAGTCGCGGGTCGTGGGTCGTTCGGCCAAACGGCGAATTGCATGGCCAAATGGTGATTCGTGTGGCGAAATCTTATCGAATGCGATCTTTTCTGGTTGAACAACCTCCTTCTGTCCTTTCACAAACCTATCTTAATCCTCATCTGATCCACTTCCATTCCACCTTGTAGGTTCACACGCAGCCTTTGAGGGAACATTTGGGCAACTGCGCACCTCGGATCCTTCGTGCAATAAGTCCACCAAACATGCTTAAGGCAAGTACCTCACAGCCGTAACCTCTCCATTCTATGTACTACAGTTCACATGATTATTCGTCACCATTGCCATCGAGTACAAACATCATATCGCTCATGCTTGCCTGATTATTATCATATCACCAAAGTTACCTGATTATTATTATATCACCAAAGTTACCTGGTTATTATCATATCACCAAAGTTACCTGGTTATTATCATATCACCAAAGTTACCTAGTTATTATTATATCACTGAAGCCTACCTGGTCATTATTCTATCACAAATGCTTGTCTTGTTGTGACCATATTACTAATGTTTGCCTGATTGTTACCATATTACTAATGCTTGCCTGGTTATTATCATATTACTGATGCTTGCCTGGTTATAGACTTCTACTATTGTATTTATACCATGATATTCTAGATTATCTTGTTTTATGTGCTTTTATATTTATTAGGATACTTAGTTATTAATGTTTAGAATTCATGCTTAAATCGTTAATAGGGGTAGCGGATGATCATATTGTACACTTAGGTTTAAACCACTAGCAGTCTTTTAATATCAAGCTTCTATGTTTTATCTTACTAATATTATGATGTACTAATATTATCTTACTAATATATATATATATATATATATATATATATATATATATATATATATATATATATATATATATATATATATATATATATATATATATATATATATATATATATATATATATATATATATATATATATATATATATATATATATAACAAGGGTACCATGGTGCCCAGGCTCCATGATTGAAACTTTCTATCCATGATTAAGACTTTCCATCTTGATATTATATATCATTGCACTTGCACGTATCTAAAAGCAATCCAAAGGCAGGAAAGCTTGGTGCCTATATATATATATATATCTATATATGTATATATATATGTATATGTATATATATATATATATATATATATATATATATATATATATATATATATATTCTCTTGACAATGTCCTAATTATTCACTACACAACCTCAACCACAAGCAGACATATTGATGGGCTTTGCTTAGGGTCAATTCGCGGTGCTGTGCTGTGCGGTGCCCGGCAGATATGCTATGTGGGAAAATAATTATAGAAAATAAGGCTCCGTTTGTTTTAGTTTTAACTTCTGGTTTCTAGTTTACTATTTCTTAATTTTATTTTTTTAGTTTTTTAGCTTTCTAGTTTTTTCTTTTTCCTATGTTCTTTTGCATTGTCCGTAATGGGTAACCTGTTTTTCTATTTTTTATTTTTCTCAAATTTAATTACGCCAAAAAAGCTACCAACTGCTACAATACAAAATAGCCCAGTTGCAGTGAAAAAAGTCAAAAACCACAAAAAGCCCAACTGAGCATAGCCTTAAATACTCACTTCATTCTTTTTTTTCCTTGATGTTTTTGAGTTCTTACTGTCTTTAAGACATGACCTTGGCTATTACTTTTTCTAACTTTACATTAAGATACACTAATAAAATTATAATATTATCAAAATATTTTAAAGGCTAAATTTAATGATATAACATTTATACAGCCAATCTAAATAGTACAAACTTATTGGCAGTCAAACTTTAGAATGTCTAATGGCACATATTCTAAGGCGTAAATAAAAAAGAATGGAGGAAGCAATCTATTTGTCAAATCAGGTTAAATTAAAAGGTTATAAATTGTGTTTTCTGTTGCAATTATTTTCATATCTTTTTGTTATTCCAAACACGGTAATATTTATTTGTGACACAATTTAAAAATGTAAGGCCAAACAAAAAAATGACCTGAAAGCGATTCCAACGAACGAGATCATCATAAAATATTGTTACGCCGCATACCAGCTTACTTATATTTCGGCAACGTAGAATCACAGCACAGCTAGTCATTCATGTCTCTGCTCAGCGGCACCTAAAGTCCTAAATGTTGCTAATTCTTGGAAAGCAAACCTCCATAGCATCCCCCAAGATTTTCTCACTCTTTCACGTTCGTAATACTCTGAACTCTCCGCTGATGTTTCCCAATATTTTGTTCTGTATTATCTCCATATTACTTCTCCGTCCTCTCGTCGCCGTTGCCGTCGATGAGTTCGTGCTCAACGGCAGCAACTTGGCTCTGAAAGCTTCTGCTACTGTCATGAGCAATGGCCTCCTGATCCTTAGCGACGACTCATACTCGCAAGGCCATGCCCATGCCTTCTATCCTTTCCCTTCCGAATGCGTAGCCTCACAGATGGCTCCTCTTTCTCACCGCGTGCCGTCAAATCAGTGTTCCAGGGTGACGGAGTTGCCTTCATTCTCGCTCCAACCACAAACTTTGCCTACAACCTTCCCAGCAACGGGGCCAGGGATTACAATTTCAATTCAAAAAATTTTCGGCACCCACTGAAAATAACCAAAATTTCGAAAAGATTGGTATTTTTTGGAAAACTTCGGATGAAAAAACAAAAAAGATTTGAATTAAAAATTTTTGAATAAATTCGGTGCTTCCAGAGAGGACAAATGCAGCCTAAGACAAATTACAGCTGCAATTGCGCAAACAAATACAACGAAAGGATTGCGCTCAAGTTTTGAACAAAATAGGAAGAACATGTCACCTCTGGCTGCAGTGTTGCCGTCGCCCTCAACCTTCCAGGCACCGGAGACGCCATCCACGCCGTTGAGTACTCCCCTGCGCACGATATCCTTCGTCGTTGCCTTGCCGGTGACCACACCGACGTCACCCACCCGATCCTTGTCGGCGCCACCTCCCTTGCGGCGGCGGCCACCCCTCCTCCCATACCGGCACCGCTTGCTCCTTCTCGTGCCAGCGCAGCCTACCGAAGGCCCGAACGGAGAGAGATGGGGGAATGGAGAGTCTTCAGGAGATGCCGGCGGCCACATCGGCATTACCTACTCGATCCTTATTGGCACCACCTTCCCCGCCTTCCTTGCGGCAGGCACCGCCCCTCCTCCCATGCCGGTGTGACGACCCGCATTATTACCGTGGGGTAATAACGCCTGTCAACGGATTATTATTCGTTTTAGCAGATAAAACATCGCTCTAACGAATAATAAGCCACCAGAGTGTTGCAGCAGAACAATAATTAGAGACAAAACACGATATTACAATATTATCGCCGCGCAGGGCTACATTTTATTACAAAGCCTCAAAGGCTTGAATATCTCATTCTCAACACAACCTTCGCACGGGAGGCCCACCTTGCACCTATTGCAATCCGAGTCCACGGTCTTCCATCCAAGCAATTTCCACTTGACTTGCTATTCTCTGAACTGACATGCTCCTAAGCAAGGGGAGATTTATAGCAAGGGTGAGTACAAAAGTACTCAGCAAGCGTTATTAACAAAAATGCACAACATGCTTATCCTTTCCACATTTAGGAATCTCAATTCCTATTCTCAATTTCTTACTCATTTTTATACTCTTTTCCTTTCTCAATTTCCTTCCCATGACATAGAAAATAAAGTTTGTTGGTTTTGAAAGAAGTCCGATTTATTAATTTAGAAAACTACTGAACATACGCATGAATAGCAAAAAACCCCCCATAAGTTTCCGTAATTCTCCTTTCCCGGAGACAGGCATGAATTCATGATTTGGATAGCATTGCGCAAGCTTGTATCACTTTACCCATCATCACTCTGATCGTGTTGGCTCTTGGGTTAATCCGCAATTCCTTTGAAGCGACGCCCAGACCAGAGTACAGTACAATTTTCTCTAGTTCAGTAATTATATCTCCACCCGGTTATTCACAATCAGCAGCCTGGAGCCACGCAGACCCACTGAAGACGACATAACCGTTGGCTGGTAGGGTATCCAACCTTTCCCCAGCCCCCTTCTCGCGTATATAACGCCAATGCGTAACCCGCCTGTGGGTTTTTACGCTCCGGTCTCATACCGGTTCCTTTGGGCCTATTCCCTAAATAAATCACTCCTGTGGAGAATATAACACCTCACTAGAGTACCGGCTGCCCGTGAAAACGGAACGATGGTTGATACGGTTGGTACGGTCTGTTCATACAAATGAAGTTTGTAGTCCCTTATATTCTATTCTTATGCAGAGGTCCCTCCCTTGCCCACTCACTGCCTCCCCTGGCAACCTCTGCCCACCTTTTTACTTAACTTTAGTGGCCAACTGCTCCATCAATTGCCATCTAACCCTTTTCATTCACATATAGCCATTGCTTGATTTAAAACCCTTTTTTATTTCTTTCATGCAAGTGATACTAGATTAATACAAAATACTTGTTTTACGAATATACTCCGCAGAGGTGTTCAAAGGAATGCTTGCCTGGATTTCAACCATAGAATCGGGTTCAAGTAAGACCAAAGTGAAGTCACTCCCGTAGCTTGGATCGTGGTCTGCAATTAAAATACGTCGACTACAATTTAATTTATGGAACTGTAATGAAATAGGAGATGTCGATGTGTTTGTGCTCCTAGGGTAGAGATTCGTTTACTTTAATTCAAATACGGCAGTCCTAACTAACTTGTATTCTATATTCGTTATTTGACGTTATTTTCTTGGCATGGTGTGGGGTTATTTACTTAAAAGTTAAACCCACGTCTTTTGTTGCTTTCTAGCTATCTATTATTGCGATACAATTAAATATATACGTACAATTATTGGCGAATCTTCATTCTAATCGATCTCGCGCATGCCATTATGTCAATTTCATTCCTCATATACGCGTATGTATATATTCACCTCTCTAATTTGTTTTAGATTTTTAAGGTTACTCGAATACATTTTTCTCGGGCTAGTACGCGTGACTAATTAAATTATAAATCCAACAGAAAATGGTTCTTAATTAATCAATTACTTAATTCCTTAATTAAAATATATTTAGGCGTCCTTATGAGATTCATAATTTCTATTTTAATCATTTGCGTATTTTTACAGCTTAATTACTATTTAATCGCCATGAATAAATTTAACTGCTATGCGCACTTTTTAAATTGACGAATACTATTTTAACTCAGCACATGCTATTTTCGTCGTTGCCAACAGTCTTAAGTCTCCTGACAGCTATGAATTTATTCTAATAATTCCGAATATTTATTAGTGGATTTCTACAGTTTATAATTGACTAATAACCATTAACTAAGCACTTAATTATGCCACGGAGATCTAAATGATATTATGATAATATACTTTGCACGTGTACAAGTTCTAGCCTATGGGCATCATTTAACTTATCTTTCATCACCAAGAGTATTTATTAAGACAGTTATGTGATTAGACACTATCGGGGTTAATTAGGTATTTAGTTACGACTCCGAACGATTTAATTAGCGATGCATTAATTAAATCGGTACACGCTACGCTTTTATTCTATAAATGACAAATTATTTATTCTAATCATTATAAATACTGATTAGTGAATTTCTATTGTTTAGATGACTTAGCCAATTTATCTGCATATTTAAACCTGCAATGAAATGGTCTTAAACTATAGTACTTTAATTTAATCCTTATGAGTACATGTTTAATCGGCGTGTATACTTAACATCGTCGGACCACAATTAGTTGGTTTTAATATTTCGAAATAAGCAAAGTGGATTTCTATAATTTAACTATTATTAACCAAATTGTCTAAGTAATTAATTATACCGTTGAGTAGTCTAAATAACAATACACCAGTTCCAATTTTTATGCGGACCTGTTTTAGTTCATTGGCGTTTTTGGTTCATTTATAATGATCATGAATATTTAATATTTATTATTAATGTCTCATGAGTTTATACTACCAACATGGTTAAGTAATTATTTGATTAGGATGTCAATTGATATGAACGGCATTATACCATTTCACTCGATACGCTCCATATTGTTAATCTATTGACAGCCTTTTGCCAGAAGATTATACTACGAACTAATCTAGGGCTTCGCAATATAGTATGGTTAAATTAATTAAGCGAATGTTATTGAGTATGCGTACGGGTTCTTCTAAGTTTCTATTTAATTCTTAAAAGAAATTCTATCGCGATGCTACGGCAATAGTCCACTATTAAATTCTTAAAAACATATGCATCTAATTTCCTTAATTTTAACAAATCTATTATAGCAAGGTTATTACATTGTATGCTTATGAACATTCCCAATTTTAGTAAATTTACCCTTTCTACATTTCCTATTTTTCCTTATCTCTCTGTTCCTTCCTTCCTTCTTTCCCTATTTCTTTTCTCTTCTTCATTTCTTCAGCCCGGTCCCCTTTTTCTTGCTCTCTGCCGACGCCTCAGCTTCCTCCTCTTTTACCCCACCGACGCCTCCTCTTTTCTCGCCCACTCCGCCGGCTCTCTCTCTCTCTCTCTCTCTCTCTCTCTCTCGCCGCCGCCTCTACCTCCGCGCGGCTCCTCCTGCTCGCGCCCCTGCCTCCTCGCGCTGCTGCTCTGCTCCTCCAGCGGCTCCGCCGCCCGCTTGTGCCTCCCCTCCGGCGTTTCCTCCTCCTCACGCCGCCGCTCTTCTCCGCGTGCCGCCGCTTCCTGTGGCGCCGCACCCTGGCCCGGTCGTTCCCGCCTTGTTGCTCGGCGCTTCCCGGTGAACCACGGCCAGATTTGTCCGATCTAGTTCTTTCTCCCCTCATTTCCTACCCCAATCTATGGATTTGGTTTGTTCTTATGATTTTGCTAACTGAGTTAGGTTTGGGAGGCGGGTAACCGTAGCTGACCGCCGCCGGTGAACCGTCGCCACACGCCGGGGGAGTACCGGTGGCGGTGAACTGGCGGCTCGGCCGGACACCCGCAACCGCCCTCACTGGTAACCCTCTTCTCTCCTCTGCTATTTCTGGTGACATGCCTGAATGGTTCATGTGCTCTACTGTGGATGAATGCTTATGGTTTCTAGTCTATGTTGAATGGATTGGATAATGGCATTACATGGATGGCTAGAGTTGTGGGGATTTACCTGCTCTGGTGAGCACAAGAGGGTTAGGGTTTGGGCCGGCTGTGGTCGCTGACTTGCGGTGGCTGGTGACGGTTGTTGGCTTGCAGTTCTCCTGCTGCCATCACGGTCGCCTTGCTCCCGTCGGCTTGCCGCCTTCACTTCCTTGGCCTTCGGGCTCCACTCGATGTCTGGCCTCTCGGTGGTGTTGGGACTGACTGGGAAGTGCTGGGGAAGGCTTACCTTGCCTCTCTCTGTCTCTCTGTGCTCTTTCCTCGGTTTGGCTGGTTGATGTATTAGCCGTGAGATATTTTGGCTGGCAGTGCTGCCTGGGCATGCTTGCTCTGGCCGGGTGTTATCTTGGTTGCTATTGTGCTATGTGGTGAGGGCTTTGACAGGTGCCTCTCGGTTATGGTTTGGGCTTGAAAATGGGTTTTGGTATTTTGGCTTTGCCTTAGCTGATCCCTATACTCCAAACAGATTTGTATAATAATAAAAATACCGTGTGATGAGCCTATGGTTGTGAGAGGTGCCGACTGGCCCCCGGACGGTCAGGTATCTCCGTGAACGGATTACCCCGCCCGAAGTTAATCCTTAGGGCTCTGACGGCAATGCTTACTTTACTTTAATTCGATTAATTCTTTTGTTCGGTCTTTTTCGGTCTATAATTTAGTTGCTTGTTCATATGTAAATAGCGGTGTATCGGCAATTTGACGACAATCGGATTCATGTATGAAATGGTCTAGATTGTAATTCGGCTTTCTCTTAATATTGTTGTATTACTCGAATGCAGTTTCTAATGTGGCAATTGTGTTGCAATTATCTAAGTTTGTGAGGCGGTCATTTGGTTAGGACCGGAACTTGTAAACTTATAGTAATTTGTATTGTCGTTATTAATGTAAAGAGAGTTGTAATATCTTTATTTACTTTAAGCCAGTTTTAGTTGTAGCTCAATGAATGTAACCTGATTTGTTGTACAAGAATTGCAATAATTACACTGTTGTATTACGGACGGTTATACATTTTTTTAATTGACTTGAAAGTTTTTATTTGTCGTGCAAGTATATTTTATCTAGCTCTAGTCGTTACAATTTGGTCTGCGTCCTCATTGACGGAATTACGGTAATAACGTATTCGTTTATCGTTCGTTGGTTTCAATTTATACGGCTACGTAGAAAAGTTTAAATTTCCTCGTATTTTTAGATTATCATTTATGTAATTAATCCTACTTAACATCCTAATTCGCTAATTAGGGTTAACTAGTAGTATGCCCGTGCTAACGCTACGGTAAAATACAAAACAATATAAAATTTGTAAAAAATAAAACGAACAATCATATTCATTAATATTCACGTCTCATATATTGTATAACCAAATATTTTTGTCACAAAATGAATGTCACATAAATACGTGACAGGTCGAAACCACCCAACACGCAATGCTCAAAAGCCTACGACCGATTCCCAGGTCTTGCGGCCGCTTCGCGAGACCATACGACCGGTTAACAGAAGTTACGACCGTTTATCACGTGATTTAAACACCTTCCCGACCACCTTCCCAACGTGGCCGTAAGCACCAAAGTATTCGTAAACGACACAATGTGGTCGTAAGCGCCAAAGTGGTCGAATTTCTCCAAACAGCACATCAACAATTAGGTTAATTTCACACATAACATTATACCAATCATCGAGTAACTACACTACACTTCACACTACTTGAATCGATTGACAATCCACATGTCAATAAGTCAAACCTTCATGATTAGCTTTCTAGCTGGGGATGACATGTGTAGGTCGTAAAGTGTTATACTACGATCACTGCAAAATTGATACCATCCTGTTTTAGTCCAGTCAGAAGTTTTGGGCGACGCAAAACAACAAATTGCAACATTGAACATTCACAACCAGGAAATAACATTGACAGTGACAAATGGCATTACGGTCATTAAGCACAAAAATAAAACAATACGCACGCTGGAATTAAAGAAGACATTGGGGGGGGGGGTTAGAGATGTAAAATATACCTAGCTGATGTAATTAAAACATCAGGTTCTCCAGGATTAAATCTTACAGAAAGAATTGTATCTTTACCCCCATTCGAAGCTATTTATTGGCTCTGACCTATACAAACGAAATTAGCATTGGTGCTGGTAACAAAACTGACAAAAAAATTGTTAGAAAATCAATCATCAATTATTCTACCTGTTATGATCCCATATATCAACCTGAGCACCTACAGTTGCAAAAAGATTACCATCCCACTGGTGGTCAACTCCCCTAACAATTAATTAGAAGAGAAATAAATCTTTATGCAAAGAATGATGAGAAAAATAAGGAAGAAGTCAAGACAGTACAGTACTGCTCTTACCAAAATGCATGCTTCCAGGTGTAGACTGCTGACGGCTGTAAACAGCATTGGTGAGCTAAACAAATGAGATATCATATAACAGGGATAGAGCACAACAAATGAAGATGCGCCCATCCAATGCATACCTGGGAAGCATCTCCAATAGCATCATTAGTGTCCACCATCTTAAGCATAGGAACTTTCCAGAGTCGAACACTACAAATCAGTGAAAAGGATAAGTGCACATCAAGATCACGACACAGGCGGTTTTCGTTAACAGGATCAATTTTAATTATATATCCAACAATTTGAACCATTGGATGCATCGAGTGAGGTGAATTTTAACTATCTTTTCAAAAATTTGGTAAGCACAAGGGTGATTTCACATTTCAAAACTTGCACTTTAAAGAGCAGTACACAAAAAGAACTGTGCAGGAGACAAGCCGATCACTATTTGAAGAAAAAAAAGTTATATATCAACATAACATAGGGGGTGCATTCTGGACCTTATAGTGCATCAGCTAGTCTTATTTTCCCTATCAGTCACTCAGATATTGACTTTAGGATGGGTAACTTCTACTTTCTATATACTTCTCCTTTGTGAAGAATTTCAAAATGGTAATCTCATGTCATCAGAATATCATTCTCCTGAATATTTGTGATCAAAAAGTTCAAAGTTGGACCCTTTATCAATTTTGTTACCACTGCTTTTTCAATATACACATCCTTTTTTAATATAACTAAAATATGTATCTTAATATCCACCAGAAATGTGTCTACAAATGGATAGCTCAAGCATATGCTAGTATAGTAGTATCAAATGGCAATCATAAATAAGAAAAAAAATAGCACCCACAATCTGAAAACAATAGTCGGGGTGATCCACCTTCAACTTCAATTGCCTAAGAAGCTAGATTTCTAAAGTATCAACCACTGGTTTACGAATTACCATATCATCAAGAATATAACCTACCATTTTCCACATTAACCACCACTGGATGTGAGAACACGCAAAGTCGAAGCACATCATCAGCAAACATAAGTCGGGACAGAGATGCTCACATCGCCGCTGCGGTCGGGGATCTCCTGGGACACGAGGCGCGCCTTGTTGTACTCCGGGAATGCCTCCGCAGCTGCGGCTTCGTACACCACCTCGTCCCCAGCAACAATATATTCCTAACTGCAACATGAGATTTCAGGCGCAACCAAATTGCATTCAGAGGATAACACAAACTGTCAGGTAACCAAAAACCCGGCATACTGTAATATAAGCATCTCAGTGCAATTTATAAACTAATTTCATGTTTTAGATATCTGATGTATTACGCTAGGCTAGATTTCTGCACTTGCTTTCACATTTGGTCCCACCAGTTGACAGCACAAGCAGTCAAGCACAACACACAACCATTGTGCAGTAATGTTTCACCAAATTACGAGACAAGAAGCATAAACAGGGTATTTCAGTGTGATCATACAGCTTCCTGGATTAGTTTAGGTATATACCTAATTCATTGGATATGAAACTGTTGCTATCACGAGCGAAAATGGACGACATAAGGTTAACATAATGACATGAATTAAATAGCAAATTATAAAGATTAATGATAGTTGCATACATTGCTAGTCCTACCTCTTTTTTTTTTTTGCTCTTTTTAGGACTCTTCTACAAAGATTTTAAATTTATAGACTTCTTCATTTTTTTAAAGCTCAAATATCCACAAAATCAAACATACATTAGAGATTAGATACTTGAACCATTTGTTCACACCTGTGAAACCAAACATACATCAAACATCAGACACCTCCTATGAAAGCGGAAAATGAAATACCATTTCTCAGATATTCTATCTGGAGGTGTATATGCTTGATTTGTGCTATAACTTTTCCCATCCCTGCTATTTTTCATCAGACCAAAGCATGAGGGATCATCATTCTGCACTCAGAAAGTTCATTAGAAATTTTGCTTACAAACATGGTAATTGGTATAAAATGACATGTTCAACTGTTGAATGCAATCAGCATTATCTCTCAAAGCTTATTTGATGAAGTGGTTAACACGATAGAATCATAGAAAACAAACTTCACAGGTTGATCATTTACCTCATCAAAGACAAAGAGGACCCTGTATGCACTTAGGTCATGATATAAAGACTATTCCTTGTTGCTACAATATTCTACTGCTTCAGCAATGTAGTATGCAACCCTCATATGCATAGCCCATTCAATAGTTTGGTTTTCCCCTGCACAAGAGCAAAAACACGGTGAAGGCTAAAATTAACTTGGTTGTTCTTTACATTATAACTCTTCTAATGTCCACGAGAGCGACCTGAAATGGGAGCTGGAACCGAACCCTGAGCTGCCGCCGCTGCTACTCCGGCGGTGGTGGCCGTGGCCGTGCCCATGGCCGTCCCTGTTCCCGCGGCCAAAGGATCGGTTGCGCTGGCCCACGACGCCGCCGCTGCCGCCCTTGTCGTCGAGCATGAGGATGGTCAGATCGGTGAGGGCCTTGCGGGCGCGGCGGATCTGGCCCTCCCCGAGAGGCGCGGCGGGGGCAGGGGAGGCGAGCACGACGGCGGCGATGGCGAGGTGCTTGCGCCACTGGCGGATGAGGTCGAGGCCGTCGCGGAGGGCGTTGCAGAGGCCGAGCGCCTTGACGGCGCGGTCGAGGAAGTCGGCTAACAGGCGATCGAGCGGGGGGCGCGAGGAGGCGGCGGCTCCGCCGCCGAAGAGGATGGCGCGGAACTCCTCGAGGCAGATGAGGAAGGAGTCGAGGAGGCTACGCGTCCAGGCGAGGGAGAGGATCTCCGGGGCGGCGCGGTCGGAGGAGGAGTGGTCGGGGAGGAGGTCGGCGGCGTGGCGCTGGAAGGCGTCGATCTCGAGGTCGGAGGATGGGGGGAGGCGGAGGGAGGGGAGGCGCGGGGGAGGATGGGGGGAGGCGGAGGGAGGGGAGGCGCGGGGGAGGAGGGGGAGGCGTGGGGGAGGCGGAGGGAGCGGAGGAGGTGCGGGGGAGGCGTGGGGGAGGCGGAGGGAGCGGAGGAGGCGCGGGGGAGGAGGCGAACCCTGCGGCGAAGGCAGCTGCGAGGAGGGGGAAGGGAGGGCAGCGGGAGAGGGAGAGAGCGGCGATGGGGAGGAGGAGCGTGAGCAGGGCAGGGGATTGTGGGAGTTGGAGAGGGAGGGCGAAGGGGTACTGCAGATCCATTGAAGGATGATCGTCGGATATGGTTGAGTAAGGAGAGAGAATGGAGGAGAGTTAATCTGGTGCGCACGTTTTTATGATGGTGTATTTCTGGGTGCATATTGTGGTGTGGACGTAGTTAAGGTTATGACTGTGGAGCAGGTAATTGTTGGGTGGATGTAGAATAATTTTAACTGGTGGTTTATTAATTTAGATAGATAGATAGATAGATTAACGACGTGGGTTGTTACAGCTGGCGCCACCTCCCCCTTCCTGTGCCGGTGCAGCGTCCCCTTCCTGTGCTGATGCTGCTTGCCGAAGGCCCAAACGATGGAGAATGGAGAGTCTTCTGGAGAGATGGGGTGTAGTCTTCAGGAGATGGGGAATGAGGTCTGCGGGAGAGCTCAGCTAATTGTCGAGTGCTGAAGGCCCAAATGGAGGAGTGATTTGATCGATCATATAGGTTGGCCCGAGAAAATACAAAACGGGCCAAAATTTTTAAACAGACTGAGCTTTTTTTTTGGAGTGGACCGAGAAAACCAAATTTCGGCGAATTTCGTGAAATTCGGCCCGAAATTGTAATCCCTGATTGGGGCCACGTTTGGTCTGCAATGGCAGAGGTACATAAGATATCTTACTTGTGTGGCACGTCGCCACGGGCATCTTTGAGGTGAGGCACCCACACTCATCAGCTTCTACACTAGCTCTACATGATCAGTCATGGCAGGAGCCTTACTCCGAGGCACAGGTTCTAGCGCTACCGCTCAGCACCATGTGCCGCAGGGACTCCCATATTTGGAGGATGAGGTGTCCGCTGATCTGCTTCTACGCCGTGGAGATTCACCTCCCCCACAGAGTTGCGCGTCAGTTCGGCCTCGTGCAGTTCTTCCCCCCAGAGGGGATGTCGACTTCTGTTGAGTTGCACAAGTAAGTAACAATTTGTGTTTCATTTAAAATTCTTTTTGTTCGTACTAACAACTATTGTTGACATCTGCTATATGTACAGGTTCGACAGGGTCCGCCAACGAAAGGTGACGGACTTCGCTCATTACCACCGAGACTACGTCCAGTGGTGGAGGAGGATGGAGGACAACTGCGAGCCGGACAGTACCCCTCACAGCAACGCCAGCTTCCGGGATTACTTGTCCTGGTACCACGGCGCCACCCGCTACAGGCTGAGGCAGCAGTGGACCGATGTCGACTACGCGGACCTCGCTTCGTCCGAGGACGAGGACACCGCGTACAACAAGCGTGCGAGGGAGGGCACAGTGGTCGAGGCTGCTCCGATTCTTGATCGAGTGGTACGGAATGCATGATATTTACACTTACTTTGGTTCAATACGTTTATCTCGTACTTACTTATGTTCAAACCTCGGTGCATGATATTCTTTAGGGGACTTCTCTCCAAACCTCGGTGCGGGACATCGACGAGGCTCTCAGCCACCCAGTTGGTGACCTGGACAGCGAGAACCGCAGCCTGAGGGACCTCCTGCAGAGACTTCGACGTCGCCTCAGTCGGGCGGCAGGTCGGTGTGGTTGCCGCGCACGCACGGACGTCGCACCACCGGCGGCCTCCCAGCGCTCGGGTGCCGCTGCAGCCTCGTCGTCACACGTCGGCACGCGCCAGTCCACGAGGAGCTCGTCACGCACTCCGACTTTTAGTCAGGGCGATGACGACGACGACGACGACGACGAGGCGGAGCAGGGTGACGACGTCGAGGAGGAGCAGGGTGACGACGTCGACGAGGAGCACGAGGACGAGGAGGCATCTACCCACGACGAGATTGGGATGTCGCAGATGCCTGACGCACCGTCTACTCAGGCTTCGCAGCGGCCTCGTCGTTCGGCTCGTCCCCCGAGCACGTATACTCCAGGGAGTGATGCTCTAGCCAAGGGCAAGGGGAAGGCCAAGAGGCAGTGATGTTTTGAGACTTTTTCTATAGACATGTCATATTTTCAGACTTATGTGATATTTTGAGACTTTTGTATATTCATGTGGTATTTTGAGACTTATTGATAACGATGTTGTTATTTAGGTTTTCAGATGTTTCATGTGTGAATGTATGTGTGTATGTCTGTGTATGTGCATATGTTTTACAGAAAAGTTTGCTGTTTTGCTGCGTTTTTTGTCAGGTGTAGCTTACACGGCGCCATAACATGTGGCGCCGAGATGTGTATATACGGCGCCCAACTGTTTGGCGCCAAAAGAGGCGCCAAACAGTCGAGCGCCTTATATACACATCTCGGCGCCACATGGTATGGCGCCGTGTAAGCTACGTGCGGCGCTCGTATGTTTGGCACCGAAATAGGTGGACTTAGCAAGGCACGGCGACCACGCTTGAGTGGCTAAGGCAGTACACGGCGCCACTACCTTCAGCGCCGTACGTGCATAGCACGGCGCCGTGTGACATGGCGCCGTTTTGTGCCACCGTGGCTCCGACGTGTCAATACATGGCGCTAAATCATATGGCGCCGTGACATGTACCCTGGGCGCTATATGATTTGGCGCCGTGGTAAGGCTCCATTTTTGCAAATCTTTTTCAGGGGTCCATATGTAAAAAACTTTCAAATTTTGGGCTAAAAAGCAAAAATTTTACACACATTTCTGCTAGCGAGACGACTGAAAAGGGGAGAAGAAAATAAAACCTTACTGGGTTGGGTTTTGATCCCCGCAACCTGCTCCAATTTTTGCGGACGAGGCATGTTTGGTTGGTGTCTAAGCTTGCCATGCCTAAGCTTAGGCAATGTGTGGCTGCCACAGAAAGTGTGGCTAACAAAATCGAAGCCACACTTGTGGCAAAGTTTGGCAAGAAACTGAGTCTATGACATGTGGGGCCGGGTGCTAAGAAAGTGTGGCATGCCACAGTTGCGTCAGCGAACCAAACAGCTACCTAAAAACTGTGGTACACCTAACTTGTGGCTAGGCAACTTCTGGTCATGAACCAAACAGGCCCGAAGTCTTTCTCTGGTGCGTGCGTTGTCTCTTTAGCTATCAGAATCTGGTTGGAGGAACCTGTGAGCGTTGGACAAACAACAATCTTTTGCTCAGACGTTGGCATGCATGGTGCCGGCCAGAGCGAGCATGTGCTCCTCGGCTGCTGCTGATTTATCTTTCGCAATTAACAGATTGTTTCTTTTATAGTTTATCTATAATTATATATTAAGTTTTATTAGTGAAATATTTTTCATTGTCCTTCCGTTACCTACATATATTAACATGCGAATTGTAGTTGTTGTTTCTATTTCGTATCACATACTTTTATTAGTGTGATTGCAACATAGTTTGATTATGGATTATTTTGTTTTTGGGTACTACTGTTTATTTCACGCTTTCGACTTCAACCTACCTAGTTTTTTTCCTGGGTCCACCACTGAACTTCGCCCTACCTAGATTTTTTTTCTGGATCCGCCACTGTGTCATCGCTGGCCGTGTTGCATTGTCGACGCCGGGAGCGGAGTACCAGCAACTGGTCGAGCTGTTGAGTGCAAGATCGAAGCATGAGGTGCTCAAGAATGGTGCTAGGCTCGGAAAGCAGCTGGTGGACGAGGAGACGGCGTGGAAGGTTCTCGCCGGTTTTTGGTCGGAGACCATCCTGTACGTCGCTCCTTCGGACAACCTGGATGGGCACGCGCAGGCCATCGCCCGGGGCGGCGAGCTGATAATGCTCCTCTGGGCGTTGCTCACCCACGTCGGGATTGTCAGTAGGGCCGACGCTACTGCCGCTGCCGCAGCCAATGCTGGTGCTGCTGCTGCTGTTTAAGTGTTGCTATGTGTTGATGCAAGTTTCGCCGTTGGTTCTGCTGTGTCTCGTGCTCTCTCGTTTCTGATTCTTGGTCATGGTGTGCTGTATGAGGTCATCCATTCGAGATGCCACCTTCTCATTGATGTTGCTGTGACTGTTCTCTCTCCACTAAGTTGAGTAGTACTGTTTTCCCGTGTCTAGTTGATGTCCTATTCCAAGAATTGTGATGCATGTAAGCTGTTCCACAGTGATCAACGAATTTGTTTCCGAAATGATATTCGCCAATTAATGTTGCACCTTTATTTACTACCAGAGGAAAAATTGCACCTTTATTTACCACCAGAGGCATCATTTATCCACAAACAAAAAATACTAGTGCGACCAGAATTTAGTGCTGCATCTCTGTGCGTCTCGTCAAATGTTGGCCACCGTTACAGCGCCCTAATGTCGCCAATCCTCACCGCCGGCGGGCTAGCAGCACCAACCTTTCCGTGGCGGCCTCAGTGCACCAGCCTTTGAATGTTTCAGCAGCTTATGGACGATGTTCCAGTATGTATATTTGCGAATTGGTCTCAAAAAATGAACCCGTTTAGAGTTAATTAGATGTTTCCTGGGTAGAACGACTTGTTCCACGCTTTACTTTCTAATGTTTTCACGGTTTGTAGACAAGTCAAATGCACTGCTGAAATAATTCCAGATTATAAGCGGAACTAATCAAATGTGCCTGTGAAATAATACAAGACTTTGATACGGAACATTAATCATAAAATCTAATAAAATAACATTAAAATATATTCAAGTGGAGCCTAGTTTTAAAGATCTCATAATAAAAAACACTGTGGTTTAATCGCATCACGAATTGGGTGCCCGTTTTAAAAGATACAGGCTTTTTGTATTTTCGAATTCAACTGTGGAAGGCGCTGATGTCAGCTAATTTGTTACGTAGTGGGCATGGGCCATGTCTGCTGAGCCAGAGTGCAGCCCATCTACTAGCAGGAGCTCGGAATTTTTTGTACGGATAATCTATTTTTTATTTGAAATTATAGAAATATACATGCGGGAAATTTTTTTTATAAAAATAGGCTCCAATCGCCCAGTGGTTGGGCGACTGGAGCCTTTCGCCAACCAGGGGACGACAGCGTCCTTGTCGCTCTACTCTCGGGCGACTGCATCCAGTCGCCCTCCCATTGGGCGACTTTCATGCAGTCGCCCAATGGTTGAGCGACTGCACTCAGGTCCCCTGTGAATGTTTTAATTTTTTCAATTTTGTAGTTTTAAACTGGTAAAAAATCTGCTGGAGTTGTAATAAAAGTTTATGTTAATTGTATGTTGTAGGTGTGTAAAAAATTTTGAGAAATTTTTTTACGAACGATTAACCGTAGAACGATCGGTACATACGATGGTAAGTGATATTTTGATGTTACTGAGAATTCGTGTGCGAGAAAAAATTAGGGTTTTAGACTCAGAGGAAAAAAGATAGAGAGAGAGAGAGTTGATTTCGGTTGTTTAGAAAAAAAAACAGAGAAAAAAGAGAGAAAAAAGAGAGGAAAGAGTCCATCTTTGCCGAAATTTGGAAAGTACATCAAACCTTCGCCAAAAATAGTGAAAATTGGTGGAGCTGTTCTTCATACATCCAAAAGCTTCCGGAAAAACATTTGAGCAATTTCGGCCACGGGATCAAAAGTTACAGTAGTTTCAATTGAGGTTGAGTCCGTTTCCGACACACCTTCAGTAAAACGGACATAACTTTTGCATACGGTACCCGTTTTCGACATTCTTATACTCGTTGGAAAGCTAACGACAAGCCCGATCCAAAAAAATGACCAGCTTGCGCCCGTCGCGCTCCAAGACCCCGAAAACAGTGGCAAAGTACGATCGCTATTTCAAAAGGCGACAAAAGGTTATTTATGTTTTTTACCGATGATTTATTTTTGTAATATTTGTATATAAATGCATTATTTAGAAATATTAAAGCCACCGGCACAAAACAGAGGGCATTTATGCACCACATGGTCTGGCTAGCTGCTAGCACAAGTAGCTTTCAAAACAGAACCAAAAAAATGCTAGCACCCAGTAATAGCACCAGATGCCAATGGCACTGATGCATGGGTGCAGCATGGTATTGCACGCTCACGTCCACGTAGAGAAGAAAAGATTATTCGATCGTAGCATCTGTGGGAAGAGCCCGGGAGCATGGGAAAAAGCATATATGAAGTATATGAGTAAAGGGGCGTCATATTGATTTTTGTTGAAAGTTTTTGTTTATGACGCTGAAACTTTGAAATTTATTTTTGAAACTCAGTTGAAACTTTTGTCAAACTTGTTGTTCCAATCAAGTTTCAGCTATGAAACTCGTTGGAACTAAAAACCAGCTGAAACCCCATGAAACTTGTTTCGGATTTTTGAAACTCGGATGAAACTTGTGTGAAACTTGCCGAACTCATTTTGTTTTTTTTTCAAATTAGGATGAAACTTGCGTAAAACTCACTGAAACTATTTGAAACTTTGAAATTTATTTTTTGAAACTCATTTGAAACTCCTGTAAAACTTTATTTTTCCAATAAATGTCAGTTATGAAATTTGTTGTAGCTTCTAGTTTCTGATATAAAACTTATTGAAGCGCTAAGCAACTCTATGAAGCATGTTTGAAACTCTCTAAAACCTTGTGAAACTCGTGAAACTTAGATGAAACCCAGTGAAACTTGATTATACCGTTAGAATCCCTCCTAACGGTATATCGCACGCTAGCATCCTCGCAATTCTAATTATATTTTTTTTGAGGGAAACAGGAGGGGAGGGCCCTATTGAAAATATATTTATTAAAAGTTTATGAACTATAGAAAAATCTCCTTATAGAGGAAACAAAATGCTATCCAATCAGATTTGCAAAGCTTCCAAACTAGTTGAAGATAATTTGATTTTCAACCAATTCAGCTCTAGGATTAAATCTCTCTTCCACCCATGTCTATTAGGAGGAATGATTTCTATCTAATTATCTATCTATCTATATCTAATAAATCTACACCGTTATAATCTGAACCAACATCGAATCGACGATGTAGATCTTTTTTATTTTTCTATCGATTAATATGGTAATTTCTATTTTTTAAGAACAAATGTGATAGTTTCTTTTTCTATGTCTTTCAAACTGAAGCACAAGAATAACGATATGCATGGCGAAGTACTCGGATTACAAGTGACTGTTAACGGTGCCTGGCCTTGTGGGATTTTGTTCTGAGTAAGTGTACCCTGATCGTGATAATGGGTGAATTGCAGAGCACATATTGCTCTTGAGGTTCCGCACCCAAAGTAGACCCAAACCTGATTAAAGAGGCCAAGTTGGGCGGGCTCTGGTATTGGATGTCTTTCTTAAAACGGAAGCAAGTTTATTCGCAAGCCAGGAACATCTTCCTAATTCCGAAATGAGGGCCACAGTCCACCAAGGGAAGGTAGGGTGCCACCGGTGAAGAAGACGCTTCATCGTGGCAAAAGCAAAGCCACCACACGGTAATCATCGTCATATATTATTGGAAGGGCCGAAAGGAAGCAGCCAGAACAACATAAATTTCAGGGAGAAGGCGATTCAGATCCTAGTGCGCTTGGTCGCCGTATCTCGTGGTAGTTTCTTAACTTCACTCATGCTCTACTATTTATTCTCTTAGAATGGTGTTTGTATACAATCTGCTTTGGGTTTTAATTGGTTTGTTCCTTATATACCCTCCTTGTGCTTCTTCTTAATTTTAGTCGCCAACTAGAGTTGTATATATACAAGACAACCCTGTTTGGTTAGTCTGACGTACTTGGAGGACTACATACTTATAAGAACTCTTGAAATGCCATTTACTCTTTTTTTTTCACAGTAGAGCTTTTCTTGTGCACTGTCTACTCTACTGATTTTTAGAAAATGGAACAAAGTTCCAGCTTCTACTTTCTGGGGAGAAAGTACACAGCTGTATCTACTCTACTGATGCTACAAACAGTTTTTTTTTTGTTAAGAAAAAATGTATCTTGTTAATCCATGCATGCTTATAGGAACTCACGCAACGGCGTACAACTTTTTCAGCTTCGTTTCGAGGGTAGCTACGTCAATTATGCTGACGTTCTAATGCGTCAATTAGATCATGGAAGATCGCTTTAGTGGGAACTGCTCCAGTGATGCTCTGCGTTACAAAATCGAAAAGACTATGAACAAACTCGTGAGCTCGGCAAAGCAGGGTTCTGGGCTGGTCAGTTGAGAACGACGTCGCTTCTGAGCTCTACGGCGCGGCATCACTCGTGCTTCACGTGACGCAGGAGGAAGGACGGTGCAACGCAGGAGGAACAACGGCGTCACTCGAGCTCCGTGCGTGCAACACAGGAGGAAAGATGGTGCAGAGTCGCACGCGCACCGTGTAATGGAGGAGGAACGACGGCGTGGAGTCGCTAGCGTTATGCGTGATGTAGTAGGAACGACGGCGGCGCAAGCGACGAAGGAGGAAGGACGGCGCCGAGGTTTTGCTCGCGTCGGAAAGGACGACGGCGTCGCACGCACTCCGGAAGGAGGGGTGGGGATGACAAAGGACTGTGGCTAGAGAGGAAGGATAGAGAGTAAGAGACGATGGACTGTTAGATATTATACCGTTCGTACCTGTCGGTATTAGCATACTATAGTCTCTCTCAAGTACCACCCAAAAATGATAAAAAGTCTCGAGAAGAAATGCTTCTCTAGGCGCCACTCAGAGTTCCGTATATACAAATACGAACTGTTTGTGTCTTCTTATACGATCGAGAACTCTTGAAATGTGGCGGCTTAGTTCCGCACGTGTCTTTCTATTAGATGGCGCATTATATATTTCTTGTGCATTTGTCTCAACAGCCTGTACTAATGTTTCAGTTTGACAATCAGCTCATGGACGGAAATTATACCGGAAAATGCTCCGAGGATGCATTGACGAGCTTCTCCAAGGAAATGGGATGGATGATGTTGCTAGTCAACGCTCTCCTGATCGGCAACACCATCTTGATGGGAATCATGGTTGGATTAGGCGCCTATGGCCATCGCTATCGCCACCATCCCTTGACCCGTCTCCTCTTTCTGGGAGCCAATGCATTGTTCATACCCATCGCCTCCTACGTTGTCTCCACCACTGTTAATAAGCGTGTTATCAGCATTTTATCCAGCGAGAAGGAAATCATTACAGGGATCTGCAGCCCATCGGATGATCACTTCAGGCTTGTCTTAATATGGACCGGCCTTGTTCAAATTATTGGTATCAGTACCACTGCAATAGTTGCTGCCGATGCTAAGGAAGGTCGAGACATTGCCCCCCCTGCGGTACTGCTTGTTCAAGCAATATGGCCTACTTACCTTGCTCTCAATGTCATAAAGACGATTGCAAATCCAACGAGGATTTATTGGCCTGATGATTTAAAGACTAGATTCTCAGTTTATTGTCTGATTGGATTCTTCTTCCTTTCACCATTTGCTCTTATCATTGCCAAATTTGTTTTTAAGTTTTACGCTTTTTACAAGGCCCAACGATCACTTGCCCTTGGAAGCAATCCTCGTCTTATTGTTGGATATATGAAGCGGCTACAAGATGGAAGCCAGCACGCCGAGGCCGAGCTGATTTGTGAGCATATACCTCCCCCACTTATAGTTATGGGAGAGGAGACTGCACAGGTAGATAAGCAGCCTTATGGTTACTGCTTCAATTGGATGTCCGAGCAAGGTGATAGAACAAGGATGAACAACAATGGCTTGGTGACCATTGACAAAGTTTGGCGGTTAGACGACAATCTTCTAAGGTCAATACCACAACTAAAAGATGTGTGCTTTTCATTTGCATCGTTCAAGCTGCTACGGTGTCGATTTGCTAAGTACACAGCTGCTGAGGTTAAGCTTATGAATGCCCACAACTTTTTATGGCAAGTGTTGCTCAAGGATAGTGATGATGAAAGGGTACTTGGGGTGATTGCAGATGAGCTTTCTTTTCTTCATGATCATTATTATTCATCCCTTGCAATCTCCTATTCAAGGTGTTGGCTGCCCATCTTGAGCATATTTATATCAATCTTAAGCATTGTTTACTGCTTATTTGTTGCAACAGTAATCGCTTTTATGACAATAATGGCCGGTATCATTGGATTCATTGGAATGGAACAGATATCGTGTGCAGTGCAATGCGGTGCTGCTTACTATGAACAAGTTTCCTCAAACATTAGACATAAAGGATCTGGAAGTTTGATGTTTGATCTAGTGCCAGTATTTTTACTTGGTTTACTAATTGTGCTTGCTGAGGCAAGGGATATTGCTTCCTACATCTGCTGTAACTGGACCAAAGTATCCCTCATCTGCCGCTACGTAAGTAATGCTTCTTGGCAGCAATCTCCTACCATGCGAAAATGGGTTGGCCGTGTGTTGAATTGTAGATGCAAGCTGGTTAAACCATGGAAGGACAAAATGAACCAATGCTCCATCTTGGTGCTCCGCCCACGGAAAACGCTCATGGCTCTTCTTAGGCGTCTCACTTCTTTGCCTGAACAAAAGAAGAATATCAAGGTACCAAGAGCAGTGAAGGCCGCCATCATCGACACACTGAGAAGCAGTCAGGGATGCCTGAGAAACAACCTGACATCTTTGTGCCAGATCACGCAGTTCGGCGACAACCTCCTCTGGGCCTGCAACGGCAGAGGAACATCAGATATCTTACTTGTGTGGCACATCGCCACGGGCATCTTTGAGGTGAGGCACCCACACTCATCACCTTCTGACCATAAGATTGCTGCCACTCACCTGTCACGCTATTGCGCGTACTTGGTGGCCCTTTCCCCGGAGCTACTTCCCGACGACGATGAATGGAGCAAGAGCTTGTACAAGGCCGTCAAGAAGGACGCCGAGCGTGTCCTCGCTGGCCGTGTTGCAGTGTCGACGCCGGAAGCGGAGTATCAGCAGCTGGTCGAGCTGCTGAGTGCAAGATCGGAGCATGAGGTGCTCAAGAATGGTGCGAGGCTCGGAAAGCAGCTGGTGGACGAGATGGAGGACGAGGAGACGGCGTGGAAGGTTCTCGCCGGCTTTTGGTCGGAGACTATCCTGTACGTCGCTCCTTCGGACAACCTGGACGGGCACGCGCAGGCCATCGCCCGGGGCGGCGAGCTGATAACGCTCCTCTGGGCGTTGCTCACCCACGTCGGGATTGTCAGTAGGGCCGACGCTACTGCCGCTGCCGCAGCAAATGCTAGCGCTGCTGCTGTTGTTTGAGTGTTGCTATGTGTTGATGCAAGTTTCGCGGTTGGTTCTGCTGTGTCTCGTGCTCTCTCGTTTCTGATTCTTGGTCATGGTGTGCTGTATGAGGTCATCCATTCGAGATGCCACCTTCTCATTGATATTGCTGTGACTGTTATCTCTCCACTAAGTTGAGTAGTACTGTTTTCCCGTGTCTAGTTGATGTCCTATTCCAAGAATTGTGATGCATGTAAACTGTTCCACAGTGATCAACGAATTTGTTTCCGAAATGATATGCGCTAATTAATGTTGCACCTTTATTTACTACCCGAGGCAAAATTGCACCTTTATTTACCACCAGAGGCATCATTTTCTCCACAAACAAAAAATACCAGTGCGATCAGAATTTAGAGCTGCATCTCTGTGCGTCTCGTCAAATGTTGGTCTTTTGTGTTTTGCTTAAGGATTGTTGTTTTGCCGTTTGGTGGAGTGTGGACTGAGTTTTTGTTTGGTTATGTGCGGCTGTAGTCATTCCTATGGAATGATCAAGACCGGAATATTGTTATTCCGTTATCTAAAAAAAATGTTGGCCACCATTACAGCGCCCTAATGTCGCCAATCCGCACCGCCGGCGGGCTAGCAGCACCAACCTTTCCGTGGCGGCGTCAATGCACCAACCTTTGAATGTTTCAGCAGCTTATGGACGATGTTCCTTGAAGATAACATCTGTTACTACCGCTACTATCAGAAGTGACTATATCTGCACATCACCAAAGTATTGCAGCCTTCTGTCATGAGTGATCCGTGTGGTAGTGCGGATGGTAGAAATATCAGGTAGAGCACAGAGAGCGGATGGTAGTGCGCTCCGCCAGGATCCCGGGCGACGCCGGGGAGCTATCGCCAGATCTCGCCTCTGAGGCTCCGTCTTCTCCGGACTCAGTAGCCGGTGGGGGGTTTGGATGGCGATCTGCCGGGGTGTCGGATCTGGGTGCTATCCGGAGGCATTCAGCACCAGTAAAGATGGGGCCGTCGGCGCCTAAATTGGATCTCTGCTGCGGCTCTTCAGGTTCAAGGTTTTGGGCGTTGTCGGGCGAGGCAAGCTCGGATGGGGAAGAAGCTGAGGTCCGTGGTGAGTCCGGCGGTGAGTCTGGTCTTCTGCCAGCGGATGAATTCATCCACGATGCATTGTCGTTGGGATACACCATGGACGATGTGTTGATGGCAGAAGACCAGTTGTTGTCATCCGTTGTTTTGTCTCCAGTGATTCGCTCTGTCTCTGCAGGGAAGAAGGTGGGTCGTCTGGCGAGCCGAATTGTCAAGGACATTGCTCAGCGGCGGCAGGTCGGCAAGCCTTGGCGTGGTCCTCTGCCTGTTCGGAGGACGTCGCCGCGGATCTCGTTGGCCGATGCAATGGTCAGGGCGACGGTGGTCTCACCTCGGGGGACGGCGCAAGGGCGTTGTGTAGGTTCGGCTGCTTCATCTTCTTCGACGGTGACCGCCGTAGCTGAAGTTTGGCGACGGCGCGATTCGGATTTCGAATTCGGACTGCGAGCAGATGTGGGTCCCATTCGGGGAGGCGAGCGGTCGGAGGCGGGACTGCTGCGGGGTGGATTGGGCCGAACCAGGTGCGCGGCCCAGTTTCATTTTCCTAAGGGTCTTGATCTGTTTTTCTCTCGTCAGGGCGCAGGCGCGTAAGGGGTTTCGCTTCGAATTCCACCTCTCTGTCGGCGTGCGTCGTTTCGGTGCCGACGGTGGTGGGCGGTGCCAGTTCCGGTGGTGGCAGCGGGGGCTATGCTCGAGGTGTCGGCCATCACGGACATGAGTACGGGGGTGCTGCGCGAGGTAGAGGGGCTGGGTTTCATAATCGGCTTCATCAAGAGGATGGCAGGGAAGGTCAGCGCTTCGATGGTGTTTTTCATGGCACCGCTCAGAACTTCGATCCCGGCTATGGTGGATTTGGCTCCACGGCTCGTAACCGGGGCTGGCTGAGACGAGGTTTCCGGCCCCGTGGTGGCCGGGGTTTCTCGGCTCAGCGTGGCGGTTTGTCTGGTAGGATTGGCTGTGGAGGTGCTGGTGGGTCGGCTGGAGCAGGTCTGTCGGCGACTCAGGATCCAGGGGGTGTAGTGCCAGCAGGTACCTTGGCTAGGGCGCCGCCGATGCCTGATGCTGGAGCTCAAGAAAGCGGTGTTCTTCCTGTGGAGGCGGACATGGAGGTTGATGGAGCGGCTGTGGATGCTGGAGAGCCTGCCGGAAACAAGTTGAGTAGCAAGCCAAAGTTTTGTAGTCGTTGTTCTCAGAAAGGGCATTTTGCTGCCGAGTGTGTAAATGAAGTGTACTGCTACATCTGTGACGGGCATGATCATGTGAATCATCGCTGCCCGGTGCTAAAGTTACCAAAACCTGTTGCTCATGCGGTAGGTTATTCAGTGGCAGGTCTGGGTTTTTTTTCATATCCCTCATGTCCCGCTGCCGAGGAAGAAAGACTCAAAATGTGCTTTGGTGTCTGTTGTTGGCGGTTCTCTGACTAAGGAGCAACTTGTGCTGCAACTTCAGCGGATTGTTCCGGCAAAGTGGAAGTGGGAACCTGAGGTGCACGAGGAGAACTCCTTTGTAGTTCAATTCCCATCTAAAGCTGAGTTACAGAGATCTATTGCTTACGGTGGGGCGGATGTGAGGGTGAATGGAATTTTTACTGGAGCAAGGTTAAAATTCCAGGAATGGCATGGCAAAGAGGAGGGGTATCTTCTTCCTAAGGTGTGGCTCCGAGTTTCAGGTTTGCGGAAGAGGTTGAGGGAGTATTTGAACTTATGGGCCATTGGAACTTTGTTTGGATCGACTCAATTGGTGGACATGGTCACAACTAGGAACAATGATTTTGGGCGTATACTAGTTGCTGTGTTGGATCCTGCTTTAATTCCATCTAGCATGGATGTTGTAATCGGGGATCATTACTTTGAGCTCAAAATTGAGAAGGAGAAGGTGGGTTTTGATGATAATGGGGATGAGGTGGAGTTGGATTTTGGGGATAATGGTCATGAGGGGGACGGGAAGAAGGAAGGTGATTGTGAGGAGGATTGGAATGCTGAGAATACTAAGCCATCAGGTGCTAGGGAGGAGGACAGAAACAGCAATGGTGTTGCTGATGGTGGGGCTGATTTCTTGGATAAGGGTCATGTGTTGAATAACCAGCGGTTTGTTGGTTTGGTAGGGGATGTCATTTCAGGCGGTGATGTTGATTTTCTGGATAGTGTTGGGGGTTCGGTTAGTGTTGAGTTGCAGAGCTGTGAGATGCAGTCGGTTCAGGCAGCTGATCTGCAGTTGGCGCCGCTTGGAGGTGGGCTTGCGCCAGTTGGTGGCCAGGATGAAGCCGGGTGTTTTGCTGGAAGTGAAGTGTGTGTTGCAGGTGGCTCATCTGGAGTGGCCGGCGTTGCTTTGTCCAAGGTCGAGGGGGGTGCAGCGCTTGTTCAGAAGAGCGCAGGGGTTAATCAAAACAAAGGTGGGATGGATCAGGGCCTGGTGAATGTAGTGAACGCTGCAGCAATTGAGGAGGTTCGATCGACGCCGAAGCGTGCAAGTCCGAGGTTGGCTAGGCATGGCGAAGTCGACTCCTTGAAGAAAGCTAAAAAGCGGGCGGCTTGGAAGAATTTAGATTTTAGTGAAGGTAACAATTCTGACTTCTCTTTTCTTCCTTATGCAGACGCTGCTATCTCGTCAAGTATATCTGATCTAGGTGTTAGTTTGGGGAGTAATTCTAGTCTAGTTTCAAACTCTGTTAAGCTTTTAAAAGAGGGTGAATTAGCTAGAAGTTTATTTGAGCCGTCTAGAACGGAGGTGGGGTCTTTGTCTGTTTTTTTAAGTGATGAAGATGATGAGGGCGTAGAAAATGGTACTCTTGGTCACTTATGTGGTGATCTGGTGGAGGAAATTATGGATGATGAAAACGATCACCTAAGTGATGATTTTAGATTTGTTTTTAAGAAGAATAAATCTCTCCCTTTGACTAGAGCAAAGAGGAAGCCGAAGGTGCGGGTGAATAAAAAGCATAATCGAGTTTCGCAATGAAAGGAATCTTCTGGAATAGCAGAGGTCTTAGTGACTTGGCTAAATATAGGTTCCTCTCTGATCTGTCAAAAGAGCAAAAGCTAGACTTTATCGCTCTTCTTGAAACACGTAAGAAAGATTTTCAAAAGCACGTTCTTAAAAATATTTGTGGAGGGCAAGAATATATCTGGCACTGGACTGAGCCTCATGGTCGGTCTGGGGGCATCCTCCTTGGGATTAATATGGAGGTGTTTGATTGTGATAGCATTGATGAGGGAGACTTCTATGTGAAGTTTCGGCTTAGAAATAAATCAGATGGGTTTCATTGGGTTCTTATTGCAACATATGGGGCTGCACAAGTAGAATTTAAAGAAGCGTATCTCGCTGAATTGGTCCAAACTTGTGCAAAAGAAGTTGGTCCAATTATTGTGGGCGGTGATTTTAATATCATTAGGAACCCGCGTGAAAAGAATAACGATAGATATGATGATCGGTGGCCCTTCTTGTTCAATGCTATCATAGATAGCTTGGATTTGAGGGCACTAGATCTCTCAAATAGAAAGTTTACTTGGGCCAATTCTCGGGAAGTACCAACTTATGAAAGGCTAGACCGAATATTAGTGAGTACGGAATGGGAGTCAAAGTTTCCACTTGCAACAGTCCAAGCGTTGACAAGGGAAATTTCAGACTATACTCCACTTCTGTTAGATACTGGTAATGGAACTCATGGCAACAAGCAATCGGGGTTTAAATTTGAACTCGGTTGGTTGTTAAGGGAGGATTTTTATGAGTTGGTAGGGGATGTTTGGAAAAAGGAATTGAGAGGCAAAACACCGATGCAACGTTGGCAATATAAAATTCAAAGGCTTAGACAATTCCTAAGGGGTTGGGCCAAGAATGTTAGTGGCCAATATAAGAAAGAAAAGGCTGAGTTGATTAGGAAGGCTGACGAATTGGATAAAAAGGCGGAGTCATGGCCGCTCAACAATAGGGAAGTCGATCTTAAAAACTTTTATAAGGGAAGACTTGCTGCCCTTTTGCGGGAAGAGGAAATTAAATGGTATCAAAGAGCCAAGACAACTAGATTGTTATCCGAAGATTGTAATACCAAATATTTTTATCTTGTGGCCAATGGTAAACATAGGAAAACTAGGATTTTCCGGCTCGAGCAAGAGGAAGGAATAATCGAGGGAGATGAGAACCTTAAGAAATTCATCACCAATTACTACAAAGGTCTCTTTGGAGATCCTGATAGTAATAATTTTTCAATGATAGAGTCCTTCACGAGGGACATTACACAAGTTTCTCAGTTAGAGAATGATGTCTTGACCGCAGATTTTACAGAAAAGGAAGTGAGAGAAGCCATTTTTCAAATGGAACATAACAAAGCACTCGGGCCCGATGGGTTTCCAGCTGAGTTCTACCAGGTATTCTGGGATTTGATAAAAGAGGACCTCTTGCCTCTCTTCTCTGTTTTTCACAAAGGTGATCTCCCACTTTTCAGTCTCAATTTTGGTATAATTACATTATTACCGAAGCAAAAGGAAGCTACACAGATTCAACAGTTTAGGCCTATTTGTTTGTTAAACGTTTGCTTCAAAATTTTTACAAAGGTGATGGCAAACCGAATAGCCCTAGTGGCCCAGAAAGTGATACAACCATCCCAATCGGCTTTTTTGAAGGGTAGGAATATTTTAGAAGGAGTGGTCATTTTACATGAAACCATTCATGAGTTACATAGGAAAAAATTAGATGGGGTGATTTTAAAGCTAGACTTTGAGAAAGCTTACGACAAAGTAAAATGGTCCTTCCTGCAACAAGCGTTGAGAATGAAGGGATTTTCACCTAAATGGTGCAAATGGATCGATCAAATCGTTCGTGGAGGTAGTGTTGGCATTAAAGTTAATGATGAGGTAGGACATTTGTTTCAAACTAAAAAAGGTCTAAGGCAGGGTGATCCCTTGTCCCCCATCTTGTTTAATTTGGTAGCGGATATGCTAACAACCTTGATTTTCCAGGCTAGGTCTAATGGAAAATTCAGGGGAGTTGTTCCTCACCTAGTGGAGGGGGGGGTCTCTCTATCCTCCAATATGCGGATGACACTATCCTTTTTATGGATCATGACATTTTCCAAGCCAAAGATCTCAAGTTAGTACTTAGTACTTTTGAGCAATTATCGGGATTGAAGATCAACTTTCATAAAAGTGAACTTTTTTGTTATGGCAAAGTGAAGGATTGTGAACAGGATTATGTACGTCTTTTTGGGTGTAAGTCGGGGGGTCTTCCTTTTAGGTATCTAGGTATACCCATGAATCATAAAAAATTATCAAACAAGGATTGGGCCGCTATAGAAGAGAAGTTCCAGAAAAAACTCGCTAGTTGGAAAGGAAAATTACTTTCGGTCGGAGGAAGACTTGTTTTGGTTAACTCGGTGTTAACGAGTTTGGCTATGTTTATGTTATCTTTTTTTGAGGTCCCTAGAGGAGTCCTTCTAAAATTAGATTACTATCGCTCGTGGTTTTTCTGGCAATGTGATGAGCACAAGAAGAAATATAGGCTTGCTAGGTGGAGTGTACTATGTACACCTAAAGACTTAGGAGGCCTCGGCATACAAAATCTAGACATCCAAAATAGGTGTCTGTTGAGCAAATGGTTGTTTAAGCTCATTGACGAGGATGGGGTTTGGCAAAATCTTCTAAGAAAGAAATACTTGTCTAACAAATCCCTGACTCAAGTGCAATACAAACAAGGAGATTCTCATTTTTGGAGTGGCTTGTTGAAGGTCAAGGATGATTTTTTGGTCGGTGGAAAATTCGAAGTGCAAAGTGGGGAACAAACTAAATTTTGGGAGGATACTTGGTTAGGGGACATGCCTTTCAAGGAGGTATATCCCAAGCTGTATAGACTAGTAAGGAGGAAGGATGATACGGTGGCAAATGTCTTACGGACTGTACCACTTAATGTGTCATTTAGGAGAGGATTGGTAAACGAAAATTTGGCATCCTGGTTTGAGTTAGTTTCAAAAGTGGTCTCGGTTAACCTCACAAGTAGGAGGGATGTGTTTATTTGGAACCTCAGCAAAAAAGGCCTGTTCATGGTTCGGTCTATGTACAGGATCATGATTCAACAAGGAATTATACCTGAAAAAACGCTCTATGGAATTTAAAAATACCATTGAAAATTAAGGTTTTCTTATGGTACTTGCAAAAGGGAGTTACTCTCACTAAAGACAACTTGGCTAAACGAAATTGGCAAGGAAGTGTTAAATGTTGTTTTTGTAGTTCATTAGAGACTATTCAACATTTGTTTTTTGATTGCCATTTTGCGAGATTTGTTTGGAACACTGTGCTTGTTACTTTTGGAATTCAACCACCGACTAATTTTTCTAATATGTTTGGTTCTTGGCTAGACGGATTGTGTCTTCAGCTTAGAAATCAAATTTTATTGGGTGCGGCCGCACTTTGTTGGGCTTTATGGTTGAATAGAAATGACATGGTGTTTAACAAGGCTAAGTCTCCTACTTATCTTCAGGTAATCTTCAGGGCGACGTACTGGATCCGACAGTGGTCTCTAATGCATAAGGAAGAGGAGAGACCGGCGTTCAATTGCGGATGTAGAAAATTGGAGACATTGATTATGGAGGTCTTCAAAAAGTTTGGGTGGAGCTTTTGGAATCGAATTGAAGCCTAGTATTTCTTCTTTTCCTTTTTAGTAGTTGTTCGTCCAGGTTGGGCTGAACCTTGTTGCTTTTATTTCCTCGTTCTTGGATGTAAGAGTGAGAGCCTTATGGCTTTGGTTTGTACGTAACTCTCAGCTGTGTACCATCCTCGGATGGTAGAGGCTGGAACTTAGTTCCATTATCTAAAAAATGGACGATGTTCCAGTATGTATATTTGCGAATTGGTCCGAAAAAATGAACCCGTTTAGAGTTAGATGTTTCCTGGGTAGAACGACTTGTTCCACGCTTGACTTTCTAATGTTTTCACGGTTTGTAGACAAGTCAAATGCACTGCTGAAATAATTCCAGATTATAAGCGGAACTAATCAAATGTGCCTGTGAAATAATACAAGACTTTGATACGGAACATTAATCATAAAATCTAACAAAATAACATTAAAATATATTCGAGTGGAGTCTAGTTTTAAGGATCTCATAATAAAAAACACTGTGGTTTAATCACATCACGAATTGGGTGCCCGATTTAAAAGTTACAGGCTTTTTGTATTTTCGAATTCAACTGTGAAAGGTGCTGACGTCAGCTAATTTGTCACGTAGCGGGAATGGGCCATGGCTGCAGGGTGGGCCGCGGGGTTGCTTAGCAAGAGTGCAGCCCATCTACTAGCAGGAGTTCGTGCTTGCCTCTCTGTCCTCGCTTTCATCAAGTTCATGGATAAAATTTCTTAAAAATTCCACTATAAAGAACGTTATATTGGAAGGTTGTACATAAATTTTTATAATTTTTTGAGCTCATTTGATATATTGTCTAACTACCTGTCTAATTTTTTTTTTGCGTTTAGTGTTTGTTCAAAAAATTTTAATATTGCATAAAATTCCCAAAAATTTACATAATAACTATTACTGGATCATAAAGCTTCACATAAAATTTCGTAAATTTTAAAATTCGTTTGCTATATGCAAAATCTCATAAAAATATCAAAAGGTTATGAAATTTTTAGCAACATTCGCAATAGATAAAATTCCCCAAAAATTGTACTGCAAGAAACGTTGTATTGGGAGGCTGTACATAAATTTTTCATAATTTTTAAGCTCATTTGTTATATTTAAAAATTCAAATAAGAACTTGCCACCTGGCGGAGCGACAGGCTGCCTGCCGCCTGCTCCCTACGTGACAAGCTGTCTACCGCCAGTGACAGCGCCACTTGTCGCCTCGCGGGCGCTGCTGCCCAGTCCACTAACAGCAAGATCGATATTTTTATCAATACGATACCCATACTGCTATTTTTATAAATACAATATGAAAGAGTGCTAAAAGTGAATTTAATTCCTCTACACGCGTACGTACGCGCGTACTCACGGTCACGGCGTACTACGTGCATGCTTTCTTTCATTCATTCCCCCCCCCCCCCCCCCCGCCCACACACACAGCTCTTTCTGTGCATATGGAGAAACCCGGACCACTCCATCATCCTTGTATATATTTGCATTCCAGTCCATTAATTCCTGCCTGTTCTACAACTACTGCCACTACTACCACTTATAAAAGAAATTATCTGAATCAAACACTTTATTTAAGGACCTGTTATATGCAGGGAAAACATTTTTGGCCAAAATTTCATGAAATTCATGGAAATTCAGTTATCTCGGGACCCTCCAAAAAACCCAATTCAACCAAAAAACCGGCCCATTTTAATTTTTTTTCGACCTACATCATCCCACAGACCACATATTGTCTCAGTCCCCGTCTCTCTCTTATTCCCCATCTCACAGAGGATTCGAAGCCGATCCAAATTGAGGCGGCTCCAGCTACGGGCTAAAGGGGAGGGCAGTAGGCGGCTGCTGCAGCGTTGCGCATGGAAGCGGAGGGCAGTGTCGACAGGAGACGGGAAGGCGGCGCCGGCAAGGGACGAGGAGGCGGAGCAGAGGCGGGTGGTGTGAGCAAGGGACGAGAAGGTGGCCGGCAAGGGAGGGGAGGTGGGCCAGATGCAACTGCCGGTAGAGGACGGGAAGGCGTCGTCGGCAAGAGATGGAGAGACGATGCGGATGCGTCCTTTGACAGGGGAACAACCAAGGACGGCTTCCGCAGGGGAGTAGGTTTCATCGAGATTTCCGAGATTTCATAATTTTTGAATATATTTGTATTTCTTGAATTTGAATCGTATGTTTGAATATTTCAACTGAAATTTTGCAAAAAATTATAAAATATTTGAAATTCTCATTTCTCTATGTGTTCCGACATTTTTTGTGGATCGAAATTGTTTTCCTGGTTATGTACGTACATCTGCCAACCTCGCTCTGGACCTTTCAGGTCCGTGTATGCTCGTGACTGTTTGTCGAGCGCCGCGCGCCCGCGCCTGCCTGCCTTCTTCTTCTTCTCTCACTCTCCCACTCAAAAGTCTGAACAAGCAAGGCAAGCAACGTGTAGGTACTGCAGGTTGCACGTAGCTACGGTGTAGGGCTAGCTAGGTGCAGCGTGTACATATTTGGAAGCAAGCATTTACGCGTGCAGCTAGCTAGCAAGTTTGCATACGCGGCCGGGCATCTGCTTCCCAAGGACGTGCATTGCATATGCATATACCTGCATGGCAGATAGATACGCCTCATCGATCACGTAAAGGCAGCCAGCATTGTTCATTTTTACGCGTACGGTTAAAGTAATACTGGACTGGTATAATTTGCAACCACAGGGCTCGGCAGGGCAGGTATCTAGCTAGCTAGGAGTTACTGCATTCGCGCGGTAGCTGGGGCCAACTCTGAGACCAGTGATGAATTACTTGGATAGAGGGGCTCAACTTCACCACAGTCGTCACGGACCGTCCGGGAGGAAGAAAGGGCAAGACGCATAGCCGAAAAGTCTTCGAAGCGACGGGACATGTCCACGCGCGCTTGCTTACCTGAAAAGTCTTCGAAGCATAGCCGCCGGCTCGAAGACTTCCGGAGTGAAGCCCAGCCGCCGGCTAGGAGACTTCCGGAGCGAAGCATCGCCTCAAGCTCGAAGAACCCCAAAACGAGTCCGAATCGGGCCCTAGCTCTCCAGGTCCTGAGACCACATGAAATCGCGGTCACCCAGGCACCCTTGTGGTCTCGGTCAACTTGCCTGTCAATAATCACAAAAATGGGCTAAAGGGATGGAGCGAGCCAAAGTGCGAATTACATGCACGGAAGGAAGAAAGGAGGCCATCTATCTATAATGTTTTGCACAGCCCCCAGAAGATTAGATCATGGAGATTGAATCATCTTTCTCAGGGGTGGTGCGTTGCGGAATTTGGTGTGGCTAGGAACAGGCCCAGATATGAATCCGCTCTGATACCATGTGGAAAAATAGAATAGCCAGAATAATTGTTGAATGTATTGCTTGAGCCTCGGAGGGTGTATATATAGAGTATAATATGGCTTGGAGATCAAGTCAATCTGATACAGATATGAAAGGTTACTACAGATATGGAAGGGACCATATCGGATACAAATCATCATAATACATTCTATTTTATCTCCTATAACCTTGCCAAACATATACTCTAACAACTAATACCAGCAAAACCATAGAAAACACACTTAACTCGATTAGCTCCACCTCACCAGGGCCAGTCTGAGCGTGGCTTGCAATTTGGTCAAACCGCCCAAACACAACCGGCCAGACTCGATCGGTCAGACCGCCACTCGAGGACGGTCTGACTAGTTCTACAAAGAAGCACATGTGAAAATTCAATTTCACAAAAATTAAACTCAATTGATAAGAGTAAAGCACAATCGATATCAAATACTCATTACTTTTACGGGGCTACCACCATATAGTCTTACATCAGCAAACATATATGTCACACTATAAAGATCCAGATTATCCTTGACAGCCTGGAACTGTCACAAATATAGGAAAAACCATCCATATCACACTATCAGGATCCAGATTATTCCTGATGGTTGTTGCGAGGTCGTCACGAAAGAGGTTGAAACGCCATGGATAAACTGGATCCCGGTAGTGTCATCACACAAGATTATTCGGTGAGTTTGGGTATGTAGATGCTAGGTGACTTGTTTTTGTCGGAGTGCACCCCAACCAACCAAATGAGACATCTTACTTTTATGAGCAGTTTTCCTATCCTTGAGGAGGTACCAAGAGGTACAAGGTACCAAGAGGTACTAAATTAGATCCAGTCGTTCAATCAGTGTAATCAACGGCTCAAAATTTGGTACCTTTTGGTACCTTGTACCTCTTGGTACCTCGCGTCCGGTACCACTAGGTACTGCCAAATCTCAGCCGTTCGATCAGTGTGATCAACGGCTCAAATTTGGTACCTCTTCTCCCTCAAGGATGGTAAAATTTCCCTACTTTTATATGTTACTATGTTCGAAAACAACCAGTCAGATCGAAAGCACAAAGGTTATGTACTTCCGTCGGACCGTGCACGCAGCAGTGTTGAAGCACTCATAAAAAAGGCATCAAGTTAATCAGAGGAGAAAAACTCTGGAAAAATTTTCATTGTGTCGTGGAAAAGAAAAAAAAAACTCCACATTGATTAATCAGGAAAAAGGTAATCACCCAAAATCACTTCAAAATTAATCTGGCAAAAGAAAGAATCTGGCCCATCTATTAGATGATACATGAGTTTAAAAGGACACTGCACAATAAGAAATACAACGCATAAAAGATTTTGATTTTTATATTGACTCTTAACGAACATACCATACATATATACAAACATGAATATATAACATTTTTTAATTAATTCGAACATTGATTGTACGTCAATGTGCTCTTTGTTAGAACAGAACTATAAGCGCAATATATTTCATGGTGCGGCTCTTATAGTTTTAAGCAAACAAAATTTCTACTAAAACTCCTCGCCAAAAAAATCTACTAAAACATCCACGCGGAGCTTCAGGTCTTTGGTAATGAGATACTGACCTGCACAATCCAGTGCAAGGGATCCCAACAAACACTCCAATTTGGAAATTTTTGTGTATCGATTTGGTGACTAAATCCTAGCAGCGACTGGTTTGTACCAGGTACTCTGCAGTTTTTAACCCTATGTTTTGTATTACAAGTTGCTCTGTTCAAGCACCTATTGCTCTGTTCATCAATCAACTACAATTTCTAGATCGAAGTCGAAATTTCTGTCAAATACAGGTAGGAACTTCATAGATATTTCAGAAAGTTACAAACTTATCACCCAAAATAAAAGCAAAATTTTTAGAGTAGCTAATAGATTACATAGCCTTGCATGCAAATATATAATAATACAGATCATGACACAGTTAATTTCAGCAACAACATGGACCATGCTTATCATCTTCCACCAGTGAGGCCGGACATTAATGAGCCATGGTTTGCCATCGAATGGTTTGCTACTGAAGAAGGATAAGACATGGCATATGAGTCAAACCCTTCGTTCTGCATCAACGCTAGCATCTGGAAGCTCAAGTGAGGTGGCATAAGCTCCGGTAGTGGCACCTCTCCTTCAAGGTATTGCATGACCTGCCGCATATTTGGTCTAGCATCCGCAAATGGGTGTGAGCATAGCAGTCCTAGCTGCAGTGCCATGCTTGCCTCACTGACATCATAGTCATCTTGGAGCCTGATATCTACTGTATAGGTAAGTGATCCTTTTTGCCAATGCTCCAGCACCCAGTCAACCAACATCAGCTGGTTTCCTTGCGAGTCTTCCTCGATGGGTCTTCGCCCACATGTGACTTCAAGAATGAATATACCAAAGGCAAATACGTCGGTGAGAGGGGTTGCCTTGCCGGACGCATCCATTTGATTTTTAAGAGTGATGCCTGCATCAGACCACTAGCCGGAGGTGCCATTTTGGAGCGAGCCAAATATGGTGGGGCCTGCTGGAATGTCATGCTGGCATCTGGGATCATGGCTTGAGGTGTGTCTAGGCCATGGGATCGGTCCCGATGGCGCTCCTGGGACTTCCCCCGGTGGCCAGCATCAGAATCAGAGGGTCTCCAGCGACCATGATGGTCATGCATGCGTTGAACACTATTGTTGTCTTTGAACCGCTTGGGTTGGTACTTGTCATCGGCCTGACAAGCGTCTGGAGTTGGCCGCCTGAGCCTATTGCGACGGGAATGCCCTTGTCCACTCGGCCAGTCTCGTTGCTATTGTGGTGTTGTGTTGACCCTCCTCCATCTCTAGGGTTTTGTCGATGACACTGAGGCACTAGGAGAGTCCGTGCTTCTTTGGCACGTAATCAGGCACACAGTGGCGGACCCAGGGTTTTACCAAAGGGTATGCCGCATCAAAATTTTAGATACAATTCGGTAAAACTATTTGCCAATTCGGTAAATAATTATAAAATTTGCACTATAATTCGATATACAAGCACTAAATAATATGATAAGTCTTAAATTCAAGTATTAAGTTAAAAACTTGCACAAATTACGATTTACATTCAAGCATCAAAGAGACCGTACCTCTCCACCATCGTCAAGCACAAACACCTCACCATGCTCAAAGGGAGACATCGTCCCAGCATCTGTGTTCAGGTATGGATCTACAAAACCAGGAAAAGGGCAATAGTAAGACCAGTGACAGATCAAAGCTGAGGCAACACCAAACTCGCTAAACTCTGCACATGGGAACCACAATCATTGCAAAATCACCCAAACAAAGAACTCTCTGGTTTTAATCCATTTTGCACCCAAAAAAAATCCAGAAAGGCGGCCCATCTTTATGCAGAACCCTCTCAAATGCCAATCACAAAAAAGGCACTTGGAAGCAGAAAAGATTGACCACGGTGCCGCAAAACAATTCCAACCCACTTAAAATCCCAAATTCCGACCAGAAACAGGGGGGAAATACCGCCTTTTACCGCACAATCTCCAAGCAGAAACCAAGAAACGAGCGCTTTTGACACCCAAATTAAGAAGGAAAATAAAATCCGGACCTAATCATGGGACGGTGACGCCATTGCTAAATTGAGAAAGGCACAGGCATCTTTGCCCACCGAATTCAAACAAAGAACACGGAGAAGCGCCATATCCGCCCAACGCCGCAAGGTTTTCTAGGTTTTTAGGGACACACACCGAGCGCCCATGCTCGAGACGCAAAGGGAGAAGCGCGCTAGCTGGACGCAGGTAGGCACCGGATTCCTAGGGGCGCACGCAGAGGGCCAGCTGGGACGAAACCCAGCGCGAATCGCGCCGCCGCGTCTAGCCCAAGAAACGTAAGGGGGGAGCCGCGCAGGGACAGGGGAAGGGCGCGGACCGATCTTGATGGACGTGACGCGGAGGCCGCAAGACTTGAGGACGACGCCGACGCTGCTGGTGGTGACGCCCTTGCCGGCGCTCGGGCTCATCGTGATGGCCTGGTCATTGCTGCGGGGGGCAAGGCGGCCGCCATGTCGCAGCGAGGGGCAACTGGGCAAGGGACGTGCGGGGTTCGGCTGGGCCCCAGGGTATGCCGTGGCCCACCCGGCATACCCTGTGGGTCCGCCCCTGCAGGCACAGCAGGGTCAACCTCCGGTAGTGCCACAAAGTAGTTTTTAATGAAATCCAAGTGTAGGAGCACCCTAAAAGTTAGTCCTTTCTTGTAGAGGGCCTGCTGGGAAGAGGCGACCTGTTATCCTGAGGAGGAGGCATTGGGGGACCATCAGTGAGAGTTAACCAAGATACCTTAGGGATGGAGCTAGGGTTCGACGTCCAAGCCCATAGGTCGAGCGTGCGGGTGTCCTCCTACTGCAACGAACTTTTATCAACTCGGTCGAGCGAGAGCATTTCTTCCCGATGACCCTACTGACCACCTTAGTGTTCCACGCATGCAGAGGAATACCCTCTAAGCATAAATGCGCATGGAACCTAAGAGAAGAAGTTGCTTCCATGGACGAACATGAAACTCTAGGTCGTGGAAATGAAATTTGTAGAGACTTGTCACCTCTTCCTTGTTGGTGAAGTGTTGATCACGAGGTGGTCATAGAATGCCTCACGACTACGTCAGTCATGACGTGGTCGTGGGTGTCGACGAAGTCAGTGGTGGGATGAAAACATGAAGCGCACACACCATCCCCACCACTCGAATGGGCATCGATGAAGTGGCGACCACGAGGTGGTTGAGCTTCGACAAAGTCTGTACCATGAGATGGTCGAGCATCGACGTAGTTTGGACCACGAGGTGGTTGTATAAGTCAACAAAGTCACGAGCACTAGTTGGTCAGACGTGCATCAATGAAGCTATGACTACAAGGTGGTCGTAGAATGCCTCACGACTATGTCAGTCATGACATGGTCATGGGCGTCAATGAAGTCGACAGCGGGACAAAGACTTGAAATACATGCTTCGTTCCCCACCCTTCGGACTAGCGTCGATGAAGGCTTGACCATGAGGTGGTCACAGGTGTTGACGAAGTTCCAACCTTAAGGGGTCAGACGGTCGTCGACGAAGTCATGACCACAAGGTGGTTGGACTAGCGTTGACAAAGTCACGACCACAAGGTGGTCGGACAACCTTTGATGAATTCACGACCACGAGGTTGTCAGATGAGCGTCGCTGAAGTCTCAACCACGAGTGGGTGAGACGAACATCGACATAGTCACGACCGCGAGATGGTCGAGGACCGACGAAGTTTGGACCATGAGGTGGTCATAGACGTCGATGAGGATGCGACCACAAGGTGGTCGCAAGTATCGACGAGGTCTCGACCTTGAGGAGTCGGACGAGCATTGACAAAGTTATGACCACGAGGTGCTCAGACGAGTGTTGGTGAAGTGTTAACCATGAGGAGGTTGGACAAACGTCGACGAAGTCTGGACCATGAGGCGTCATAGACATCGACAAGGATGCGACCACAAGGTGGTTGACGGTCAATGAAGTCATGAGCACCAGGTGGTCGGACGTTCATCGACGAAGCTATGACCACTAGGTGGTCATAGAATGCCTCATGACTACGTCAGCCATAAGATGGTCATGGGCATCAACGAAGTTGGTGGCGGGGACGAAGACTTGAAACACGCACTTCGTCCCCTACCATTCGGACTAGCGTCAACACAGTGTGGTCAAGCATCAACGTAGTCTGGACTATGAGGTGGTCATATAAGTCGATGAAGTCACAAGCGCCAGGTGGTCGGAAGTGCGTTGATGAAGCTACGACCACGAGGTAGTCGTAGAATGCCTTCATGACTACGTCAGTCATGACGTGGTTGTGGGCATTGACGAAGTCAGTGGCGGGACGAAGACTTGAAACACGCGCTCTATCCCCCACCCTTCAGACTAGCATTAATGAAGTTGACGTCGGGACGAAGACTTGAAGTGTGTGCGCTCCATCCCCACCCTTTGGACTGGCGTCAATGAAGGCTCGACCATGAGGTGGTCGCTGGTGTAGACGAAGTCCCAACCTTGAGGGGTCGGACTGCCATTGACGAAGTCACGACCACAAGGTGGTTGTTGGACGAGCGTCAGTAAAGTGTTGACCACGAGGGGGTCGAACAAGCATTTATGATATTCAGATCATGAGGCAATTGTAGACATTAACAAAGATGCGACCACGAGGTGGTCACGGTGTTGATGAGGTCCCGACCTTGAGGGTCGGACGACCGCCGATGATGTCACGAGCACCAGGTGGTCGGACGAGCGTTGATGAAGCTACGACCACAGGGTGGTTATAGAATGCCTCATGGCTATGTCAATGATGATGTGGTAGTGGGCGTCGACAAATTTGGTGATGGGACAAAGACTTAAAGCGCACACTCCATCCCCGCCCCTTCGGATTGGTGTCGATGAAGGCTCGATCACAAGGTGGTCGCAGATGTCAACGAAGTCCCGACCTTGAGGGGTCGGACGACCATCAATGAAGTCACGATCACGAGGTGGTCAGACAAGCGTCGATGAAGTCATGACCACGAGGACCACGAGGTGGCTGGCCATGAGGTGTCGGACGAGCGTCGATGATGTCTAGACCATGAGGCGGTCATAGACGTCGATGAAGATGCGACCATGAGGTGGTCACAGGTGTCGACAAGGTCCTGACCTTGAGAGGTCAGACGGTCATTAACAAGGTGATGAGAACTAGGTGGTCGGACGCGCGTCGATGAAGCTACGACCACAAGGTGGTCATGGAATGCCTCATGACTACATTAGTTGTGACGTGGTCAAGGGCGTCGACCGCGGCAGGACGAAGACTTAAGTCTCGACCACGAGGGTGTCAGACGAATGTTGACAAAGTCATGACCACGAGGTGGTCGAATGAACGTCGACGAAGTTGCAACCAAGAGGGTGAAAGCATCTAGACCCCTAAAAAGGATTTTGGTAATTAATGAAATTAAAAGAATATGGAATATGGGACTAACGTGTTTTAATGAGTATGCGAAAGGTTAGTCCACACACATGAGCGACAAGATGCAAGCCAAAGGATACGCGTGAAAATCAATTTGGCTCAAGACAAAGGTATACTTAGAATAGGACCCCTTTTGAATTTTACCGGTCTTAGGTGAATGGTGGAAGACCGGATTATAGGATAGATGATCGTACCATCAAGGGGGATCTTGGCTAAGCAGCTTGAATACTTATCTCATGTGCCAAATGGTTTTGTCTTAAAAGTTGCATCCTTTAAAGAAATCTAGTTTTCAAAAGAAATCTGTGCTCTGTCTGGAAGAGCGGTAGTACCGCAGTTTTGAACGTCGGAACTACCGGAAAGCGGAAGTTCCGCAACCAAAATGCGGTAGTACCGGCCAGCGGAAGATCCGGTTTTGGAGCGGATCAATATTTCCAGAGAGCACCCTTGGCTCATTCCAAAGTCTTGCGGGAACGGAAGTACCGGCTGCTTGAACGCCAGTACTACCGCTGCGAGCGGTAGTACCGCATCCTAAAGCGGTACTTCCGGACCCCGGAAGATCCGGAGGGAGAGCGGATCAATTTTTCCAGAGAGCGCCCTCCGGATGAAGCCTGGATTTCTCTGGAGCGGAAGTACCGGCTATTTCAACGCCGGAACTACCGCTGCATGCGGTAGTTCCGCCACTCAGAGCGGTACTTCCGGAGTCCGGAAGATCCGACTTCAGAGCGGATGCATTTTTCCAGAGAGCGCCAAGTCTGGGTCCCTTTGGAGTTTGGCTGGAGCGGTAGTACCGCGCCGACTTTGCGGAACTACCGGGTAGCGGTAGTACCGCAAATATCAACGGTGGTAGTACCGCGCCGCCGAATCCAACGGTCACTGCAGACGTCTGACATAGCCGTTCTGGCGCGAAGATTTGGTAGCGGTAGTACCGGTCTTTGGGAGCGGTAGTTCCGCTCGACCAGAAAATTTTCTGGAAACTGGGTCAAACGACTAGTTTTGGTTGGTGGAGGCTATAAATACCCCCACCACTGCTCAAGGGCTAAGGTTAGAGACTCATTGCATATTTCTTAAGCCCAAGTGCATTCATTTCACCTCAATTCTCTCTTTGCACATCAAAGTGAGGTGGTTGAGCATTTAGTGCTAGATTTCATTTGCAAATCCATTTGGCACTAGAGTTGCATTCAAGTGAACACCGGGATTTATTACTCTTAGTGCTTGCCGGCACTTGGACGATCCGGTGGAAGTTGCCTCGGTGATCTTCTCAAGAAGATTGTGAGAAGACCCGGCAAATTGTGAAGGTTGGAGCTCGCCTACCCGGAGTGGGGAAGAGCTACACTAGTGATCGAGGTGCTTGGCTCAATTCGTGGAGCCGGTCCGATACGTCCGGGCTTACCTCAACGTGGACTAGGGGAAACCGGCAAGTTTCCGAATACCACGGTAAAAACATCGGTTGTGTCTCTTGTCTCTTTAGCTCTTGTTCTTTTGCTTCATTGAGATCACTTATTTGTTTAGAGCTAAATTGTTGACTAGAATTGCATAGGATTAATTGCTTTACATCATTGTCATTTAAATTGTGGAGAATTAATCAAGTAAACAAGAAAAGTTTAAAAACCTCCTATTCACCCCCCCCTCTAGTCGGTATCCTTGATCCTACAAGTGGTATCAGAGCTCGGTCTCTCACTTTTAGACTTAACCTTCTAGAGAGAAAATGATGGCTAGTGAGGGGATTTCGGTAGGAAAGGCACCTCTATTTGATGGCTCAAATTATGCTTATTGGAAGATTAGAATGTCAATTTATTTAAAGGCCATGAGTCCTAATATTTGGAAAATCGTAAATGATGGTTACGTCATGCCACTTGATCCCGACAACCCAACGGAACAAGATGGGCGTAACACTCATTTAGATGCCCAAGCCATGAATGCTCTTTTTGGGGCCTTAAACGCGGATGAATTCAATAGAGTGAGCAATCTTGAGACGGCTCACGCTATTTGGAATACCCTTTCGGAAATACACGAAGGGACATCCACGGTTAAGGAGGCAAAATTGCATCGGCTTAGGATTAAATATGAGGCATTCATAATGTTGCCCCATGAGGACATCAATGAGATGTACACACGGCTCAACAACATTGTGAATGAGCTCAAAGGCCTTGGTACTAACCTCTCGGATCTTGATGTTGTGAGAAAGATGCTTAGGGCTCTACCGGAGAAGTACGAGATGTTGGTAACTCTCTTCCTCAACTCACCGGAATTGGCAAGAATGACGCCAACACAACTCTTGGGTAATCTAATTACCAATGAGTTGTACAAGAAGGACAAGGAGGAACTTTTGGAGCAATCCACCTCCAAAGGGAAGAAGATCACCGCTTTCAAGGCAAAGGCGGTGGCAAGTGAAGAGTCCGAAGATGAAGAAGAAGACTCCGAAGAAGAACTTGCCCTCCTTGTGAGAAGGATGAACAAGTTCATGAGAAGACGCTCGAATCGAGGAGGATGCTATGATAAAGGAAAGAAGTGGCAATCATCCTCCAACAAAAACAAGTATAGCAACATCCGTTGCTATGAGTGCGATGAGAAGGGGCATACAGCTTCACAATGTCCCACAAAGAAGGATGACAAGGAGAAGTCATCCAAGAAGAAAGGCTATCATGGCAAGAAGAAGCTTTTCAAGAAGCTCCACAAAGACGGCAAAAATGAAGCCCACATTGGTGAGTGGGATTCCGATGAGGAATACTCCGACTCCGACTCTAGTGAGGATGAGTCTCCCAAGAAGAAGGGACTTGTCGGCATCGCCATCAAGGAAGCTCCATCGCTATTCTCCACTCCCACATGTCTTATGGCAAAAGGGGAGAAGGTAAAAACTCTAGATGACGATGAACCCTCCTATGATGATTTGATGGACATGTTAGTAGAACTAAATGAATTTCTTGGAAAAGAAAAGTCAAAATTCAAGGTTTTGAAGAGGGAGCACATAGCTCTTCAAAAAACCTATGAGGAGCTAAAGGAAGCTCATGACTTGCATACAAATAAGTCTAGTATGAGTATTGGCATATCTTACAATATTTTGAATGAGATGCCTAGTGTAGAGAAAGTAACATCTAGCATGTCTACCTCTTGTGATGACTTACTTTCTATGCCATGTTCTTCTAAGATTGATTCATCTAATGCTTTGTCTCATGTTCATGATGATATGCTAGTAGATGAAAACCAAAATTTAAAAGAACAAGTCCTAAAATTGAATAAAAGTTTGGAAAGAGCATACAAGGAAAAAGACACCCTTGATAAATTGTTAAATACCCAAAGATGCTCTTTCAATAAGGAAGGACTTGGATACATTCCCAAGAAAGGTAAGAAACCGATATCCAAACCTCCAAGGTTTGTAAATGAGAATGGTAAGTATTGTACAAAATGCCGGAATGTAGGATATATGGTAAATGATTGTTCTAGAAATAGTGTGCATTCCATTGGCTTGTATGATTCTTGTTACATGCTTAAAAAATCTAAAAATGAAAATGTAATTGCTCATTTTATTGGCACCTCGATTTTGGGTGCTAAAAGGAAATCCATTTGGGTGCCCAAAACCTTGGTTACTAACCTCCAAGGATCCAAACAAATTTGGGTACCTAAAAGAACTTGATTTTCTTTTGTAGGTGAACTATAAAACCGGCGGAAGGCATTGGGTGTTGGATAGTGGTTGCACTCAACACATGACCGGAGACCGGAAGATGTTCACCACCTTTGAGAGTGGAAGCAATGACAAAATCACCTTTGGAGACAATAGCAAAGGAAAGGTATTGGGATTGGGCAAAATCGCTATCTCTAACGACCTTTCAATTTCTAATGTATCACTAGTCGAAACATTAAATTTTAACTTGCTATCTGTTGCTCAATTATGTGATCTAGGCTTAACATGCTCATTCTCAAAAGAAAATGTTGTAATCTCAAAAGACAATAATAATGAACTAGTCTTTAAAGGCTTTAGATTTGGGAATCTCTATTTGGTAGATTTCACTTCAAATGATGCATGCTTAAAAACTTGTTTAATTGCAAAAACTTCTTTGGGTTGGCTTTGGCATAGGAGACTAGGTCATGTGGGTATGGTTCAACTTAAAAAGCTTTTCAAACATGATCTAGTGATTGGCTTGAAAGATGTGAAGTTTGAGAAAAATCGACTTTGTAGTGCTTGTCAAGCCGGAAAACAAGTCGCTAGTTCTCACCCTTCCAAAAGTATCATGTCAACCTCTAGACCATTGGAGCTCTTACACATGGATTTGTTTGGGCCAACAACCTATAAGAGCATCGGAGGAAATAGCTATTGTTTAGTCATTGTGGATGATCACTCTAGATACACATGGGTCTTCTTCCTAAATGACAAAAGTGAAACCTCCGGGATTTTCAAAAGTTTTTCAAAAAGAGCCCAAAATGAATTTGATTTTAAAATAAAGAAAATTAGGAGTGACAATGGTTCCGAGTTCAAAAATACAAAAGTTGAAGACTTTTGTGATGATCTTGGAATAAAGCACGAACTTTCCACAACCTACACTCCGGAGCAAAATGGAGTTGTAGAGAGGAAAAATCGAACATTGATTGAAATGGCTAGGACAATGCTTGATGAGTATAATACTTCCGACAAGTTTTGGGCGGAAGCTATTAACACCGCTTGTCATGCCATAAATCGCCTTTACTTACATCGACTTTTGAAAAAGACTTCCTATGAGCTACTTGTTGGAAGGAAACCGAACATCTCTTACTTTAGAATATTTGGTTGCAAATGCTATATTCTAAGAAAAGGTGTTCGGCTCTCAAAATTTCAAAGTCGTTGTGATGAAGGCTTCCTTTTAGGGTATTCCTCAAATAGTAAAGCCTATAGGATCTTAAATAAAAATTCGGGATTAGTTGAAGAATCATGTGATGTACAATTCGATGAAACTAATGGCTCTCAAGAGGAGCAAGAAAATTTGGATGATGTAGGTGATGAAGGATTACGAAAAGCTATGGAAAACATGCAAATTGGAGACATCAAGCCAAAGGAAGATCCATCTTCACCAAGCTCATCAAGACAAGTAGAGCCACCTACTTCATATACCCTAAGCAATGTTCAAGTTGTTGAAGACGAGCAAAAAGATCAACAACAAAACAATTTCAAGATTCACAATGCGATTGCCAAGGATCATCCAATAGATCAAATATTGGGTGATGTGAGTAAGGGTGTTCAAACTCGCTCTAGAGTAGCTTCATTTTGTGAACATTACTCTTTTGTTTCTTCTCTTGAGCCTAAACTTGTAGATGAGGCTCTAGATGATCCGGATTGGGTAAATACCATGCATGAAGAATTAAACAATTTCGCTCAAAATGAAGTATGGACCTTGGTAGAAAGACCCGAAGAGCACAATGTGATTGGCACCAAATGGGTCTTCCGAAACAAACAAGATGAGAATGGCATTGTGGTAAGAAACAAGGCAGGGTTAGTAGCTCAAGGCTATACTCAAGTCGAAGGTTTAGACTATGATGAAACATTTGCACCCGTTGCTAGACTTGAGTCAATTAGAATCTTGCTTGCTTTTGCATCTAGCTTTGATATTAAATTATTTCAAATGGATGTTAAAAGTGCTTTCTTAAATGGAACAATCTCTGAACTTGTATTTGTTGAACAACCTCCGGGGTTCGAAGATCCTAAATGTCCTAATCATGTTTATAAACTTGCAAAGGCATTGTATGGTTTAAAACAAGCTCCTAGAGCTTGGTATGAACGACTTAGAAATTTCCTTGTTTCAAAGGGATTTAAAATTGGTAAGGTAGATACAACGCTATTCACAAAAGTCATTGGTGGTGATTTCTTTGTATGCCAAATTTATGTTGATGACATTATATTTGGTTATACTAACCAAGATTTTTGTGAAGAATTTGGTGATATGATGTCTAGGGAGTTTGAGATGTCCATGATAGGAGAATTAAGCTATTTTCTTGGACTTCAAATCAAGCAACGTAAAGATGGGACATTCATAAGCCAAACGAAGTACATTAAAGATCTTTTCAAAAAGTTTGGCATGGAAGATGCAAAGCCCATCAAGACACCAATGGCAACTAACGGGCATCTAGACCTTGACGAAGGAGGTAAGTCGGTAGATTCAAAGCTTTATAGATCCATGATTGGTAGTTTACTTTATCTTACCGCATCTAGGCCTGATATCATGTTTAGTGTATGCATGTGTGCTCGCTTTCAAGCTTCACCAAAAGAGTGTCATTTAAAAGCCGTAAAAAGGATCTTGAGATATTTGAAACATTCCCCAAACATAGGACTTTGGTATCCTAAAGGTGCTAAATTCGACCTAATTGGATATTCAGATTCCGATTATGCGGGTTGCAAAGTGGATAGAAAAAGCACCTCGGGAAGTTGTCAATTTCTAGGTAGATCCTTAGTGTCTTGGTCCTCAAAGAAACAAAACTCCGTAGCACTCTCAACCGCTGAAGCCGAATACATTTCCGCCGGGAGTTGTTGTGCTCAATTATTATGGATGAGGCAAACATTGTTGGATTATGGAATAAGCTTCGATAAAGTGCCTTTATTGTGTGACAATGAAAGTGCCGTGAAAATATCCAATAACCCAGTCCAACACTCAAGAACTAAGCACATAGATGTACGTCACCACTTCTTGAGGGACCATGTTGGTAAGGGAGATATTTGCATTAGCCACATCCGGACCGAAGACCAATTAGCGGATATATTCACCAAGCCATTAGATGAGAATCATTTTTGCAAGCTTAGGAGTGAATTAAATGTCTTGGATTACTCAAATGTTGCATAAATTTATGGTAAATTTAAATGCATGCTCTTAGAGGAAGCTTGAAAGGTTGTTTGAAATTATGTCTTTATGCAAAGGATTTTGATTTATAAAAGGTAAAATGCAAAAGTATTTGATTATAATATTTTGTTCTATTTAATGCATAATGATCCTTAAAGACTTTAGTTGAATGCAAAATCTAGGGATCATTTGCATCTATAGTCTTAAAGTTCAAATTCTGTGAAGTCTCAGAAAATGCGGAACTACCGCTGCCTTTTGCGGTACTTCCGGGGAACGGTACTTCCGTCCGAGGAAGCGGTACTACCGCTTGGCGGTACTACCGGCCGCATCCGCGGTACTACCGGACTTGCATTTAAGGGGGAGCAACTGCCCGCGCCCGAGGGTTCTCCTCTGTTGGCCCCCACTCCACTCCGGTACTTCCTCCCTACTTCCGCCCGAGCCCGTACCTCTCCTCTTCTCTTTCTCTCTCTCCCACAAAGAACCACCCAAACCGCACCGCAAATCGTCGGATCCAGTGGTGATTTCTTCGTTTCCTCAACGCAAATCAATTTCCCAGGGTTCAACTCCTTCGATCCTCAAGGTATTTCGGATCAAAACCTCTTTTAATCTTCATCTTTTTGAACCCTAGGTCCTGCTTTAGGTTAAATCGAAATATAGTTGATTTTGCCAACTATTTCTAGGGAAATTGAGTATATTTGGTGTTCAGGGGTATATACAAACCCATTCCATGGATTCAATCCAAGAAAACACCAAAGATTCATTCACATTTCCAAAAACCCTAGAATCAGCCAGAAAGCGGAACTACCGCTCGACTGTTGCGGTACTACCGCTGAGCGGTACTACCGGCCCAGAACGGCGGTACTACCGTTTTAACTGACAATTTGGCAAATTCAATTTACTTCCTTTTGAATCTAATTTGGCCATATTCCCTCTATCTCATAATCCATTCTTCTTGTGCCTAGATGCCTAGAACAAGAGCGGCTTCCAAAAAGTCCTATGCCTCAGGGAGTTCCTCATGTCCTCTTGCTCTTCCATCCCAAGAGGTGACTCAAAAGGCAGCCCAAAACAGAGGGAAGAGGCCTGCGCCAGCCCCTGAGTCTGACTCCGGATCTGAAACCGAGTCTGAGCATCCTATTCCTCCAAGCTCTCCCATGGAATCATCTGAAGAAGATATAGCTGGAAGGGAGTGTCTTGAAATCAATCTGAAAAAGATTTCGCCTGATGAGTATGCTCGCCTGCGTCACACCAACCAGTATGATCTTCCATCAAACTCAATCAATCCACAATTCCATACCAAGTTCCAGGAGAAGATATTTGATGAGATGTATGGACCAGATCGCCAGTTTGCAGATCATAAATTCATCGACTGGGATCATATTGATGGTATTGACAAGTACGATGGCACTTTCCGGTTATTCCAGACAGTCGGTCTCAATCAGCTTGTAGCACTAGGACGTGACTACAATGAGACCTTCATCCGGCAGTTTTATGCTACAGTGCATATCTCTCCCGACCTTCAGAACATGACTTGGATGACAGTATGTACCAGATATGAGGCCACCAAGCATGACTTTGAGCTTGTCTTAAGGGCAGAACTAAGTGCTTATGAGAAGGTATATGACAAACCTGCTCTCAATCTCAATCTGGATGCCATATATCCTTACTACAACACTGCAGAAAAATTCACGCTTGGCAAGAATGTTGGACTTCAACCCATTCCCAGCTTGATCAATCGCATCATCAATCATACCATTCTTCCAAAAGGTGGTAACTATGATGCCATTCGAGGACATGTATGGAATATCCTAGACTATATTATGAAGGGGGAGAAGTTTGATGTAGTGGATGTAATCATGAGGGAGATAGTTGCCTCCAAAAATGATCGCTTCAAGCGCATTAACTATGCACCCTATATCATGGCCTTGATTGACTCTAAGTTTCTCTATCGTGGAGGTCGCGGTGGTGTGCATAAGCCATACAAGCCAAGACCAGAGCCTCCCATTCCCACTACTTTTCGCGCTAGACAGACGACAGCTCCAGGAGCAGGCTCATCATCTGCAGCAGCAGCAGGAGGAGCAGCCACTCAGTCTCAGGAGCCTGGCCAGCCCACCCTTCAGCAGTTCTACTCTTCTATGATTGAGGGCTTCTCTACTCTCAACTCTAGGATGGATAGGGTGGATGAGCGTCTCGACTCCATTGACAGCAGATTGACCTCGTTAGATGGTCGGGTTGCAGATCTTGAGCGCTCACCCTCGCCTCGTCGCTATGGTCGTCGCCGTAAAACTGCTCATGATCCTCCGCAGCCCTCTCAGAATTGATCTCTTTTTTTTGGTACTTGATGCCAAAGGGGGAGAATATTTTGGGAGTTTTCTTTACTTATGGCATTTGGACCTATGGGCTTATCTACTATGTTTTTAATTATCTATGGATGGTTGTAATGAACTTATGTTTGGTGCTTGGATGTAATGAACCTTGTGATCATGAGTTGATGATATTACTTAGTTGTCTATCTCTCATTGAATAACTTTGTCTTGTGCTTCTTGTATAAAATGTCGTAATCTTTATCTATGCACATGTTTAGGGGGAGTCATATTCCCTCTTGGACTCTAAAATGAAAATAGTTCTTTTTATCTAAATAAATCTTATTGCATAAGAACTACTCTCTCACTTAAAGTCCACATAGAATATACAATTTGTTGTCTAACAATTTGATATATTCAAATCTTTCATCTCTCAAAATTTGGGTTGTCATCAATTACCAAAAAGGGGGGAGATTGAAAGCATCTAGACCCCTAAAAAGGATTTTGGTAATTAATGAAATTAAAAGAATATGGAATATGGGACTAACGTGTTTTAATGAGTATGCGAAAGGTTAGTCCACACACATGAGCGACAAGATGCAAGCCAAAGGATACGCGTGAAAATCAATTTGGCTCAAGACAAAGGTATACTTAGAATAGGACCCCTTTTGAATTTTACCGGTCTTAGGTGAATGGTGGAAGACCGGATTATAGGATAGATGATCGTACCATCAAGGGGGATCTTGGCTAAGCAGCTTGAATACTTATCTCATGTGCCAAATGGTTTTGTCTTAAAAGTTGCATCCTTTAAAGAAATCTAGTTTTCAAAAGAAATCTGTGCTCTGTCTGGAAGAGTGGTAGTACCGCAGTTTTGAACGTCGGAACTACCGGAAAGCGGAAGTTCCGCAACCAAAATGCGGTAGTACCGGCCAGCGGAAGATCCGGTTTTGGAGCGGATCAATATTTCCAGAGAGCACCCTTGGCTCATTCCAAAGTCTTGCAGGAACGGAAGTACCGGCTGCTTGAACGCCGGTACTACCGCTGCGAGCGGTAGTACCGCATCCTAAAGCGGTACTTCCGGACCCCGGAAGATCCGGAGGGAGAGCGGATCAATTTTTCCAGAGAGCGCCCTCCGGATGAAGCCTGGATTTCTCTGGAGCGGAAGTACCGGCTATTTCAACGCCGGAACTACCGCTGCATGCGGTAGTTCCGCCACTCAGAGCGGTACTTCCGGAGTCCGGAAGATCCGACTTCAGAGCGGATGCATTTTTCCAGAGAGCGCCAAGTCTGGGACCCTTTGGAGTTTGGCTGGAGCGGTAGTACCGCGCCGACTTTGCGGAACTACCGGGTAGCGGTAGTACCGCAAATATCAACGACGGTAGTACCGCGCCGCCGAATCCAACAGTCACTGCAGACGTCTGACATAGCCGTTCTGGCGCGAAGATTTGGTAGCGGTAGTACCGGTCTTTGGGAGCGGTAGTTCCGCTCGACCAGAAAATTTTCTGGAAACTGGGTCAAACGGCTAGTTTTGGTTGGTGGAGGCTATAAATACCCCCACCACTGCTCAAGGGCTAAGGTTAGAGACTCATTGCATATTTCTTAAGCCCAAGTGCATTCATTTCACCTCAATTCTCTCTTTGCACATCAAAGTGAGGTGGTTGAGCATTTAGTGCTAGATTTCATTTGCAAATCCATTTGGCACTAGAGTTGCATTCAAGTGAACACCGGGATTTATTACTCTTAGTGCTTGCCGGCACTTGGACGATCCGGTGGAAGTTGCCTCGGTGATCTTCTCAAGAAGATTGTGAGAAGACCCGGCAAATTGTGAAGGTTGGAGCTCGCCTACCCGGAGTGGGGAAGAGCTACACTAGTGATCGAGGTGCTTGGCTCAATTCGTGGAGCCGGTCCGATACGTCCGGGCTTACCTCAACGTGGACTAGGGGAAACCGGCAAGTTTCCGAATACCACGGTAAAAACATCGGTTGTGTCTCTTGTCTCTTTAGCTCTTGTTCTTTTGCTTCATTGAGATCACTTATTTGTTTAGAGCTAAATTGTTGACTAGAATTGCATAGGATTAATTGCTTTACATCATTGTCATTTAAATTGTGGAGAATTAATCAAGTAAACAAGAAAAGTTTAAAAACCTCCTATTCACCCCCCCTCTAGTCGGTATCCTTGATCCTACAGAGGGGCGAACGTCGACAAGGATGCGATGTGCACATGGTGGTCACACCAGTCGCTCGATGCTATGTTGTGTGGCGAACACCCTGGTGGGATGCATGAAGCGTGTGGGCTCACCGGGGTTATCGCTCATGGCAGGGGCTCCCTGGTGGAGAGTCAAAGTACACCAGGGCCAAAGCCACCATGCGATTTGTTTTATACTCTGTAGGGTTGTCTGGGACGGCTGAGTTCCTGGCACTTTATACTCCGCAGAGTACGCCGGGGTGCGAGGTCGCTATACAATTTTTTTATACTCCGTAGAGTTGCCCGAGACGGCTAAGTTCTCGACGCTTTATACTTCGCAGAGTACACCAGGGCGCGAGGCCACAGTGCGATTCTTTATACTCCATATAGTACACCGGGGCGCGAGGCCACCACACGATTTGTTTTATACTCCGTAGAGTTGCCCGGGATAGTTGAGTTCCCAACGCTTTATACTCTATAGAATATGCCAGGGCGCGAGGCCGTCGTGCGATTTATTTTATACTCCGTAGAGTTGCTTTATACTCCGTAGAGTACGCCGGGGCGCGAGGCCACTGTGTGATTTTTTATACTCTATAGAGTACGCTGGGAACGAGGCCACCGCACGATTTGTTTTATACTCTGTAGAGTTGCCCATGACGACTGAGTTCCCGGTGCTTTATACTCCACAGAGTACGCTGGAGCGTGAGGCTGTCGTGCAATTGGAGCACACAACAGATCCAGCGGATCTCTCTCATGGCAGCGACTACGACCACGTCGATCGTGATGTGGTCGTGGGTGTTGACGACCCACTCGTGGTCGTGCCCCGGTCGGCTCTTCCTCACACAGCTTCTTGCGTGATCCCCACGGATGACACCAATTGTAGTGGTATGAGCACAACAGCAGGTACAGGGTACCCATTTCCCCTTGAGGGATATAGACTAAGAGAATGGGTGAGCCGACCGACAAAGAGAGAAAGCTACTGAGTAAATGAGTCGCTCTAGTCCTCTTGCACCCCATGTTGGGGGGTTTATATATATATAAATAGGGTAGGATAGAAAATCCTTATCCTACCCCTTAATAATTATAAAAGGTGAGGGTAAATTGGCACATTCCCTTATACTATAGGGGTGGTTGCAAGGCACAATCGTTTGGGGCTGGGCCACCCCACTGTTAGGAAACCTGGGCCTAGGCCGGAAGCCTTGGCCCATGGTGGGCACCTCACCAGTAGACTATAAATAGAGAGCTGTACTGGTAATTTTGTACATGCAATTAGAAAAGCAATAAAGAAAGACTAGGAGTTCTATCTACCTCTCTGTGTTTTCAATCTATTATTTACTGTATTCTGTGATTGATCTTGTTTCGCATTAAGCAGAGGAATCGATCGGACTAGTCGCCAGCGACAGTTCCTCAACACATTATCAGCACGACTCGCTTTGGTGAATCGAAGGTAATCATCAAAGCATTAGTAGATTGAATTGTCTAGATTGCTCTAAATTCACAGTTTTTGCTTTCTATATTATTTTCTACGGTTCAAATCCGCTCTAATCTTCTGTGAGCAGACTTGAAGCTGCCAGCGCAATGTCGATCGGAAGATTACATCACAGAGTAGATGATGATGGCACTGTAGATTGAAAAAAGGGAAAAAGAAAAATATGCGCACGGGCGGTACGGCCGCCATATGCGATAATGGCTCCAGCCGCCGACCTGCTACCAACCGACTGGCCTACCGCTCCATGCATGCGCCGTTCGGCCGCCGCCTCGCCTAAAGCAGAGGCCGGCCCGAAGGCCAAAGCTACCCTGCAGAGCGCTTGTCCAAGCCAGCCGCATAAGTCACCGCCGATCGGTGCCACATGTGCCCGAAGCACCACCGTCATACGGTGCATCGTCGACACGGCTGCCCGCATCATCTCGACCTCTGCACGCCACACCCGCTTCGCATGGCCGGCACCGCCGTCTGAGCTCGCTCCCGTAGCGCCGCTGCTCGCTTGGCTGGCCGACGCACCAGAGGCCCGTCCAAGCTCGCGCACGAAGTGCCTGCGCCACCAGCTCGGGCAGGCCGCTGGTGCACACGAAACGACAGCACCGCCGGCTGCAGTGGCCTCGCCCGAAGCCGGAGCCAACCGCTCTGATGGGCCATGTCACACGGCCTCGCCTCGCCTTAGCCTGCAGCCGCCCACACCCGACAGCTGCTCGCCTCGCCTCGGCCTGCAGCGGCCCCGCGCCCACCCGCACCCGCGCCTGCCTCGCCTCGGTCGTTGGCCTGCCGCCTGACCGAGCGACCGCTCGAGGCAAGGCACCGTCGCCACCAAGGAAGATGGCGGTAGGGAAACCCTACCCCCATGTGTTATACCGCCCGGGTGGGCCAGACGGGCTGAATGGGCCAGCTGGCCGAAGGCATGGCCCAGCCTGGGAAGGCACCAGCATTTTTGCAGAAAAGCCCCACGAACTCTGAAAATTACCGAAGAGCTCTCAGATTTTGCATATGGGTCCCGAATTTTGCAAAAAGGCCCTCAGAAAATTATGAATAGATCCTCAAATTTTCAGATGGGTGCCGAATTTTGCAGAAAACTCCTCAAAAAATCAAGAAATCACGCGAAATTTCTCTTTGAACTGAAAATTTGCATATATACCCTCAGAAATTGCAGAATTCACTGAAAATTCGTATTCCAGCATAAAAGGGCCTCGGGAATACGAATTTTGAATTATTTTTAGCATTTGAAGCATGTTTATTTCTTCCATTATTATTTTATATATTTTCTGTATTTATTTACTGTTTTGGTTAATCGTAATTATTTAAATTGCCTTTAATCACCGAATTTAGCAGTAAAATTTATAGAAAATTTTGGAACATTACGAGAATCTTTTCTACCATTTATTTACCTGTAGTAAATTATTCCGTGCATATTTACCAGTAGTAAACTTATTTATTCCTTTTATGCACATGTAGATGACTGGCATCATGAACCGAAAGTTCGAGGAGCTGGCCCAACATGACCAAAACTGTCTAACTTGGGCATCCGATGTCGAGATAGTACTTGGAGTGAAGAATCTCCGTGCAGCTATTGGGATTGGCATACCGCATGACGCCCAACCCACCCCTAAGGAAAATGATCAGGCACTTTATTTTCTCAGGCATTAGCTCTGCCTCACTCTCAAGAATGAGTGCATAGCAGAGAAGAGCGCACTAGCACTCTGGACCGTACTCAAGAAGCGGTTTGAGAAGCTAAAATACACCATTCTTTCTCAAGCAGAGCAAGAATGAATCAGATTGAGGTTTGCCAACTTCAAGACGGTCAGGGAGTACAATTCTGCCTTGCACAGTATTTGTATCAATCTTCAACTCTGTGGCAAGCAAATCACAGATGAGTAGAAGATTGAGAAAATCCTATCCACCTTCCACCCCAATGCAGTTCAATCTGCACGTAATTATCGTCAAGACGGCTATAAGGAGTATGCCGAATTGATTGATATGATGCAGATTGCGGAGGCTCAGGACGAACTTCTCCGCAAGAATTTCATCACTCAGCCACCTGGGAGCCCCGCTTGCCGTGAAGCCAACGCCGGGAGCTACAAGGTGCGAAAGCCCTTGATGAAAAGAAGGGGAAGGAAGGGTAAGGCCGCAGCCCAGAAAGGCAAGTCAGACACTTCGAGTGAGAATAAGACAAGCAAGCCAAAGCGGAGTGGCAAGACCTATGGCCAGCAGGACCAAGACTTCTTCAAGTGTGGCAAGTGGGGCATTGGTCGCGGATTTGTAAAGAGCCGCAGCATGTCATTGATGTCTTCCAAGCCCAGAAAAAGAAGGATGGCAAAGGGCAGCTGAAGCCCACTTTGCATCTATTGAGGGGGGAGAGTTCTGAGCAGCTGCCCGCGCTAATGGAGGTTGAGACCATCCCGGCAGCAGCACCCCTTTCGACCTAGAAGCAGCAACCGCCATGATTTCTCTCGAAGAGCAGATCACTCCCGAGAAAATAGCAGAAGAAGTCTATGATTTTTTAGCAGATTCAGTCTAATGCATTCTTGTCAATTATTTGTGTGAATAGGATAGGTTAGAACTTACATGGATGGTACTTTAGCATTTATTTTCTCATGACGGTTGGATGATATGTGTTCTGACATGGTACTTTAGCATTTATTTTCTCTATCTCTCTGTGTTTTCAATCTATTATTTCCTGTCTTCTGTTATTGATCTCGTTTCGCATTAAGTAGAGGAATCGATCGGATTGGTCGCCAGAGACGGTTCCTCAACACCCACAACAGTTACACTTTTCATACTGCTTTAGGTTATTAAGTGATCAATTAGGTTACTGACTTGTTCTGATTATTTTCTCGTGTGCCCGTCCTGGACTGAACTGTCGCCTTGTCAGATTTTCGATTGAATGGCCCATGATGTCCCGACTGACTGTTACTGGTGGACAGCACTCATGGTATAGATTTCGTGGACAGACATTATCTACTCAGCTGTTACTGGTGGAGCTTGCCTGGAAGGGAGGGGTATCGATCATCTGAAAAGATAAGTTTTGAGTTTGGCCGAAGTATATCTTAGCACAATCCTTGACACGGAGGGGTATCGATCATCTGAAAACAGTGCGATATGAGTCTGATCTGATGGTGATCTGCTCTTGCTTAGTACGATCTGCATAACCGACTGTTGGCTCCTACTGAACGAAAAAGGGTTTACTTAAGGCAGACAGAGGCACAGAGCTACGCATCGAACTAAATCAATTGAGGAAATCAAAGAAGAGTGCTCAGTGCGCCTAGGGCTTTCAGGATTCGGACACCTTGACCTTGGTTAATACCAGTCTCCATGATACTTGAGAGCTGAAATATCCGTTCCTCGCAGGGTAACAAAGCATGGAAATGGTCTCTGTTATCAGATCCTGTTGCTGCTGTAGATTTGTCTGACAGGTTGAGTCATTAGTTTCTTTCCTTTTCTTCTTTCTTTTTTTTTCTCTGTTCTTGCATACGTTCATTTACAAGTTAATATCGCATACATGTCGCCGGTGCTGCAAAGTTGGTTTATAAATAAGTAGGTAGAGTATACCTAGTATTTCTTGAATGTCACAAAAGTGCAAATGGAATCCCTAATGAAGTTAAAACCGTACCAGGCTATAACTACGGGGTAGTATATATGTGCTTTGTACATCTGATCAATTACAATCGTCATATATAGAATAAGTCCACTAATTGTCCATAAAGAACTCATACAAGCACTAATTGTCCATACATGCTTTCAGATTACGTTGACCAGATCAATGTCATCGTCCTCCCGAGAGACCAGAGAATGTGCCGATGCTCGTTGCCAGGTCCGGATATGACAAGACGGATGAGCTGAATCCATTGTTTTGCATCATGGACACCATGTTGAAGCTCAAACGTGTTGGTGCCAACTCTGGTAGTGGCATGTCGCCGTCAAGGTACTGCATAACTTGTCTCGTGGTAGGCCTTGCAGTGGGTAACGGATTTAAGCACAACAGACCTAGCTTTAGCACCATGTTGGCCTCTTCATTGTTATAATTACCGTGGAGCCTTCTGTCCACAGTTTCCATGAGCGACCCATTGTGCCAATGCTCAAGTACCCAGTCGACCAACATAAATTGCTTATCTTGAGCGTCTTGCTTGGTGGGCCTTTGCCCACAAGTTACCTCAAGAAGGAATGTGCCAAAGGCAAACACATCCGTAAGAGGAGAAGACTTGCCCGTGCGTAACAGCTCAGGGGCTAGGTAACCCATGGTGCCAACCACATGTGTGGTCTGTAGGTCAGTACCATGATCATATAACCTTGCTAGGCCAAAGTCACCTAGCCGTCCATTCATTTCACTATCAAGGAGCACATTGCTTGCTTTGATATCTCTGTGCACGACAATTTTCTCCCACTTCTCATGTAGATACAACAGGCCACATGCAACCCCTTTCATGATCCCAAACCTCTGGGTCCAATCCAGTGTGGGTTTGTCCTCCTCACAGTGCAGATACTTATCGAGGCTGCCATTTTGCATGTAGTCATACACCAGGATGAGCTCATCTTTACGCCGACAGTAGCCAAGCAATTGCACAAGGTTGCGGTGTCCAAGGCGGCCAATGCTGACAACTTCGGTGATGAACTCCTTCATTCCTTGCCTTGACTCATGGGATACTTTCTTCACGGCTACCTCCAATTTGGATGTTGGGAGCACTCCTTTGTACACTTTGCCAAACCCACCCTCGCCTAGGAGGTGCTTGTTCTTAAATCCTTCAGTAGCATGGTACAAATCCTTGTACGAGAATCGATGTGGCCCAAACTCTACCTCCCAATCCTCCCGCAGCTCGGAGTACCTTAGTCGCCTCCGTATGAGAAGAATGATGGAAGTACCCACGGCGGCGATGAACATCGCGGTGGCTATCGGGAGGAGGATCTCCAAGACCTTAGATCTAGCCTTCCGATGACCATGAGGCAGCTTCGGCAGATTGGTGATATTGATGGCCGGAGCAGGACTGTTCATGCCGAAGCTCCAACCAAGCACGTAGTACAGTGTTGTGAGTGGGCCAGATGCACCTGAGAAGCCAATGTATGATGGGTCCTTGAGCACATCGGAGAGGTTGTGGGTGGCTGAGACCAATGGCCTCCAAGGTTTGGCCACATTGATAGGAGCCAAGGTTGCATTGATCTGTATTGTTTCTTCATCATAATCGACCCATAATTGCATTGGCTCGCCGCTACTCAGAGTCAAGTTTGTGAAGATGCCAGTCTTGGCATCATAGAAGCCAGCGGTGTGGGCTTGTACAGAGATAACACTGTTGATGTCTATGCCAACATGGTTGTTGTCGATGTCCTTGAGCTCTCCGTTTTGGAAAGTGTCGAGCTCAACTGCGAAGATGTGGTTGTCGGGGCTGCCTTCGGTCTGGTCGTTGAAGAGGCCTAGGAAATGGTTTGCGAAGGCGCTGGAGAAATTCTTGCTGGGGGCAACGAAGAAGGCCATGCCATCCACGCTTACATCAGTGAAGTCAGATTGGATGCCGAACACAAAGGAGACCGAGAAGGACTGCACCGTGCCATTGGGCGACCTGCGAAAACGCAAGGGAGTTGGGTAGAATGCATAGCCTTTGACGTCGGTGCTGTTGGTAAGCTGGAGGAGACCGTCTGGCCGGACCGAGGCGACGCCGTCGAGGGTGAGGTTTGTGCCTCTGAAACCGGAGTAGACGAACTGCACCTGAGCAGTGCAGAAGGCGACGAGGTTTGGGCGAAGGGAGAGGAGGAGGCACAGAAGGAAGGATCCGTGCCGCTTGTCAGCCATCTTGTAAGCAGTAACAAGATGAAATTGCAATGGAAATGGTGCACCGTTGTTTGCGGTTCTCGGTTGCTACTTACCACGCAGTTTATAGTTTACCACGAATCAAGCAGCACCGAACGAGGGCAACTTCTTTGCTACGCAGCAGGACTCTTGTGTATAGTTTTCCATATGCGTCCACATCTGAAAGCGTGGTATGTTAATGAAAAGGGTGAGATTTTTCTCCAGGTTTTCTCTAAAATATGGGGGTGTATATCTCCTGGAGCTGATTTTCATAATCTTTAGTAAATAATACCATGAAATTTAATTATTGCTACCAGTAAACATTGAAAAGTTCGTTTTGCACATATATACGGTCTCCGGAATACAATTTTAACCACAAACTTTTTGTTTTATTTTTCTAAAAATCTGAAAAGATTAGAAAAATTTCTTGCGTTCCAAATATGGGCATATGACATGGAGTAATTACGATAAATAGTCTTTGTATAAATAATGCACCACATGGAGTACAATGACATCAAGCATGTCGTGCATATTTGATGTTTGGAAATATATATATACTTGCGAATTTCCTGTGTCTCCCAGTAAATGAAGATTCAAGACTTTAACAGTTTGTGGAAGAGAACAGCTAGCTAATCAGCTCACCGGACAGGGACTCCATACATATGTCCACTGACAAAAAGTAATTGTAGTCGTGCTAGGCAACTTGCGAATTTTTCGTATGAATAATCCATTTTTTATTCGAGATTACAGAAATATACTTGTGGTAAACTTTTTTTACAAAAATAGGCTCAAGTCGCCCAATAGAAGGGCGACTGGAGCATATCGCCCAACCAGAAGCCGATTCTGTCCCTGTCACTCTACCATCAGGCGACTGCATCCAGTCGCCCTCCCATTGGGCGACTTTAATGCAGTCGCCCAATGGTTGAGCGACAGGGATCAAACCTTCGCCAAAAATAGTGAAAATTGGTGGAGATATTCTTCATTGATCCAAAAGCCTTCAAAAAAAATTTTGAGCAATTTCGGCTACGGGATCAAAAGTTATAGCAATCGAGGAACACAAAGAGAGGAAACGGGGAGTGATTGAAACTGCTATAACTTTTGATCCCGTAGCCGAAATTGCTCAAATTTTTTCTGAAGGCTTTTGGATCAATGAAGAATATCTCCACCAATTTTCACTATTTTTAGTGAATGTTTGGTCCCTATCGCTTAACCATTGGGCGACTGCATTAAAGTCGCCCAATGGGAGGGCGACTGGATGCAGTCGCCTGATGGTAGAGCGACAGGGACAGAATCGGCTTCTGGTTGGGCGATAGGCTCCAGTCGCCCTCCTATTGAGTGACTTGAGCCTATTTTTGTAAAAAAAAATTTCCGTGGGTATATTTCTGTAATTTTGCATAAAAAATAGATTATCCGTACAAAAAATTCGGCAACTTGCTACCCAAGCATTGGCTTGCTTGGCAACATCCTATCTCGCCAAGTTTTTCCATGTTTTGTTTAAAGTTTCTAGCTTCTAGTTGGTAGTCGTCGGATCATAAAGTTGGGGATAGTACACAGGAAACTCTCTCTTCTATTGTATATACTAGCTACGTAAGCGCAGCGTCACACCGTGCTAACTACCGTGTGGACTAAAGTAAAAGAGACGATAATTCGTGAGGCGTTTCTTAAAAAAAATCGAGAACGCATGCGTAATTTCGGAAAAACCAAAAGGCTTTTTTGCAAAAAAACCAAGGATATGCAAGGACCTGTACGTAACTAAATAAGGACCTGTACATAATTTTGGAAACCTTGGGCTGCTATCGGTGAAGTGGAGGGTGCTTTCCGGAAAAAACCTAGTAGAGATCTGCTTGCGAGAATGAAGGACATCTACGCGATTTCACAAAATGCAAGGGATTTTTCACAAAAAAACGTGATATGACATAACTCCTCGGCCGTGGAGTCCCCCAACTTTAATATACGGAGTATTTTCTACCGCTAGTTTTCCTCCAATGTATGCAGCACAAACTTTTCTTTTTTAACACTTGTATGCAGCGCGCTAGTTTTCAGTTTGGATTACAATTCCGATTTGTATCACAAGATTGGGCATGCCTTGCAAAGAGGCCGCAGGTAGCGTCTGGTATGCATATATAGATGGAACATCCTTTTCTTTTCTTTTTTCCATTAACGTGGGAATTTGTTGGTACTTCTCGTTTTCTTTGATTAATTTGGAAATTTTTAGCTTCTTACCGTCTGGGGTTATATGGGAGTCTCTCAAAGAATCTCCAATTAGAAAAGATAAAGAAAGAAACATTCTGGACCACGAGAACGTTCTGTCAAATTCTCAGTGTCTGAAAGTCTCCAGCCATCATCTCAGATGCTGAACTTCCGCCAAACGTTTTTACTACCTTTCCAATGGCACGGTACGTAGAAGATACAAATCCATCATATTGCGTGTGACCTAATTAAGTTGTTGCAAGACAACCGGTATTTTGAACTGCATAAAACAATTAAAACTGCTATTAATTTCATCCCGTCTATATCGATCGGTAGAACTTTCCCGGGCCAACCCTTGTGCGTGGAAAATTTCCGACCAACAAATAGTACTTTTCTCTGATTTCCAGGATCAGTCCAATCCAAGTAGCACGAAGTTTCGAAAGCGCCAGCTAATTAGGTTGCCCGGTCGCTGCAGTGATGCCAATACCAGCTCTGGTTCCGTCTTTCCCTGTGAGAATATTCAACATGAACAATTGCGTCTGGAAAGTACCTTATCCTAATCAACATAAGCAAGGAACTATTGCACCTCCTTAGTTTCCAGCAGAACTGTTCTCAACAATATCACCCAAATTCTTGTCCATTTATATAACATAATTAAACTGTTTCAAATATCAAATTACCCCTTCCATCCATAAATGTAGATCGTCATGGAATTATTGTGATAAAGTTTTTGAAACTTTGATAATATATATTTTGGAGAGTTATTATCTTAAGGAGGTATTAGTGCTCGAATTATCGTTAGACCGATGTAAAAGCTTTGTCATAAATTCTCAAATTAAATACTAAGTGGTATCGCGTGGGATGGTTAACATAATGGGATATTTATATCATGTGGGTATGGTTGTATAACCTCTACAAAGCATAAATCTATTTAAATAGCTGTGTCATTGGTTATGAATGACTTGGTGAATCATCAACCTTACTAGCTTTATGTTTTGCGGTTCTCGGTTGTTACTTATCACGCAGTTTATATTAATCAAGCTGCACCGAACGAGGGCAACTTCTTTGCTACGAAGCAGGACTAGCTTGTCAAAGCAATGGTCTTTGTGTGTCTAGTTTTCCATATGCGTCCACATCTGAAAGCGTAGTATATTAATGTAGGGTTGAAAACGGTCGGAAACGATCGGTAGGAGGTCAAATCACTTTCAGTTTCACGTTATTTTTTCGAAAACGAAATCGATACGATATTGTCGGAAACGAGAACGACATCGATATTCCGGTAAATTCGGAAACGAAACTATTCGATCAAAAGTGCATCGATAACGATCGAAAATCATGAAAGCGATAGCTAAAATACGATATTCTCCACATCTAAGGAGGCCAAAACATGCAACCATAATCAATTCTAAGCCATGAACTCATATCATCATATCACAAATTCTCAACTAAATGAAGCAGGCATACTTCAACACTTCAGTTCGATCCCATCCATCACACGAACAACGAACTCATACTACCACAAAAGGTCCTTCCTTTCATTGCATAATACTTAAAGAAACTACTACTACGGTACTACCAAGAAGATCATAGGCATATCAAGAACGAAATGGAACCATGCTTCTTATAGCTGAACCTCCGGCATGTCATCATCATCTCCAAGCACATAATCACCGCCCATTTCTGAAAATTCATCCTACAAATTGCAATGGAAATAACGTGTTAGTACTTCAAATGAATTACATGCTACTGCAATACATATCAATATAATTATACCCCAATAAGCAGACTGCTCTTAATGGCTTCAAGAACCTCAAGATCACTAGGCAAAGAAGAAATATTCTTAGAACCTGAAAATTAAAAGGCAGCTACATGAGTAAAAAGAACATCAAGACATTGTTAATAGAAAGCAACAGATCAGTTTACACTTTTACCTCTTTTAGCTCCAGTTATCCAATCCTTAGTGCAAACAAGTGCTTGTACCATGTCAGGATCAAGGCTGCTTCGATATGGGTCGACGACACGTCCACCGGCACTAAATGCAGATTCAGAAGCCACGGTTGACACTTGCATTGCCAACACATCACGAGCAATCAGGGAGAGGACAGGATATTCATCCTTCTGATTTTTCCACCATGCTAAAATATCAAACGTATTATGGTTGGCTTTAGAAACCTTCAATTGTGGTTCTGCTAAGTACCTCTCCAATTCACTTATTCCTTCATCATTACCACATGCATCACTTTCATAAAGGAAGGAATCAAGCTCATCATCCACACTATCCACAAACTGATCTATAGCTGAAGTTGATGAAACAAGTGTTGTACTCTTGGAAGAAGGTGCGGAAGAAACATAACAATGAAACATGTTCCTTAAAACACCATTGAATTTATCAAGTTCAGCTTGGTAGGAATTTCTATATAACTTTCTCAAGTAAAATTCTACAATTCTTCTCTTGAACCTAGGATCAAGCACATTTGCAACAGCAAGGGCAACATTTGACTTCTTCCAATACTTGTCAAAATTGACACTCATAGCATTTGCCATTTGGCAAAGAGTGGCATCATTACTATTGCACCAATCAGATAGATATAACTTAATCTCACAAAAACCTCTAAAAAACAGGTTTGCTGTTGGATATAGAGTACCAGAAAATATCTCGGTCAGGTCAAAGAATTTTTTCAAGAAAGGATCAGAATGTGGGCCTTCTCCCATTCCTGACTTGAAGGAGCAATACACTCATACCTGCGGCGGTCGATGGAAGTAAGCCTCTCAAATGCAGGCTTGTAATAAAGAGCATCCCTCAACATGAGATATGTAGAATTCCATCTCATAGAAACATCAAGTGAGAGAGAAGGCTTTGTATCTAGCCCACATTCAGTAGCACACTTCAGGAACTCCTCCCACTGAACCGTAGATCCCTTGACAGCAACTACAAATGATCTAATCTTTTCAGTTGTAGAGCCAATCACACGCATACCATCTCTAACAACCAAATTAAGGATGTGATTGGCACATCTCACATGAAAAAACAGCCCATCACATACTAAAGGACTATGCCTCTTGAGTTCTACAATGACATCCTTAACCGCTACTTCATTTGCCGCTGCATTATCCAAACTTAGAGAGAACATCTTTTTCTCCACATACCACTTCAAAAGACAAGAAGAAAGTGTATATGACAACCTCTCACCAGTATGTCGCCCTTCAACATGGAAGAAATTAACAATCCTCTTCTGAATTTTCCAATCATCATCAACCCAATGAAGAGTAACACACATATAACCCTTGTTCTGGTTGGATGTCCACATATCCATAGTTGCACTAAAGCGACTTTGAACGGTTTTGAAGTATGCATACAACTTATCCTTTTCAGCCAAATAATATTCCATTATTTCCTTTCTAACTGTGACACGAGACTTTAGAGGATAATGTGGACGCAATGATTTGACCCACTCTTGGAAATATTCATGCTCAACCATATTAAAAGGGTACTCATGAACTATCATAGCCTCGTAGAACTTTCTCAAGCTAGCTTCTTGATCATACTTGTAAGGTTGGACAACTGCGATGCCAGTATCTTTATCAATTTTTGTTGTAAGCTGTTGCTGTCCTTTCTTGATGCTGTGATAATTAGCGAGATGGGTCCACAAACCAGTTGTTCCAAATCTGCTCTCAGCTCTGTGTTTGCTGGTCTTGTTTACACAACCTTTGGCATTGCACTTTGCCCAAAGCTGATTTTCCTCCTTGCCATTCACCTTCACTGTTACCCAGTACTTGGTGAAGTATTGCCACACTTCAGATGTGCTCTTCTTGGCCCTCTTGCTGGCAGGTTCATTTTTGTCCTCGCCATCACTGCCTGCATCCACATCGATTGGATCAACACCATCTGTTTCAGTGCCACCAGTACCACCACTTGGCACTAAACTTCTCTCAGATGAAGGTGCTGATGCAGGTGCTGCAGAAGAAGCAGACATGCCAACATTCTGGCTTGCATTTTCACTTGCAGCTGGCCTTGCACGTTTATGGGATCCTATCACAAATGAAGTGCAAATGTTCTCCTATTAGTATAAGATATAAATCTACACAGTGAAATAGTGCATCCGTAAGATATAAATCTGTATGTCCTTAGCACCCAATTTCTGTACTTCTTAGAAGGTGCACTGAAGATGATGCTTTTCCATTAATTTTAGAATCCCAATGCTGCAGAAGTTTTTCTTTCTATTATATTGAATTACCTGAAAATATAATTCATTTGTCATCAAGTTATCACATCATCAAACACCCTGGCTCCCCTTTTTATTAAAAGGAAAATACCGTTCAGAGATAAGTGTAGATCAAACCTGATATCTAAAATATGAAAATAGGTGGCAGCAGGCTCGCTATTGAATATAAATATCTATGATCTATCTGATTGAGACCAATTCAACTACAAAAGTCAACACAAAAAAGATGATTCTTTTATACTGGTTTTGTTAGGATTTCTTTTGTTAGCATGATTTGTTTATTCTTTTTTGCCTGGTCAGTATGATTTGCTTATTTTTGTACATAACCAAATGTGTATCAGGTGATTGCTGAAGTTAAACCACATGAGAAAAAAAGGTTCATATCTGAACTTCAGAAAGAGCACAAGCTAGTCGCCATGGTTGGTGATGGAATTAATGATGCTGCAGCACTAGCTTCAGCTGATGTTGGAATTGCAATGGGTGGAGGTGTTGGTGCAGCTAGTGATGTATCTTCAGTTGTGCTTATGGGTAATAGGTTAACTCAGGTAATTTCATTCACTACAGTTTGGACTTTGCTATAGCAAACCAAAAATAACAATGACATTCCACATGATTCAGAAGATAGCAAAATGTATCAAACTAGAATAGACTGTTACAAAATCTACATGGTTACACATACACATCATACATCACAAACGCAGCGCGGCACCACCGGCCGAATCGATTCCCCGATCCATGCCTCTCCCCTCTCTGGCCATGGAGGTGTTCTACTACCTCGTGTTCGGCGTGCTCGCCGCCATCGTGGTGGGGCTCGAGCTCGGCAAGAGCGGCAAGGACATCGGCGGACGGCGGATAAGAAGATGAGCTTACCAGACGAAGCTGTGGCCGCTGCCGAGGTTTGAGAGGCGGCGAGGTCGATAGGGAGTGGTCCCTCTGCCTCCATCACTCGCGCTCGGGGGCCTCGGGGTGTTGCATCCGCCGGCTGCTCCGCATCTCCAGACGGCGCCATCTTCGTCTCAGATGTGGCCGCCGACCGCCTGAAGAAGGAGAAGGACGGCAGCGTGAGTGGGAGACTAGAGGCGACCAGCAGCGTGGGAGTGGGAGGCGCTCACACGACGTCGTGGCGAGTCGCAGAGGCGGCGGCGGCTAGGTCTAAGGAGTTAGGGCTGGGGCGCTGGGCGGCTGGCGTTGGTCTCGGCGTGGGGATCGGAGGCCGAATGGGGAGGAGGTGGGGTGCGGCCGTGCGGGACTGCGGGAGACGAGTCGCAGAGGCGGCGGCGGCTAGGTGAGTTAGGGCTGGGGCGCTGGGCGGCTCCGCGGCTGGCGTTGGTCTCGTCTCGGCGTGGGGATCGGAGGCCCGAGGCCGAATGGGGAGGAGGTGGGGTGCGGGCGCCGTGCGGGACTGCGGGAGACGGAGTAATGGGCCCGGGTGCTCTCAGCGGAGATGGGCCGGGGGACTCACGGGGGTGCTACTGCTCACAGGCTCAGTCGGCGGTAAATACGGTAATTATCGACGGTATATTACCGGGTAATTACGGTATTTTTCGAAAACGATCGGAAGAGAGCTAAATCGTTTTCGTTATCGGATTTTTTTACCGTTTT